>CAWUFW010007237.1:0-600000 GCA_963921515.1 Calotriton arnoldi | reverse complement strand
TTGGCTAGACTAGGACCCCATGACCCCCTTCCAATCTACCTTTAAGGCAATAAGTCAGGGTGTTTCCCAGGGCTCAGCACTGAACCCGGAATTGTGTAATATCTATGTCCTCCGGCCCGCATGAGTAGGTCCTATGGCATCAACTTTATAAACTATGCAGATGTTACTCAGGTAATTATGACTTTGGATCATTCGCAGCAAGTGCCTCTGGAATCGTATGGGCTTAGGGCAACCATCTTGAAATTCTATAAGGAAAAAATAGAGGTGATGTGCTGTTCTGTTTGGAAGCCTCTATGTTCATTAGCAGTTGACTTCTGGCCCTCAGAAGACAGCTTGGTTCCGGTGGTTAGAACTTCCGTGTTGAATCAGGGAGTACACTTAGATAAGAATCTATCTCTTGCATCTTATGTTAATGAGCTTTCCTCTTCTTGCTTTTACTTAATGTGGGTGATTTGTAAGATTTTTTTCTTTCCTGATGAGTCATGCTCGCCAGCTGGTGATGCAGAGTTCCTTCTAGAGGAGACTTGATTATTATAACCAATCAATCAATCAGGGTTTTTGTAGAGCGCACTACTCACCCATTAGGGTCTCAAGACGCTGAAGGGAGGGTGTGAGCAGCTCTGTTGGGTCATTCGAAGAGCCAGGTCTTGAGGTCTTTCCTGAATTGGTGCAGTGTTGGGCTTCGCCAAAGGTGGAGGAGGAGATCGTTCCAGGTCTTGGCTGCGAGGTAGGAGAAGGACCTTCCACCTGCTCTGGTCCTGTAGAAATGAGGGACGGTGGCTAGGGAGAGGTCGGCTGAGTGGAGGGTTCTCTTGAGGGCATGAAAGGAGAGGCGGTATTGGGGTATTGAAGTCCGATGTTGTGGAGGGCCTTGTAAGTGTGCATGAGCAATTTGAAAGTAATTCTTCTTTCGACGAGGAGCCAGTGGAGGTCGTGGAGGTGTCGGTTGATGTGATTGTGCCGTGGGATGTTGAGGATTAGTCCGGTTGCGGCGTTCTGGACGGTCTGGAGTTTGCTAAGGAGTTTTTTGTTGATTCGAGCGTAGAGGGCGTTGCCGTAGTCCAGTCTGCTGGTGACGAGGGCGGAAGTGACCGATTTCCTGGAGTCGAATGGGATCCATTTGAATATTGTACGTAGTATGCAGAGGGTGTTGAAATATGCGGAGGAGACAGCGTTGATCTGGCGATTCATGGTGATTGATGAGTCCATGATGATGCCGAGATTGCGTGCGTGGTCTGTCGGGGAGGGTGGGTTTCTGAGGATGGGGGGCCACCAGGTGTCGTCCCATGTGGAAGGGGTGTAGCCGAGGATGAGGACTTCTGTTTTCTCAGAATTGAGTTTCAGGCAGCTGCTCTTCATCCAGGTAGCAACGGCTTTCTTCGCTTCTTGGAAGTTGTACCTGGTGATGTCGGGTTCCTTGGTGAGGGAGAGGTTGAGCTGGGTGTCATCGCGTGAGGAGAATATTTTCAGCCAGTGGTTTCTAACAATGTTTGCTAGTGGGGCCATGTAGATGTTGAAGAGGGTGGGGCTGAGGGAGGGTCCTTGGGGTACTCCACATCTGATCTCTGTCCGAGAGGAAGGGCTGGAGTCTTATTGTCTGTGTTCTGCTCATGAGGAATGAGCGTAACCAGTCTAGGGCCTTTCCTCAGATGCTGGTGTCGTAGAGTCTGGTGGCTAATGTGTGGTGGGAGACGGTGTCAAAGGCTGCTGATAGGTCTAGGCGGATGAGGGCTGCCGTTTCACCTTGGTCGAGTAGAGTGTAGATGTCCTCTGTGGCGGTGAGGAGGGCGGTTTGGTGCTGTGATTGCTGCAGAATCCGGATTGAGAGGTGTTTAGGATGTTGTTTGCCTCGATGAAGTGTGCTGGATGGGTGTTGATGGCCTTTTCGATGGCCTTGACTGCGAAAGGAAGCAGTGAGATGGGCCTGAAGTTCTTGAGGTCCGTCGGGTCTGCGGAGGGTTTCATTCGGAGGGGGTTGACTTCGGCGTGCCTCCAGTTGTCGGGGAATGTGGCAGTCTCGAGGGAACAGTCGATGGTTTGCCGTATCTCATGTGCAATGGCTGTGGCGGCCCTGTGGAAGATGTGAGTCAGGTAGGGGTCTGAAGGTGCTCCGGAGTGTATGCTCTTCATGGTCTTTAGGGTGTCTTCCATTGTGAGTGGGGTCCAGGTAAATAGGGTCTGTTGGGTGGTGTCACTGGGGGTCGGGGTAGGGGCGGTGCTGAAGTCTTGGTCGTCAAAGTTCTCGTAGAGCGTCTTGATCTTGAGGTGAAAGAAGGAGCTGAGTCTGTTGCAGAGATCTTGGGAGGGAAGGACATCAGTTGTTTCACTGTTCGGTTTGGCAAATTCCTGTTTGATGGCGAACAGTTCCTTGGAGTTGTGGGCGTTGGAGAGGATTCTGTCTTGGAGGAAATTTTTCTTTGTGGATTTGATGAGGTGGTGGTGTGCTGTGGCTGCTGATTTGTAGGCGGAGCGTGCTTCTGGAGTTTTTTTGCTTCTCCACATCTTTTCCAGTTGTCGGCAGGAGCACTTGAATTCTTGGAGCGTCTTTTCTCAGGATCTTGTATCCATCGGGGATGGCGGTTGCGATGTCAGGTGCAGAGCTGGTGTTGGTCCAGGTCTCTGTGAGGAAGGCGAAATGGGTGTGTGTGTGTTGAGGAGGTCCCAGATTTCTTTGGCGTGTCTGTGCCAGGAGCTTAGGTTGAGGAGGATGCAGCTCAGGGGTTTGTGTGCGCTGGCGTCTGGTGGGCTGGGGGTTGCTGCCAGGTTCCCAAGGTGGGTCAAGGTGCGGCAGCTGTGTCAGGAGATCGGACCTTGTGTGTTGCTCGGCGTTGAGAGCTGGCAGTTGAGTGCGTGGAGAGTGCTGGGGTCGCAGCGGGTCCCCGGGGGACCAGGTTCCCTGGTGCTGGTAGCGGTTGGGACGTGGACAGGCGCAGGCAGGCTTGCCTTTATTGCACCTGCTGCGCAGCTGCCATTAAGTAGGGGAGGGCGATCAGCTGGGAGGCGGGAGCTAGATGCTGAGGGGGAGGGCCGTGCAGGCATCAGCGGCGGGGAGTGCTGGAAGAGGGAGTGCGGAAGGAGAGAGGGAGAAGGGGCAAAGAGAGAAAGGCAATGAAAAAAGAGGCTAAAGTGAAAAAGGCAGGGAATGAGGCAAAAGAGAAAAAGGCAATGAAAGAGCAGCTAAAGTGAAAAAAGCAGTGAAAGAGGCCAAAGAGAAAAAGGCAATGAAAGAGAGGCTAAAGTGAAAAAGGCAGTGAACGAGGCAAAAGAGAAAAAGTTAATGAAAGAGAGGCTCAAGTGAAATAGGCAAGTGAAAGATGCCAAAGAGAAAAGGCAATGAAAGAGAGGCTGAAGTAAAAAAGGCAATAAAAAGAGGCAAAGAGAGAGAAAGTCACACAGGACACAGAGCTGTGCGGAATAGAAGAAGAGCAGGGTGCTCTTCCACTAGACCACCAGGGATGAGGCGCAGGCAGGATCCTGCAGGTGGAGGAGGGCCTCGAACTCCTACCTGAGGAGATCGGGCCGGTGTTTAAGGGCAGGCCCTTAACAGTTGAGATGCCCGGGGGAGAGCAGTGACTCTGACCAGGAGATCAAAGATCTTGCTGTTCTTGCCGGGCAGAGGCCGCAATTAAGTAGGGGTCAGGGGAGGGCAATCAGCTGGGAGGCGGGAGCGAGACGCTGGAGGGGTGAGGCTGCGGGGGCAGCAGTGGCAGAGAGCGCGTAAAGAGGGAGCAAGGAGAGAGAGAGGGAGAAGGGGCAAAGAGGGAAAGGCAATGAAAAAAGAGGCAAAAGAGAAAAAGGCAATGAAAGAGGCAAAAGAGAAAAAGGCAATGAAGGAGAGGCTTAAATTAAAAAGGCAGTGAACGAGGCAAAAGAGAAAAATGCAATGAAAGAGAAGCTAAAGTGAATAAGGCAGTGAAAGAGGCCTAAGAGACAAAAGGCAAAGAAAGAGAGGCTAAAGTGAAATGGGCAAGTGAAAGAGGTCAAAGAGAAAAAGGCAATGAAAGAGAGGCTAAAGTGAAAAAGGCAATAAAAAGAGGCAAAGAGAGAGAAAGGCGCAAACAGGACACAGAGCAGAGCGGAATAGCTGAAGAGCAAGGTGCTCTTCCACTAGACCACCAGGGATGAGGCGCAGGCAGGAGCCTGCGGGTGGAGGAGGGCCTCGAACACCTACCTGAGGAGATCAGGCTGTTGTTTAAGAGCAGACCCTTAATGGTGGAGATGCGCGGGGGAGAGCAGTGACTCTGACCAGGAGATCAGAGGTCTTGCTGTTCTTGCCGCGCAGCGGGCGCAATTAAGTAGGGGTTGGGGGGAGGGCGATCATCTGGGAGGCGGGAGCAAGACGCTGAGGGGGAGGGGACATGGGGGCAGCAGCGGCAGAGAGTGCGGGAAGAGGGAGAAAGGAGGGAGAAGGGGCAAAGATGGAAAGGCAATGAAAAAAGAGGCAAAAGAAAAAAGGCAATGAAAGCGGCAAAAGAGAAAAAGGCATTGAAGGAGAGGCTAAAGTGAAAAAGGCAGTGAACGAGGCAAAAGAGAAAAAGGCAATGAAAGAGAGGCTAAAGTAAAAAAAGCAGTGAAAGAGGCCAAAGAGAAAAAGGCAATGAAAGAGAGGCTAAAGTGAAAAAGGCAGTGGAAGAGCCGAAAAAGAGAAAAAGGCAATGAAAGATTGGCTAAAGTGAAAAAGGCAGTGAAAGAGTCAAAAGAGAAAAAGGCAATGAAAGAGAGGCTAAAGTGAAAAAGGCAATAAAAAGAGGCCAAGACTGAGAAAGGCGCAAACAGGACACAGAGCAGAGCGGAATAGCAGAAGAGCAGGGTGCTCTTCCACTAGACCACCAGGGATGAGGCGCAGGCAGGATCCTGCAGGTGGAGAAGGCCTCGAACACCTACCTGAGGAGCTCGGGCTGGCGTTTAAGGGCAGACCCTTAACTGTGGAGCTGTGTGGGGGAGAGCAGTGACTCTGACCATGAGGTCAGAGGTCTCGCTCTTCTTGCCGTGCAACGGCCGCCAATAAGTAGGGGTTAGGGGAGGGCGATCAGCTTGGAGGAGGGAGTGAGATGCTTGGGGGGAGGGGCCATGGGGTCAGCAGCGGCGGCGAGCACAGGAAGAGGGAGCGAGGAGGGAGAGAGGGAGAAGGGGCGAAGGGGGAAAGACAATGAAAAAAGAGGCAAAAGAGAAAAAGGCAGCGAAAGAGGCAAAAGAGAAAAGGGCAATGAAGGAGAGGCTAAAGTGAAAAAGGCAGTGAACGAGGCCAAAGAGAAAAAGGCAATGAAAGAGAGACTGAAGTGTAAAAGGCAGTGAATGAGGCAAAAGAGAAAAAGGCAATGAGAGATAGGCTAAAGTGAAAAAGGCAGTGAAAGAGGCCAAAGAGAAAAAGGCAATAAAGAAGAGGCTAAAGTGAAACAGGCAATAAAAAGAGGCAAAGAGAGAGAAAGGCACACAGGACACAAAGCAGAGCGGAATAGCAGAAGAGCAGGGTGCTTTTCCACTAGACCACCAGGGATGAGCGCAGGCAGGAGCCTGCAGGTGGAGGAGGGCGTTGAACACCTACCTGAGGAGCTCGGGCTGACATTTAAGGGCTGACTTTTAATGGTGGGGCTGCGCGTATGACCGAAGGCGTCTTGGCGCTAGCATCGACTGATTGATAAAGAAGTGCAAATAAAGATGATGTACACCTGGGATGAAAAAATCCACATTTTAAGATGTTTCCTGAAGGTCATTAAGTTTGACTGGCCTCTGCGGTGCAAGAGCAGCTGATTCCTCAGCTGGCAGGTGGTTAAGACAAAACACCTGCCCCCCCATGGTGCCTTGTGGATTGTCACTGACTGTAAATGTATTATAATACAGTGTGCTATAGCATCCCTATCACGAACTATACCAACTACTGTCACCAACTGTAAACATAATATAGTGTGCTATAGCATCCATTTCACAAACTATACCAGCTACTGTCACTGACTGTTAACATAATGTAATACAGCGTGCTATAGCATCCCTATCTCGATCTATACCAACTACTGTCACTGACTGTAAACATAATATAATACAGGTGCTATAGCATCACTATCATGAACTATACCAACTACTGTCACTGACTGTAAACATAATATAATACAGGTGCTAGAGCATCCTTATCACGAACTGTACCAACTACTGTCACTGACTGTGAACATTATATAATACAGTTGCTATGGCATCCCCATCATGAACTATACCAACTACTGGCACTGACCGTAAACATAATATAATGTAGGTGTATAGCATCCCTATCTCGATCTATACCAACTACTGTCACTGACTGTAAACATAATATAATACAGGTGCTATAGCATCACTATCATGAACTATACCAACTACTGTCACTGACTGTAAACATAATATAATACAGGTGCTAGAGCATCCTTATCACTGAACTGTACCAACTACTGTCACTGACTGTAGAACATTATATAATACAGTTGCTATGGCATCCCCATCATGTACTATACCAACTACTGGCACTGACAGTAAAGATAATATAATTCAGGAGCCATAGCATCCCTAACACGAACTATACCAACTACTGTCACTGGCTGTAAACATAATATAATACAGGGGCTATAGCATCCCTATCGCAAACTATATCAACTTCTGTCACTGACTGTAATCATAATATAATGCAGTGTGCTATAGCATCCCTATCACGAACTATACCAACTAGTGTCACTGACCGTAAACATAATATAATGTAGGTGTATAGCATCCCTATGAAGAACTATATCAACTACTGTCACTGACTGTAAACATAATATAATACAGTGCACTATAGCATCCCTATCATGAACTATATCAACAACTGTCACTGACTGTAAGTACAGCAGAACAGCTTGCTCCCATTCACTGAGACAGTGTGGGTAATGTATAGATGGTCAGAAGAGGGGTATCTGCCAAAAACTGGCAGGTTATTTGTCTGCTGACCTTGAGGCTAACCTGCGTTATTCAGAGGCCGGAAGACCCTCTTGGCTGCTGACAGCAGAGCCTTAGGTATCTCTAGTGAGTAATAACGCCTGATTCTTAGTAGCACCAGCATATCATCTCAATTGCTTGTACCGTATACAAGCTACCACTACCACATCTCTTCCTAGGTCCTCCTCAACTACTGTTCCGTTGTCCATATTACACTGGCACCCTGTCCCAAAGAGAGTTCTTATAAAATCGCTTTGCATCATGTTCAAGGCAGTGCACAAGCTTGGTCCCAGCTTACTTCACTACCAACAACTGACAGCTTTTTAGTGGTCCCCAAGTTTAAGAAATCCAGAGAAGGAGGCTGTGCCTTTTTGGTCCTGGCTACAAGGCAGTGGAAGAGCTTGCCTCACTCACTGAGAGGTGCCCCTTATCTGTTGGCCTTTAGGAATACCTTAAAGACACTATAAATTGTAAATGTATTTATATAGCACTTACGACCCCTGATGAGGCATTGAAGCTCTTTTTCGTTGAGTAGCATGGACCGGAACCCAAGATTAGTAATTAGCAGGTTAGTACAATTTCTTTTCTTGTGCTTCAGTTGTGTTAGGTATGTGCTCTTGATTTCTGGTGTGTTTAGTAGAGTATGGAGTAAGGACAGAAGGATAGTAGTAGAATTGAATAGTGGAGTTTGGAGTATGGATAAAATGATAGGAATGGATTTGAAAAGAGGAAGTAGTTAGGTTGTTTTTGTGAGTAGTGGTCATGTGTGCTTGTTAGTTGGGCGTCATGACTTATTATGGGATTATATAGTAGTCAAAAAGGTTTGTGATGAGTTGAGGGAAAAGGGATGGGAAGGACGGAAAGGTTTTCTTTTATACATTTGTTGCTTGGATATGAGCTTACCTTAAATAAATGAAAAGACAAGAGGTGATTGGCAAAACAGGAACACATTGGTTTAATTAAACGCTGTGCCCAGGAGAGCATAGACAGAGCGCATCTGCTCAAAGTCTCTCAGTGTACAAATTTTGGCCACTGTTATATACAGTTCATGAGGTACAATAAAGCAATTTTCTACCTTCCAAAAAGCATCTCAGTCGTAAATCAACAAATGTGGCCATCTGATAAGGACACAGATGGCTCTTGGCCTCGGGGAGAGCTAATGTGGGCCAGTGTATATGTGTTCAGATGTCCAGCATGAGGAGCCCGTGATCGCTATGTGTTGTGTGCATGTCGTGCCCTGATTGGTTGAGTGTTTCTATCTACATGTGGTATCTAGCTTTGTGGTATTTTGGGGAACGCGAGCCCTTGGCCAAAAGTGTTTTTTAATGGGGCAAATTTCCTCATACCTGTTTGTGGTGCAACTATCTCTCCGTGGGTTTGATTTGAGTTTTCCCTGGGCATGCGTTTATCTTTAGTTTAAGTGAGATCTGACCTGTGACCTGATATTCAATAGGCGTGAGTGTGAGTCATAGAACTTGTCTAACCATGTATCTCTGAATCAGGTTGATGGGGAGGTCACCATGGGTGAATCTGACAATAATGATACGAGTACATTGGAACTCCTAAAAATAATATGGCAGTCACTGGTATAATTTTGTTGACATCCTTAATATTGTGCATATGGTTGTCATAGTGTACATTGACATTGTTGGTACTGGAATTGACACAGTTAAGTTTGCTTAAGTCATAATGCACATTACTAGTAACAGTTTTATCATTTGAGCATGGATTATGACATACATTGATCTCGTCATTGCTGGTGTCGGTGCTACTGGGCAGGCACAAGTTATGACATTCATTAGCTTTGCATTGACGGGTACTGGCATGGTCATGCAGGCACAGGTTAAGGCACACGTTGATATTGCATTAATTGGTATTGTCAGGCCTGAACACATCACAGTAATCCTTGACATCACATTCACCCATTCCAACATAGCCCCCTCTAGTTGATTTGTCAACTATTCTATCCTCCTCATATGTCATGACAGTTATTGTATTAGAAAGTGTGTGTGTGTGTAGTGTCTGTTACCTTTTCACTAGCTATATGCATACTACCTACTTTGAGGACAACCTTTTTACAGCAGAAAACCCCCACTTGTAGGAAACCACATAACAGAAGTACAGCAATGAGAATTGGCATCAATTACTTGAATAGTTTGGAAACCCGTAAGGAGATCCGCAAAATTATACTATACAATCAGTCCTGCTCTGGGGCGCCCCGTCATTCTTCATGTCAGCTTGCAGACTATGCAGTTCTTGGATAGTATGGGCTAATGTCCCGTTTTCCAGGTAATTTCTGGGAATAAAAGTACATCAGGAAGCACCAAACTTGACACACACCCCACCCTCCATAGCGGTCATCAAGTCCAACACGTACTGATGGTGTATCACCATGAGGCAGATGGCTCTCAATTCCTCCTTGATAGCGTTTAGGATGTGCTCAGTATTGTTGATCATCTTCATTATCTCCCATCTGGTTATTTGTAACTAGAGGGCATTAGCTTTTATTTGCAAGTTGAAAAAGGGTATTAACCCTCCGATGTTTACAGTTTAAAATCTTCTAAAATGTCCTTGTACTGAGCCCAGCCAAAATACTCAGCAGTTCTTCTCCTTTGAGCCTGACGGAACAGAGTTGTTTTCTTCTGTAATGGATGTTGAGACAACTTGAACAGATCTTCTCCATGAATAACTAGGGTGGGGGTGTGTATGGTTATATGGGTGCAGAGGCCATGCCATCGGGGATGAGCTGGGTGTAGGCAAGGTCCTCACATTGCCAGTAGTAATCTATCAACATAGAGGTGCCCCATTGCAGGTCCAGTATGTGCATTACCATGCCGCAATTCTTATTGCTGCCCAACGGTATGATTTCTTTGCCTTTAAAACATAAAGAGTACAATGTAAGTTTCCAAAAAAAGGGGTTGCCCATTCAACCTCCAACCATGTGTACTTATCGATCTCACTATGCTAGATTTCCTGGCACGGGATGGCTATGCTGGTATTTGATCATCTCCCATGGGACTCACCCCCCCACCATGTGATTGAGATGAGTCGCCATGCACTGGATTTCCATGTCTGGGGTCCATTTGTTGTTAAAGAAGGTAGCCCTAAAGATGTTAAGGGCCGCCCTGGGACCGCAGACGGAGGCAGGAGTGGGCATATTTGTGTACTGGTGTGGTGGTGTTGTTACATCTAGGAATCTCTTTTCTGCACAGTCCCGGGGCCAAACAGTGTCCTCCCCTATCTGCGCATCCTGTCTACCTTGGATTGGATATCTATTGGCTCAGTGAAGAGATATAGTGCAGTGGGGTTGGTTTCATACCAGGTGATGTTTACTAGTGTCCTAGGGGGTTCTACTCTTTTGGGTTGGATTTTTGCCCTAATCCTACATAGGTACAGATAGATGAGGCACTTGTCTTATTCGGGGGCTTTCTCCTGCAATAGGTAAAGCCTGTCTGTGCCAATGGCGTTATGTATCAGTGAACAGATGTAACATGACATGTTTGTCGTTTGTGTGACTAAGTTTATCATCTGCTGTTACCAGGTATTGTGTAGGAGTGCGCTGTGTAGTGTGTGAGTAATACTAGTGTTTGATTCAGTGTAGGTGTATGTGAGGTGAGAGAGGTCTCTGTGCATGCGTTGCAAGAATGTAGAAGTAGAGCTCATGAGATGAGGCATACCTTTGGCTCTGGAGGGGCTCGAGAGCACCCCGGCTAGAGAGACCATGTACAATAATGCAAAAACATGTAACTTAGGAAACAATTTGTAGGCTGTAGGGTCATCTTCAAGGGAGATGTCAGCCATCTGGGCCTATCGTCTGTTATTTGTTGTCTGTTGTTTGTTGTCCGGTGTCTGGGTGCCTAGAGGTGTCTTGTCCTACTCCTGGTGCAGAAAAATGTCTCTCAAGATGAGGCTACAAAAGTCAGTTCGCAATTTGCATTAGCTGAGCGATTGGCCTTGTAAAACAGTCTTTGAATACTTTGATTGAAGAAATGGGGGACTGCGGCCGTGTTGGTGCACTTGTAGTTTCGATCGTAGACCTGTAGGATAGGAGTTGTGGGTTGTAGGTTAGCTTGGAAAAAACACATTATCAGGCAGTTTTTGATATTCCTTTGTTTATTTGTAAATAGTACACTCTTATGATTTTACTGAAGGGCATATTTTTCTTGAATGCGACAGAGGTGATCACATTTTTGTGGAATGATGGTGTTTTCACTTAATTTTAGGAGGTACTAGTTTTTGGGGGAAAATGTGACTTTTAAACTTATTTAAGGTTATTCAGGGTTTTTCCACCCTCTCCTTGCCACAGCGGGGACAGTACATCTCCCTGTGTGCTTCTCCACTTAAAAGATGTGATGTTTTAACCAGTGCGGTGGTGTCCTGCAAGTGGAGTGGAACGAGGTTTCTTTCTAATTAGGCTGAGTTACTGGGTAACGCCCTTCTTCTGGAAGGGCCGAGAATCTTTGTGCTGTTTTCAGGCTGCTTTGGGCATTGCTAACTTTAACAAGGGATACTGGAGGTTATGTGTGGACCCTGTTGGAACCTGCAGGGGACAAATGGCTGCCCCTATGTTGGTTTGCAGTGTTTTCTCTGCAGTACTCAGGGGTCTCATTGGGACTTTTATGTCTTCGGTCTGATGGAGGTGGTGCTACTGACTTCGATGGGTTTTCCTGATGGGGATACTGCGACCATTGTGGACATCAATGGACTATGGTCTCTATAACTTGGATGTGGCCATGGCTGGGGTCGGACGATCATGAGTTCCAGTGAATGTCATTTTGACCAGCTAAGCATGGTTGGTGAGCTTTTCCCTGCACCCCATGTGCGGGCTGCAAAGGTCATTTGTGGAGACCCTTTCCCTCCCATCGCTCCCCTCTCCCTCGGACCCAGGATGTTCTGGTTTTGCCGCACTTGGCAGAAAATAGAGGATTTCTACCCGGCCTATCCAGTGGGCAGATCCTGGATGTTTTGGAAACTTTTAGGGGAGAGGAGGAGTCCGAATGTTCTGCCCATGATGGGAGTCAGGTGAGCAGCGAGGGCTTGTCGTGCTGTAAGTGAACTGAATTGACTACTCACCTAGGTGGATTTTTCCCACTGACTTGGTGCAAGATCTGTGCATGGCTGACAGTGTTCTCTGGCCTTCTTAAAAACTCCTAACCCCAAATGTCCAGGAAGCCGGACTTCCGCCACTGGAGCAGTTGCCTCATTTTGGAGCTATAGGAGGGCCTCCATTTGCAGGCCTGAAAAATGTTAAAGAATGGAATACTTTTGATCTGGGGCATGCCCTAGTGACATTCAGTGAAGGGACCCGGATGCCTGCGTTTATGCACCAGTTGAGGCCCGCCCTACTCCCTCATCAGACTGTCCTCCTCCCGGGGACGTGGTCAGGCAACCCTTCCCCAGGGGACCATTAGCAGCGGTGGCACCTGGGCAGCAAAATCTTCTGTGGATTCCCTGTTGACTTAGCCTTGCTGTCTTGAGGTTTTCCTGTGTGAAAAATAAAGGCTTTAATTTTCCTAATGTTGTTTTGCTCTTTTTTAATGTTTGCAGTGAGTTTTCCGAAGCGGGTGTGTAGTGGGTTCTCGCACTGAGGTCTGGATTTACTGTGTGTTTGGGGTACTCTGGGGTTTGTTCTGTGTTAAAGGATTCTGAGGGGGTAGCCCTGATAACAACCTATTCTATTCGTGGTATACTTTTAGGCAACAATATGTGGCCACATTGTTTCTTCGCAAACAGTAGTGGCACTCTATGAGAGTTTGAGGCTGCTAGCCTTTTGGCTCTCTGATGAGAGCTTTCAGTTTGGTTCCCCTGGGGTCCTGTGGCTGGGTCCTCTCTCAGTTAGATGCCACCTGTACGTTTGTGGTCGCTCGACCCCTTTGGGGTGCTTTCACCAGTTTCTAAGTCACTCCAACGGAACCCCTTGGTGGGGGATGTAGGAGATAGCCTGTCCACTCTAGGCCCAGGGATTTCTCCCATGCGACTAGCAGGGACAATTCCTGGAGGCTGTGTCCTGATGGTCGGACATGCCACCTTCCCTGCCACGGACATTTGTCTCGGCCCTGTATCAGGTAAGAGGGAGGGGGCTCCCAATTCAGGAAACACGCTGCTTTGGCTGGTGCTGCTCCACCTGTGCGTCCTCCTCCCTTGAGGAGGTGCCAGGGTAGTGGAGAAGGCTGAAGTGGATACCCCCAAGCCAGCCTACCCCCTAGTCTTGGGGGATTTGATGGTCCTGTGTGTGCCGTGATCCGGGCCCCCCGGTTCCCTGCATTCCCTACATGCTACTGCTTTGGCTGTTTCAACCAAGCGATGGTGTGCACAGCCGGTCCATGTCTTACTAGGCCATACAATTCTAAGAGGTTTTCCATATAACCCTGGATTGCTCCTTTGAGGTGGGGGTCGATGGTCCGGGGTCAGGATCAGCCAGGCTAGCTTGAATCCAGTGGCGCAGTGAGCATGGGGCCCATTTCTGAGCATACCCTTTCCACTTAGGGTGACAAATCTAAAGGAATAAATGATGGACGGAATGCTGAACAATGCAAACATTCACCCCGAGTCACAAAGATCTGGATTTAATCCATTGTTCTTTTGCTCACCATGTGACCCCAGTTTGGACCCAGCGATATGCAAATCAGTCTTGACCCTGTTCCTCATGGGAACAGTCCAGCCAGAGCTGCCAAGCCAGGTCCTCCTGGACTGGAAACAAGCATCCTGTTTTTTTTTTTTGAAGCATCAACCCTCATCAGCCATGATAGCTTTAATGCAGTGGCGCAGTGAGCACGGGACCCACGTCTGGGCATACTGTTCCCACTTAGGGTGACAAATGCAAAAGGAACAAATGATGGATGGAATGCTGAACAATGCAAACATTCACCCCCAGTCACAAAGATCTGTGTTTAATCCATCGCGCTTTTGCTCACCTGTGTGTTACACTTTTAGAGTAAATATACACTCAGATTTTGTGAATAATCAGAAAGTAGTAAAGGTTCTAAAAAGTATAAATTGCTCAAAAGTGTAACTTACATTTGTGTATCAGGCCCATTTTTCTAAGTGTTAAACCTTGTCTGCCCATATAGAGAGGAATATACCAAGGGAGTAACCTCATTATCAAACTGTAGCGCAGTAGAACCTGAAGCATATCAGAGATAAATAACAGTAATTACCACAGATTACTGCCATGGATATTTAACTAGGCCAGTTAATTTACTACTGTGCCCCCGAGTGCCATTTTCAGACGCTGAAATCAAACACTTCTGTAAGCCTCGCCAAGTTAAAAACACTGTGCTCGTATCTTTCCTGACTCATGACATTGACAGTTATCTGAAACTAGACTTTTCTAGGACAGAGACCATGTCTTATTGTCCCACTAGTAAATTGGTGGAATTATGTTACTGACACCTTAATGTAGTTTTAGAAATCTGACTGTGATGCAAAGTCATAGGTGACAGAGATATATATTTTAGGGTATTAAACTTAAATCCTTAAACCCACTCTCTTCCAGTCTAGGTAGCTGCCTGCACTTCAGGACTTATTCAACCATTATGGCCAACTTTTATGTGTATAAGAGGTTATAAATACGCTGTAGTGATTGCCACTCCATGACACCATGTAAACGTTCCTGTGTACAATACTCCGCTATTACATACGTACCCTTATTTCGCCTGCTCTTAGCACTATGTACTAATAAAATAAAATTGTGTTGTTATTTATTCAGCAAATATGTTGTCAGAAGGATAATGTTGTCAGAAGCATCTGACCTCAGCAATGGGTATGACAGGGTAAGCTAACTGAAAACTTTGAAATTCCAAACCATAAGCTACCATACATTATACTGTTCCATCTTATGTGTGAAATCTCTTATTTTCCATTTCTACATAGCAAAACTGTTTGATAACACGAGGCAATTTGCAATCCTTTAAAGGGCTAAAGCAACACATGATCTACTCCAAAGCCAATATTCTATGTATTCAATAATTCAACAGACGAGTGTTTTAACTTATTCTTGAGATGCTCACTGGCAACAATAACATTATCTTCAATTTAAGGGGACCCAAAAATGCATTTTCCTTCTCAAAATTCTTTCTCTGCTCATTTATACGCTAGAGCAGCGTGCATGCCCACTACTCACCTTTTGGCTTTTTACAGTCCTGTAATTAAATTGATGTCAGATAGGGTTCATAATCGAAATGTAGGTGATTTCTTGTGTATTGCAAGTCTGTTGTTCTATTTGACAAACCTCATTGGCGAATGTAACGGAGAATGGTTGACTTTTTTTATGTATTATCATCTGACAGGCAATTCTTATACACTTTGGGGCATATTCACAAGGACTTATCGCCGAGTTATCGGCACTTTAGCGCAGCAAAAGTGGTGATAGAATTACCGCCCCTTTCACAAGCTGGTGCTAACTGCCTACATCACCACATAACCGGCGATAGCTACCGCAAAAAACATCGCCACGGCCGACACCGCCAACTAACGCTAATGAGATGCAGAATAGGCGTGTCCGTGCAAAAACACACGAAAAGACAACACCGCGCGATTCACAACGGACAGCCAGATCTGCGATGCGAGTCAAAAACTGGCGATAAGCCGCTGTAGCAGCAGGTATTTAACACCTGCCTTTTGCTGGTGCTAAGCGGGACAACCACCTGCAGTCTGAAAGGGAGCCCAGACCAGAGCCACACCTGAAGACCAACAGATGCCATGGAGCTACTGATCATGCAGCTCGGAGACCCAAGAGGGCCACAACACCCACAGCCACCACCCCCAGGCCCGCCACCACCCCCAGGACCCCCCCGAACCCCTGGACTACCACAGAGGCAGCGTAGACAAAGACAGCGGACCTACCGTAAACGCACCAGTCTCACAGACTTAACGCCATAGGAGGTCATTGCCCACTACAGGCTCAAAAGGACCACCATCCTCCGCATCCTGACCCACATCGCCCACAGGCTGACGGTACCAACACAGCGGACAACCAACATCCCTCCGCAGACAAAGCTGCTGGCTGTGCTGCACCTGTTGGCCTCTGGTACCTTCCAACCAACAACTGCCAGAGTCGGAGGAGTCTCACAGCCAGCCCTATCCAAGTTCATCACACCTATCCTGGATGCCATCATCAGCCTGGTACCCCAGCACCTCCACTTCCCCCACACTGCGCAGGAGCAGCTGGAGACCAAGCAAGGCTTCTACACCATTGCTGGATTCCCCCACGTGTTGGGGGCTATTGACTGCACACATGTCCTACTCGTGCCCCCTGCCGACACTGCACACAACTACCGCAACAGAAAGCACACGCATTCCATCAGTGTGCAGGCAATAGTGGACCACCGGGGACTCTTCACCAATGTTGTGGCCAACTACCCAGGCAGTGTGCATGATTCATTCATCTTCCGACAGTCCATCATCAACCAGCGCTTCCAGGATGGCACCTATGGAAATGCATTGCTCGTTGGTAAGTACCAAATGAACACACCACACACCTCAACTCCACAGTCATGCAACTCACGATCCTGGGAATGGGCACGCAGCAAAACTACATGCAACATGCCACACAACATGCCCACCGACCAGACAAGACAACACAACTCCATTGGGAACCTGGGCTTGCCATGTACACAACCCAGCTGCGGCATGGCACCTCAGCCACACAATAGCAGAATGAGTGGAGAGGCTGGAAGCAGGCATGTGCGAAGGAGGCAAGTGACTAATGAATGAGAACCTACCCAATGACAAGTGTGGCGTGGATGTGCTGGACAGACTTGAGCATGCAAACCACGGAAATGTCCATGTGGACATTGACTGCTGGTGCATGGAGTGTAGTGGCCAGTGGACGCTACCATGTAAGCCCAGGCGGTGGGGTAGAACGCAGAAGTGTCGCTCGTCACGTCCCCCCCTGTAGGCGTGGGCGGAGTGGGTTGGCCCTGCGTACGCCAGGCCTGCGTAGGGGTGTGATTAAAAACCCTGTCGCTCTGGGCGTGGTTCTCTTCCGGAATCCCCAACGTGTCTGCCAGGGCAGCGCTACTCAGCTCGCCACGAGGCCGACGCCGTGAGCTGCGGGGCCTGTGACCCTGTGCGCCTGCTGCACCCCAGGCCGCTGGTACCCAGACCTATCTTGCCTGCCCCAGCGCACCAAGGCCGCTCCGCTCACCTGCTGACACCGGCGTGTGTCAAAGAGGGCCCACCATGTTCCAGTGCAAGCTCCAAGCCCCAGGCCCGCGACCTTGGCAGCCACCTCAGACCAGCACTGGCCTCCACGACGCAGGCAGCACTCCTTTTTCGTTTACATACCCCACCGGCCTCCACTTCGGCCCAGTTGGTGTCACATATTGAACTGAGCCTTGAATGGCAGTGACCAAATGTCTATGGCAGCATCCACATCACTATACTCCCTCCGATCAGTGAAGCCAAAGTCTTCATCGCTAGCACACGACACGTGTCTGTGGGCCCGTGTTGACCGCTGCCCTCGGACCACACTGCGGTCCAGTAGGTGCCACATCCAGCACTCAGTCGTGATTCATGAATGGCAGAGTCCATACCAGTGAACGCACGGAGAGGAGTAAGAGGAAGATGCGGTTCAGTCCGGATGAAAGCCGGATCCTCATTACGGAGGTGACCGAACACTAGCACCAACTGACCTGGTGCCACTAACCCTGTTCAACGCAAGCCGGCGACACATGGTGCCACTAACCCTGTTCAACGCAAGCCGGCGACACGTGGTGCCACTAACCCTGTTCAACGCAAGTCGGCGACACGTGGTGCCACTAATCCTGTTCAACGCAAGCCGGCGACACGTGTTTGTGGGCCCCTGCAGACTACTGGCTCCGGCATGCACTGCGGGCCAGCTGGCCTCACACCAATCACATCAAGGCGAGACCAGCCAGGGCACGGCATCATCGCAGGCTGCACACATGCTCAGCTCTGGTGCCTCAGCCCCTGTGAGCCACACGTCATCGCCACATGACATTCCAACGCCGTGTGTGTGAGTTCCAGGTGGAGCTGGCTGAACTGCGGTTGGCCCACGCACACCGCTGCCACCAGTCGACACTGCGGTCAAGTAGGTCCCACATTTGTGACTGGGTCTTGAGTTCTGAATGGCTGAGTCTACAGCAATGTACACGCCTCATCGCAGACTGCATCCCCTTGCAGCCCTGGTGCCACTGACTCCGTGCGCCATGAGTCATGGTCACTCTCTGGTTGAACTTTGGTGGCGTCTGAGTCTGTGGCATGGGGTTGTCGTCCTCATCTTCTGGCAGGTATGGACTTGGTGTTTGGCATGAGTCTGTGGCATTCATCTCCCCCATGTTACCTGTTGCTGCTTGGTTGTGCCCTCTGCATCATGCCCTGGGGGAACACCTTCCACTGTCCCACGATACACTCAGCGACAGTCACCTTGGACATCGACGAGGACCCGCTCAGCTCTCATGGCCCTAACCCAGTGCATCGCAAGTCACTGTCCCGTGGCCGCTGTGCATCCGGGGCACTAACTCTGTGCACCTCAAGTCATGGTCCCTTGCTGTTTGTACTTCGAACTTCTGATTGAGTGATGACTGTTGTAGTTGTTGCCAGCACCAAACACTCCCAGGGGGCTGTCTTACACTCACCCCACGCACAGCCAGCACCGGCGTCACTGGACTAGTGTGCCTGCCAACACATCATGCCGAATAAGGGTGGGCAAAGTACTACGCTACGCTTGCGTAGTTTGCGAAGTTTGCGCTACTTCGCACTACGCGAATTGCACGTAGCACAGTGCAAACACTCGTAGCATAGCGTAGCGTAGTGCAGCTGTCATTTTTTGCTTGCTCGCGGTCCTCAACGTCAAGTTGGCGACCGCGAGCAAGCAAAATGACATCCCGGCGAGACTTTTCCTGCTCGCGATCAGCAACATCAAGTTGCCGATCGCGAGCGTGGAAAATAAACCTCCGGCGAGATTCTCAACGCGGGAGGTCAGGTTTCTCATTGCGAGTGGTCACGTATGCTCGCGACTGCTCGCGATGAGAAACTACCAGTCCGCATTGAGAAAGCTGCCGCTCGAGTAAAAATCTACTCGAGCGGCAGTAAAAGACAGCTCGCACTGTGCAAGATGCCGTTTTCAATGATTGCACAGTGCGGACAAGCATCCGGCACTGTGCAATCATCGCGAACAGCGCACTACGCAGTTCGCGTAGTGCTACGCGTAGCTCGCGTAGTGCGAAGTGCACTTCGCGTAGCTTCGCGTGGCTTCGCGTAGCGCTACTTCGCGAACTACGCCCAGGGTTAATGCCAAACCACCAATTGACTCATCTCTCTCTGCACTGTCACAGGTGATCAGGGATATGCACTCTGCACTTGGATGATGACACCCCTCCGAGACCCGAACACACATGCCCAGAGGCAGTACAATGCGTACCAAAAATGCACCAGGGGCATCGTGGAACGCACATTTGGCATGTTGAAGTCACGTTTCAGGTGCCTGGACATCACAGGCGGAAGGCTCCTGTACAGGCCAGACATTGTGTGCAAGATGATCGTTGCATGTTGTGTTTTGCACAACATCTCTGTGTGCGCTCCAATGCCCCATGGATCCCAGTGCCAGATGCACCGGACGATGATGAGGACGATGGGGCAGGTGGCCAACACCCCACTGCAGCTGCAGCAGGAATAGCCCGTAGGAACACCCTCATTGCCAATTTCTTCACCTGAGCACGTCACTTTGTGTCCGTCCTGTACAATAATGGGACAGTACAAATTGTCCACTGTCACTGCATGTGTAAATAAAACTGATACAGGTTGTACTCGTCCATTGTCATGTCAAAGATTCCTGCGATGCCAGATGTGCTTGGCCATTTTGTGCACGCATGCGGCACCAGTTGTGTCCTGTGTTCTGTTGTGGAAGTGTTGCAGTATGTACCACATTGTTGACAATGTTGGGGTGCTCTTCTTCTTATGTGTGTATGCTGCACTGTGGCTGAGTCGCCCCTGCAGCTCTGAATTGGCTGCCACTAATCCCTTTCAGGCGGTGTGCCTTTCACTTCTGTGCGTCTACAGTGCTGAGATGTTGCTGACTTGAGTGAATTGTGCCCTTCGTCGTTTTGTGACTCGTGGTCATGGTCAGTAGGCGGATGTGTAGTTGACGTCAGGGGTTTTTTGTGCACGTGGATGTGTCCGAGTGTGACCTGCACCTTTGCGGATCAGGCCCACACTCAGCCACATCAGTGTCGTGGCCTGCACATTGACATGATAGTTGGACTGCAGCCATGCTACTCGTCAAGTAGTGTCTCTTGCATTGTCAGTGTGGCTGACGGATACGCATCTTTGCTGGGTTTCGCACGTGTGCATGTGTTGGTTGTGTGATTGGTGATGTGTTGGGTGGGGGCCCCTTTGGGCACATGGTGGAGGTGAGACTACTTGGTTTTTGTGTGGGTGCTGCAGTGTTCCAGGGGGATCAGGGACATGATCCAGAGTCATTGTGGGTGTGCAGTATGCTCTGCTTAATTGTGCATGTGTGCCATTGTGCCCATCTCCCCCCGTCCCCCCACTCCCTGGTAGGTACTCACCCTATTAATGTTGTGTCAGGTCATGTTGAGCAGTGTCCGGGACCTATGCTCCTGTCACCATCTCCCGACTGATGACTGTGGCCACCATTTTCTCCATTTCATCCTGCTCCTGGTGTTCTGCTGGCCCCCCACCTCCAATCTGCATTGCTGCTTTAATGTTGGCAGCAAGTACCTTCTTGGGTTTGCCCTTCGCATCATTCCAGCGCCTCTTGTCCTCTTCCATTTTCCTCCTCGGCGAGGCAAGGGCATTCCCATAGTCCAAGATAGTCTGCCATCTCAGTGTCTTTTTTGCCAATGACACGTTGGAGGTGACGTACAGTTGGTGGTGTTGTTCTATCTCATCCGTGACGTGGATCTGGGTTTCCTGCACACTGTACCCCGTCTTCCTCTCCCTCTTCTCATTGCCCTTCCACGACACCTGGCTTCCTGGCTGGGCCTCAGTGGGTCTTGTAGGTTTCACGTTGTCCTCTGCACTTGGTCTGGGTGCATCCTTGGTGCTCTGCGGTTCATCTGGTTTTTGGTGTGATCTTTTTGAGTGCTTTTCTTGTGCTTTTCCCCGCATGACGCGTGGGACTTGCAGGCCTCTTGCTAGTTATCACACAGATTTTATCGCGGTTGGGCCCATCGCAACTTTTTTCACGTTGGGGTTTGCATTTTTATCGCCGGCACGGTAGTTGTTTCGCGGACATTCGCCGCGTTATTGTGCGGTTATCGCACGGTATCGCCGTGTTGGGAATGCCACGTTAACACGGCATTATTTTCCCGCAATGGACTGCGATGTGAGAAGTTGCGGAAAGCTATTTTGGCAATGTTTATCGCACGTTCTTGTGAATATACCCCTGTGATGGCTCATCGTGGCAAATCGTTAGCAATGAGGCTAACCCACGATCTCACTAGATTTGTCATCTAATTTGATAATTAAAAACATGATCCTGGCATTGTTTGGTGTGCTTGGAGCAGAACACACAGCCACCAGCCCTGAAAAAAAAATCTGATTGGGACAAAACACTATGATTCTACATACAGAAATGGTGACTCTTAGTGAAACTTAACAAAGCCTAAATTAATCTACCATATACAGCGAATTATAGCAATTGCTTTATTTGTGTTAATGTGTTTGAAAATATGATGCAGTGTTTGTTAATTCCAGCCCAGTGACAGCTGACCTCCCAAAAGATCAATTGCAATCCAACAACTTTGTACTATCTACTCTGGCCTGAGATGGACTGTCTATCATAAATATACATGGATATTTGAAAGGTTCAAAAAGCATAGGACCTGATTTAGAGTTTGGCCAATGGGTACTCCATCACAAACTTGATGGATTTCTCATCTGTCTTATTACTGCATTATATCTTATCTCACTTGTAGTTAGGAAAATGGGATAGCCAACACGTTTGTGACTTAGGGCCTGATTTATATTCTGGCGGATAGAGTGTTCTTCATTAGCATACTTTACATCCGCCAGGCCGAGAATCAGTGGCGGCTCGCATAGGGTGTGCTGCGGGGCGGTGAGGCGGGGCGTGGGAGGGGCTGGGTGGTGGGGTAGTAAACTCGGACATACGACGGAACGGAGGAAAGTAATTATTACGTTCCTCCGTTCCATCGTATGTCCAAGTTTACTACCCCCCCACCCTGCCCCTCCCCGTCCAGCCCCACCGCCCGCAGCATGCCCTATGCGAGCCACCACTGCCGAGAATACTTCGCCCGCCAGTATTATAAATAACAGTCTAGCAGGCAGTCATTTATAAAGGCATTGGCAGGAACCGCTGTCATGGTGGTTCCTGTCAATACATTTTACTGTTTGTTACAGTGCTGTGTCAGAAGGACGCAGCCCCGTAGCACACATTATTCTTTTTCTTTTCAAAAAGAAAATCCCAAAACAGGATTTTATTTTTGGAAAAAAGTAATGCTCCTCTTGCCATGGGAGGCTTCTCCCATGGCGAGGGAGCATTAGATTTGTTTTACTGATCCTTACCGCCAGGTCTTAGCTGGCGGAAAAGAACTTTAAACAATGACTACATGTTGCCTATCTAAATTGGGTGGGCGGACATGTAGCCATTTCTACGATGGCCTTGACTCCCCATGGTCGTTGTAGGGGATTAATCACAGCAGAGTAGTCTCTGCTATAATTAATCCTAAAATCCACCCGCATGTAAATGCAGCGGGTGGACCACTATACTGGCGGGGAGAGAACTCCATCGCCGTTGTGGCGGAGGACACTCTCTGCCAATCAATCAATCAAGTGACTTGTAAAGCATGACTACTCACCCATAAGGGTCTCAAGGGGCTGGGGGGTGCTGCTGATCCGCCGAAGGCAGTGTGGTTCACTCGAAGAGCCAGGTCTTGAGGTCCTTCCTGAATTGAGGCAGTGACGGTGATTGCCTGAGATGGAGAGGCAGGGTGTTCCAGGTCTTTGCTGTGAGGTAGGAGAAAGACCTTCCTCCAGCCGTGGACTTGCGGATATGTGGGACGGTGCCCAAGGCCAGTTAGGCGGAGCAGGTGTCTCTGGTGGGTGCGTGTAATGAGAGGCGGTGGTTAAGGTACTTAGGTCCCACATCGTGTAGGGCTTTGTAGGCATGTGTGAGGAGCTTGAAGATGATTCTTTTGTTGACTGGGAGCCAGTGGAGGTCTCTCAGGTGGCTGGTGATGTGGCTGTGGTGGGGGATATTGAGGATGAGTCTGGCTGAGGCGTTCTGAATGTCCTGAAGTTACTTGAGGAGTTTCTGGGTGATGCCAGCGTAGAGTGCGTTGCCGTAGTCGAGTCTGCTGCTGATGAGTGCATGGGTGACTGTCTTTCTGGACTCAGTGGGGATCCACTTGAAGATCTTTCAAGGCAGGTGTAGCATGTGGGAGCAGGATGATTAGATGGCATTGATCTGGCGGTTCATGGTGAGCGCGGAGTTCAGGATGATTCCAAGGTTTCGTGCTTGGTCTTTGGGTGTGGGGGGATCCAAGACCTGCAGGGCCACTAGGAGTCATCCCATGCAGAGGGGGTGGAGCCCAGGATGAGGACTTTGGCCTTCTCGGAGTTGAGCTTGAAGCAGCTGTCCTTCATCCAGGTAGCAACAGCCTTCATCCCATCGTGGAAGTTGTTCTTGGCGACTGGGGGTTCATTGGTGAGAGAGAGGATGAGCTGAGCGCCAATGCTGAGGCTGTGGTTCCTGATGATGGCTGCGAGCGGGGCCATGTAGATATTGAAGAGAGTGGGGCTCAGGGAGGAGCTCCGAGGCACTCTGCAGCTGATCTCTGTGGGTTCAGAGTGGAACGGAGGTAGTCTGACTCTCAGTGTTCGACCGGTGAGGAAGGAGCAGATCCATTCCAGGGATTTTTCGTGCATTCTGGCCTCGTGGAGTCTTGTACATAGGGTGCAGTGGGAGACTGTGTTGAAGGAGGCCGAGAGGTCCAGGAGGATGAGGGCTGCAGTTTTGCCTCGGGCGAGGAGGGTGCGGACGTTGTCTGCGGGGGCGAGGATGGCTGTTTCGGTGCTGTGGTTGCTTCAGAAGGTGGATTGGGAGAGGTCCAGGATGTGGTTTGCTTCAACAAACTCGGAAAGTTGTGCTTTGATGGCCTTCTTGATGACCTTGGCTGGGAAGGAGAGCAGGGAGATGGGTCTGAAGTTCTTGAGGTACGTTGGGTCGGCAGAGGGTTTCTTCAGCAAGGGGTTGATCTCTGCGTGTTTCCAGTCTTCTGGAAATGGTGGCGGAGTTGACAGCACAATTGATTGTGTGGCAGAGTACGGGGCGATGGAGGCACTGGCTCTGTTGAAGATGTGGTGAGGGCAGGAGTCCTAAGGTGCTCCGGAGTGGGTGCTCTTCATGATGTTGAGGGTGTCGTCAGCGATGAGGGGAGTCCAGCTGAGCAGGGTCTGCTGGGGTCCGATTTTATTAGGTGCGGTGGTTCCAGGTGGGGTGCTAGGGTCTTGGGTATCGAGGTTGTTGAAGCTGTCGTAGATCTCCTTAATCTTGTGATGGAAGAAGGTGCTGAGGTTGTTGCAGAGGTCTTGGGAGGGTGAGATATCTGCTGTTTTTGGCGAATTCTTTGACCACGGCGAAAAGCTCTTTGGTATTGAGTGCGTTGGTGTTGATCCTTTCTTGTAGGGCCGCTTTCTTTGTTTTTCTGATGAGGTGGTGGTGTGCAGTGACAGCGGTTTTGAAGACTGAGTGGTCTTCCTGGGTATTGCTGTTCCTCCATCTCTTCACAAGCCATCGACAGGGGCGCCTGGACTCATGGAGGTAGGGTGAGAACCAGCTGGCTTTTTTGGAGTGTCGCTTGTCTGGGGCTTTCTTGAGGGGAGCCAGTGTGTCTGCGCAGTTGGAGATCCATCAATAGAGGTTGCATCCTGAGGTATTAGCGTCCGCGGAAGTCGGTGGTGGGGTTTTGCTGAGGGCGGTGGTGAGCTGTTCTTCTGCGACCTTGTTCCAACTTCTATGAGGGTAGCGGTGGGTGTGGTGGTGTACAGGGGTTTGGTGAAGGAGAAGTGGACACAGCGGTGGTTGGTCCAAGAGAGCTCGGTGTGGCTGATGACGATGTTGTCGCTGGTGGAGAAGATGGGGTCAAGCGTGTGTCCTGCTGAGTGGGTTGGAGAGGTGACCCGCTGTTTGAGTCCGATGGTGGCAATGCGGTGTTCTTATCCTTGAGGTTATCCAGGTGAAAGTTGAGGACGCCGAGGAGGATGTAGTCTGTGGAGGCGAGAGCGTGGGGTGCGATGAAGTCGATGATGGAGTCGCTGAAAGGTGTACGAGGTCCGGGGGGTCTGTAGATGAGGGTGCTGCGGAGGGTGAAGTTCGGGTTGGTCTGGACCAGGAAATGGAGGCGCTCCATGTTGGTTGAGTGGTCGTCTGAATAGGTGGTGAGGTGGAGGGTGCTTTTGTGTACAATGGCGATGCCTCCACCCGGCTTATTGATGGCAATATATAAATCAGGCCCACAGTGCCCATTCTCCAAATTCTAACTCAGGTCCATAAACAAGAGAGAAGAATGAAGACCATAATGTCATCAATACATGGAGAATGTAAGAAATTGGAGTATTAGTTGAGGTGGGTGAGACCCCACCTCAAACAATAATCACAGTCCTTGTCAGGGTGAACCACTAAAGTCACTAAAAAACCTGTACTAAACCCTCGGGTAGATTGGCACAGAGCAGATAGGCTTAACTTAGAGGCAACATGTAAAGTATTTATGCAGTAGTCAAACATTAATAAAAGTGTAAACCCAACACATGAAAAATCCTACACCTATTCAGAAAAACTGGCACTATTTTAAAATGTAAAATGTCACCTAAACAACAAATATCGGTTAAGTAGAATCAGAGATAAATTTTTTAAAACTTGAGGTTAAAATAGCTCAAAATGTGCCAAGCGACAATCTTGGGTGTCAGGCTGCGCTAGGTCAGGTCAAAGTCTAAAGTTAAGGCCGACCACGTTGGACCAACACTCGAATACAGGGAACAGGCTTAATGGAAAGTTTACATTTCTGGCTTGAAAAGTTTTCTGGAGAAAACAGACTCACTCCTACAGATGCCAGCAGAGGGGATGGATAATGTTAGGTCCAGTTGGGACTGGTCAGCTGGAAAGCAGGAAAAGGCCTCTGGAAGCCTGTTGTGTCCCTGTCGCTCAAACAAGATGTCAGTAAACTGACCATTAGAGTCACTTTCTAGCATCCTGTGTTCAAGGAAAGGAGGTCTAGTCTTCCTTCAGGGCTCAGACTGCAGGGCAGTCCTTCTACTGATTTTCACAGGTCCAGGGGTCCAGGCGTGTTCTGAGGTGACTTATAGGGAATGCCACTTTTATGCCCATTCTGTGGGTGGAGGGCAATCCTTTGTCCACCCTCTTAAACATTTCTGGGCAGCTCCCTCCTCCAGTCAGGCTGGTGGGGAGCCAGCCTGACTAGACAGAAAAAGGGAGGCATATATAGGTGTGAGCCTGGACATGCAAAACCTCAATTTCTACTTGTCCTTTTTTAAGTACAATGCATTCTTCCTTATTGGGCAATAAGGCCTACCCTAGGTGTTGCCTATAAATATTAAAAAAGATGGTTTAAGCCTGTCAAAAGGGTGATAGTTCTAAATTGCAGTTAAAAATTGCACATCCAAATTGCAGTGGCAGGCCTGGAGACATGTCTTACAGGGCTACCTCAGTGGGTGGCAAAATGAGCTCTGCAGCCCCACTAGTAGCATATATTTTACCAGCCTTGAGTACAGGTACAACCCTATCCTAGGGACTTACAAGTATATTAATTGTGCCAATTAGGTGTATGCCAATGTCAGCATGTAAAACATGGCCATTTTTAACAGGGAATATGTCACATCCTTCACCAACCTTGACCAGGAGAAAGGAAAGTATGTGAACATAGCTGCTTGCTCAGGTTTGACCAAACATTTCCTCTAGAGGCCCTAACTTACATCACCCCAGCTGACATGAATGCCATTACAGATGTATTCGAGTCAAAAACACACATCATTGTAGATGATTTTATAGGAATGGGTTTTATACATAACAGTTTCATGTGTTGTAATGAAATGCCATTTACAAACAACAGAAATGGCAACAGGATACAACAAATAGCTTTCATTAGTTTCAAATCCCTGACTTTTGAAATTAGCATGCAACAGGAGTGAATGAATACACAACTAGTCCCTGACTTGGCACCGATTTTAATATCATGTGACCACTGTTCAGCAGGTTGCTAAGTGAACAGTGCAGGAATGAGAGCAAGGTGTGGACAAGTTGGCAGGGTATGCCCAGACGTGGGTCCCTTGCTCACTTTGCCACTGGATTCAAGATAGCCAGGCTGTTGAGGGTTTTGAACCCGAAACCGGTCCCAGGATGCTTGTTTCCGGTCCAGGGAAGACATGGCTTGGCAGTTCGGGCTGGACTGTTCCCATGAGGCACAGGGTCAGACTGATTTGCATATGGCCATGTCTGAACTGGAGTGGTGGAGTGAGCTAAAGAATGATGATGGATTAAACCCAGATCAGTTGACTGGGGGTGAGTGTTTGATTTGCTCTAACGCTCCGTCCATCATCCCCTTTGGTATCGTTTTGAAATTAGCATGCAACAGGAGTGAATGAATACACAACTAGTCCCTGACTTGGCACCGATTTTAATATCATGTGACCACTGTTCAGCAGGTTGCAAAGTGAACAGTGCAGGAATGAGAGCAAGGTGTGGACAATTTAAATGTCACACCATATACATCATTAGATACTTAGTATGCAACAGTTTAGGGAGGATAGGGATGGTGGACGGATTGTAGACTTTAAAGCACACTGAAAAAACTTCAACAAAGTTCAGACCCATTTATTTACAAACAAGGAGCACACTCAGTAACAATTGACTGCAAAAGGACCAGAGTCACAAGCTATCATACACGGCCAGAAGGTGTGGACTGTTTTGTGGGCTAGAAGTGGCCAATGACCAGTTCCTCTGCACATCTCCTCCAGTTCCTCCTCTTAAAGTGGGCCTTTCTTTCTTGCAGGGATACCTAAAATACCCCTCCTCAGGAGTCATTTGCTTCATCCATCTAAGTGGTTTAAGGTAGGTTCTTCTAGCAGGATGCAGGACTTCCAGGTTTTAGCTCAGGAACATGGCAAGTGCAAGGACTACAAGCCTTGTAGCTCATAAGTGTTTCTTGGCCTTCAATGGTGTGGGGATCACAGCACTTGTCGTAAGAAATTCTTGAAAAAAAGATAAGACAGTTCTATCTTATGTGAGGAGTCTCTGTTACAAGTGCGGAGACTCCGCATTCATAAAGATACTACTCATAAAATGTGCTTGTGAATAGCAAAAAATCATAAACTAACACCAAAATATGTTTACCTTTATGAATCAGGTAAAGAGTTTTTCAATTATGTTCCCATATTCCTTTTGGCCCTTCCTCTCACACATTCTCCTCTCCTTTCTACTCTTATTTAATCCTCTCATAGCAGGAGAGGACATAGGCCCAGCAGTAGTCATGTGAAACATTTCTGTTACTCTGGTGTAATCTTGCATTATGCTATTTCCCTGAATTTCATGAAATTACACATTTATGCCATTTTGCTGTGAGCTCAGGAACAACACAAACAACCAGAACGTCATCAGCATTTGTTTGTTGCACTTGTGGTTTTTGTGCTTTTTTTAAGCATGATATGTGTGGACACATTTCACACTAAAATATAGCGCTTACTGTGGGTTTTGTAGTCTACAAAATTTCCTATGATTTTATGTAATTATTGTGGAATTTAACTTAATTGCAGAAAAGCAAAATATTCATATTTGTGCACACCGTTTACAGTTGAAGAGGTAAAAGGTGAAAGGTTAAGGGCGTCTTTCTGTGGCCTCTTCCCTGTTTAAACAAGTTGTAGTCAGGCTGGGCCTGTGGTCATAACTACTAGTCTCTTCCTTCCCCTATTCCTCTTCGAACCTTTTCAACTCAGTCGTGGATGAACATCCTACATTATTCCTATTGTGGTTTAAGAGTGTCTCCAATGTGTTGCTTTTCTGTTGTATCTGGGTAGACTCCATATAATAGTCATTGATAGTTTATCAGTGGCTGAAATGGATTGTGTCTCTATTGATCCTCTTTTGTTTTTTGGTAGGCATAACATAAAGCTCTGTGTGAGTAGCCCTAGACCTCTTACTTGGTCTGGTCATCCACTCCCGGCCACTGCCACAACAGAGAGGGACCACTCCCAACCCTTCAGGTGAGCAGCAGTAGTTTGAGGCAAGTCCTTGCCAGTCCTTTGCTGCACTTTGCACCTTCCTCTTGTGCTTGCCTAGAACCTCTGCCTTCCAGTTGCTCACTGTTCATCTTTGCCCTCTTCTCTCTCTTCTGCACCCTTTTTTTCTTCCTATCTGCCCATTTGTTCTTCTGCCCCATTTCTTTTTTTCTCTGTGCCCTTTACTTCAAATTTTTCAGTTTCTTTTCTTTCTTAGTGCCCTGATTTCTCTTTTGCTTCCTGACCCCCTCTCTCCCCCTTTGTGCCCTACACCCCTCACAGCGCTCTTTCCTGCCACCAACTGGCTCACTCCGGTTTCCACCTCCAAGCCCAGCCACTGCTCTCCCGCCTCCCAGACTACCCACCTCCCAAGGATACTTAATGGAGGTCGATGTGTAGCTGCACCGCCGGGGCGCCAAAGGCATGCCAAAGTCAAGCCCGTCTGTGTCCGTCAATGCCTGGACTGCGTCCAACACCAGGACCCCTGGATCTCCAGCCCAACATTGGTACTCAGCCAACAAGATTCAGAGCCTCAAGCCCAAGAAACCAACTGCAGCATCGCCTCACCACGCTCCACGCAAGGACCCTTCACCTGCCTCAACTACCGCTTCTCCTGCAACATAAGAACTACCCACAACGACCACCCAGCATACACCCAACCATACACCATAGCTTCACTGTGCACTACTCAACATCAGATCCATCTGCAGACATGCAACGGAAATCTGGGACACCATAACCACCCTTGCCCCTGACTTATTGTTCATCACCGAAACCTGACTCACCCTCACATCAACACCTGACATTGCCAATGCTACACCGCCCAGATACAAGATGATCCACCACAACCGCCCCAACAAATGATGTTGGCCATGGGGGTCATGTAGGCGTTGAACAGTGTAGGGCTGAGGGATGTAACAGGAGGGACGACACAAATGATGCACTTGGGTTCCTAAGTGAAAGGTGGAAGGCAGATTTTCTGTGTTCTTCCTGTGAGGAAGGATGAGATCCATTTGAAGGCATCATCTTGGATTGGACTAATGAAGCCTCTTGATCAGGGTGTGGTGGGACACTGCGTCAAAGTTTGCTGAGAGGTCAAGGAGAATCAGGGCAGCCATTTCTCCCCAGTGTAGGAGAGTTCTGGTGTTGTCGGTGGCGGCAATTAGGGCGGTTTCCGTGCTGTGATTTGTGAAGAATCAGGATTGGGATGGGTCCAGAAGATTGTTCTTCTCCAGGTATTCTGTGAGCTGGTGGTTGATGGCCTTTTTGAGAACTTTGTTGGGAAACAGGAGCAGGAAAATGGCCTGGTAATTCTTGAGGTTTCCGTGCCCCCTTTTGGGGTCGTTGGGTGGTTTCTCCAAGAGGGGAATGGCTTCACTGTGTTTCCATTCTTCTGGGAAGGTGGCCGAGGTAATGGAGGTGTTGAAGATGGCTTTGCACTTGTTGCTGATAGTCTTGTTTCCGAGGTTGAACATGTGATAGGGACAGAGGTCCATGAGTGCTCCTGAGTAGATGGAGATTATGATGGCAGTGGTGCTCTGGACCCAAGTGGTGATCCGGAGGTCCGAGTTCAAGTATGTAAGAGCAAGGAGGCTGGGGATGTCAGAGGCGGCCGGTTGAGGTCAAAGTGTTTATAGATTGTGAAGATCTTGTTGTGGAAGAAGTCTGCCAGGGTGTTGCAGAGTTCTTGGGAAGAGGTGATGATGTTCTTGGTTGTTGAGGGGATGGAGAATACCTTAACAATGCTGAAGAGGTCTTTGCTGTGGTTGGAACTGGCTCCACCGTGGTCGTCTAGGGTGTTCTTTTTTTATCTCTTTCAGTAGTTGGTGGTAATGGTTGAGTGATGTCTTGAAGGTGCTGAGGCTGTAGGCTCTTTGCTGGTGCACTATTTCCTTCTAGTTACTTACAGTTGTGTTTTGTGGTTCTAAATTCCAGGGTGTGACAGCTGGCATGATTGGTGGATCTCTTGAGTTTAGTGGGTTTGATGGGGGCAACTCTGTCAGTGCAGTCGGCGATCCAGGAGGTGCAGTTCTTGACAGCCTGTTCCAGGTTGGTTGTGATGTCTGGGTGGAAGAAGCTGAGGACGTCAGTCCATTGGCTTTAAGACACTTTGTTTCAGCTGCAATGTGAGATGCTGGGTGGCTTGGTGGTGGTGCTGTGTGCTGCTGTGATGATGACGTGGGTGATAGAGTGGTCCATTCAGGTGAGCTCTGTGACATGGCTGAACTTGACTATGCTGCTGGCTGTGAAGATAGTATTGAGAATGTGTCATGCGTTGTGTGTAGGATCAGTGACTAGTTGGGTGAGGCCAATGTTGTTCATGCTTTCAAGGAAGTTGGCTGTGTTGGCGCCATTGGGGTCATCGTCGTGAAACCTGAGGTCTCTGAGGAAGATGTAGTGTTTGGTTTTGATGGCTTGCGGTGCAATGAATTTGGGGATGGCATTGCAGAAACCGGGCATGGTCTTGGAGGTCTGTAGGTGAGGGTGCCTCTGATGGTCTGTTTTGAGTTGAACGTTGGGGTGTTCCATGATTAGGGTGGTTTCGTCTGTGGCAGTAGTGCAGTGGCTAATTTCATTGTGGATGATGACAATCCCACTTCTGTGTTTGTTGATTCGGTCCGGGTGTGCAATCTTGTAGCCGTTAGGCGTTGTGATTTTGAGTGCCGATGCCAGATTGAGCCAGGTCCCAGTGAGGAAGATGACATCGGGGGATGAGGGTGGTGATGGTGTCCCATATCTCAGTGGCATGTTTGCAGAGCTATCGGGCGTTGAGCAGGAGGCAGTGTAGTTGTCCGGGTGCAGTCTCGGTTGTCGTGGTGGTAGTGGCTGTGTTTGAAGGTGCTCCAATGTTACAGGAGAAGAGACAGGGGCAGCAGGTCCTACCCTTGAATGTGGAGCGGTGTGGTAGCATTTTTTTTTTAGGTGTCTGGGGTCCAAGGGTGTGAGTTCAGCACCGGTTTGTCTGCAGGTGACGGGTCGTCCAGGGTTACTACTGCTGGGCTCAGTCCTGGCGCAGACAGGCACAGATGGGCTTGCCTTTGGAGCACTTTTGCCACGCCAGCGGCACAGCTGCACTGTGGCTTCCATTAAGTAGGTTTAGGGAGGGGTGCTGGGAGGCGGAAAGTGGGATGTGGGAGTGGGGAGAAAAGACAGTGACTGGAAAAGCCAGGAGTGGAATCTAAAACAACAATACCAATAATGACAAAATGCAGACAAAAAATCAAAATAACAATCAGAACAAAGCACAAGATATGAAAAGGCACAGAATTGACTATACAGGTAACAATATAACAAGCACAGAGAAACAACAGTGATGTGGCACGGAGGTGGGAGCGGCGGGAGAAACGAGCAGCACGATAAAAAGACAGGCACAAGCAACAACAGTTACAATAATGCAACACAAAACACAGCCACAGGATCAAACAAAGCACAGATGGACAACAAGGCACAAAATTTACCAAACTGGCAGCAGAATAACAGGCACGGAAAAGAGTGATGGGGCAAGGAGGCAAAGCGGAGCAGGGCAGAAGTTGAACAATTGAAAGCACAAGCTATCACACACAAACATATATATGTATATACAAATATGTGTAGACATATGTGTATACATATGTACATTCACTGAAAATACCATAGGTTTTAGGGACAGTTATGTTAGTTGGACATTGCACTCGTACAAAACCCGTGAAATTCCCCCGTTATAGTTAGTTCAGGTAACTATAACTCGCGCCTCCGCAATGCACTGCTGATGACGTCACATATTACCTCACTCATGACATGGTCAGTGACATCACTGATGACATCTCAAATGACATCATCCAGTGACTGTGTGTTTCTGTAAAGTTTAAATATGTTTAATATATATAGGGAAAGGCGTATTGAAGAATGAGTGGGTGTATAAGTGTCTGAATGGATGATTTAGTAGGTGCGTGACTAACTCTATAAGTGAGTGATTAAACGTATCTTACTGAATGCATGGGTTAGTGACTAAACTGGGTGAATGTCTGTATCCGTCTGTCTGTTGCTGTGTAAGTGGCAGCATGGGTTTGTGAATAGCTACATGAGTGTCTATATGAGTTATTGATTGGTTGGCTGAGTATCTGTATGGGTGCCTGAGTGTTTGTGTGGGTGGGGTGTGTGCGACTCTGTGCATAGATGTATGAGTGGGTGATTCACTGGATGGATGGTTACAAGAGTGCATCTGTGATAGACTGTATGGGTGGGTAAGTGTGTGTAAGAGTGTGTTAGTGAGTGAATGTATGTCCCAGTGGTACATGTGTGAGTAACTACGTATGTGAAAGGCAGTATATATGTGTGTTGGAGTATATAAATACCTATAAGCGAGAGTGTGTGATTGTGATAGTGACTGTATGGATGAGTGTGTGCTTGTATCAGAGATTGTATAAGAGCGTAAGAATGTGCTAGTATTTGTATGAGTAAGTGAGCTGGTGTGTGTATAACTGTATAGGTGAGTAAATGGGTGTGTGCTTAATTTTTTGCATGACTGACTAGGTGTGTGAGTACCTCTATGGATGAGTGGCGGTGTGTGAGTGTTTATATAGGTGTATGAGTGCATATAATAGTCCTGTACTGAGTGACTATAAGTATGAGTGACTGTACGGGTGAGTGAGTAGATGTGTGTGTGTAGACCTAAGAATCAGTGAGTGTGTATATAGTAATTGGTGTTGGAGTGTCTATGGTTTTGACAATGGCAGTCTGTAATTTACAGTGGGTGTATCAAAAGTTATATTAGGGTGTGAGAAGATGCATCAAATTATCACATGGATGATGTCATCAGTGATGTCATCAGTGATGTCATTTGAGATGTCATCAGTGATGTCATCAGTGATGTCACTGACCATGTCATGAGTGATGTAATATGTGACATCATCAGCAGTGCATTGTGGGCGCAAGTTATAGTTACCTGAACTAACTATAACGGGGAATTTCACGGGTTTTGTACGAGTGCAATGTCCAACTAACTATAACTGTCCCTAAAACCTATGGTTTTTTCAGTGAATTTGTAAGGTTTTTTAAATGCTAATTTCTAACTATAACGTGCCTGAAACCTATGGTTTTTTCAGTGAATTTCAAAGGTTTTTTAAATGCTAATTCCTAACTATAACATGTCTGAAACCTATGGTTTTTTTCAGTGAATTTCAAAGGTTTTGTAAATGACAATTTTTAAATGTATTAATTGTTATATTTATTTTTTTGATACTGATTTACTACATTTTTTTAAACTATTTATTTTTAGATATTTTATTTTTTTAAATACATTGTAATTACATTATACATTACATTACAAAATATACTTTCTCAGAATGAATTACTTTAGTTTAAATACTTTGCAAATAGGCAATAGACTTTTAAGTACAGTAGTTACAGTTGTTGCAATGGGCAACACAATTTCAAACACAATGCAACATTGAGCTCAATGTGAATTTCAAGTTAAATGCAATTAGTTACTTTATGGATTACTTTTCTAACCACAGGACTGGATCCTAGATTCAGTCCTGGGACATCTCCTGTAAACAGTTGAGTAAAAGCGTTTTGGTTACAGTAGTGATTTTTAAGGAATATTATTGTATTTTAAAAGTTGACAGAAACTTTTTCACATAGAATCACCAATGCTATCCTATGGGAGAAAATTCACTTAGCAGGTAAGTAGTGTTATCGTTACTTTTTCTTACTCAGTGGTGGATCTTGGATCCAGCACTGGTGCATCTCCTGTAAACAGTTGAAAGAATGCGTTTAAGTCATACAGGCGATTTTTAAGGAATATTTGTAGATTGTGAAAATCGACACTTTGAAACTTTTCTGCTGAAAACCAGACAATGGATTCCTATGGAAGGAAATACAAGTTACTGGTAAATACGGTTAGAATTACTTTTCAGGGTCAGTGCTGGGCTAAAAGATGCAGCACTGGGTTCTCTCCTGAGAACAGGTGAGTAAATCGGAATTCGTATTTCGGCTGATTTTAGAGGAATATTATAAAGTTCCAAAACTCCACACTTAGAAGAATTTCCAAGTGAAACCAGTCAATGTTAGCCTATGGAAGGAAATTCAAGTTACTGGTAAGTACGGTTAAAATTACTTTTCAGGATCAGTACTGGGCTCAAAGATGCAGCACTGAGGTCTCTCCTGATAACAGGTGAGTAAATCGGAATTCGTAGTTCGGCTGATTTTCGAGGAATATTTGCACAATGGTGAAGGGAGGGGGTGGGGCCTGAGGTGACATCTGTGCAAACGCGCCCCGTGGCGCGTTTTAAGTTGGGGGATTAAGTCCCCTTGAATCATGAGGGTCCCTGGGGTCCAACTAGCCCACCCTGTACCTCCAGTATGCGCCAGGGAGCTGCGTTGCAGAGAGGTGTTCAGAGGCCACGCCCCTTTTTGCACCTCTCTGCAACGCAGCTCTGTGGCGCTTTCTGGACGTACCTGGTGGGCTAGTTGGCCCCCAGGGACCCTCAGGATTGAAGGGGATTTCATTCCCCATCTTAAAATGCGCCACGGGGCCTGTTTGCACACATGTCACCTGAAGCCCCGCCACCTCCCTTCACCACTGTGCAAACGCGGCCCGTGGCGCGTTTTAAGTTGGGGGATTAAGTCCCCTTGAATCCTGAGGGTCCCTGGACCTTGCACACTGCTGCAGGGAGGGGGGCGGGGCCTCCGGCACAATGCCATTTTTTTTTCTTTTTTTTTTATGGGAGGGGGGCTGCGTGGCCCCCCTCCTCAGGCCATTTAAGGCCCTGGGGACCCCATCCCCCGGGGCCGGCCTTGCCCTTTTTTTATTTTTATTTTTTTAATTGGGGAGGGGGGCTGCGTGGCCCCCCTCCCGGGCCACTTATGGCCCTGGGGACCCCATCCCCCGGGGCCTGGCCTCTCGTTGGAGACTGTGGGGGTCCCCAATCCCCCACAGTCCCAGCCGGCTCCCCACCTCCTGCGGGAGCCGGCATTGCTTTTCCACATGGGGAGCAGCTAACATGCTGCTCCCCGTGTGGAAAGCAGTTGTTTGCATTTTGAAAGAGAGAGCAGGTTTCCTGCCTCTCTTTCAAAATGCAAACCAAGTTTGCTATGACAGGATGGGAGCCGCGATGCTCCCGTCCTGTCATAGCAAACTACAGTGTCCTGGGGTAGGCACCCCGGGACACTGCAGGAGCCGGCCCTGGGGGTGGTGGTCCCCAGGGCCATCACTGGCTCCAGGAGGGGGCCGCGCGGCCCCCTCCCAACTCTGTTCAAAGCCCCGGGGAGGTGGTGGTCCCCGGGGCTCTGGGGGTCTGTAACGGACCCCCATATTTAAATCTTTAGTGCCCCGGGAGGTGGCGGTCTCGGGCGTGTGGGGGCTGGAGCCCCCACACAGGTTTTAAAAAAAACAGCCCCGGGGGTGGCGGTCCCGGGGCAGCGGGAGGGCGCACAGCCCTCCCGCCATCATTTTTTTTATAAAGCCCCGGGGGTGGCGGTCTCCGGGGCTTGGGGGGCCTTAGAGGCCCTCCCATAAACAATAAACCCACCCCCCGCATGCCCCCGGGACTTGGGCCACCCGGGGGAAAATTTGCAACTTTTTTTTTTTCGGCAGGATCCGCCCACCCTGAGCGCATCCTGCCGATTTAAAAAAAAAAAAAATGCTTTTTTCTGCCCAGGGGGTCCCCCTTGTGTTTCTACCCTGCCTCCTTTTTGCACTTTGCGCACTTGTTTCTGTCCCTCAGTTCTACCGAGGGACAAAATGGCTGCCAACACTTCCTGATTTGGAGTGTTGACCCTACTCGGCCATAGATATATATGTGATTTTATTTGTGATTTTCTCAGAAACTACTGAACGGACTTACACCATTTAAGCAAAAGGCACGACACTGAACCAAGGGCTACCTCTATGCCAAATTTGGTGTAATTCCGTTCAGCAGTTCGGGCTGTAGCCGCGATGAAAGGATCCTATGGAAAAATGAATGGGGAAAACGCGTTTTGGGACCCCCCTTTTTTCTCGGCCCCCGCTTGACGAATCAACCCGAGACTTTCAGGGTAGGAGCGGAGCGGAGCGCCCCAACAAGTTGGAAGCTTTCGCGAAGATTCGTCAACCGGCGTAAGAGTTATTTCAAATAGAATGTTGCGGATTTCCTATGGAAAATAGGTTTTAACTATAACTATCTACTTGCGACCGCCAGTAGATAATATATATATGTATATCTATCTATCTATCTATCTATCTGTCTGTCTGTTTATCTATCTACATAGCCCTGTATTTTCCCTTTATTTCTTGTTTGTTCTTCTTTCTTGTAGAGTGGTAATGAAAACACTGTTGAAGTAGTGGATGTAAAACAGTTAATCATGAATTTCTGGTAGATATGAATTGCTTACTTACTGCCCGTTATGCCAAGTGGCATGTAGGGCAGCAATGAAGGAACTGCACTTTTATCTGTCTTGGACAAGTTTTGATGCCCCAGCTGTGGTTCAGGGTCTTTATTTCTGTTTCCACAGTTCTCACCCAGATGTTCTTTGGCCTTCCTCTCTGTCATTTGCCTTCCAGGGTCAAGTGGAGAGGTGTTTTTGTGATGCAGTCTTCTTCTCTTCTGATGGTCTGTCCTATCCATCTCCATCTTTTTCTCATAATGATGGTGTCCGTGCTCTCTAGCTTGCATCTGGTGAGCAGTTACTGGTTGGAGATGGTTAGCAGACAAAAAATGCACAATAATCTGCTTAAGTTACTAGTGTGAAAGGTTGACAGTTTGGTGATGTCACTTATTGTCATGTGCCACCATTCTGATCGATACAAGAGTGTGAACAGGATAGAGTTTGGTAAAAACCCAGCCTAGTTTTGGTGCTCTGCTGATTTTTCAGCATCATGAAGGCATTGCTGGCCATGTTCTGCCTGCTCTTGATGTCAGGTCCATCATGTCCATGATGGGGTGCTGTATGCTGCACAAGATTTACTACTGACTATTTTCTTTATCTTGAAGTCCTTACCTATACTCCTCTACTGGCTGAATCCTCTGCTTAGCTTGCAAAAAATACCCATGCACGCCTGCTTGTCTGATCTTGTCATTTTTTTGACTGCTTCTATGTACTGTTGCTTGTATTTCTCCTGCAGCCTCTCAGATTTGGTCTCCATGAGATTTTGCTGCCCCCTGTCTTCAATAGCTTTCCATATATTTTGTCTTATCCAGTCTTCCCTCATCATTGTCTTAGCCCCCATGCATATTTCACTGCTCTTCACATATATTTCAGATGCATGTTCCCATTTCTTGCTGACTGTATCTGCAGCTGGGTCTGACTGATCTTCTGTGTCTGCCAGCGGTGGGAACCTGTTTTAGATTTGCAAGAATGCCTTAATGGTCTTGGGGTCCTGTAATTTTGCCACATTGAACTGCTGTCTACCTGTTGTCTTGTGTTCTGTTTTTCTGAGCTTCACCTTCACAAGATCGGTCACTCACTGCTGAAATCTGCCACCCTCCTCACTTTGACATCCTGCAGTGAGCATCACCAGGTGCCATTTATCATCCATTGGTAATTTTGGTTTCTGTCTCTGCCACTGGGTTAGCACCAAGTTAGTTTGTGAATATCACCTTGGGGTAAGAGAGTCCCTCCTATGACCAGATCATTTGTGACTCAAAATGTAAGTATTTCAATGTTGTTCATTGTTCCACAACTTTCCTTTCCCATGGCTCTGTCATTGTTCCTGTTGTGATTTCCACTTTAGCAATTACGTTTCTCATCACAATCTTCAGGTCATGGTTTGGATTGGGTTCATGTTCAGCTGGCATCTGCTGGCAGAATATGTCCTTGGCTGTTTTCTGGGCATACTTTGTTGGAGCATAGCACTGGATAGTGCTGGTATTGATGTGCCTGCCTTTTAAACTGGCTATCATGAGTCTGCTCAATTTGGCATTTCTCTGTCCCCTTGGCTCAGGACAATGGCTACTCCTTCTTGATGTTGGTCATCATCCCCTACCTCAGCATCAGTACAGTACAGTCTCTCCTCTTGTGGTTTTCATTCTGCCAGATCCGGTCCACCTACGTTTGTTCAACCCCAGAATATGTAGGTTGTAGCTCTTCATCTTAGATGTTACTTGAGCCATCTTTCCTGTGTCATACATATGCTGTAGGCTCCAGAATCAAATTATGGTCATGCACTTGGCACTCAGATCTTCTGTCCGCCTATCAGTAGTTTCCTTGCAGCTTTGACTATTGACAGTCATGCGTCTCTCATGCAGAGACTCTGGAAGTCCCTGGTACCCTGAAGATTTAGTGGTTCATGCGGCTGTACCCATAACAAATGTTTTTTGTAGGACAAGGTTATTAGCCTTGTGCTTAACCCCCAACCTGGAGGACCGGAAAATTTGCTTCATCTGGTAGCTACCCTTTGATCTGTCCAACTTGGGCGACCATGCAAGGAGACTAAGCTCCTACCACTATAGTTCTCCAGGCCACTGAGCCACGCGAGCTGCTTGACCACTTCAAGGATAAAATCTGATATAATGATGAATGGATTTTTGATTTTTAAAAATGTTGAACATATCATGTCATCACTGTAGGAGAGTAGGATCTGCTTCACATGGGTACCCCCACTTTTTGCTGATGCTTCACTGTTTTTCGACCTTAGTCTGGCTGGGGCCCTGCTAATCAGAACCCCAGCCTAGCTGCTTCCTCTCTAAAATGGTTTCCATGTGCCTTAGGCACATCTCTAATTGGAATCTGGAGTGCCCTTATAAGTCCCTAGTATATGGTATACTATGTACCCAGGGCATAGGTACCTCAGAGGCCTACCAGGGGCTGCAGCATGTATTGTGCCACCCCTGGAAGGCCATCCAAACTGACACCACAGGTCTGCTACTGCAGCCTGGGTAAGGTGGTGCATGCACCCCTTACTGTGATATATGCTACCTATATCACTACCTACATACACACATATAAACCTATAAGTCACTCCTATGGCAGGCCTTATCAATCCTGAAGGCAGAGTGCGTGGTTCCTATGTGAGAGGGTGCCCCTGCATGAGCAGGGCCCCTCTGCAGCGTTCGGAGACCCTTCTCTGATGCTGTTTGTAGTGCAGCCTGACCATATACTCTTAAGCGCATTATAACCTCGCGTTAAATGCTAACTTTGGGATGGCTGCACTGAAACATGTCGTGTTTGGTGTCAAACATCTTGGAATACTACCCCCCCGCCAGTTCTGGCGGCGGGGGTAGCATTCCACCCTTCTAGAGGGAAAGACATGTACACACCGGTATACCCGGTACTGACTTTCCAGAGCCCTGGCATCACATAATGGATGCCGCTGCCACAGACACGAGTCTGGCCTCCTGCTGCTGACCGAAACTCCGGCAGGGGAGGCCTGGACAATAGGTTTCCTGTCCCAGGGAGGTGTGACCTCCTCCCCAGACAGGATAGTGTGTATTGGGGCTGGGCGGGAGCACTCTCGGGTGCTTTGAAATCCTGCACTGGGGGCACACTTGGTATCCCTGTACATACCCCAGTTCAAACCGGCTCAGGGGCTTCCAGCCCCTGCTCTGGCATGAAACTGGACAAAGGGAAAGGGGTGTAACCACCCCTCTGCCCTGACCCTCCCATAGGTGGGGCCACAGAGTATGTCCAACCCCCTACCTTAGTATAAGTAGGGGACCCCAGTCCTTAGGACTTTAGATTAACCTGGACGAAACTCTGACACAGAATCCTGGACCTTCGACGCTCTACTTCAAGATTAGAGGACTGAAGAATCTCCCTTGGGGTCAAGGAGTGACTCCCCTGCTTGGCAGGCACCAAAGAAGCAATTGTCCGGTCTGCATCGCTGAAGCTCCCACAGGACGCCGAAGTCTTTGCATCACCAGAGGTGGATTTCCAGACTTCTCCGAGGCTGCCCTGAGTCCCCAGCAAAGCTGAGGCCCGTAGCTGTCGTGGGTAACGTGGAACCGTGACCCCTGGACACCGATCGCATTTGCAAGTGCATCTTCTTCTGGGTCTCCCACGAAGTCGTGCTTTGGGCTTCGAGTAGCCCCAGCCTCCAGCACCGACTGCACCGAAGATCACTGGCCTCCACTCCACGAGTGTCCCGTGAGCCAGCTCCACGTGCGTCGACTTGAGGCTCCTTTGCGGTCACTAGTCCGTTGGCTAGTAGGCCCTCCCGAAGGCCAATCTTCTTTTGCTTGGGCTCCCTTGTTGCTCCAGGTGTGCCCTGACTTACCCTTGCTGGGTGAGTCCCATAGACCTTGCTGGTCTGCAACATTTTCCTTCTTCCATTTCCATGAGACTTGCCGTTGCCAAGGCTTGTTGGGTCCAATCTGGTCGCCGACACCCCTGCAATCGACAGACGTCATGGGACAGCTCGAATCCAGCTCCTGGTCGTCGTCGACGCCTCCTGGACCTCGTGGCTGAAGAGTCAAGACGACTGTCAACCTACCTGAATCACTCGACATCGGTGGGCATCTGCTCATCGCCTTCCTGGTCACTGGCTAGTGACCCACACTCTGTCCCCTCTGCTTTCAGGTTCTTCAAATCTTCGATCCACCTTTGGATCCACCCGAACACTTTCGACTTGGCCGCCAGCAGCCCTTTGCAGCAGATCGCCATTGAAAGCGACGACGAAACCCGACCCCGAAAGACACCTATGCACCCGGCTCCCCTGGGTGAGGTAACTCGAGTACTCCAGTGCTCCCGTGGGTATTGACACTAGAACAGCCTAGTTCTCAAAGGGTTTGGCCAAGTCCTCCTCTAAGTGTCCCTTTTCTTTTAAATTCAAACCGCGACTTTCCCCATAGAAGTTAACGGCGATTCGCGGCTGTGTTCATACACTGCACGCGTCCCCCGTGGGTCCCCTGTGTCACTACCTTGGGTGGTTCCTTGTGGTCCAAGCACTTCTACAGGCTCTAGGCCCTGTGTCTAGTTCAGTCGTGGTTCTTATACCACTTTATTGGTATATGGTTTGGTACGCCCCTAGGGCTCAAACGTGTATTTGTGATATTACTGTAGATAACTAACTTATAACTTATGTACTTCGAACTCTAGCCTCATAAAGAGACTAGAGGGGTGTGTTTAGCAATAAATACATATATTTTGAATATATACCTGGTGTGGTCCTCTTTCATTTGGTCACTCAAGAGATTATAGACTGGTAAAACAAGCTGCTTTACATTCCTTCAAGACTTAGCCTGAAGGCTGCTCTCCATAGCTACCACTAGGATAGCTTTCAATAAAGGTTGTCTTTAACCTATATCCAATAAGGGGTTGTTTGGACTGGTGCAAGGTGCCCACTATAATTAGTGGACAGCATATGCCAGGCCAACTTCTCACATTGGTGTGCAGCGTGTGGGATTCCAGCTTGCTATTGTTTTACCAGATAATCTCAATTGAATTGATCAACTGAAAACCACTAAGGGTACCTAAGGTACATATAAATCAAGCTTAGTAATACAGTAAGTTCTACTGAACTTTGAGTTGTGTGTTAAGGGACAGCACACCCTTTCTACAACTCAAGAGAGTTTAGTAGGCCACACTAGAGTAGGTAGTGCATACACCACACCTCACTAGTAATGTCTTCAAAGCCAGGACCCAGTGAGTCCTTGCCAGAAGCCAGTGGGCTTCTTCCCTCCAAGTATGATAAACTCCCATTCTTGGAATTGAGAGCATTATGCAATACTAGGAAGTTGAAGGCAGGCAAAAGTGCCAGCACCCAACACCTCAGGGAGGTGTTACTAGCTGATGATCTCAGCAGGCCCCTAGGGTCTGAAGGGGTAGGCAAAGAGGGTGGGGCAGAAGATGAGGAAGGGGCCAGGGGTGAAGAAACCCAGCCCCCCCCTCTGAAACTGGCCAGGAAGGTGAAAATGACCTTGTCCTGGAAAATCCAATTCCTCCTGTGGAGGAGGAGGAGGAGGAGGATCAGAATGACCTCCCCTTTGTCCCCCCAGGAAGATTTCTGAGTGTGCCCAGAAGGTCTAGGTCTCCTTCTCAGGAGTCTAACCACTCTGACACCTCAATAGGGACCTCTGTCTCCTCTCATAGGAGGGAATCCTCTCATGAGAGGAGAAAGAGACTGATTCAATATGAGCGAACTCAGCTTGAACTCAGGAAACAGCAATTGGCTATAGACAGGGAGTCCCTAGATCTATATAGAGAGAGACAAAAGTTGGGACTAGAGTCCCATGGTGGCAGCAGTTTCCCCAAAGATAGGGAAAGGTCTTATGACCATAGAAACCTGAGCAAGATTGTCCCTCCCTACCAGAGTGGGGATGACATCCACAAATGGATAACTGCTCTAGAGAGGGCCTGTAAAGTACAGAGGGTCCCTCAAGAGCAGTGGGCAGCAATCTTGTGGCTCTCCTTTGCAGACAAAGGTAGAGACAAGCTCCTCACTGTTAGAGAGGAGGATGCTGATAATTACAAAGTCTTGAAGAGTGCTCTAATTGATGGGTTTGGCCTAACCACTGAACAATACAGGTTAAAGTTCAGGGATACCCAAAAGCACAGACTCAAGACTGGGTGGACTTTGTTGATTGTTCTGCCAAGGCTCTGGAAGGTTGGTTATTGGGCAGTAAGGAATGTGAATTCACAGGATTGTACAATCTGATCATGAGGGAGCAGATTCTTAATAACTGTCAAAATCAGCTGTTGCATCAGCACCTGGTAGACTCTGATCTGACCTCTCCCCAAGAATTGGGAAAGAAGGCAGACAAATGGATCAGAACCAGGGTGAAGCAGAAGGTACAGAACCAAGGTGGTGACCCTAAGAAGCAAGATTCGAAAACCTCTGATAAGGGTGGGGAGAAGGGTAAAGATCAAAAGTCTTCACAAGGCCCCCAAAAATCTTCTTCAAGTGGGGATTCACAGTCTACCAAAGGGAAAGGCCAAAGGAAACCATGGTGCAAGGTCTGTAAGCAAAAGACCCACTGGACCAGTGATTGCACCAAGTCCAAAGACTCTACTCCAGCCCCCACCAATGCCCCTAAGGCACCTGCTCCCCCTAGTGCAGTTACAGTTGGTGGTGGGACTACACAAGCCAAGGGTTTAGTAGGGTTGACCCTGGGTAAGGAGATGAGCTCTGACCTAGTCAGAGAACTCACTCAGGCTGTCCTTGTCTGTGATGGAGGCATGGATATGACCTCCTCTGTGAGTCCCAGTAATCTGGGCAAGTACAGACAACAGCCCTTAATCAATGGAAGAGAGGCTTTGGCATTTAGGGACACAGGGGCAAGTGTCACCATGGTGACACAAGACCTTGTGAATCCTGGGCAGATTATACTTGGTGAAATGTACCAAGTGACCAATGCTAGCAACGTCAGAACAGACCATACTCTGGCAGTTGTTAACTTCTCCTGGGGAGGGGTAACTGGCCTTAAGAAGGTTGTGGTAAGTGCAGACCTACCCGTTGAATGCTTGCTTGGCAATGACTTAGAAACTTCAGCTTGGGCAGAAGTGGAGCTCAGGACGCATGCAGAAATGCTGGGGATCCCTGCAGATGTGTTTGCTGTGACCAGGTCACAAGCCAAAATGTCTAGCACCGAACAGGCCTTGGATTCTGGAATAATGGACCAAGTGCCCTCCAAGAAGAGGAGTAGTAGGGTAAAGGCAGTGCCTTCCCCCTTGGCTCAGAAGGAGGATCAGTCTCTTGAGGGGGATGATCTCAGTCCTGAGGAAGGAACTGTCCCAGAGGAGCTTGAACCTGACCAGGTTGAGTTATTGGGGACAGGGGGCCCTTCCAGGGCAGATCTGAGCCAGGAGCAGCAGAGCTGCCCCTCTCTTGAACCCCTCAGACAGCAAGCTGCTGCTGAGGCTGCTGGGAAAGCTAGTGGTCCCCATACTGTGTATTGGGATGATGGACTCTTGTACTCAGAGTGTAGAGACCCCAAGCCTGGTGCTACCAGGAGGTTGGTTATACCTTTGAAGTTCAGGGGCTTCCTATTGACCCTAGCCCATGATATTCCCTTAGCAGGTCACCTGGGCCAGAACAAGACTTGGTACAGAATTGTCCCTCACTTTCACTGGCCCCACATGTCTGAAGACACCAAGGAGTTTTGTCGCTCCTGTGTAACCTGCCAGGCCAGTGGCAAGGCAGGTGGCACTACAAAGGCCCCTCTGATACCACTACCTGTGGTGGGGGTTCCCTTTGAAAGGGTGGGGATTGACATTGTTGGTCCCATGGATCCCCAAACAGCATCTGGGCACAGGTTTATCCTGGTGGTAGTGGATCATGCCACCAGGTACCCAGAGGCTATTCCCCTTAGGACCACTACAGCACCTGTGGTGGCAAGGGCCCTCCTGGGAATTTTCTCAAGAGTGGGCTTCCCTAAGGAGGTTGTATCAGACAGGGGTGCAAACTTTATGTCTGGATACTTAAAAGCAATGTGGAAGGAGTGTGGAGTGACTTACAAGTTCACCACACCCTATCACCCACAATGCAATGGTTTAGTTGAGAGATTCAACAAAACCATGAAGGGCATGATTAAAGGGCTCCCAGAAAAGCTTAGGCAAAGATGGGACATACTCTTGCCTTGCCTTTTATTTGCATACAGGGAGGTGCCTCAAAAGGGGGTTGGCTACAGCCCTTTTGAACTTTTGTTTGGTCACCCTGTCAGGGGTCCATTGTGCTTGGTGAAGGAAGGATGGGAGTTACCTCTCAAGCCCCCAAAGCAAGACATAGTGGACTACGTACTTGGTCTCCGCTCCCGGATGGCTGAGTATATGAAAAAGGCAACTAAAAACCTTGAGGCTAGCCAGGAACTTCAAAAAGCCTGGCATGACCAAAAGGCTGTACTGACTGTTTACCAGCCAGGACAGAAGGTGTGGGTGTTGGAGCCAGTGGCCCCAGCAGCTCTCCAAGACAAATGGAGTGGACCCCATACCATTGTTGAACAGAAGGGTGAGGTTACCTAGTTAGTAGACCTAGGAACACCCAGGAGTCCCCACAGGGTTCTCCATGTCAACAGGTTAAAACCATATGTGGACAGGGCAGACATGGGCTTGCTCATGGCTACTGATGAGGGACAGGAGGAAGAGAGTGACCCACTCCCTGACCTGCTCTCACAGAACCCTGGTGATGGGTCAGTGGATGGTGTAGCCTTGGCAGGCAGCCTCACTACCCAGCAGCAGACTGATTGCAGACAGGTGCTCAATCAGTTCAGACACATATTCTCACTGACACCCAGTCAGACTACCTGGTGCACTCATGAAGTGGACACTGGGGACAGTCTGCCTATTAAAAATAAGATTTATAGGCAACCTGACCATGTCAGGGACTGTATCAGGACAGAAGTCCAGAAGATGTTGGATTTGGGAGTTATTGAACCCTCAGATAGCCCTTGGGCTAGTCCAGTGGTCCTTGTGCCAAAACCTCACACCAATGGTGGGAAAAGAGAGATGAGGTTTTGTGTGGACTACAGGGGTCTCAATGCAGTCACTAGGACTGATGCCCATCCAATACCAAGGGCAGATGAGCTAATAGACACATTGGCCTCAGCCAAGTATCTAAGCACATTTGACCTGACAGCTGGCTACTGGCAGATCAGACTAGCTGATGATGCAAAGCCAAAGACAGCATTCTCAACCCCTAGTGGGCATTATCAATTTGTGGTGATGCCCTTTGGTCTGAAGAATGCACCTGCCACTTTTCAGAGGCTGGTGAATACAGTCCTTACAGGTCTGGAAGCCTATAGTGCAGCATATCTAGATGATATTGCTGTCTTTAGCTCCACCTGGGAGGATCACCGGGTCCACCTCAGAAATGTTTTACAGGCCCTGCAGAAAGCAGGCCTGACTATCAAGGCCACCAAGTGCCAGATAGGGCAGAGTCAGGTTGTGTACCTGGGCCACCTTGTGGGTGGAGGCCAGGTTCGACCACTGCAGAGCAAGATCCAGACCATCCTGGACTGGACAGCTCCAACTACCCAGACTCAGTTGAGAGCCTTCTTAGGCCTGACTGGGTACTATAGGAGATTTGTCAAGGGGTATGGATCAATAGTGACACCCCTGAATGACTTAACTTCCAAGAAAATGCCCAAAAAGGTTCAGTGGACAGTTAGCTGTCAAAAGGCATTTGATGACCTGAAGCAGGCCATGTGCACTGCTCCCATTCTGCAGAGTCCTGATTACTCCAAGAAGTTCATTGTTCAAACTGATGCATCTGAATTGGGGGTAGGGGCTGTACTGTCACAATTGAATGATGAAGGTCAGGATCAGCCAGTAGCTTTCATTAGCAGAAGGCTGACCCCTAGAGAGAAACGTTGGTCAGCCATTGAGAGGGAGGCCTTTGCTGTGGTCTGGGCTCTGAAGAAGTTGAGGCCATACCTGTTTGGTACTCACTTCCTTGTTCAAACAGACCATAAGCCCCTCTTATGGCTAAAACAAATGAAGGGTGAAAACCCCAAACTGCTTAGGTGGTCCATTTCCTTACAGGGGATGGACTTCACAGTGGAACATAGACCTGGGAGTAACCATGCCAATGCAGATGGACTCTCTAGGTACTTCCACTTAGAACATGAAGACTTAACTGGGCAAGGTTAGTTTAATGTCCCTACGTTTGGGGGGGTTGTGTAGGAGAGTAGGATCTGCTTCACATGGGTACCCCCACTTTTTGCTGATGCTTCACTGTTTTTCGACCTTAGTCTGGCTGGGGCCCTGCTAATCAGAACCCCAGCCTAGCTGCTTCCTCTCTAAAATGGTTTCCATGTGCCTTAGGCACATCTCTGATTGGAATCTGGAGTGCCCTTATAAGTCCCTAGTATATGGTATACTATGTACCCAGGGCATAGGTACCTCAGAGGCCTACCAGGGGCTGCAGCATGTATTGTGCCACCCCTGGAAGGCCATCCAAACTGACACCACAGGTCTGCTACTGCACCCTGAGTAAGGTGGTGCATGCACCCCTTAATGTGATATAGGCTACCTATATCACTACCTACATACACACATATAAACCTATAAGTCACTCCTATGGCAGGCCTTATCAATCCTGAAGGCAGAGTGCGTGGTTCCTATGTGAGAGGGTGCCCCTGCATGAGCAGGGCCCCTCTGCAGTGTTCGGAGACCCTTCTCTGATGCTGTTTGTAGTGCAGCCTGACCATATACTCTTAAGCGCATTATAACCTCACGTTAAATGCTAACTTTGGGATGGCTGCACGGAAACATGTCGTGTTTGGTGTCAAACATCTTGGAATACTACCCCCCGCCAGTTCTGGCGGCGGGGTAGCATTCCACCCTTCTAGAGGGAAAGACATGTACACACCGGTATACCCGGTACTGACTTTCCAGAGCCCTGGCATCACAAAATGGATGCCGCTGCCACAGACACGAGTCTGGCCTCCTGCTGCTGACCGAAATTCCGGCAGGGGAGGCCTGGACAATAGGTTTCCTGTCCCAGGGAGGTGTGACCACCGCCCCAGACAGGATAGTGTGTATTGGGGCTGGGCGGGAGCACTCTCGGGTGCTTTGAAATCCTGCACTGGGGGCACACTTGGTGTCCCTGTGCATACCCCAGTTCAAACCGGCTCAGGGTCTTCCAGCCCCTGCTCTGGCGCGAAACTGGACAAAGGGAAAGGGGTGTAACCACCCCTCTGCCCTGACCCTCCCATAGGTGGGGCCACAGAGTATGTCCAACCCCCTACCTTAGTATAAGTAGGGGACCCCAGTCCTTAGGACTTTAGATTAACCTGGACGAAACTCTGACACAGAATCCTGGACCTTCGACGCTCTACTTCAAGATTAGAGGACTGAAGAATCTCCCTTGGGGTCAAGGAGTAACTCCCCTGCTTGGCAGGCACCAAAGAAGCAATTGTTTGGTCTGCATCGCTGAAGCTCCCGCCAGACGCCGAAGTCTTTGCATCACCAGAGGTGGATTTCCAGACTTCCCCAAGGCTGCCCTGAGTCTCCAGCAAAGCTGAGGCCCGTAGCTGTTGTGGGTAATGTGGAACCGTGACCCCTGGACACCAATCGCATTTGCAAGTACATCCTCTTCTGGGTCTTCCACGAAGTCATGCTTTGGGATCCCAGTAGCTCCAGCCTCCAGCACCGACTGCACCAAAGATCACTGGCCTCCACTCCACGAGTGTCCCGTGAGCCAGCTCCACGTGCGTCGACTCGAGGCTCCTTCGCGGTCACTAGTCCATTGGCTAGTAGGCCCTCCCAACGGCCAATCTAATGATCGTGGAGTAAGGACATGTAGGCAAGCCTTGATAGCATGTTTAAGCTCTGATGATATTTCCTTGAATTCTGCATTTGTAAAATTTGTGATTTTAATTGGGAAAAAATTATAGGAAAATAACTTGAAATCTGTATCTATTGTATTTTAAACACAATACACTGTGTACTATGTATCTGGCTATAACTTTTGGTACTATATACAACTGTTTTAATTTTCTTTTATCGACGGAAATTTTTAGTAGCTTTTGTAAGATTTTAATTAATCAAACAAATAAAATAAACTTGAAACTCTCCGACCTGCAGTCTGTGCAGGTGGGAGGAATGCTGTAGTCAAGTATACCTGCCTCCACAGGCATAGGCACAGGGTAAGGAGCAGCACATTGATCCTTTTGCTCCATATCAGGGTCCCAGGCACCAAAGCTATATTTCATCAACCCCCCCCCCCCTCCAGGAAGATCGGTCTACCTGGGGGCAGTAGATGGTACTGGGAGGGGGGTCCCATGGTAAGACCTTCTCCCCAAAGGAAATAATGAATACAGATCCGCCGTCCCCTGTGCCCTAGCCCACTTCAGGAGTATAATCATGAAGGTACCGCCGAGCACCATGTGCTCATTCGTTGTATTTTCTCCAGCCAGGTTGAGCCAATTTTTATGATCTTAGGCTCATGTTGCTCCTGGTGGTGGGGTCTAGCCACCAGGAGCCTTTTCATCAGACTTCTGAGCCTCTAAAGGGCACACGTTCCTGGTTCTCCTCTCCTGCTGGTGGGGGCATCTAAGGCAGCCCCTATGCCACCAGCCAGCAAAGCCACGTCCCACCTGCACCTGCACTCACCAGATCCCAAAGCCTCCTGCCTGTCTTGAAGCGCAATATGGAAGGGTGTTTGAGTCCCTGTCTCTCCTCAACTGGTCCTCAGAGGGTATGAGGTGGCCAGTGACACTGGCCCTGGAGAGACTCATCTAGTTCTCGATGTTACTGGGAAACAATGTTCTTAGTCCATCTTTGCAGGGCATCAGTTGGATTCTCTTTCCAGCTGTCCATTACTTCACTTTTGTCACCTTCCAGGTGCAGGGTCTTGTTCTCTGTCTCTCTTTTGCGCAAGAGTTTATAAGTGGGGGTGGAAAGTTCTAGATACCAGGCTCCCCTGAACAATTTCTAGGATGGTCATCAACTATATGCTCCTGTCCTTACCCTCCTGCACAGCATTCTCAGACCATCCAATATGGTACCATCAAGTCTTCTCTGTGAAAAGCTCCTTTGAGGGCCTCAGTTCCACCTCAAGCTGAAATCACTGCTAGATTCTTTCCCACTAAAACTTCGAAGGGAAGCCCCTCCTTAGTTGGCTCTATATGTCTGTGCTTCCTCCTTTTTTCAGTGAGCCTGGGCTGACCCAGACCAGGAGCAGTGTGAGAGCTACTTTCCCCCCACACTTGTTTCCTCTCAGGGGAATAATTGACCCTTTTTAGTGGAGCTGCCTGTTTTCCCTCTGCTGGGCAGCAGGTAGTACAAATGCTTGGAATCTGATTATGAGCTAAGCCATAGAAATGTGATAATTCTGGATGTCCCATAAGGCGTATATGTAGGTTAGTGGGACCTCCAAAACCAAACTAGGCATATATGTTTTATCTGAGTTTGACATGTTGCTAGACTGTATATGACTAAGTAGAGCAAAAATGCACGTTGACGCAGAACGTCAGTTTTGAAATCCGATATCAAAGAGATCGGAGTTTAAAAGGTGTGATCATTTTCGCCTGTTACAAGGTGTGCTCTTTAGAATTAGGCATAACGTGCATTATTGGTATGCAACACAATGAATTCCACATGTTTTGCTTTTTTTAAAGGGCCTTTACCCCGATATATGTATTAAGGGAAAACTCCGAGGGTGTTTGAACAGGGATCAGGATTTAGCCCTGCAATTGTAACCAGGGCCTGTACAATCCGATGCCGCGTTTTAGGTCATATTCAGGGCCACTGGAAATATGAGATTGTGCGGCAGCCGCTATTTCCGCATAATTATAGAATTGCCGCATTTGCCACATAATCTATCATCTGCTGCATAATCTGCAGATTTTAACAAAAAAAGAAATTTGACTTCTAGCTCAAACGGTTCAAAAGTTACAAAAAATGCAACCACACGTGTTGCTGCGCGGTGAAATTTGGGTATTTGAATGGTAATAATGAAGTGCAACTGATGCCAGACAGTGTTACCAAGTTTAAAGATGATGAAATAACCAAGTGAATCTATTACAAAATATGCCACATAATGCTGCATAATTTGGCTTTTCCCGCCGCATAATTTACTCAAGCATGCCACATAATTTGGTCCTCTCCTGCAGCATAATTCCAGTGCCCCTGGTCATAATTTAAAGGGTACGACTTGTAATAGGTGATAATTAGCACACCTTTTAAATTCCAATCCCCTTCTAATAGGATTTAAAAGGTACAATAATAATCGCCTTCCTAGCCAGGCATCCATAACGAGAGCCATAGAGTTTTGCAGGTCGGATTGAGTAATTAGTAATACCACGTGGGTGCAGTTTTACTGCAGATTAATACTGCATGTTTCTACTATTAGCGACAAGCAAAATTAGTAATGGGCAATAGGAAATATATGTGGACATTCTCCCAGGCTACCCCTAAAGGAATTTTCAGCTAGCCAAATTGCAGGTTGCAGTGGTGTAATTGCTGAACACGGGCCATATTATGATAAAAGCGCATTTTTTTTGTTTGTGTCGGGTGCACCAATAAAAACGTGTGCCGGGCTCCAATAGTGAAAATGCGCCTTATTATGATGAATGAGCTGCCCCCAGGGCAGCCGCAAACTCGTGCTGCCCTGGGGGTAGCACATTCCTGTGAAAAACGGAGCAGCTGCTTTAAAGCCGCTCCGTATTTTCACAGTGCAGGTGGCAACCCGCCAGCACTTTGAAGGGGTTTTAGAGATCCCCTAGCAAGCGGGTGCAGTCAGTGACTGCACCCGCCTGCCAAGGGATGTCTGGGGGGTCCAGGGGACCCCCTTTTCACCTCCAAATGGCTGCCATCAGGGAGCGCACTGACAGTGCACCACCTTTTAGATGGCGCACTCTCAGTGCGCCTCCTGAGGGCTTCTTTGACTCTGCGCCTGTGTCTCTAATAGGACGCAGGCGCAGAAGCATAGGGATTCCCTCATTTCGTGTGGCACGCCCCCATGCAAATGAGGGAACGCCTCCTGCAGATAGCGCTGGCGCTTTATGTGCGCCAGCACCATCGGTATTACAGAAAGGGCCGCACAAGCGTCTGCGGCCCCTTCTGTAATACCAAAGTGCTCTGTGGCCGCGCAAACGCACTTTATGTAATATGGCCCCACGCGACCTAAAATAGGGTGCAAATCCCGTCTAAATCCAATTTTAGATTAATCTCAGACGGAGAGTCTAAATGCAGTACATTGTACACAATAGGACACTTTGTGCTCATCGCCGTGCAACATCTTTCATGAGGAGCCTTCAATTGACCAGTGACATGGTATAGCAGGCACGCACTAGGAAAAGTGAACCTAATTTCCTTACGAGCATTCTGCAATATTTTTATCTGAAAAATACAATGATCCCCCATTCATCTGTGTTTAAGATATGTATGCCATGATTTTTGCTGGCTGAGTTAATGGATTGTTTTTATTACTTCCGGCAATGAGGCAACAAACACTGGTCCACTGCAGACGAGTCACTTTTATACTCTGTGGGCCATAAACTGCAGAAAAGTATATGAAATTCCATCAAACATAAAATAGATGTGTCAGTAGCCTGTTGTCTCGTTTGCATAAGGGATTTATTCCAGGTTAGATACATTATTGTGTTTTTAATTAATAGACATCACATTCTACACAATAAGCAGAAAAAAATAAACTTCTATAAAACAGTTTTAATGATTTAACTGAAACCAGTCGATATTATAGTTACCTCGGTAAACCTTTGTGAATTTCATTGTTGTTTTTGCTTGGTAAACAATAGTTTTTATCTTAATTCAACACCTTACTATAACTCACACACACACACACATATATATATATTACCATGTTTACATACGAAAAGCGTTTTTTGACTTTGGCTATATCGTTGGCGCTGCTTGATGGACCGTCACAAAATTTCCCCCAAAAAATGCCCCGGTGATTCTTGTGCGTAGAAAGTTTTGGTGCGATCCGTCAAGCGGGAACCAAGAAAAAGGGGGGTCAAAAAAAGTGTTTTTCGAATGTTAATTCTAAAAGAGATTTTAGTTGCAACTACAGCCCGAACCGCTGGACGGAATTACACTAAATTTGTCAGAAAGATAGCTTTTCATCCAGAAAGAACACTTTTTGTTACTTGGTGTTAATCCATTCAGTAGTTTTTGAGACATTAATGGAAAACCAAATTTGAATTTATAGGGACGCGAAGGATCCGTGAACCCTCCCGATCTTGGGCTGAAACCTGATTGGTTGCCAACACTTCAACCAGGAAGTGATGGCAGCCATCTTGGGATTCAGAGAAGTCCCAGAAAAAACATTTGAAAAAAACAGAAAAGGGGCAAGGTAGGAATACCCTGACCCCTTAGATCTGGTTGTGCGGTCCCAGAGGGACCCAGCTAAGGCAAAATGTTTTTTTGTACATTTTCACCAAAAATCGTGGTGGGTCCGTGACTCCAGCAAAAACCCCCCAAAAAACAAGGGCGGTTTCCCGTGCTTGTTTACGATAAAGCCCCCGGGTGGGCCGTGTCCCGTGGGGCATGACCACATATTTTAAAATTAATTAAGGGGGGCGCATGGGGGCCCCTACATGGGAAATTCTATGCCCCGGGGTCCACCACCTTATGTTTATATTATGGGGGGGCTGCACGGACCCTCCATGGACCCTAGGGACCAACCCCTCCCTGGGTTTTAATTTTGAAAATTGTGCAGGGAGGGTGTGTGGACCTCCCTTGGCCCGGCACTACCACCTCCCTGGGTTTTAAAATGCAAATTGTGCATTGGCATGCAGACCCCCACAGGCCCCGGGGACCACCACCTCCCCAGGGCTAAATAGAAATAAATTGGGGGGCCTCGTGGACACCCCTGTGCCCCACGGACCACCACCTCCCAGGGGAAAAAATTGTTAATAATGGGGGGCCTTGCAGACACCCAGAGTCCCGGAGACCACCACTTACCCGGGGCCAAAATAAAAAATTTAAACTAGTAGGAGGCTGCCTGGCCCCCTTCCCGGCCATGTATGGCCCTGGGGAACACAACCTCCCCCCAGGGCCGGCCTGTGAACTACAAAGGAGGCAGGCTGTACAACCCAGGAGCCACATATGGCCTTGGGGACCGCCAGGGCCAGCTCCTGCTATGTCCCAGGGTGCACACATAGCTGTTTGCTCTGACAGCTCCTGCCAAGTCAGAGCAAACACAAACTCTTCTCTCAGCAAATGAGAGCTGTGAAGCTGCTCCCACTTGCTGAAAGTGGAGTTCTCATCTGTTTCCCTGCCCACTGTCATGCAGGCAGCGAAAGAGTCAAAAGGATTGCTCTCACAGACATGGAGCTGGATGTTTAGCGGCTCCCTGTGTGTGAGAGTAATGCTGGCTCCAGCAGCAGACGGGAGTTAGCAGGGACTGCGGGGGCTTGAGGCTTCTCCCATGGTCCCTAACAGTGGTGACTGGGTGCCGTGTGTGGGCTCCAGGGCATCCACAATGAGAAGGCTGGGCCCTGGTATGGGGTCCCTTGGGGCCGAAATCAGCCCAAGGGGGAGTACTGTGTGGGCCCCCCCATTGAACTAAGGCCAGGCCCCAGGGAATGGGGTCCGCAGGGCAGAAATTGGCATGGTAGGCCATGTGGCCCCTTCCCACTTTAAAGGAAGTGCTTGGCCCTGAGTAGGAGGTGGTCCCCAGGGGGTGGTGGCCCCGGGGCATATGAATACACCAGGAGAGGGATCCATGCTGCCCCCCTCCTTTGGGAAAAATAAAGCCCCAGGGAGGTGGCGGTCCCTGGGGTTCTTGGAGCTAAATGGAGGGGGGTCCCCCGAGCCCCCTCCTTTATATCAGTAAAGACCAAGGGAGATGTTGGTCCCCAGGGCTTTTAAGTGGGATAAGAGAGCACAGAAAAACAAGCGGGAAAGACAAAACAGAGAGCAGAAAACCAAGCAGGAAAGGCAAAATAGAGGGCAAGAAAGCAGCAGAAAAGGCAAAACAGAGAGCAGAACAATTTGCAGAAAAGGCAAATCAGAGAGGAGAAAAACAAGTAGGAAAGGCAAAACAGAGGGCAGAAAAACAAGGAGAAAAGGTGAAACAGAGCAGAAGAGGGCAAAACATAGAGCACTCAGATACTCCCACACCTACTCACAGACCCAATGAGACACTCATACACCCACTCACAAACCCACTCAAAAGCTCATGCACCCATTCATAGACCCACTTCCATACTCTCACACACCCACTCACTGACCCATTTAGACACTCATGCACCCACTCACAGACCCACTCAGACACTCATGCAGCCACTCACAGACCCACTCAGAAATGCATGCACCCACTCATGGACCCAATGAGACACTTATGAACCCACCCGCAGACCAAATTAGACACTCATGCCCCCACACATAGACCCACTCAGAGACTCATGCGCCCACTCACAGACCCACTGAGATACTCACACACTCACATACTCACTCACTCAGACATGCATGTACTCACTCACAGACCCACTCAGAGACTCATGCACCCACTCACAGACCCACTGAGCTACTCACACACTCACTCAGACATGCATGTACTCACTCACATACCCACTCAGAAACTCATGCACTCACTCACAGACCCACTCAGAGACTCATATACTCACTCACATACCTACTCACAGACTTACACGCCCACTCACAGAATGACTTAGAGACTCATGCACCCTATTCCAGACCCACTCATGTACTCGCAAACTCACTCAGACACTCTGATACCCACTCACAGGCTCACTCAGACACTCATACACCCACTCAGACACCCACTCAGACATTAAGGCACCCACTCAGACAGACACTCATGCACCCACTCACAGACCCATTCAGAGACTCACATACCCATTCACAGACCCACTCAGGCACTCATGTACTCACTCACAGACTGACTCACACACACATGGAGGCACTCACAAATATACTCAGACACACTCACACCCACTCACAGACCCACTCAGACACTCAGACACCCTCTCAGATACTCACAAAGCCTCTATGAGTGAGACACTTATGCAGCCACTCTCAGGCTCACTCAGACAATCACATACCCATTGACACACTCACAGTCATGCATTCACTCACATACCACTGAGACACTCATGCACTTACTCACACACTCACCCTCTTAGGTTACAGTTTACACTTAGGAAATACAATTAAAAAACCTTAGAAATTCACCTACAAAACCAAAGTTTAAAGGGACATTATAGTTAGGAAATAGAATTTAGGAAAACGTAGAAATTCACTGAAAAAAAGGTTACAGGGGCGTTAGAGTTAGGAAATAGAATTAAAAAAATTGAAATCCACTGGAAAAAAAAGGTTACAGGGACCTTAGAGTTAGGCTCAGATTTCACTCATACAAAACTAATGACATTCAGCAGTTATAGTTGCCTGAGCTAACTATAACTTGCACCCCTGCAATGCACTGCCTATGACCTCACATATTACTCATAACATGGTCAGTGACATCACTGATGACATAACTGATGACATCTCAAATGTCATCACTGATGGCATCTCTCATGACATCATCCACTAAACCACTCACACACCCACACCCCCCCCATATAACCTCTCAAACACCCACTCACACTCCCAGACAACCCCTCACATAACCATACACAGACCCACACCAGTACTCACACAATCAATCACTCATCCATAAAGCCACTCACACACCCACTCACTCATACAGCCACTCACACACCCACTAACTCACCCATAAAGCCACTCATGCACCCACTCACTCACCCATAAATCCTCTCAACATAGCCACTTACTCACCCATTAAAACACTCACACACTCGCTCACACACCCACAGAACTACTTACATACCCATTCACACATCGATACAAGCACTCCCATATCCATTCACTCACCCATACAGTCATTCACACAGACACTCACTCTCCAATACAGATACTCACACACCAACTCACTTAACTAAACACCTACTCAAACAGCCATTCACTCACCCACTTACACACCCCAGTCATTCACTCATACTGCTATTCAGACACCCACTCACTCACTTACCCATGCAGTCACTCACACACCCATACACCCACTCACATACCCATACACCCACTCACATAGCCAATCACTCACCCAAACAGCCACTGAGAAATCCACGTACTCACCAATACAGGCAATCACGCACCCACTCACTCATCCACACATCTACTCACACACCCACTTATATACCCATACAGCCACTCACACACCCATACAGCCAATCACACATGGATACAGAAAGTCACACAACCACTCAGGTCACATATATTAGAAATAGTATCACTCGTTAGTAGTACAGAAAGAAAAATAATTCTAACTTATGCAGTAGCTTAGTCTATATATCTTTAAGTCTCAGAAACCATTACAAAAAGCACACACTCAGTGGGATGTCCTCATAAGCAGTGCATTGCAGGGGCGTACGTTATAGTTAGCTCAGATAACTATAACTGCTGAATTTCAATGGTTTTGTACAAGTGAAATCTGGGCCTAACTATAATGACCCTGTAGCCTTTAGTTTTTTCTGTGAATATATATATATATATTTTTTTTCACTGAAAAAACTATAGGTTTCAGGGACGTTATAATTAGTAATTAGCATTTAAAAAACCTTAGATATTCACTGAAAAAACCACATATTTCAGGGACGTTATAGTTAGGCTGACATTTCACTCGAACAAAACCAGAGAAATTCAGCCGTTATAGTTAGCTGAGCTAACTATAACTCGCGCCCCCGCAATGCACTGCTGATGACATAGCATATTACATCACTCATGACATGCTCAGTGACATCACTGATGTCATTTCAAATGACATGACTGATGATATCACTGATGACATCATACAGTGACTTAGTGTTTCTAAAAAGTTTAAGAATGTTATATATATACACACCAAGGTGTATTGAAGAATGAGTGGGTGTATGAGTGTCTGAATGGATGATTTAGTGGGTGCATGACTGATTGTATAAGTGAGTGATTGAACGTGTCTTAGTGAATGCATGGGTGAATGACTAATCTGTGTGAATGTTTGTATCAGTCTGTCAGTTGGTGTGTAAGTGGCTGCATGGGTTGGTGAGTAGCTAAATGAGTGTCTATATGGGTTAATGATTGGTTGTCTGAGTACCTGTATGGGTGCCTGAGTGACTCCATGGGTGGGTGGGGGGGTGTGACTCCTTCCATGAATGTGTGAATGGGTGATTCACTGGATGTGTGGGTTCATGAGTGCGTCTGCGAGGGGCTGTATGGGTGAGTGAGTGTGCGTATGGCTGTGTTGGTGAGTGAATGGATGTCTCAGTGGTATATGTGTGAGTAACTACATATGTGAAAGGCAGTATATGTGATTGTTGGAGTATATAAGTGGCTATATGTGAGAGTGAGTGATTGTGGCTGTATGGATGAGTATGTGCTTGTGTCAGTGATTGTAGAAGAGAGTAAGTATGTGTCAGTATCTGTATGAATAAGTGAGGTGGTACAACGTAGCTTAATCACTAATTCTTCTCCCAAGATGTCTTAAACCTCACTTTTCTCTTAAAGGTTCACTATTCATCGACAGCTCAGAATGTTAGGCCTACCAAATGTAAAATAGCAATCCTAACCATATCACTGTTGAAAGTCTGACCAAGTTTGTGAAGGTATGCATGCGTGTGTCTCTGCTTTTACCTAGTGACATGTTACATAAAAATAAACATACAAATACTTGAATACCTGTGTTTCAAACAGCATACCGTGTAAATTTGCGTACAAAAAGGGGTATGTATTTCTTTCTGCTCATAATACAGGGCACATAGGTATTCAATAGTATATTTGAGGGGCTCTATAACACTTATATACATAAGACATGTCTGCCTGTGTAATTAAATGAGAGAGCACAACTGAGAAAACGTCACCACCTATAGGAGAAACTACCCGCTTTTTAAGCTACCATCTTCATGTGAGAATACATGTACAAGTAGACATATACCTCTGTCAAGAGAGCACACAGACCTTTAAACTTGACACACTGCACTTCCCATTTGAATACAGAAAGAGGTGAGACAAGTACAGAAAGAAGCAAGAGAAGTGTAGAAAAAAACAAGAGAGGTGCAGAAAGAGTAAGCAATGTGCAGAAAGAGGCAAGAGGGGTGCAGAAAGAGGCGAAAGAGGTACAGAAAGAGGCAAGAGAACTGCAGAAAAAGGCAAGAGAGGTACATAAAGAGGCAAGAGAGGTGCACAAAGAGGGAAGAAGGGTGCAGAAAGAGGCAAGAGGGGTGCAGAAAGAAGCAAGAGAGGTGCAGAAAGAAGAAAGAGAAGTGAAGAAAGAAGTAAAAGAGGTGCAGAAAGAGGCAAGAGGGATGCAGAAAGAAGCAAGAGAAGTACAGAAAGAAGCAACAGAGGTGCAGAAAGAGGCAAGAGAGGTGCAGAAATAAGCAGCCGAGGTGAAGAAAGAGGGAACAGGGGTGCAGACAGAGGCAAGAGAGGTACAGAAAGATGTAAGAGGGGTGCAGAAAGAATCAAGAGAGGTGCAGAAAGAGGGAAGACGAGTATAGAAAGAGGCAACCAGGGGGGGCAGAAAGAAGCAAGAGAGGTGAAGAAAGAGGCAACAGGGGTGCAAAAAGAAACAAGAGAGGTGAAGAAAGAAGCAAGAGAAGTGCAGAAAGAAGCAACAAAGGTGCAGAAAGAGTCAAGAGAAGTACAGAAAGAGGCAAGAGAGGTGAAGAAAGAGGGAAGAGGGGTGCAAAAAGAAGCAAGAGAGGTACAGAAAGAAGCACGAGAAGTGCAGAAAAAAGCAATAGGGGTGCATAAAGAGGCTAGATGGGTGCAGAAAGAGGCAAGAGAAGTGCAGAAAGAAGCACCAGAGGTGCAGAAGGAGGCAAGAGAACAACAGAAAAAGGCAAAAGAGGTACAGAAACAGGGGAAAGAGGTACAGAAAGAGAGAACAGGGGTGAAGACAGAGGCAAGAGAGGTGCAGAAAGAGGGAAGAGGGGTGCAGAAAGAACCAACAGGGGTACAGAAAGAGGCAAGAGGGGGTGCAGAAAGAGGCAAGAGAAGTACAGAAAGAAGCAAAAGAGGTGCAGAAAGAGGCAAGAGAACTGCGGAAAAAGGCAAGTGAGGTGCAGAAAGAGGAAAGAGGTGCAGAAAGAGGCAAGAGAAGTGCAGAATGAAGCAAGAGAAATGAAGAAAGAAGCAAGAGAAGTACAGAAAGAGGCAAAAGAGGTGCAGAAAGAAGTAACAGAGTTGCAGACAGAGGCAAGAGAGGTGCAGAAACAGGCAGCAGAGGTACAGAAAGAGGGACGAAGGGTGCAGAAAGTGGCAAGAGGGGAGCAGAAAGAAGAAAGAGAAGTGCAGAAAGAAGTAACAGAGGTGCAGAAAGAGGCAAGAGGGTTGCAGAAAGAGGCAAGAGAAGTACAGAAAGAAGCAACAGAGTTGCAGACAGAGGCAAGAGAGGTGCAGAAACAGGCAGCAGAGGTGCAGAAAGAGGGAACAGGGGTGCAGAAAGAGGCAAGAGAGGTGAAGAAAGAGGCAACAGGGGTGCAAAAAGAAACAAGAGAGGTGAAGAAAGAAGCAAGAGAAGTGCAGAAAGAAGCAACAAAGGTGCAGAAAGAGTCAAGAGAAGTACAGAAAGAGACAAAAGAGGTGAAGAAAGAGGGAAGAGGGTTGCAAAAAGAAGCAAGAGAGGTACAGAAAGAAGCACGAGAAGTGCAGAAAAAAGCAATAGGGGTGCATAAAGAGGCTAGATGGGTGCAGAAAGAGGCAAGAGAAGTGCAGAAAGAAGCACCAGAGGTGCAGAAGGAGGCAAGAGAACTACAGAAAAAAGCAAACGAGGTACAGAAACAGGGGAAAGAGGTACAGAAAGAGAGAACAGGGGTGAAGACAGAGGCAAGAGAGGTGCAGAAAGAGGGAAGAGGGGTGCAGAAAGAACCAACAGGGGTACAGAAAGAGGCAAGAGGGGTGCAGAAAGAGGCAAGAGAAGTACAGAAAGAAGCAAAAGAGGTGCAGAAAGAGGCAAGAGAACTGCGGAAAAGGCAAGTGAGGTGCAGAAAGAGGAAAGAGGTGCAGAAAGAGGCAAGAGAAGTGCAGAATGAAGCAAGAGAAATGAAGAAAGAAGCAAGAGAAGTACAGAAAGAGGCAAAAGAGGTGCAGAAAGAAGTAACAGAGTTGCAGACAGAGGCAAGAGAGGTGCAGAAACAGGCAGCAGAGGTACAGAAAGAGGGACGGAGGGTGCAGAAAGTGGCAAGAGGGGAGCAGAAAGAAGAAAGAGAAGTGCAGAAAGAAGTAACAGAGGTGCAGAAAGAGGCAAGAGGGTTGCAGAAAGAGGCAAGAGAAGTACAGAAAGAAGCAACAGAGTTGCAGACAGAGGCAAGAGAGGTGCAGAAACAGGCAGCAGAGGTGCAGAAAGAGGGAACAGGGGTGCAGAAAGAGGCAAGAGAGGTGCAGAAAGAGGGAAGAGGGGTGCAGAAAGATGCAAGAGGGGTGCAGAAAGTAGCAAGTGAGGTGCAGAAAGAGGCAACAGAGGTACAGAAAGAGAGAGGCAAGAGAGGTGCAGAAACAGGCACGAGAAGTGCAGAAAGAGGCAAGAGAATCGCTGAAAGAAGCAACAGAGGTTTAGAAAGAGGCAGGAGAAGTGCAGAAAGAGGCAAGTGAGGTGCAGAAAGTGGCAAAACAAAACAAGCATTGACATAGCCAAAGTGGTAGAAACTAGAACTATTGGCTCTCCCAACACTTCTTTTATCAATGAAGGTGACACTGGCAGGCGGTGTTTTTAGGGAACAAAAAACGTTGATGTTTTCGGAAGTACAACACTACTATTACATCTCTATGTGCCTATTTGGTCTCAAAACGATTTGCTACAGTGAAGCAGCAGAGCCTGGATAAACAAAAGCACCCACGTCACCCCAGAAACAGAGATCCCACAGAGACATCAACTGAACAGGCTCTGGTCTCCACGGGGGTACCCAACTCAGACAAGAGCCATATTTAACCTCAGAGATACACCCAGACACCTGTATGTTTCAGAGGACCCTGTGACACAGTAGTGCTCCTGACAGTTCAGCCCCTCACCCATCCTCACAAGATAGCTGGTAGATACACAGGCACTCCGCCAAGAAACTCTGATTCCACAGAGAAGCTCAGTCAACAGTCAAAAAGAACAATATCCCCAAATTGCAGACTCAACACCCTTCCCAGCACCAGGGGCGTAGCTACAAGTGGTGCAGCAGGTGTAGCGGCACTGGCACCCAGAGCCCAGAAGAACGCATTGAACCCTGATAATTTGTGGAATTTACTCCCCAATAGCAGTCGAAAAGACATTTTTGCTTGCTGGCACCAGGGCCCATGACATCCTTGCTGCGCTACCGCACCAGGCATGATACCGAAGCAAACCGGCCAGCCCCATCGTACAGGTGTCTGACTCGCTGTTTGAGACCGCCCTCCCCTGCCCTCACCAATACACACACCCCCTATGCTTATGCAATACCCACTTTTCCAGATCTACTTTGAGCAAATATGTGGGGATTTTGGTGTACATTACCTAATGATACTGAATTATTTAGCAAATATTGTATTTTCCCAAAAAAACAGGCACACTTATAAAGACTTTGGGTTTGGAAAATGTGGAGAACTGTCCCTCTGCAGATGGGCCATTGGTGCGGCCCGCCTGCCCCCAGTCTGTGCATGTAAGAGGGGAGGGGATGCTTCCTCCCACATTCATTCATAATCCGATCCTCAATGGCTCTGAATGAGGAGTTCACCCGTCCCCTGAATGAATCGCACGAGTCACTCACCTTGGAAATGGCATGAAGGAGCCACGGCCTCTGCTCTGCAGTCTCTTCCCTGCCTCACACGGCGCGGTCTCTCCTTTCCAGGGAGGGGGCAGCCGCTGGCTTCCGCCTTCAGGGTCTTAGCCGTCCAGATGGTGTTGTCGCTTGACTCAAGCGCCGGTGTCTCTTCTCTCAACTCGCTCTAGTGTCTGGCTTCACGTTCCTCATTCCCTGCAGTCTCTTGACCACAGCTCCGCGGCCTCTGTTTTCTGTCTCTGCAGCACCTCGCTGCAAACCCTAGGGTCTCTGCTTTCCAATAGCCATAGTCTCTTGCCTCGAGCTCTGCAGTCTCTGTTGTCTGGTTTCTGGAGCATCTGGTTGTATTTACTTATTATTAATCGTTTATTATTGGTTTGGGGAAAATCATACCAACAGATCTAGCAGCAGTCTCTAAGTTTTCTTATTATTTTCACACTCCGTCGTCTTGTGCTCCAGTCTAAGTGGTCTCTGCTTTCTGTGGTCTCTGCTCTGCAGCAGCTCCGGGTGCAGTGTCCGCGGTGCCAACACTCCTGGGCTGGGTTTGCAGACTCTATAGCCTAACAGTACCCTGCAAACTCTAGTATGCAGTCTCTGCAGTCTAATTCCAGCTTGCAAGCATTGATTTCCTATAGTATAGTATAGTAGTCTCTGACTCTTGTTCTCAGTCCTTTCATTGTAATTCACGATTGAAGGCAGTCTCAGCCTTGGTCTGCAGTCTGACTCGAGCTTGGAGGCAGTCTTGGCCTTGGTTTGCAGTCTGACTCGAGCTTGGAGGCAGTCTCAGCCCTTGTCTGCAGTCAGACTCCAGCTTGGAGGTAGTCTCGGCTCTGGTTTGCAGTCTCACTCGAGCTTGGAGGTAGTCTCGGCTCTGGTTTGAAGTCTGACTTGAGCTTGGAGGCAGTCTCGGTTCTGGTTTGCAGTCTGACTCAAGGTTGGACGCAGTCTCGGCTCTGGTTTGCAGTCTCGAGCTTGGAGGGAGTCTCAGCCCTGGTTTGCAGTATGACTTGAGGTTGGAGGATGTCTCACCTCTAGTTTGCAGTGTGTCTCGAGCAGACAGTCTCTATTTCCAGTTCCAGTATTTCCATCCGGCAGTCTCTGGCTTGCAGCCTGCGGCGCGGTCGGAGTTACGAGCTGCGCCTGCTCCATGCGGTGTGTACCCCCCTTCCAGTTAGCAATCTCCGTCTCTGCTGGTTGTCACTGCCAAAGACAGACTCCGTCTGATCGTATGCGTATTTTCATGTGAATGGCTTTTTCTCAAGCTCAGCCTTAGTAGCCTCGCGTAGTCTCTCTCCTCCCCCACGTAATTAAACATTGCCCATTGGACCTGGCCCACCCGGGGGCTTAAAACAAACAAAGTGCGGGAGTCCGCGCTTCATTTATTTTTTTGCTATTTTCTGCCGGATTTGAGGACCCTACGCAAAGCCCGCCAAAAATGTTTTTAAAAAAAATGCTCTGTATGGCCCTCAGGGTACCTGTTAGACCCTCTGAGCAGGCCTAGGGGTCAGGGTGTTTCTACCTTGCCCCCTTTTCTTCTTTTTTCTTGTGAATTGGTTCAACCGAGTCCCAAGATGGCTGCCAACATTTCCTAGTTTGAAGTGTTGGCAGCCAATCAGAAGTCATCTCATGATCGGGAGGGGTCATGGATCTACCGAGGTCACCAGATACTAAAAAAAAAATTATATTTGAATTTCTCAGGAACAACTGAATGGATTTACAGACATTTAAAAAAAAAGGTTGCTTTCTGAACCAAGATCTACCTTTTTGCCAAATTTGGTGTAATTCCGTTCAGCAGTTCGGGCTGTAGCCTTGTCTAAATATTCCTATGGAAATTAACATGGAGAAAACGCGTTTGGGACCCCCCTTTTTTCTCGACCCCCGCTTGATGAATCACCCCGAAACTTTCAAGACCGGAGCTGCCATGCGCGGGTCATTAGTTTTGCAAATTTCACGAAGATTTGTCAAACGGCGCCAAAGATATTGGCAAAAGAAAAAACGCTTTTTGAATAGAAACAAGGTCTTAACTATAACTACCTACTGGCGACTGTCTGGGCAAAGCTAATCCTCTCTGAAGTATTATAATGATAGCAAAACACATGTCAGCTTTTATTCATTTCAGGTTGGCCTGGTTGATATTTTACCAATTCAAAGCTGTAATACTGTGCCTGGAGTGGTAAAAGGCTTTTGTCATTTTACAGCTCGGCATGGATGGCACTATGCTAATCCTATGTTTAAAAACTTTGCTGTAGAAATGGCAAAATACTTTGTCCCTTTCTATCTTGGCATGGATGGCACTGTGCTAATCCTATGCTTAAAGATTTTGACAGAAAAGCAGACATTTGAGGTGAGCAAATTTAGTGTTGCTGGTGTTGAGGGTGCTCTATACTGGAGCTGCACTCCTCCTAAACTGGGAACTACCCAGAGTTCTATGCTTTATGATTCTTTTTGGCATATATAGTTATATATTTTTTCTTTTGGCAATATCTTTGGCGCCAATTGTTGAATCTTCGCGAAATTTTCAAAACTAATGAGGCTCTCCGGTCAGCATCTGTCTTCAAACGTTTCGTGGTGATTGGTCAAGCAGGGGCTGAGATAAAAAGGGGGTCCCAAAATGCGTTTTCTCCATGTTAATTTCCATAGGAAACTTTAGACAAGGCTACAGCCTAAACCGCTGAACGGAATTACACTAAATGTGGCAAAAAGGTAGCTTTTGGTTCTGAAAGCGACCTTTTTTTTAAATGGTGTAAATCCATTCAGTAGTTCCTGAGAAATTCATATATAAAAAAATATTAGTATCTGGTGACCGCGGTGGATCCGCGAACCCTCCCAAATCACAAGCTTGATTGTGATTGGCTGCAAACACTTCAAACCAGGAAGTGTTGGCAGCCATCTTGTGACTCGGTTGAACCGAGTCACAAGAAAAAAGGTGAAAAAAGAAGAAAAGGGGACAGGGTGAAACACCATGACCCCCTAGGCCTCCTCAGGGGGTCTAACAGGGACCTTGAGGGCCATAAAAAGCAGTTTTTCTTTTAAATTTTCGTCGGGATTCATGTAGGGTGCGAGAATCCCACCGAAATATTTTTTTTAAATGAAGCGCGGTCTCCCGCGCTTCGTTTCTTTTAAGCCTCCGGGTGGGCCAGGTCCCAGGGGCAATCCTTATTTATGTTGTGGGGGCCTGCAGGGCCCCCGCAGCCCCGGGGACCGCCACCTCCCCAGGGCGATATTAACGATATGCGGTGGGCACGTGGCCCCCCGTAGCCCCCGGGACCGCCACCTCCCCAGGGCTTTTTTCATTAAAACAATGCTCCTGCCTGCCCCCACGCTGCCCTGGGGACTGCCACCTGCCCAGGGCTTTAATATATCAATGCAGGGGGGCCTCGCACCCCCCCACTGCCCCGGGGACCGCCACCTCCCCTGGGCTTTTTAAAAAATATAGATGTGTGGGGGCTCCTGCCCCCACACTGCCACGGGGACCACCACCTCCTCGGGGCATTGAATAATGAACATACAGGGGTCTGTTGCGGACCCCCAGCCCCGGGGACCACCACCTCCTCGGGGCTTTATTCCATGGCCCTGGGTACCACCACCCCCAAGGACCGGCTCCAGCAATGTCCCAAACTTCTCTTGCCTCTTTGTGCACCTCACTCTCTGCTTTCTGAACCTATCTTGCCTCTTTCTGTACTTCTCTTGCATCTTTCTTCACTTCTTTTGCTTCTTTCTGCACTTCTCTTGCCTCTTTCTACATTTCCGTTGCTTCTTTCTGCACTTCTCTTGCCTCTTCCTGCACCCCTCTTGCTTCTTTATGCAGCCCTCTTGCCTCTTTCTGCACCTTTCTTGCCTCTTTCTGCACATCTCCTGACGCTTTCTGCACCTCTGTTGCTTCTTTCTGCACTTCTCTTGCCTCTTTCCGCACTTCACTTGCTTCTTTCTACACCTCTCTTGCTTATTTCTACATTTCTGTTGCTTCTTTCTGCACTTTTCAGGACTCTTTCTGCACCCCTCTTACTTCTTACTGCACTTCTGTCGCTTCTTTCTGCACTTCTCTTGCTTCTTTCTATACTTCTCTTGCTTCTTACTGCACCCCTGTTGCCACTTTCTGCACCCTCTTTCCTCTTTCTGTACCTCTTGTGCCTCTTTCACACCTCTCTTGCCTCTTTCGGCACTTCTCTTGCCTCTTTCTACACCTCTGATGCTTCTTTCTGCACTTCTCTTGCTTATTTCTGCACCTCTCTTGCATCTTCCTGCACCCCTTTTACTTCTTTATGTACCTCTCTAGCCACTTTCTGCACTTCTCTTGCCTCTTTCCGCACCTCGCTTGCTTCTTTCTGCACCCAATTTACCTCTTTCTCCACCCCTCTTGCCTCTTTCTGCACCCTCTTGCCTCTTTCTGCACCCCTTTTTCTGCTTTCTGCACCTCTTTTGGTTGTTTCTGTACCTCTCTTACCTCTTTCTGCATTCTCTTGCATCTTTCTGTACCTCTCTTTCCTCGTTCTGCACCTTAGTTGCCTCTTTCTGCACTTCTCTTGTCTCTTTCTGCACCTAGCTCTCTTCTTTCTGCACCTCTCTTGCCTTTTTCTGCACTTCTCTTGCCTCTTTGTACACCTAACTCTCTTCTTTCTGCACCTCTCTTGCCTCTTTCTGTACTTCTCTTGCATCTTTCTTCACTTCTCTTGCTTCTTTCTGTACTTCTCTTGCCTCTTTCTGCACCTCTCTTGCCTCTTTCTGCACCTCTCTTGCCTCTTTCTGCACCTCACTTGCCTTTTTCTGCACATCTCTTGCCTCTTTCTGCGCTTCTCTTGCTTCTTTCTGCACTTCATTTGCTTCTTTCTGCGCTTATCTTGCTTCTTTTGCACTTCCACCTCCCCGGGGCTTTAATCCTGTTGGGAGGGGAGCTGTGTGGCCCCCCTCCAGGAGCCTTGCATGGCCTGGGTACCGTCACCCCCAGGGCCGGCTCCAGCAATGTCCGGGGTGCCCACCCCCGGGACATTGCAGTTTGCTATGGCATGGCAGGAGTACTGCTCTCGCCATGCCATAGCAAACTTCTGCTTCACTTCATGGAAGCGAGAGCAGGTAAAACTGCTCTTGCTTCCATGAAGCGAAGCAGAATTGCTTTTGGGCAAAGGGAGCTGCATGTCTGCAGCTCCCTTTGTCCAAAAGCAATTCCGGCTCCAGCAGGATGCGGGGAGCCGGCTGGGACAGCGGGGGCCTTGGGGCTCCCCTGCAGTTCCCAATGAAGAGGCCAAGCCCCGGGGATGGGGTCTCTGGGACCAAAAATGGCCTGGGAGGGGAGCTACTCTGCCCCCTCCCGTTTTTATTTAATATTCTTTTTTTAAAGATAAGGCCGGGCCCCGTTGGATGGGGTCACTGGGGCCAAAATTGGCCTCATGAGAGGGGCCACACGACCCCCCTACAAAATATTAAAAATAAAGGCATGTGGCTCCTTCCCAAAAAAATGTTTTCACCGGGCCACTGGGAATGGATTCCACTGGGCCGAAATCGGCCTCGAGGGTGGCACGCGCCCCCCTCCCTTTACAATTTATATGTATTTTTTTAAAAAGGGCTCAGGCCCGGGGGGATGGGGTCCTCATGGCTCAAAAGGTTCAAGGGAAGGGGGGCCACACAGCCCCCCTTCCTAAAAAAGAAAAAAAAAAAGAAACCAGCAGCTTGCCGGAGGCCCCACCCCCTCCCTGCAAGACTCTGCAAATGCACCTCCTGGCGCGATCTTGATTGGGGATAAAGTCCCTGTCACTACTGAGGGTACCTTAGGGGCCAACTAGCCCACCAGGTACCTACAGTAAGCCCTACACAGCTGGTTTGCTGAGAGGTGGTAGGAGGACACTCCCCTTTTCACACCACTCTGCAAATGTGCCTCTTTGCGCACTGGTGGTGGGGCGATGAGGTCCCCTTGTGTCCTGAGGACATCAGGACTAAACTGGACTTCATCCCCCACTGAGGAGCACTTCTGGACCTAGTCAGAGGTATGAGCAGGACCACTGGAATCAAGCGACTGTTCGGCTGCACTGATTTTCGCATAATTATACATTTTCAGCATTTGCCACATAATCCATCATCTGCTGCATAGTCTTCAGATTTGAACAAAAAAGAAAAAAAGGGTTACAGCATTGTGGAAGGCCCTTTACAAAGCTGGAATGGTCACCTGTTACTTATTGCTAAATGTGGGTGTCAAATTGGTACTAATGGTGCGTAAACCACTCTTGCTTCTTTCTGCACCTCTCTTGCCTCTTTCTGCATTTCTCTTGCTTCTTTCTGCACCTTTCTTCCTTTTACTGCACTTCTCTTGCCTCTTTCTGCATATCTTTCCCACTTTCTGCACATCCCTACTTTCTGCACCTCTCGCTTCTTTCTGCACCTCTCTTGCTTCTTTCTTCTGCACCTCCCCTGCCTCTTTATGCATCTCTGTTGCTTCTTTCTGCACCGCTCTTGCCTCTTTCTGTACTCCCTTTCCTCTTTCTGCATCTCTCTTGCCTCTTTCTGCACCTCTCTTGCCTCTTTCTGCACTTCTCTTGCCTCTTTCTGCACCTCGCTTGCTTCTTTCTGCACTTCCCTAGCTTCTTTCTGCACCTCCCTTGCTTCTTTCTGCAACCCCTTTGCCTCTTTCTGCACCTCTGTTGCTTCTTTCTGCAGTTCTCTTGCTTCTTTCTTTACTTCGCATGCTTCTTTCTGCACCCCTCTTCCCTCTTTCTGCACCCCTCCTCCCTCTTTCTGCACCTCTCTTTCCCTTTTCTGCACCTCTCTTGCCTCTTTCTGCAATTCATCTTGCCTCTTTTTGCATTTCTCTTGCCTCTTTATACATTTCTGTTGCTTCTTTCTGCACTTCTCTTGCCTCATTCTGCACTTCTCTTGCCTCATTCTGCACCCCTCTTGCCTCTTTCTGCACCTCTCTTGCCTCTTTATGCACTTCTCTTTCCTCTTTCCGCACCTCTGTTGCTTCTTTCTACTCTATTCTTGCCTCTCACTGCACCGCTTTTGCCTCATTTTGCACCTCTGTTGCTTCTTTCTGCACTTCTCTTGTTTCTTTCTGCACCTGTCATGCCTGTTTCTGCAAATCTCTTGCCTCTTTCTGCAGTTCTCTTGCCTTCTTCTGCACCTCTGTTGCTTCTTTCTGCACTTCTCTTCCCTCTATCTGCACCTCTCTTGCCTCTTTCAGCACCCCGGTTCCCTCTTTTTGCACCTCTCTTGCCTATTTCTGCACCTCTCTTGCCGCTTTCTGTAGTTCTCTTGCCTCTTTCTGCACCTCTGTTGCTTTTTTCTGCACTTCTGTTGCTTCTTTCTGCACTTCTCTTGCTTTTTTCTCAAACTCTCTTGCTTCTTTATGTACCCCTCTTGCCTCTTTCTACACTCCTCTTCCCTCTTTCTGCAACCCTCTTCCCTCCTTCTGCACATCTCTTGCCTGTTTGTGCACCTCTCTTGCCTCTTTATGCACATCTAATTGTTTCTTTCTGGACTTCTCTTGCCTCTTTCTATATTTCCGTTGCTTCTTTCTGAATTTCTCTTGCCTCTTTCTGTACCCCTCTTGCCTCTTTCTGCACCTCTGTTGATTCTTTCTGCACTTCTCTTGCTCCTTTCTGCACCTCTCTTGCTTCTCTCTGCAGCCCTCTTGCCTCTTTTCATACCCATCTTCCCTCTTTCTGTACCTCTATTGCCTCTTTCTGCACCTCTCTTGCCTCTTTCTGTACTTCTTTTGCCTCTTTCTGCACCTCTATTGCTTCTTTCTGCACCCCTCTGGCCTCTTTCTGCACTTCATTTGCTTATTTCTGCACCTCACTTGCTTCTTTCTATATTTCTGATGCTTCTTTCTGCACTTTTCTGGCCTCTTTCTGCACCCCTCTTACTTCTTACTGCACCTCTGTTGCTTCTTTCTTTACATCTCCTGCTTCTTTCTATACTTCTCTTGCTACTTACTGCACCCCTGTTGCCTCTTTCTGCACCCTCTTCCCTCTATTTGTACCTCTTGTGCCTGTTTCAGCACCTCTCTTGCCTCTTTCTGCAAATCTCTTGTCTCTTTCTACACCTCTGTTGCCTCTTCCAGCACCTCTCTTGCCTGTTTCTGCAACTTTGTTGCTTCTTTCTACACTTCTCGTCCATCTTTTACAACCTCTCTTGCTTCGTTCTGCACCCCTCTTGCCTCTCTGTACACCACTCTTCCCTCTTTCTGCACCACTGCTCCCTCCTTCTGCACATCTCTTGCCTGTTTTTGTACCTCTCTTGCCTCTTTCTGCACTACTCTTGCCTCTTTTTGCACCTCTACTGCTTCTTTCTGGACTTTTCTTGCCTCTTTCTACATTTCTGTTGCTTCTTCTGCACTTCTCTTGCCTCTTTACACACCCCTCTTGCCTCTTTCTGCACCTCTGTTGATGATTTGTTCTGCACTTCTCTTGCTTCTTTCTGCACCGCTTTTGCTTCTTTCTGCATCCCCCTTGCCTCTTTCTATACCCATCTTCCCTCTTTCTGCACCTCTCTTGCCTCTTTCTGCACCTCTCTTGCCTCTTTCTGCAGTACTCTTGCCTTCTTCTGCACTCTGTTGCTTCTTTCTGCACTTCTCTTTGCTCTTTCTGCACCTCTCTTGCCTCTTTCAGCACCCCGGTTCCCTCTTTCTTCACCTCTCTTCCCACTTTCTGCAGTTCTCTTGCCTCTTTCTGCACCTCTGTTGCTTCTTTCTGCACTTCTGTTGCTTATTTCTGCACTTCTCTTGCTTCTTTCTCAAACTCTCTAGCTTCTTTATGTACCCATCTTGCCTATTTCTACATTCCTCTTCCCTCTTTCTGCACCCCTCTTTCCTCCTTCTGCACATCTCCTTCCTCTTTCTGCACCTCTCTTGCCTCTTTCTGCACCTCTAATTGCTTCTTTATGGACTTCTCTTGCCTCTTTCTACATTTCCATTGCTTCTTTCTGCACTTCTCTTGCCTCTTTCTGCACTTCTCTTGCTCCTTTCTGCACCTATCTTGCTTCTTTCTGCATCCCTCTTGCCTCTTTTTACACCAATCTTCCCTCTTTCTGCACCTCTCTTGCGTATTTCTGCACCTCTCTTGCCTCTTTCTGTACTTCTCTTGCCTCTTTCGCACCTCTATTGCTTCTTTATGCACTTCTCTTGCCTCTTTCTGCACTTCATTTGCTTCTTTCTGCACCTACCTTGCTTTTTTTCTACATTTCTGTTGCGTCTTTCTGCACTTTTTTGGCCTCATTCTGCACCCTTCTTACCTCTTACTGCCCCTCTGTCACTTCTTTCTGCACTTCTCTTCCTTCTTTCTGCACTTCTCTTGCCTCTTTCTGCACTTCATTTGCTTCTTTCTGCACCTCACTTGCTTATTTCTACATTTCAGTTGCTTCTTTCTGCAGTTTTCTGGCCTCTTTCTGCACCCCTCTTACTTCTTACTTCACTTCTGTCGCTTCTTTCTGCACTTCTCTTGCTTCTTTCTATATGTCTCTTGCTTCTTACTGCACCCCTGTTGCCTCTTTCTGTACCCTCTTCCCTCTTTTTGTACCTCTTGTGCCTCTTTCAGCACCTCTCTTGCCTCTTTCTGCAAATCTCTTGCCTCTTTCTACACTTCTGTTGCCTCTTTCTGCACCACTCTTGCCTGTTTCTGCAACTATCTTGCTTATTTCTGCACCTTTGTCGCTTCTTTTTGCACTTCTCTTCCCTCATTCTGCAACTCTCTTGCCTCTTTCTGCACCTCTCTTCCCTGTTTCTGCACCTCTCTTGCCTGTTTCTGCACCTCTCTTGCTGCTTTCTTCAGTTCTCTTGCCTCTTTCTGTACCTCTGTTGCTTCTTTCTGCACTTCTGTTGCGTCTTTCTGCACTTCTATTCCTTCTTTCTCAACCTCTCTTGTTTCTTTCTGCACCCCTCTTGCCTCTTTCTACATCCCTCTTTCTGCACATCTCTTGCCTGTTTTTGCACCTCTCTTACCTCTTTGTGTACTTCTCTTGCCTTTTTCTGCACCTCTACTGCTTCTTTCTGGACTTCTCTTGCCTCTTCCTACATTTCTGTTTCTTCTTTCTGCACTTCTCTTGCCTCTTTCTGCACACCTCCTGCCTCTTTCTGCAACTCTGTTGATTCTTTCTGCACTTCTCTTGCTTCTTTCTGCCCCTCTTTTGCTTCTTTCTGCAGCCTCCTTGCCTTTTTCTACACCTATCTTCCCTCTTTCTGCACTTCTCTTGCCTCTTTCTGCAGCTCTCTTGCCTCTTTCTGCACTTCTCTTGCCTCTTTCTGTACCTCAGCTGCTTCTTTCTGCACTTCTCTTGCCTCTTTCTGCACTTAATTTGCTTCTTTATGCACCTCTCCTGCTTCTTTCTACATTTCTGTTGCTTCTTTCTGCACTTTTCAGGCCTATTTCTGTACCCCTCTTACCTATTTCTGTACCTCTGTTGCTTCTTTCTGCACTTCTCTTGCGTCTTTCTGTACCTCTCTTGCCTCTTTCTGCAACTCAGTTGCCTCTTTCTGCACTCCTCTTGTCTCTTTCTGTAACTCACACTCTTCTTTCTGCACCTCTCTTGCCTCTTTCTGCACTCTCGTGCCTCTATGTGCACCTTACTCTCTTCTTTCTGCACATCTCTTGCCTCTTTCTGTACTTCTCTTGCATCTTTCTTCATTTCTCTTGCTTCTTTCTGTAGGAGAGTAGGATCTGCTTCACATGGGTACCCCCACTTTTTGCTGATGCTTCACTGTTTTTCGACCTTAGTCTGGCTGGGGCCCTGCTAATCAGAACCCCAGCCTAGCTGCTTCCTCTTTAAAATGGTTTCCATGTGCCTTAGGCACATCTCTGATTGGAATCTGGAGTGCCCTTATAAGTCCCTAGTATATGGTATACTATGTACCCAGGGCATAGGTACCTCAGAGGCCTACCAGGGGCTGCAGCATGTATTGTGCCACCCTTGGAAGGCCATCCAAACTGACACCACAGGTCTGCTACTGCAGCCTGGGTAAGGTGGTGCATGCACCCTTACTGTGATATAGGCTACCTATATCACTACATACATACACACATATAAACCTATAAGTCACTCCTATGGCAGGCCTTATCAATCCTGAAGGCAGAGTGCGTGGTTCCTATGTGAGAGGGTGCCCCTGCATGAGCTGGGCCCCTCTGCAGCATTCGGAGACCCTTCTCTGATGCTGTTTGTAGTGCAGCCCGACCATATACTCTTAAGCGCATTATAACCTCGCGTTAAATGCTAACTTTGTGATGGCTGCACGGAAACATGTCGTGTTTGGTGTCAAACATCTTGGAATACTACCCCCCCGCCAGTTCTGGCGGCGGGGGTAGCATTCCACCCTTCTAGAGGGAAAGACATGTACACACCGGTATACCCGGTACTGACTTTCCAGAGCCCTGGCATCACAAAATGGATGCCGCTGCCACAGACACGAGTCTGGCCTCCTGCTGCTGACCGAAACTCCGGCAGGGGAGGCCTGGACAATAGGTTTCCTGTCCCAGGGAGGTGTGACCACCTCCCCAGACAGGATAGTGTGTATTGGGGCTGGGCGGGAGCACTCTCGGGTGCTTTGAAGTCCTGCACTGGGGGCACATTTGGTGTCCCTGTGCATACCCCAGTTCAAACCGGCTCAGGGGCTTCCAGCCCCTGCTCTGGCGTGAAACTGGACAAAGGGAAAGGGGTGTAACCACCCCTCTGCCCTGACCCTCCCATAGGTGGGGCCACAGAGTATGTCCAACCCCTTCCTTAGTATAAGTAGGGGACCCCAGTCCTTAGGACTTTAGATTAACCTGGATGAAACTCTGACACAGAATCCTGGACCTTCGACGCTCTACTTCAAGATTAGAGGACTGAAGAATCTCCCTTGGGGTCAAGGAGTGACTCCCCTGCTTGGGAGGGACCAAAGAAGCAATTGTCTGGTCTGCATCGCTGAAGCTCCCGTCGGACGCCGAAGTCTTTGCATCACCAGAGGTGGATTTCCAGACTTCCCCGAGGCTGCCCTGAGTCCCCAGCAAAGCTGAGGCCCATAGCTGTCGTGGGTAATGTGGAACCATGACCCCTGGATACTGAACGCATTTGCAAGTGCATCCTCTTCCGGGTCTCCCACGAAGTCGTGCTTTGGGCTTCGAGTAGCCCCAGCCTCCAGCACCAACTGCACTGAAGATCACAGGCCTCCACTCCACGAGTGTCCTGTGAGACAGCTCCATGTGCATTGTCTCGAGGCTCCTTTGCGGTCGCTAGTCCGTTGGCTAGTAGGCCCTCCCGAAGGCCAATCTTTTTCTGCTTGGGCTCCCTGGTTGCTCCAGGCGTGCCCTGACTTATCCTCACTGGGTGAGTCCCACAGACCTTGCTGGTCTGCAACATCATCCTTCTTCCATTTTCACAAGACTTGCCGTTGCCAAGACTTATTGGGTCCAATCCGGTCGTCGACACCCCTGCAATCGACAGACGTCGTGGGACAGCTAGAATCCAGCTCCTGGTCGTCATCGATGCCTCCTGGACCTCGTGGCTGAAGAGTCAAGACGACCGTCAACCTACCTGAAGCACTCGACATCAGTGGGCATCTGCTCATCGCCTTCCTGGTCACTGGTTAGTGACCCAGACTCTGTCCCCTCTGCTTTCAGGTTCTTCAGATCTTCGATCCACCTTTGGATCCACCCGAACACTTTCGACTTGGTCGCCAGCAGCACTTTGCAGCAGATCGCCATTGAAAGCGACGACGAAACCCGACCCCGAAAGACACCTATGCACCCGGCTCCCCTGGGTGAGGTAACTCGAGTACTCCGGTGCTCCCGTGGGTATTGACACTAGAACAGCCTAGTTCTCAAAGGGTTTGCTCCAAGTCCTCCTCTAAGTGTCCCTTTTCTTTTAAATTCTAATCGCGACTTTCCCCATAGAAGTTAACGGCGGTTCGCGGCTGTGTTCATACACTGCACGCGTCCCCGTGGGTCCCCTGTGTCACTACCTTGGGTGGTTCCTTGTGGTCCAAGCACTTCTACAGGCTCTAGGCCTTGTGTCTAGCTCAGTCGTGGTTCTTATACCACTTTATTGGTATATGGTTTGAGTACGCCCCTGGGGCTCAAACGTGTATTTGTGCTATTACTGTAGATAACTAACTTATAATTTATGTACTTCGAACTCTAGCCTCATAAAGAGACTAGAGGGGTGTGTTTAGTAATAAATACATATATTTTGAATATATACCTGGTGTGGTCCTCTTTCATTTGGTCACTCAAGAGATTATAGACTGGTAAAACAAGCTGCTTTACATTCCTTCAAGACTTAGCCTGAAGGCTGCTCTCCATAGCTACCACTAGGATAGCTTTCAATAAAGGTTGTCTTTAACCTATCTCCAATAAGGGGTTGTTTGGACTGGTGCAAGGTGCCCACTATAATTAGTGGACAGCATATGCCAGGCCAACTTCTCACATTGGTGTGCAGCGTGTGGGATTCCAGCTTGCTATTGTTTTACCAGATAATCTCAATTGAATTGGTCAACTGAAAACCACTAAGGGTACCTAAGGTACATATAAATCAAGCTTAGTAATACAGTAAGTTCTACTGAACTTAGAGTTGTGTGTCAAGGGACAGCACACCCTTTCTACAACTCAAGAGAGTTTAGTAGGCCACACTAGAGTAGGTAGTGCATACACCACACCTCACTAGTAATGTCTTCAAAGCCAGGACCCAGTGAGTCCTTGCCAGAAGCCAGTGGGCTTCTTCCCTCCAAGTATGATAAACTCCCATTCTTGGAATTGAGAGCATTATGCAATACTAGGAAGTTGAAGGCAGGCAAAAGTGCCAGCACCCAACACCTCAGGGAGGTGTTACTAGCTGATGATCTCAGCAGGCCCCTAGGGTCTGAAGGGGTAGGCAAAGAGGGTGGGGCAGAAGATGAGGAAGGGGCCAGGGGTGAAGAAACCCAGGCCCCCTCTGAAACTGGCCAGGAAGGTGAAAATGACCTTGTCCTGGAAAACCCAATTCCTCCTGTGGAGGAGGAGGAGGAGGATCAGAATGACCTCCCCTTTGTCCCCCCAGGAAGAGTTCTGAGTGTGCCCAGAAGGTCTAGGTCTCCTTCTCAGGAGTCTAACCACTCTGACACCTCAATAGGGACCTCTGTCTCCTCTCATAGGAGGGAATCCTCTCATGAGAGGAGAAAGAGACTGATTCAGTATGAGCAAACTCAGCTTGAACTCAGGAAACAGCAATTGGCTATAGACAGGGAGTCCCTAGATCTCTATAGAGAGAGACAAAAGTTGGGACTAGAGTCCCATGGTGGCAGCAGTTTCCCCAAAGATAGGGAAAGGTCTTATGACCATAGAAACCTGAGCAAGATTGTCCCTCCCTACCAGAGTGGGGATGACATCCACAAATGGATAACTGCTCTAGAGAGGGCCTGTAAAGTACAGAGGGTCCCTCAGGAGCAGTGGGCAGCAATCTTGTGGCTCTCCTTTGCAGATAAAGGTAGAGACAAGCTCCTCACTGTTAGAGAGGAGGATGCTGATAATTACAAAGTCTTGAAGAGTGCTCTAATTGATGGGTTTGGCCTAACCACTGAACAATACAGGTTAAAGTTCAGGGATACCCAAAAGCACAGACTCAAGACTGGGTGGACTTTGTTGATTGTTCTGCCAAGGCTCTGGAAGGTTGGTTATTGGGCAGTAAGGTATGTGACTTCACAGGATTGTACAATCTGATCATGAGGGAGCAGATTCTTAATAACTGTCAAAATCAGCTGTTGCATCAGCACCTGGTAGACTCTGATCTGACCTCTCCCCAAGAATTGGGAAAGAAGGCAGACAAATGGGTCAGAACCAGGGTGAAGCAGAAGGTACAGAACCAAGGTGGTGACCCTAAGAAGCAAGATTCGAAAACCTCTGATAAGGATGGGGAGAAGGGTAAAGATCAAAAGTCTTCACAAGGCCCCCAAAAATCTTCTTCAGGTGGGGATTCACAGTCTACCAAAGGGAAAGGCCAAAGGAAACCATGGTGCAAGGTCTGTAAGCAAAAGACCCACTGGACCAGTTATTGCACCAAGTCCAAAGACTCTACTCCAGCCCCCATCAATGCCCCTAAGGCACCAGCTCCCCCTAGTGCAGTTACAGTTGGTGGTGGGACTACAAAAGCCAAGGGTTTAGTAGGGTTGACCCTGGGTAAAGAGATGAGCTCTGACCTAGTCAGAGAACTCACTCAGGCTGTCCTAGTCTGTGATGGAGGCATGGATATGACCTCCTCTGTGAGTCCCAGTAATTTGGGCAAGTACAGACAACAGCCCTTAATCAATGAAAGAGAGGCTTTGGCATTTAGGGACACAGGGGCAAGTGTCACCATGGTGACACAAGACCTTGTGAATCCTGGGCAGATTATACTTGGTGAAATGTACCAAGTGACCAATGCTAGCAACGTCAGAACAGACCATACTCTGGCAGTTGTTAACTTCTCCTGGGGAGGGGTAACTGGCCTTAAGAAGGTTGTGGTAAGTGCAGACCTACCCGTTGAATGCTTGCTTGGCAATGACTTAGAAACTTCAGCTTGGGCAGAAGTGGAGCTCAGGACCCATGCAGAAATGCTGGGCATCCCTGCAGATGTGTTTGCTGTGACCAGGTCACAAGCCAACATGTCTAACACTGAACAGGCCTTGGATTCTGGAATAATGGACCAAGTGCCCTCCAAGAAGAGGAGTAGTAGGGTAAAGGCAGTGCCTTCCCCCTTGGCTCAGAAGGAAGATCAGTCTCTTGAGGGGATGATCTCAGTCCTGAGGAAGGAACTGTCCCAGAGGAGCTTGAACCTGACCAGGTTGAGTTCTTGGGGACAGGGGGCCCTTCCAGGGCAGATATGAGCCAGGAGCAGCAGAGCTGCCCCTCTCTTGAACCCCTCAGACAGCAAGCTGCTGCTGAGGCTGCTGGGAAAGCTAGTGGTCCCCATACTGTGTATTGGGATGATGGACTCTTGTACTCAGAGTGTAGAGACCCCAAGCCTGGTGCTACCAGGAGGTTGGTTATACCTCTGAAGTTCAGGGGCTTCCTATTGACCCTAGCCCATGATATTGTCTTAGCAGGTCACCTGGGCCAGAACAAGACTTGGGACAGAATTGTCCCTCACTTTCACTGGCCCCACATGTCTGAAGACACCAAGGAGTTTTGTCGCTCCTGTGTAACCTGCCAGGCCAGTGGCAAGGCAGGTGGCACTACAAAGGCCCCCCTGATACCACTACCTGTGGTGGGGGTTCCCTTTGAAAGGGTGGGGATTGACATTGTTGGTCCCATGGATCCCCAAACAGCATCTGGGCACAGGTTTATCCTGGTGGTAGAGGATCATGCCACCAGGTACCCAGAGGCTATTCCCCTTAGGACCACTACAGCACCTGTGGTGGCAAGGGCCCTCCTGGGAATTTTCTCAAGAGTGGGCTTCCCTAAGGAGGTTGTATCAGACAGGGGTGCAAACTTTATGTCTGGATACTTAAAAGCAATGTGGAAGGAGTGTGGAGTGACTTACAAGTTCACCACACCCTATCACCCACAATGCAATGGTTTAGTTGAGAGATTCAACAAAACCTTGAAGGGCATGATTAAAGGGCTCCCAGAAAAGCTTAGGCGAAGATGGGACATACTCTTGCCCTGCCTTTTATTTGCATACAAGGAGGTGCCTCAAAAGGGGTTGGCTACAGCCCTTTTGAACTTTTGTTTGGTCACCCTGTCAGGGGTCCATTGTGCTTGGTGAAGGAAGGATGGGAGTTACCTCTCAAGCCCCCAAAGCAAGACATAGTGGACTACATACTTGGTCTCCGCTCCCGGATGGCTGAGTATATGAAAAGGCAACTAAAAACCTTGAGGCTAGCCAGGAACTTCAAAAAGCCTGGCATGACCAAAAGGCTGTACTGACTGTTTACCAGCCAGGACAGAAGGTGTGGGTGTTGGAGCCAGTGGCCCCAGCAGCTCTCCAAGACAAATGGAGTGGACCCCATACCATTGTTGAACAGAAGGGTGAGTTACCTACTTAGTAGACCTAGGAACACCCAGGAGTCCCCACAGGGTTATCCATGTCAACAGGTTAAAACCATATGTGGGCAGGGCAGACATGGGCTTGCTCATGGCTACTGATGAGGGACAGGAGGAAGAGAATGACCCACTCCCTGACCTGATCTCACAGAACCCTGATGATGGGTCAGTGGATGGTGTAGCCTTGGCAGGCAGCCTCACTACCCAGCAGCAGACTGATTGCAGACAGGTGCTCAATCAGTTCAGACACATATTCTCACTGACACCCAGTCAGACTACCTGGTGCACTCATGAAGTGGACACTGGGGACAGTCTGCCTATTAAAAATAAGATTTATAGGCAACCTGACAATGTCAGGGACTGTATCAGGACAGAAGTCCAGAAGATGTTGGATTTGGGAGTTATTGAACCCTCAGATAGCCCTTGGGCTAGTCCAGTGGTCCTTGTGCCAAAACCTCACACCAATGGTGGGAAAAGAGAGATGAGGTTTTGTGTGGACTACAGGGGTCTCAATGCAGTCACTAGGACTGATGCCCATCCAATACCAAGGGCAGATGAGCTAATAGACACTTTGGCCTCAGCCAAGTATCTAAGCACATTTGACCTGACAGCTGGCTACTGGCAGATCAGACTAGCTGATGATGCAAAGCCAAAGACAGCATTCTCAACCCCTAGTGGGCATTATCAATTTGTGGTGATGCCCTTTGGTCTGAAGAATGCACCTGCCACTTTTCAGAGGTTGGTGAATACAGTCCTTACAGGTCTGGAAGCCTATAGTGCAGCATATCTAGATGATATTGCAGCATATCTAGATGATATTGCTGTCTTTAGCTCCACCTGGGAGGATCACCTGGTCCACCTCAGAAATGTTTTACAGGCCCTGCAGAAAGCAGGCCTGACTATCAAGGCCACCAAGTGCCAGATAGGGCAGAGTCAGGTTGTGTACCTGGGCCACCTTGTGGGTGGAGGCCAGGTTCAACCACTGCAGAGCAAGATCCAGACCATCATGGACTGGACTGCTCTAACTACCCAGACTCAGGTGAGAGCCTTCTTAGGCCTGACTGGGTACTATAGGAGATTTGTCAAGGGGTATGGATCAATAGTGACACCCCTGAATGACTTAACTTCCAAGAAAATGCCCAAAAGGTTCAGTGGACAGTTAGCTGTCAAAAGGCATTTGATGACCTAAAGCAGGCCATGTGCACTACTCCCATTCTACAGAGTCCTGATTACTCCAAGAAGTTCATTGTTCAAACTGATGCATCTGAATTGGGGGTAGGGGCTGTACTGTCACAATTGAATGATGAAGGTCAGGATCAGCCAGTAGCTTTTATTAGCAGAAGGCTGACCCCTAGAGAGAAACGTTGGTCAGCCATTGAGAGGGAGGCCTTTGCTGTGGTCTGGGCTCTGAAGAAGTTGAGGCCATACTTGTTTGGTACTCACTTCCTTGTTCAAACAGACCATAAGCCCCTCTTATGGCTAAAACAAATGAAGGGTGAAAACCCCGAACTGCTTAGGTGGTCCATTTCCCTACAGGGGATGGACTTCACAGTGGAACATAGACCTGGGAGTAACCATGCCAATGCAGATGGACTCTCTAGGTACTTCCACTTAGAACATGAAGACTTAACTGGGCAAGGTTAGTTTATTGTTCCTACGTTTGGGGAGGGGTTGTGTAGGAGAGTAGGATCTGCTTCACATGGGTACCCCCACTTTTTGCTGATGCTTCACTGTTTTTCGACCTTAGCCTGGCTGGGGCCCTGCTAATCAGAACCCCAGCCTAGCTGCTTCCTCTTTAAAATGGTTTCCATGTGCCTTAGGCACATCTCTGATTGGAATCTGGAGTGCCCTTATAAGTCCCTAGTATATGGTATACTATGTACCCTGGGCATAGGTACCTCAGAGGCCTACCAGGGGCTGCAGCATGTATTGTGCCACCCCTGGAAGGCCATCCAAACTGACACCACAGGTCTGCTACTGCAGCCTGGGTAAGGTGGTGCATGCACCCCTTACTGTGATATAGGCTACCTATATCACTACATACATACACACATATAAACCTATAAGTCACTCCTATGGCAGGCCTTATCAATCCTGAAGGCAGAGTGCGTGGTTCCTATGTGAGAGGGTGCCCCTGCATGATCTGGGCCCCTCTGCAGCGTTCAGAGACCCTTCTCTGATGCTGTTTGTAGTGCAGCCCGACCATATACTCTTAAGCGCATTATAACCTCGCGTTAAATGCTAACTTTGGGATGGCTGCACGGAAACATGTCGTGTTTGGTGTCAAACATCTTGGAATACTACCCCCCGCCAGTTCTGGCGGCGGGGAGTAGCATTCCACCCTTCTAGAGGAAAGACATGTACACACCGGTGTACCCGGTACTGACTTTCCAGAGCCCTGGCATCACAAAATGGATGCCGCTGCCACAGACACGAGTCTGGCCTCCTGCTGCTGACCGAAACTCTGGCAGGGGAGGCCTGGACAATAGGTTTCCTGTCCCAGGGAAGTGTGACCACCTCCACAGACAGGATAGTGTGTATTGGGGCTGGGCGGGAGCACTCTCGGGTGCTTTGAAGTCCTGCACTGGGGGCACATTTGGTGTCCCTGTGCATACCCCAGTTCAAACCGGCTCAGGGGCTTCCAGCCCCTGCTCTGGTCAAAACTGGACAAAGGGAAAGGGGTGTAACCACCCCTCTGCCCTGACCCTCCCATAGGTGGGGCCACAGAGTATGTCCAACCCCCTACCTTAGTATAAGTAGGGGACCCCAGTCCTTAGGACTTTAGATTAACCTGGACGAAACTCTGACACAGAATCCTGGACCTTCGACGCTCTACTTCAAGATTAGAGGACTGAAGAATCTCCCTTGGGGTCAAGGAGTGACTCCCCTGCTTGGCAGGCACCAAAGAAGCAATTGTCCGGTCTGCATCGCTGAAGCTCCCGTCGGACGCCAAAGTCTTTGCATCACCAGAGGTAAATTTCCAGACTTCTGCGAGGCTGCCCTGAGTCCCCAGCAAAGCTGAGGCCCGTAGCTGTCGTGGGTCACGTGGAACCGTGACCCCTGGACACCAAACGCATTTGCAAGTGCATCCTCTTCTGGGTATCCCACGAAGTCATGCTTTAGGCTCCGAGTAGCCCCAGCCTCCAGCACCAACTGCACCGAAGATCACTGGCCTCCACTCTACGAGTGTCCTGTGAGCCAGCTCCACGTGCATCGTCTCAAGGCTCCTTTGCGGTCGCTAGTCCGTTAGCTAGTAGGCCCTCCCGAAGGCCAATCTTTTTCTGCTTGGGCTCCCTGGTTGCTCCAGGGATACCCTGACTTATCCTTGCTGGGTGAGTCCCACAGACCTTGCTGGTCTGCAACATCGTCCTTTTTCTATTTCCACAAGACTTGCCGTTGCCAAGGCTTGTTGGGTCCAATCTGGTCGCCGACACCCCTGCAATCGACAAACCTTGAGGGACAGCTCGAATCCAGCTCCTGGTTGTCGTTGACGCCTCCTGGACCTTGTGGCTGAAGAGTCAAGACGACTGTCAACCTACCTGAAGCACTCGACATCGGTGGGCATCTGCTCATTGCCTTCCTGGTCACTGGCTAGTGACCCAGACTCTATCCCCTCTGCTTTCAGGTTCTTCAGATCTTTGATCCACCTTTGGATCCACCCGAACACTTTCGACTTGGCCGCCAGCAGCACTTTGCATCAGATCGCCATTGAAAGCGACGCCGAAACCCGACCCCGAAAGACACCTATGCACCCGGCTCCCCTGGGTGAGGTAACTTGAGTACTCCGGTGCTCCCATGGGTATTGACACTAGAACAGCCTAGTTCTCAAAGGGTTTGCTCCAAGTCCTCCTCTAAGTGTCCCTTTTCTTTTAAATTCTAATCGCGCCTTTCCCCATAGAAGTTAACGGCGTTTCGCGGCTGTGTTCATACACTGCACGCGTTCCCCGTGGGTCCCCTGTGTCACTACCTTGGGTGGTTCCTTGTGGTCCAAGCACTTCTACAGGCTCTAGGCCTTGTGTCTAGCTCAGTCGTGGTTCTTATACCACTTTATTGGTATATGGTTTGGTACGACCCTGGGGCTCAAACGTGTATTTGTGCTATTACTGTAGATAACTAACTTATAATTTATGTACTTCGAACTCTAGCCTCATAAAGAGACTAGAGGGGTGTGTTTAGTAATAAATACATATATTTTGAATATATACCTGGTGTGGTCCTCTTTCATTTGGTCACTCAAGAGATTATAGACTGGTAAAACAAGCTGCTTTACATTCCTTCAAGACTTAGCCTGAAGGCTGCTCTCCATAGCTACCACTAGGATAGCTTTCAATAAAGGTTGTCTTTAACCTATCTCCAATAAGGGGTTGTTTGGACTGGTGCAAGGTGCCCACTATAATTAGTGGACAGCATATGCCAGGCCAACTTCTCACACTTTCTGCACTTCCCTTGCCTCTTTCTGCACCTCTCTGCCTCTTTCTGCACCTCTCTTGACTCTTTCTGCAACTCACTTGCCTTTTTCTGCATGACTCTTGCCTCTTTCTGCACTTCTCTTGCCTCTTTCTTCGCTTCTCTTGCACCTTTCTGCACTTTTCTTGCTTCTTTCCGCACTTCTATTGCCTCTGTCTGCACTTCTCTTGCTTCTTTCAGGACTTCTCTTGCCCCTTTCTGCACCGCTCTTGCCTCTTTCTGCACTTCACTTGGCTCTTTCAGTGCTTCTCTTGCCTTTTTCTGTATGTCTCTTGCTTCTTTCCACACTTCTCTTGCCCCTTTCTGCACTTCTCTTGCCTCTTTCTGCACCTCACTCTCTTCTTTCTGCACATCTCTTGCCTCTTTCTTTACTCCTCTTGCCTCTGTGTGCACCTCACTCTCTTCTTTCTGCACCTCTTTTGCCTCATTCTGTACTTCTCTTGCATCTTTATTCACTACTCTTGCTTATTTCTTCTCTTTTCAAGCCACTTTCTGCACATCTCGTGCCTCTTTCTGCAAATCACTTGCCTCTTTCTGCACTTCTCTTGCTTCTTTCTGCACTTCTCTTGCTTCTTCCTGCACTTGTCTTGCCTCTCTTTGCACTTCTCTTGCCTCTTTCTGCACTTCTCTTGCTTCTTTCTGCACTTCTCTTCCTTTTCTGCACTTCTCTTGCCTCTTTCTGCATTTCTCTTGCCTCTATCTGCACTTCTCTTGCTTCTTTCTGCACTTCTCTTGCCCATTTTTGCACTTCTATTGCCTCTTTATGCACTCCTCTTGCTTCTTTCTGCACCTCTCTTGTCTCTTTGTGCATTTCTGCTGCCTCTTTATGCACTTCTCTTGCCTCTTTCTGTACTTCTCTTGCTTCTTTCTGCACATCACTTGCCTCTTTCTACACTCCTCCTACCTCTTTCTGCACCTCTTTTGCCTCTTTCTGTACCTCTCTTGCCTATTTCTGCACCTCACTCTCTTCATTCTGCACCTCTCTTGCCTCTTTCTGCACTTCTCTTGCCTCTTTCTGCAACTAACTCTCTGCTTTCTGCACCTCTCTTTCCTTTTTCTGTACATCTCTAGCATCTTTCTTCACTTCTTTTGCTTCTTTCTGCACTTCTCTTTCCTCCTTCTACATTTCCAATGCTTCTTTCTGCACTTCTCTTGCTTCTTTCTGCATCCCTCTTGCCTCTTTCTGCACTTCTCTTGCTTCTTTCTGCACTTCTCTTGCTTCTTCCAGCACTTCTCTTGCTTCTTTCTGCACTTCTCTTGCTTTTCTGCACTTCTCTTGCCTCTTTCTGCACTTCTCTTGCCTTTTTCTACACTTCTCTTGCTACTTTCTGTACTTCTCTTGCCCATTTCTGCACTTCTATTGCCACTTTATGCACTTCTCTTGCTTCTTTCTACACCCCTCTTGCCTCTTTCTGCACTTCTCTTGCTTCTTTCTGCACTTCTCTTGCTTCTTCCAGCACTTCTCTTGCCTCTTTTTGCACTTCTCTTGCCTCTTCCTGCACTTCTCTTGCCCGTATCTGCACTTCTATTGCCTCTTTATGCACTTCTCTTGCTTCTTTCTGCACCTCTCTTGTCTCTTTGTGCACTTCTGTTGCCTCTTTATGCACTTCTCTTGCCTCTTTCTGTACTTCTCTTGCCTCTTTCTGCACATCCCTTGCCTCTTTCTACACTTCTCCTACCTCTTTCTGCACCTCTTTTGCATCTTTCTGTACCTCTCTTGCCTATTTCTGCACCTCACTCTCTTCTTTCTGCACCTCTCTTGCCTCTTTCTGCACTTCTCTTGCCTCTTTCTGCACCTCACTCTCTTCTTTCTACACCTCTCTTGCCTCTTTCTAAACTTCTCTTGCCTATTTCTGCACCTAACTCTCTGCTTTCTGCACCTCTCTTTCCTTTTTCTGTACTTCTCTAGCATCTATCTTCACTTCTTTTGCTTCTTTCTGCACTTCTCTTGCCTCCTTCTACATTTCTGATGCTTTTTCTGTACTTCTCTTGCTTCTTTCTGCACTCCTCTTGCCTCTTTCTGCACCTCTGTTGATTCTTTCTACACCTCTTCTTCTTTTTTCTGCACCACTCTTGCTTCTTTCTGCAGCCCTCTTGGCTCTATCTACACCCATCTTTACTCTTTCTGCACCTCTCTTGCCTCTTTCTGCACCTCACTTGCCTCCTTTTGCAACTCACTTGCCATTTTCTGCAGTTCTCTTGCCTCTTTCTGTACTTCTCCTGCCTTTTACTGAGCTTCTCTTGCTTCTTTCTACACTTCTCTTGCTTCTTTTTCTCTTGCCGCTTTCTGCACTTCTCTTGCTTCTTTCAGCGCTTCTCTTGCCTCTTTCTGCACTTCTCTTGCCTCTTTCTGTACTTTTCTTGCTTCTTTCAGCACTTCTCTTGCCCCTTTCTGCACTTCTGTTGCCTCTTTCTGCACTTCACTTGCCTCTTACAGCTCTTCTCTTGCATTTTTCTGCACTTCTCTTGCTTCTTTCCGCATTTTTCTTGCCACTTTCTGCACTTGTCTTGCCGCTTTCTCCACTTCTCTAGCCTCTTTCTGCAACTCTGTTGCTTCTTCCTGCACTTCTCTTGTCTCTTTCTGCAACCCTCTTGTCTCTTTCTGCACCCCTCTTCCCTCTTTCTCCACCCTGTCCCATCTTTCTGTCCCTCTCTTGCCTCTTTCTGTACCTCTGTTGCTTCTTTCTGCACTTCTCTTTCTTCTTTCTGCACTTCTCTTGCTTCTTTCTGCACCCTTCTTACCTCTTTCTGCGCTTCTCTTGCCTCTTTCTGTACTTCTCTTGCTTCTTTCAGCACTTCTCTTGCCCCTTTCTGCACTTCTCTTGCCTCTTTCTGCACTTCACTTGCCTTTTACAGCTCTTCTCTTGCATTTTTCTGCACTTCTCTTGCTTCTTTCCTCACTTCTCTTGCCACATTCTGTACTTCTCTTGCCTCCTTCTACATTTCCGATGCTTCTTTCTGCACTTCTCTTGCATCTTTCTGCACCCCTCTTGCCTCTTTCTGCACTTCTCTTGCTTCTTTCTGCGCTTCTCTTGCTTCTTCCAGCACTTCTCTTGCCTCTTTTTGCACTTCTCTTGCCTCTTTCTGCACTTCTCTTGCTTCTTTCTGCACTTCTCTTGCCCGTTTCTGCACTTCTATTGCCTCTTTATGCACTTCTCTTGCTTCTTTATGCACCTCTCTTGTCTCTTTGTGCACTTCTGTTGCCTCTTTATGCACTTCTCTTGCCTCTTTTTGTACTTCTCTAGCCTCTTTCTGCACATCACTTGCCTCTTTCTACACTTCTCCTACCTCTTTCTGCACCTCTTTTGCCTCTTTCTGTACCTCTCTTGCCTATTTCTGCACCTCACTCGCTTCTTTCTGCACCTCTCTTGCCTCTTTCTGCACTTCTCTTGCCTCTTTCTGCACCTCACTCTCTTCTTTCAGCATCTCACTTGCCTTTTTCTAAACTTCTCTTGCCTCTTTCTGCACCTAACTCTCTGCTTTCTGCACCTCTCTTTCCTTTTTCTGTACTTCTCTAGCATCTATCTTCACTTCGCTTGCTTCTTTCTGCACCCCTCTTGCCTCTTTCTGCACCTCTGTTGATTCTTTCTGCACCTCTTTTTCTTTTTTCTGCACCTCTCTTGCTTCTTTCTGCAGCCCTCTTGGCTCTAGCTACACCCATCTTTGCTCTTTCTGCACCTCTCTTCCCTCTCTCTGCACTTCTCTTGCCTCCTTCTACATTTCCGAAGCTTCTTTCTGCACTTCTCTTGCTTCTTTCTGCACCTCACTCTCTTCTTTCTGCACCTCTCTTGCCTCTTTCTAAACTTCTCTTGCCTCTTTCTGCACTTCTCTTGCCTCTTACTGCACCTCACTCTCTTCTTTCTGTACCTCTCTTGCCTCTTTCTAAACTTCTCTTGCCTCTTTCTGCACTTCTCTTGCTAGTTTATGTACTTCTCTTGCCCGTTTCAGCACTTCTATTGCCTCTTTATGCACTTCTCTTGCTTCTTTCTGCACCTCTCTTGTCTCTTTGTGCACTTCTGTTGCCTCTTTATGCACTTCTGTTGCCTCTTTCTGTACTTCTCTTGCCTCTTTCTGCACATCACTTGCCTCTTTCTACACTTCTCCTACCTCTTTCTGCACCTATTTTGCCTCTTTCTGTACCTCTCTTGCCTATTTCTGCACCTCACTCTCTTCTTTATGCACCTCTCTTGCCTCTTTCTGCACTTCTCTTGCCTCTTTCTGCATCTCACTCTCTTATTTCTGCACCTCTCTTGCCTCTTTCTAAACTTCTCTTGCCTCTTTCTGCACCTAACTCTCTGCTTTCTGCACCTCTCTTTCCTTTTTCTGTACTTCTCTAGCATCTTTCTTCACTTCTTTTGCTTCTTTCTGCAATTCTCTTGCCTCGTTCTACATTTCCGATGCTTCTTTCTGCACTTCTCTTGCTTCTTTCCCCACCCCTCTTGCCTCTTTCTGCACCTCTGTTGATTCTTTCTGCACCTCTTTTTCTTTTTTCTGCACCTCTCTTGCTTCTTTCTGTAGCCCTCTTGGCTCTATCTACACCCATCTTTCCTCTTTCTGCACCTCACTTGCCTCCTTTTGCAACTCATTTGCCTTTTTCTGCACTTCTCTTGCATCTTTCTGTACTTCTCCTACCTTTTTCTGCACTTCTCTTGCTTCTTTCTGCACTTCTCTTGCTTCTTTTTCTCTTGCCTCTTTCTGTACTTCTCTTGCTTCTTTCAGCACTTCTCTTGCCCCTTTCTGCACTTCTCTTGCCTCTTTCTGCACTTCACTTGCCTCTTACAGCTCTTCTCTTACATTTTTCTGCACTTCTCTTGCTTCTTTCCGCACTTCTCTTGCCACATTCTGTACTTCTCTTCCCTCTTTCTACATTTCTGATGCTTCTTTCTGCACATCTCTTGCTTCTTTCTGCACCCCTCTTGCCACTTTCTGTGCTTCTCTTGCCTCTTTCTGTACTTCTCTTGCTTCTTTCAGCACTTCTCTTGCCCCTTTCTGCACTTCTCTTGCCTCTTTCTGCACTTCACTTGCCTCTTACAGCTCTCCTCTTGCATTTTTCTGCACTTCTCTAGCTTCTTTCCGCACTTCTCTTGCCACTTTCTGTACTACTCTTGCCTCCTTCTACATTTCCGATGCTTCTTTCTGCACTTCTCTTGCTTCTTTCTGCACCCCTCTTGCCTCTTTCTGCACTTCTCTTGCTTCTTTCTGCGCTTCTCTTGCTTCTTCCAGCACTTCTCTTGCCTCTTTTTGCACTACTCTTGCCTCTTTCTGCACTTCTCTTGCTTCTTTCTGCGCTTCTCTGCACTTCTTTTGCCTCTTTCTGCACTTCTCTTGCCTCTTTCTGCACTTCTCTTGCTTCTTTCTGCACTCTTCTTGCCTGTTTCTGCACTTCTATTGCCTCTTTATGCACTTCTCTTGCTTCTTTCTGCACCTCTCTTGTCTCTTTGAGCACTTCTGTTGCCTCTTTATGCACTTCTCTTGCCTCTTTCTGTAATTCTCTTGCCTCTTTCTGCACATCACTTGCCTCTTTCTACACTTCTCCTACCTCTTTCTGCACCTCTTTTGGCTCTTTCTGTACCTCTCCTGCCTATTTCTGCACCTCACTCTCTTCTTTCTGCACCTCTCTTGCCTCTTTCTAAACTCCTCTTGACTCTTTCTGCACCTAACTCTCTGCTTTTTGCACCTCTCTTTCCTTTTTCTGTACTTCTCTAGCATCTATCTTCACTTCTTTTGCTTCTTTCTGCACTTCTCTTGCCTCCTTCTATATTTCCGATGCTTATTTCTGCACTTCTCTTGCTTCTTTCTGCACCCCTCTTGCCTCTTTCTGCACCTCAGTTGATTCTTTCTGCACCTCTTTTTCTTTTTTCTGCACCTCTCTTGCTTCTTTCTGCAGCCCTCTTGGCTCTATCTACACCCATCTTTCCTCTTTCTGCACCTCTCTTGCCTCTCTCTGCACCTCACTTGCCTCCTTTTGCAACTCACTTGCCCTTTTCTGCACTTCTCTTGCCTCTTTCTGTACTTCTGCTGCCTTTTACTGAACTTCTTTTTCTTCTTTCTGCACTTCTCTTGCTTCTTTTTCTCTTGCCTCTTTCTGCGCTTCTCTTGCTTCTTTCAGCGCTTCTCTTGCCTCTTTCTGCGCTTCACTTGCCTCTTTCTGTACTTCTCTTGCTTCTTTCAGCACTTCTCTTGCCCCTTTCTGCACTTCTCTTGCCTCTTTCTGCACTTCACTTGCCTCTTACAGCTCTTCTCTTGCATTTTTATGCACTTCTCTTGATTCTTTCTGCACTTCTCTTGCCACTTTCTGCACTTCTCTTGCCACTTTCTGCTCTTTTCTAGCCTCTTTCTGCAACTCTGTTGCTTCTTCCTGCACTTCTCTTTTCTCTTTCTGCAACTCTCTTGTCTATTTCTACACACCTCTTCCCTCTTTCTCCACTCTGTTCCATCGTTCTGTACCTCTCTTGCCTCTGTCTGTACCTCTGTTGCTTCTTTCAGCACTTCTCTTGCTTTTTTCTGCACCTCTCATTCTTCTTTCTGCACCGCTCTAGCCTCTCTCTGCACCCCTTTTCCCTCTTTCTGCACCTCTCTTGCTTGTTTCTTCACCTCTCTTGCCTCTTTCTGTACTTTTTTTTGCCTCTTTCCGTACCTCTCTTGCCTCTTTCTGCACTTCTCTTGCCTCTTTCTGCACCTCACTCTCTTCTTTCTGCACCTCACTTGCCTCTTTCTAAACATCTCTTGACTCTTTCTGCACCTAACTCTCTGCTTTCTGCACCTCTCTTTCCTATTTCTGTACTTCTCTAGCATCTTTCTTCACTTCTCTTGCTTCTTTCTGCACTTCTCTTACCTCCTTCTACATTTCTGATGCTTCTTTCTGTACTTCTCTTGCTTCTTTCCCCACCCCTCTTGCCTCTTTCTGCACCTCTATTGATTCTTTCTGCACCACTTTTTCTATTTTCTGCACCTCTCTTGCTTCTTTCTGCAGCACTCTTGTCTTTATCTACACCCATCTTTGCTCTTTCAGCACCTCTCTTGCCTCTTTCTGCACCTCACTTGCCTCCTTTTGCAATCACTTGCCTTTTTCTGTACTTCTCTTGCCTCTTCCTGTACTTCTCCTGCCTTTTTATGAACTTCTCTTGCTTCTTTCTGCACTTCTCTTGCTTCTTTTTCTCTTGCCTCTTTCTGCGCTTCTCTTGCTTCTTTCAGTGCTTCTCTGGCCTCTTTCTGTGCTTCTCTTGCCTCTTTCTGTACTTCTCTTGCTTCTTTCAGCACTTCTCCTGCCCCTTTCTGCACTTCTCTTTCCTCTTTCTGCACATCACTTGCCAATTTCTACACTTCTCCTACCTCTTTCTGCACCTCTTTTAGCTCTTTCTGTACCTCTCTTGCCTATTTCTACACCTCACTCTCTTCTTTCTGCACCTCTCTTGCCTCTTTCTGCACTTCTCTTGCCTCTTTCTGCACCTCACTCTCTTCTTTCTGCACCTCTCTTGCCTCTTTCTAAACTTCTCTTGACTCTTTCTGCACCTAACTCTCTGCTTTCTGCACCTCTCTTTCCTTTTTCTGTACTTCTCTAGCATCTATCTTCACTTCTTTTGCTTCTTTCTGCACTTCTCTTGCCTCCTTCTACATTTCTGATGCTTCTTTCTGTACTTCTCTTGCTTCTTTCTGCACCCTCTTGCCTCTTTCTGCACCTCTGTTGATTCTTTCTACACCTCTTTTTCTTTTTTCTGCACCTCTCTTGCTTCTTTCTGCAGCCCTCTTGGCTCTATCTACACCCATCTTTCCTCTTTCTGCACCTCTGTTGCCTCTTTCTGCACCTCACTTGCCTCCTTTTGCAACTCACTTGCCATTTTCTGTACTTCTCTTGCCTCTTTCTGTACTTCTCCTGCCTTTTACTGAACTTCTCTTGCTTCTTTCTGCACTTCTCTTGCTTCTTTTTCTCTTTCCTCTTTCTGCGCTTCTCTTGCCTCTTTCAGCGCTTCTCTTGCCTCTTTCTACGCTTCTCTTGCCTCTTTCTGTACTTCTCTTGCTTCGTTCAGCACTTCTCTTGCCCCTTTCTGCACTTCTGTTGCCTCTTTCTGCACTTCTCTTGCCTCTTACAGCTCTTCTCTTGCATTTTTCTGCACTTCTCTTGCTTCTTTTCGCACTTCTATTGCCACTTTCTACACTTCTCTTGCCGCTTCCTGCACTTCTCTTGTCTCTTTCTGCAACCCTCTTGTCTCTTTCTGCACCCCTCTTCCCTCTTTCTCCACCCTGTTCCATCTTTCTGTACCTCTCTTGCCTCTTTCTGTACCTCTGTTGCTTCTTTCTGCACTTCTGTTGCTTCTTTCTGCACTTCTCTTGCTTCTTTCTGCACCCCTCTTGCCTCTTCTGCGCTTCTCTTGCCTCTATCTGTACTTCTCTTGCTTCTTTCAGCACTTCTCTTGCCCCTTTCTGCACTTCTCTTGCCTCTTTCTGCACTTCACTTGCCTCTTTCTGCAACTCACTCTCTTCTTTCTGCACCTCTCTTGCCTCTTTCTAAACTTCTCTTAACTCTTTTTGCAACTAACTCTCTGCTTTCTGCACCTCTCTTTCCTTTTTCTGTACATCTCTATCATCTTTCTTCACTTCTTTTGCTTCTTTCTGCACTTCTCTTGCCTCCTTCTACATTTACGATGCTTCTTTCTGCACTTCTCTTGCTTCTTTCTGCACCCCTCTTGCCTCTTTCTGCACTTCTCTTGCTTCTTTCTGCGCTTCTCCTGCTTCTTCCAGCACTTCTCTTGCCTCTTTTTGTACTTCTCTTGCCTCTTTCTGCACTTCTCTTGCTTCTTTATGCGTTTCTCTTGCTTTTCTGCATTTCTCTTGCCTCTTTCTGCACTTCTCTTGCCTTTTTCTACACTTCTCTTGCTACTTTCTGTACTTCTCTTGCCCGTTTCTGCACTTCTATTGCCTTTTTATGCACTTCTCTTGCTTCTTTATGCACCTCTCTTGTCTCTTTGTGCACTTCGGTTTACTTCTTTATGCACTTCTCTTGCCTCTTTCTGTACTTCTCTTGCCTCTTTCTGCATATCACTTGCCTCTTTCTACACTTCTCCTACCTCTTTCTGCACCTATTTTGCCTCTTTCTGTACCTCTTTTGCCTATCTCTGCACCTCACTCTCTTCTTTCTGCACCTCTCTTGCCTCTTTCTAAACTTCTCTTGCCTCTTTCTGCACCTAACTCTCTGCTTTCTGCACCTCTCTTTCCTTTTTTGTACTTCTCTAGCATCTTTCTTCACTTCTTTTGCTTCTTTCTGCGCTTCTCTTGCCTCCTTCTACATTTCTGATGCTTCTTTCTGTACTTCTCTTGCTTCTTTCTGCACCCTCTTGCCTCTTTCTGCACCTCTGTTGATTCTTTCTACACCTCTTTTTCTTTTTCTGCACCTCTCTTGCTTCTTTCTGCAGCCCTCTTGGCTCTATCTACACCCATCGTTCCTCTTTCTGCACCTCTCTTGCCTCTTTCTGCACCTCACTTGCTGCCTTTTGCAACTCACTTACCATTTTCTGCACTTCTCTTGCCTCTTTCTGTACTTCTCCTGCCTTTTACTGAACTTCTCTTGCTTCTTTCTGCACTTCTCTTGCTTCTTTTTCTCTTGCCTCTTTCTGTGCTTCTCTTGCTTCTTTCAGCGCTTCTCTTGCCTCTTTCTGCCCTTCTATTGCCTCTTTCTGTACTTCTTTTGCTTCGTTCAGCACTTCTCTTGCCCCTTTCTGCACTTCTGTTGCCTCTTTCTGCACTTCACTTGCCTTTACAGCTCTTCTCTTGAATTTTTCTGCACTTCTCTTGCTTCTTTCTGCACTTCTATTGCCACTTTCTGCACTTCTCTTGCCGCTTTCTGCACTTCTCTAGCCTCTTTATGCAACTCTGTTGCTTCTTCCTGCACTTCTCTTGCCTCTTTCTGCAACCCTCTTGTCTCTTTCTGCACCCCTCTTCCCTCTTTCTCCACCCTGTTCCATCTTTCTGTACCTCTGTTGCCTCTTCCTGTACCTCTGTTGCTTTTTTCTGCACTTCTCTTGCTTCTTTCTGCACTTCTCTTGCTTCTTTCTGCACCCCTCTTGCCTCTTTCTGTGCTTCTCTTGCCTCTTTCTGTACTTCTCTTGCCACTTTCTGCACTTCTCTTGCCGCTTTCTGCACTTCTCTAGCCTCTTTCTGCAACTCTGTTGCTCTTCCTGCACTTCTCTTGTCTCTTTCTGCAGCCCTCTTGTCTCTTTCTGCACCCCTCTTCCCTCTTTCTCCACCCTGTTCCATCTTTCTGTACCTCTCTTGCCTCTTTCTCTACCTCTGTTGCTTCTTTCTGCACTTCTCTTGCTTCTTTCTGCACTTCTCTTGCTTCTTTCTACACCCCTCTTGCCTCTTTCTGCGCTTCTCTTGCCTCTTTCTGTATTTCTCTTGCTTCTTTCAGCACTTCTCTTGCCCCTTTCTGCACTTCTCTTGCCTCTTTCTGCACTTCACTTGCCTCTTACAGCTCTTCTCTTGCATTTTTCTGCACTTCTCTTGCTTCTTTGCGCACTTCTCGTGCCACTTTCTGTACTTCTCTTGCCTCCTTCTACATTTCCGATGCTTCTTTCTGCACTTCTCTTGCTTCTTTCTGCACCCCTCTTGCCTCTTTCTGCACTTCTCTTGCTTCTGTCTGTGATTCTCTTGCTTCTTCCAGCACTTCTCTTGCCTCTTTTTGCACTTCTCTTGCCTCTTTCTGCACTTCTCTTGCTTCTTATTCTCTTGCCTCTTTCTGCGCTTCTCTTGCTTCTCTTGCCTCTTCTGCACTTCTCTTGCCTCTTTCTGCACTTCTCTTGCCTCTTTCTGCACTTCTCTTGCTAGTTTCTGTACTTCTCTTGCCCGTTTCTACACTTCTATTGCCTCTTTATGCACTCCTCTTGCTTCTTTCTGCACCTCTCTTGTCTCTTTGGGCATTTCTGTTGCCTCTTTATGCACTTCTTTTGCCTCTTTCTGTACTTCCCTTGCTTCTTTCTGCCCATCACTTGCCTCTTTCTACACTCCTCCTACCTCTTTCTGCACCTCTTTTGCCTCTTTCGGTACCTCTCTTGCCTATTTCTGCACCTCACTCTCTTCATTCTGCACCTCTCTTGCCTCTTTCTGCACTTCTCTTGCCTCTTTCTGCAACTCACTCTCTTCTTTCTGCACCTCTCTTGCCTCTTTCTAAACTTCTCTTAACTCTTTTTGCAACTAACTCTCTGCTTTCTGCACCTCTCTTTCCTTTTTCTGTACATCTCTGGCATCTTTCTTCACTTCTTTTGCTTCTTTCTGCACTTCTCTTGCCTCCTTCTACATTTCCGATGCTTCTTTCTGCACTTCTCTTGCTTCTTTCTGCACCCCTCTTGCCTTTTTCTGCACTTCTCTTGCTTCTTTCTGCACTTCTCTTGCTTCTTCCAGCACTTCTCTTGCCTCTTTTTGCACTTCTCTTGCCTCTTTCTGCACTTCTCTTGCTTCTTTCTGCGCTTCCCTTGCTTTTCTGCACTTCTCTTGCCTCTTTCTGCACTTCTCTTGCCCGTTTCTGCACTTCTATTGCCTCTTTATGCACTTCTCTTGCTTCTTTATGCACCTCTCTTGTCTCTTTGTGCACTTCTGTTGCCTCTTTCTGCACCTATTTTGCCTCTTTCTGTACCTCTTTTGCCTATTTCTGCACCTCACTCTCTTCTTTCTGCACCTCTCTTGCCTCTTTCTAAACTTCTCTTGCCTCTTTTTGCACCTAACTCTCTGCTTTCTGCACCTCTCTTTCCTTTTTCTGTACTTCTCTAGCATCTTTCTTCACTTCTTTTGCTTCTTTCTGCACTTCTCTTGCCTCCTTCTACAATTCTGATGCTTCTTTCTGCACTTCTCTTGCTTCTTTCTGCACCCCTCTTGCCTCTTTCTGCACCTCTGTTGATTCTTTCTGCACCTATTTTCTTTTTTCTGCACCGCTCTTGCTTCTTTCTGCAGCCCTCTTGGCTCTTTTTACACCCATCTTTCCTCTTTCTGCACCTCTCTTGCCTCTTTCTGCACCTCAATTGCCTCCTTTTGCAACTCACTTGCCTTTTTCTGCACTTCTCTTGCCTCTTTCTGTACTTCTCCTTCCTTTTTCTGAACTTCTCTTGATTCTTTCTGCACTCATCTTGCTTATTTTTCTCTTGCCTCTTTCTGCGCTTCTCTTGCTTCTTTCAGCGCTTCTCTTGCCTCTTTCTGCGCTTCTTTTGCCTCTTTCTTCGCTTCTCTTGCTTCCTTCTGCACTTCTCTTGCTTCTTTCTGTGCTTCTCTTGCTTCTTTCCGCACTTCTGTTGCCTCTTTCTGCACTTCTCTTGCTTCTTTCAGGACTTCTCTTGCCCCTTTCTGCACTGCTCTTGCCTCTTTCTGCACTTCACTTGGCTCTTTCAGTGCTGCTCTTGCCTTATTCTGTATTTCTCTTGCTTCTTTCCATACTTCTCTTGCCCCTTTCTGCACTTCTCTTGCTTCTTCATGCACTTCTCTTGCTTATTTATGCACTTCTCTTGCCTCTTTCTGCACCTCACTCTCTTCTTTCTGCACATCTCTTGCCTCTTTCTTTACTCCTCTTGCCTCTGGGTGCACCTCACTCTCTTCTTTCTGCACCTCTTTTGCCTCATTCTGTACTTCTCTTGCATCTTTCTTCACTTCTCTTGCTTCTTTCTTCTCTTTTCTAGCCTCTTTCTGCACATCTCGTGCCTCTTTCTCCAAATCACTTGCCTCTTTCTGCACTTCTCTTGCTTCTTTCTGTCCTTCTCTTGCTTCTTTCTGCACTTCTCTTGCCTATTTCTGCACTTCTCTTGCCTCTTTCTGCACTTCTCTTGCTTCTTTCTGCGCTTCTCTTGCTTTTCTGCACTTCTCTTGCCTCTTTCTGCACTTCTCTTGCTTCTTTCTGCACTTCTCTTGCCCATTTCTGCACTTCTATTGCGTCTTTATGCACTCCTCTTGCTTCTTTCTGTACCGCTCTTGTCTCTTTGTGCATTTCTGTTGCCTCTGTATGCACTTCTCATGCCTCTTTCTGTACTTCTTTTGCTTCTTTCTGCACATCACTTGCCTCTTTCTACACTCCTCCTACCTCTTTTTGCACCTCTTTTGCCTCTTTCTGTACCTCTCTTGCCTATTTCTGTACCTCACTCTCTTCTTTCTGCACCTCTCTTGCCTCTTTTTGCACTTCTCTTGCCTCTTTCAGCACCTCACTCTCTTCTTTCTGCACCTCTCTCTTTCTAAACTTCTCCTGACTCTTTTTGCAACTAACTCTCTGCTTTCTGTACCTCTCTTTCCTTTATCTGTACATCTCTAGCATCTTTATTCACTTCTTTTGCTTCTTTCTGCACTTCTCTTGCCTCCTTCTACATTTCCGATGCTTCTTTATGCACTTCTCTTGCTTCTTTCTGCACCCCTCTTGCCTCTTTCTGCACTTCTCTTCCTTCTTTCTGCGCTTCTCTTGCTTCTTCTAGCACTTCTCTTGCCTCTTTTTGCACTTCTCTTACCTCTTTCTGCACTTCTCTTGCTTCTTTCTGTGCTTCTCTTGCTTTTCTGCACTTCTCTTGCCTCTTTCTGCACTTCTCTTGCCTCTTTCTGCACTTCTCTTGCTAGTTTCTGTACTTCTCTTGCCCGTTTCTGCACTTCTATTGCCTCTTTATGCACTTCTATTGCTTCTTTCTGCACCTCTCTTGTCTCTTTGTGCACTTCTGTTGCCTCTTTATGCACTTCTGTTGCCTCTTTCTGTACTTCTCTTGCCTCTTTCTGCACATCACTTGCCTCTTTCTACACTTCTCCTACCTCTTTCTGCACCTATTTTGCCTCTTTCTGTACCTCTCTTGCCTATTTCTGCACCTCACTCTCTTCTTTATGCACCTCTCTCGCCTCTTTCTGCACTTCTCTTGCCTCTTTCTGCACCTCACTCTCTTATTTCTGCATCTCTCTTGCCTCTTTCTAAACTTCTCTTGCCTCTTTCTGCACCTAACTCTCTGCTTTCTGCACCTCTCTTTCCTTTTTCTGTACTTCTATAGCATCTTTCTTCACTTCTTTTGCTTCTTTCTGCACTTCTCTTGCCTCCTCCTACATTTCTGATGCTTCTTTCTGCACTTCTCTTGCTTCTTTCTGCACCCCTCTTGCCTCTTTCTACACCTCTGTTGATTCTTTCTGCACCTATTTTTCTTTTTCTGCACCTCTCTTGCTTATTTCTACAGCCCTCTTGGCTCTATTTACACCCATCTTTCCTCTTTCTGCACCTCTCTTACCTCTTTCCGCACCTCACTTGCCTCCTTTTGCAACTCACTTGCCTTTTTCTGCACTTCTATTGCCTCTTTCTGTACTTCACCTGCCTTTTTCTGAACTTCTCTTAATTCTTTCTGCACTTCTCTTGCTTCTTATTCTCTTGCCTCTTTCTGCGCTTCTCTTGCTTCTTTCAGTGCTTCTCTTGCCTCTTCTGCGCTTCTCTTGCTTCTTTTTCTCTTTCCTCTTTCTGCGCTTCTCTTGCCTCTTTCAGCGCTTCTCTTGCCTCTTTCTACGCTTCTCTTGCCTCTTTCTGTACTTCTCTTGCTTCGTTCAGCACTTCTCTTGCCCCTTTCTGCACTTCTGTTGCCTCTTTCTGCACTTCTCTTGCCTCTTACAGCTCTTCTCTTGCATTTTTCTGCACTTCTCTTGCTTCTTTTCGCACTTCTATTGCCACTTTCTACACTTCTCTTGCCGCTTCCTGCACTTCTCTTGTCTCTTTCTGCAACCCTCTTGTCTCTTTCTGCACCCTCTTCCCTCTTTCTCCACCCTGTTCCATCTTTCTGTACCTCTCTTGCCTCTTTCTGTACCTCTGTTGCTTCTTTCTGCACTTCTGTTGCTTCTTTCTGCACTTCTCTTGCTTCTTTCTGCACCTCTCTTGCCTCTTCTGCGCTTCTCTTGCCTCTATCTGTACTTCTCTTGCTTCTTTCAGCACTTCTCTTGCCCCTTTCTGCACTTCTCTTGCCTCTTTCTGCACTTCACTTGCCTCTTTCTAAACTTCTCTTAACTCTTTTTGCAACTAACTCTCTGCTTTCTGCACCTCTCTTTCCTTTTTCTGTACATCTCTATCATCTTTCTTCACTTCTTTTGCTTCTTTCTGCACTTCTCTTGCCTCCTTCTACATTTACGATGCTTCTTTCTGCACTTCTCTTGCTTCTTTCTGCACCCCTCTTGCCTCTTTCTGCACTTCTCTTGCTTCTTTCTGCGCTTCTCCTGCTTCTTCCAGCACTTCTCTTGCCTCTTTTTGTACTTCTCTTGCCTCTTTCTGCACTTCTCTTGCTTCTTTATGCGTTTCTCTTGCTTTTCTGCATTTCTCTTGCCTCTTTCTGCACTTCTCTTGCCTTTTTCTACACTTCTCTTGCTACTTTCTGTACTTCTCTTGCCCGTTTCTGCACTTCTATTGCCTTTTTATGCACTTCTCTTGCTTCTTTATGCACCTCTCTTGTCTCTTTGTGCACTTCTGTTGCCTCTTTATGCACTTCTCTTGCCTCTTTCTGTACTTCTCTTGCCTCTTTCTGCATATCACTTGCCTCTTTCTACACTTCTCCTACCTCTTTCTGCACCTATTTTGCCTCTTTCTGTACCTCTTTTGCCTATCTCTGCACCTCACTCTCTTCTTTCTGCACCTCTCTTGCCTCTTTCTAAACTTCTCTTGCCTCTTTCTGCACCTAACTCTCTGCTTTCTGCACCTCTCTTTCCTTTTTTGTACTTCTCTAGCATCTTTCTTCACTTCTTTTGCTTCTTTCTGCGCTTCTCTTGCCTCCTTCTACATTTCTGATGCTTCTTTCTGTACTTCTCTTGCTTCTTTCTGCACCCCTCTTGCCTCTTTCTGCACCTCTGTTGATTCTTTCTACACCTCTTTTTCTTTTTTCTGCACCTCTCTTGCTTCTTTCTGCAGCCCTCTTGGCTCTATCTACACCCATCGTTCCTCTTTCTGCACCTCTCTTGCCTCTTTCTGCACCTCACTTGCTGCCTTTTGCAACTCACTTACCATTTTCTGCACTTCTCTTGCCTCTTTCTGTACTTCTCCTGCCTTTTACTGAACTTCTCTTGCTTCTTTCTGCACTTCTCTTGCTTCTTTTTCTCTTGCCTCTTTCTGTGCTTCTCTTGCTTCTTTCAGCGCTTCTCTTGCCTCTTTCTGCCCTTCTCTTGCCTCTTTCTGTACTTCTTTTGCTTCGTTCAGCACTTCTCTTGCCCCTTTCTGCACTTCTGTTGCCTCTTTCTGCACTTCACTTGCCTTTACAGCTCTTCTCTTGAATTTTTCTGCACTTCTCTTGCTTCTTTCTGCACTTCTATTGCCACTTTCTGCACTTCTCTTGCCGCTTTCTGCACTTCTCTAGCCTCTTTATGCAACTCTGTTGCTTCTTCCTGCACTTCTCTTGTCTCTTTCTGCAACCCTCTTGTCTCTTTCTGCACCCCTCTTCCCTCTTTCTCCACCCTGTTCCATCTTTCTGTACCTCTGTTGCCTCTTCCTGTACCTCTGTTGCTTCTTTCTGCACTTCTCTTGCTTCTTTCTGCACTTCTCTTGCTTCTTTCTGCACCCCTCTTGCCTCTTTCTGTGCTTCTCTTGCCTCTTTCTGTACTTCTCTTGCCACTTTCTGCACTTCTCTTGCCGCTTTCTGCACTTCTCTAGCCTCTTTCTGCAACTCTGTTGCTCTTCCTGCACTTCTCTTGTCTCTTTCTGCAGCCCTCTTGTCTCTTTCTGCACCTCTCTTCCCTCTTTCTCCACCTCTGTTCCATCTTTCTGTACCTCTCTTGCCTCTTTCTCTACCTCTGTTGCTTCTTTCTGCACTTCTCTTGCTTCTTTCTGCACTTCTCTTGCTTCTTTCTACACCCCTCTTGCCTCTTTCTGCGCTTCTCTTGCCTCTTTCTGTATTTCTCTTGCTTCTTTCTGCACTTCTCTTGCTTCTTTTTCTCTTGCCTCTTTCTGTGCTTCTCTTGCTTCTTTCAGCGCTTCTCTTGCCTCTTTCTGCCCTTCTCTTGCCTCTTTCTGTACTTCTTTTGCTTCGTTCAGCACTTCTCTTGCCTCTTTCTGCACTTCTGTTGCCTCTTTCTGCACTTCACTTGCCTTTACAGCTCTTCTCTTGAATTTTTCTGCACTTCTCTTGCTTCTTTCTGCACTTCTATTGCCACTTTCTGCACTTCTCTTGCCGCTTTCTGCACTTCTCTAGCCTCTTTATGCAACTCTGTTGCTTCTTCCTGCACTTCTCTTGTCTCTTTCTGCAACCCTCTTGTCTCTTTCTGCACCCCTCTTCCCTCTTTCTCCACCCTGTTCCATCTTTCTGTACCTCTCTTGCCTCTTTCTCTACCTCTGTTGCTTCTTTCTGCACTTCTCTTGCTTCTTTCTGCACTTCTCTTGCTTCTTTCTACACCTCTCTTGCCTCTTTCTGCGCTTCTCTTGCCTCTTTCTGTATTTCTCTTGCTTCTTTCAGCACTTCTCTTGCCCCTTTCTGCACTTCTCTTGCCTCTTTCTGCACTTCACTTGCCTCTTACAGCTCTTCTCTTGCATTTTTCTGCACTTCTCTTGCTTCTTTGCGCACTTCTCGTGCCACTTTCTGTACTTCTCTTGCCTCCTTCTACATTTCCGATGCTTCTTTCTGCACTTCTCTTGCTTCTTTCTGCACCCCTCTTGCCTCTTTCTGCACTTCTCTTGCTTCTGTCTGTGATTCTCTTGCTTCTTCCAGCACTTCTCTTGCCTCTTTTTGCACTTCTCTTGCCTCTTTCTGCACTTCTCTTGCTTCTTATTCTCTTGCCTCTTTCTGCGCTTCTCTTGCTTCTCTTGCCTCTTCTGCACTTCTCTTGCCTCTTTCTGCACTTCTCTTGCCTCTTTCTGCACTTCTCTTGCTAGTTTCTGTACTTCTCTTGCCCGTTTCTACACTTCTATTGCCTCTTTATGCACTCCTCTTGCTTCTTTCTGCACCTCTCTTGTCTCTTTGGGCATTTCTGTTGCCTCTTTATGCACTTCTCTTGCCTCTTTCTGTACTTCCCTTGCTTCTTTCTGCCCATCACTTGCCTCTTTCTACACTCCTCCTACCTCTTTCTGCACCTCTTTTGCCTCTTTCGGTACCTCTCTTGCCTATTTCTGCACCTCACTCTCTTCATTCTGCACCTCTCTTGCCTCTTTCTGCACTTCTCTTGCCTCTTTCTGCAACTCACTCTCTTCTTTCTGCACCTCTCTTGCCTCTTTCTAAACTTCTCTTAACTCTTTTTGCAACTAACTCTCTGCTTTCTGCACCTCTCTTTCCTTTTTCTGTACATCTCTGGCATCTTTCTTCACTTCTTTTGCTTCTTTCTGCACTTCTCTTGCCTCCTTCTACATTTCCGATGCTTCTTTCTGCACTTCTCTTGCTTCTTTCTGCACCCCTCTTGCATTTTTCTGCACTTCTCTTGCTTCTTTGCGCACTTCTCGTGCCACTTTCTGTACTTCTCTTGCCTCCTTCTACATTTCCGATGCTTCTTTCTGCACTTCTCTTGCTTCTTTCTGCACCCCTCTTGCCTCTTTCTGCACTTCTCTTGCTTCTGTCTGTGATTCTCTTGCTTCTTCCAGCACTTCTCTTGCCTCTTTTTGCACTTCTCTTGCCTCTTTCTGCACTTCTCTTGCTTCTTATTCTCTTGCCTCTTTCTGCGCTTCTCTTGCTTCTCTTGCCTCTTCTGCACTTCTCTTGCCTCTTTCTGCACTTCTCTTGCCTCTTTCTGCACTTCTCTTGCTAGTTTCTGTACTTCTCTTGCCCGTTTCTACACTTCTATTGCCTCTTTATGCACTCCTCTTGCTTCTTTCTGCACCTCTCTTGTCTCTTTGGGCATTTCTGTTGCCTCTTTATGCACTTCTCTTGCCTCTTTCTGTACTTCCCTTGCTTCTTTCTGCCCATCACTTGCCTCTTTCTACACTCCTCCTACCTCTTTCTGCACCTCTTTTGCCTCTTTCGGTACCTCTCTTGCCTATTTCTGCACCTCACTCTCTTCATTCTGCACCTCTCTTGCCTCTTTCTGCACTTCTCTTGCCTCTTTCTGCAACTCACTCTCTTCTTTCTGCACCTCTCTTGCCTCTTTCTAAACTTCTCTTAACTCTTTTTGCAACTAACTCTCTGCTTTCTGCACCTCTCTTTCCTTTTTCTGTACATCTCTGGCATCTTTCTTCACTTCTTTTGCTTCTTTCTGCACTTCTCTTGCCTCCTTCTACATTTCCGATGCTTCTTTCTGCACTTCTCTTGCTTCTTTCTGCACCCCTCTTGCCTTTTTCTGCACTTCTCTTGCTTCTTTCTGCACTTCTCTTGCTTCTTCCAGCACTTCTCTTGCCTCTTTTTGCACTTCTCTTGCCTCTTTCTGCACTTCTCTTGCTTCTTTCTGCGCTTCCCTTGCTTTTCTGCACTTCTCTTGCCTCTTTCTGCACTTCTCTTGCCCGTTTCTGCACTTCTATTGCCTCTTTATGCACTTCTCTTGCTTCTTTATGCACCTCTCTTGTCTCTTTGTGCACTTCTGTTGCCTCTTTCTGCACCTATTTTGCCTCTTTCTGTACCTCTTTTGCCTATTTCTGCACCTCACTCTCTTCTTTCTGCACCTCTCTTGCCTCTTTCTAAACTTCTCTTGCCTCTTTTTACACCTAACTCTCTGCTTTCTGCACCTCTCTTTCCTTTTTCTGTACTTCTCTAGCATCTTTCTTCACTTCTTTTGCTTCTTTCTGCACTTCTCTTGCCTCCTTCTACAATTCTGATGCTTCTTTCTGCACTTCTCTTGCTTCTTTCTGCACCCCTCTTGCCTCTTTCTGCACCTCTGTTGATTCTTTCTGCACCTATTTTCTTTTTCTGCACCGCTCTTGCTTCTTTCTGCAGCCCTCTTGGCTCTTTTTACACCCATCTTTCCTCTTTCTGCACCTCTCTTGCCTCTTTCTGCACCTCAATTGCCTCCTTTGCAACTCACTTGCCTTTTTCTGCACTTCTCTTGCCTCTTTCTGTACTTCTCCTTCCTTTTTCTGAACTTCTCTTGATTCTTTCTGCACTCATCTTGCTTATTTTTCTCTTGCCTCTTTCTGCGCTTCTCTTGCTTCTTTCAGCGCTTCTCTTGCCTCTTTCTGCGCTTCTTTTGCCTCTTTCTTCGCTTCTCTTGCTTCCTTCTGCACTTCTCTTGCTTCTTTCTGTGCTTCTCTTGCTTCTTTCCGCACTTCTGTTGCCTCTTTCTGCACTTCTCTTGCTTCTTTCAGGACTTCTCTTGCCCCTTTCTGCACTGCTCTTGCCTCTTTCTGCACTTCACTTGGCTCTTTCAGTGCTGCTCTTGCCTTATTCTGTATTTCTCTTGCTTCTTTCCATACTTCTCTTGCCCCTTTCTGCACTTCTCTTGCTTCTTCATGCACTTCTCTTGCTTATTTATGCACTTCTCTTGCCTCTTTCTGCACCTCACTCTCTTCTTTCTGCACATCTCTTGCCTCTTTCTTTACTCCTCTTGCCTCTGGGTGCACCTCACTCTCTTCTTTCTGCACCTCTTTTGCCTCATTCTGTACTTCTCTTGCATCTTTCTTCACTTCTCTTGCTTCTTTCTTCTCTTTTCTAGCCTCTTTCTGCACATCTCGTGCCTCTTTCTCCAAATCACTTGCCTCTTTCTGCACTTCTCTTGCTTCTTTCTGTGCTTCTCTTGCTTCTTCCAGCACTTCTCTTGCCTCTTTTTGCACTTCTCTTGCCTCTTTCTGCACTTCTCTTGCTTCTTTCTGCGCTTCTCTTGCTTTTCTGCACTTCTCTTGCCTCTTTCTGCACTTCTCTTGCTTCTTTCTGCACTTCTCTTGCCCATTTCTGCACTTCTATTGCGTCTTTATGCACTCCTCTTGCTTCTTTCTGTACCGCTCTTGTCTCTTTGTGCATTTCTGTTGCCTCTGTATGCACTTCTCATGCCTCTTTCTGTACTTCTTTTGCTTCTTTCTGCACATCACTTGCCTCTTTCTACACTCCTCCTACCTCTTTTTGCACCTCTTTTGCCTCTTTCTGTACCTCTCTTGCCTATTTCTGTACCTCACTCTCTTCTTTCTGCACCTCTCTTGCCTCTTTTTGCACTTCTCTTGCCTCTTTCTGCACCTCACTCTCTTCTTTCTGCACCTCTCTCTTTCTAAACTTCTCCTGACTCTTTTTGCAACTAACTCTCTGCTTTCTGTACCTCTCTTTCCTTTATCTGTACATCTCTAGCATCTTTATTCACTTCTTTTGCTTCTTTCTGCACTTCTCTTGCCTCCTTCTACATTTCCGATGCTTCTTTATGCACTTCTCTTGCTTCTTTCTGCACCCTCTTGCCTCTTTCTGCACTTCTCTTCCTTCTTTCTGCGCTTCTCTTGCTTCTTCTAGCACTTCTCTTGCCTCTTTTTGCACTTCTCTTACCTCTTTCTGCACTTCTCTTGCTTCTTTCTGTGCTTCTCTTGCTTTTCTGCACTTCTCTTGCCTCTTTCTGCACTTCTCTTGCCTCTTTCTGCACTTCTCTTGCTAGTTTCTGTACTTCTCTTGCCCGTTTCTGCACTTCTATTGCCTCTTTATGCACTTCTATTGCTTCTTTCTGCACCTCTCTTGTCTCTTTGTGCACTTCTGTTGCCTCTTTATGCACTTCTGTTGCCTCTTTCTGTACTTCTCTTGCCTCTTTCTGCACATCACTTGCCTCTTTCTACACTTCTCCTACCTCTTTCTGCACCTATTTTGCCTCTTTCTGTACCTCTCTTGCCTATTTCTGCACCTCACTCTCTTCTTTATGCACCTCTCTCGCCTCTTTCTGCACTTCTCTTGCCTCTTTCTGCACCTCACTCTCTTATTTCTGCATCTCTCTTGCCTCTTTCTAAACTTCTCTTGCCTCTTTCTGCACCTAACTCTCTGCTTTCTGCACCTCTCTTTCCTTTTTCTGTACTTCTATAGCATCTTTCTTCACTTCTTTTGCTTCTTTCTGCACTTCTCTTGCCTCCTCCTACATTTCTGATGCTTCTTTCTGCACTTCTCTTGCTTCTTTCTGCACCCCTCTTGCCTCTTTCTACACCTCTGTTGATTCTTTCTGCACCTATTTTTCTTTTTTCTGCACCTCTCTTGCTTATTTCTACAGCCCTCTTGGCTCTATTTACACCCATCTTTCCTCTTTCTGCACCTCTCTTACCTCTTTCCGCACCTCACTTGCCTCCTTTTGCAACTCACTTGCCTTTTTCTGCACTTCTATTGCCTCTTTCTGTACTTCACCTGCCTTTTTCTGAACTTCTCTTAATTCTTTCTGCACTTCTCTTGCTTCTTATTCTCTTGCCTCTTTCTGCGCTTCTCTTGCTTCTTTCAGTGCTTCTCTTGCCTCTTCTGCGCTTCTCTTGCCTCTTTCTGTACTTCTGTTGCTTCTTTCAGCATTTCTCTTGCCCCTTTATGCACTTCTCTTGCCTCTTTCTGCACTTCACTTGCCTCTTACAGCTCTTCTCTTGCATTTTTCTGCACTTCTCTTGCGTCTTTCCGCACTTCTCTTGCCACTTTCTATACTTCTCTTGCCTCTTTCTACATTTCTGATGCTTCTTTCTGCACTTCTCTTGCTTCTTTCTGCACCCCTCTTGCCTCTTTCTGTGCTTCTCTTGCTTCTTTCTGCGCTTCTCTTGCTTCTTCCAGCACTTCTCTTGCCTCTTTTTGCACTTATCTTGCTTCTTTCTGCACTTCTCTTGCTTCTTTCTGCGCTTCTCTGCACTTCTCTTGCCTCTTTCTGCACTTCTCTTGCCTGTTTCTGCACTTTTCTTGCTTCTTTCTTCACTTCTCTTGCCCGTATCTGCACTTCTATTGCCTCTTTATGCACTTCTCTTGCTTCTTTCTGCACCTCTCTTGTCTCTTTGTGCACTTCTGTTGCCTCTTTATGCACTTCTCTTGCCTCTTTCTGTACTTCTCTTGCCTCTTTCTGCACATCACTTGCCTCTTTCTACACTTCTCCTACCTCTTTCTGCACCTCTTTTGCCTCTTTCTGTACCTCTCTTGCCTATTTCTGCACCTAACTCTCTTCTTTCTGCACCTCTCTTGCCTCTTTCTGCACTTCTCTTGCCTCTTTCTGCACCTCACTATCTTCTTTCTACACCTCTCTTGCCTCTTTCTAAACTTCTCTTGCCTCTTTCTGCACCTAACTCTCTGCTTTCTGCACCCTCTTTCCTTTTTCTGTACTTCTCTAGCATCTATCTTCACTTCTTTTGCTTCTTTCTGCACTTCTCTTGCCTCCTTCTACATTTCTGATGCTTCTTTCTGTACTTCTCTTGCTTCTTTCTGCACCCCTCTTGCCTCTTTCTGCACCTCTGTTGATTCTTTCTACACCTCTTTTTCTTTTTTCTGCACCTCTCTTGCTTCTTTCTGCAGCCCTCTTGGCTCTATCTACACCCATCTTTCCTCTTTCTGCACCTCTCTTGCCTCTTTCTGCACCTCACTTGCCTCCTTTTGCAACTCACTTGCCATTTTCTGCACTTCTCTTGCCTCTTTCTGTACTTCTCCTGCCTTTTACTGAACTTCTCTTGCTTCTTTCTGCACTTCTCTTGCTTCTTTTTCTCTTGCCTCTTTCTGCGCTTCTCTTGCCTCTTTCTGCGCTTCTCTTGCCTCTTTCTGTACTTCTCTTGCTTCTTTCAGCACTTCTCTTGCCCCTTTCTGCACTTCTGTTGCTTCTTTCCACACTTCTATTGCCACTTTCTGCACTTCTCGTGCCGCTTTCTGCACTTCTCTAGCCTCTTTCTGCAACTCTGTTGCTTCTTCCTGCACTTCTCTTGTCTCTTTCTGCAACCCTCTTGTCTCTTTCTGCACCCCTCTTCCCTCTTTCTCCACCCTGTTCCATCTTTCTGTCCCTCTCTTGACTCTTTCTGTACCTCTGATGCTTCTTTCTGCACTTCTCTTTCTTCTTTCTGCACTTCTCTTGCTTCTTTCTGCACCCCTCTTGCCTCTTCCTGTACCTCTCTTGCCTCTTTCTGCACTTCTCTTGCCTCTTTCTGCACTTCACTTGCCTTTTACAGCTCTTCTCTTGCATTTTTCTGCACTTCTCTTGCTTCTTTCCTCACTTCTCTTGCCACTCTCTGTACTTCTCTTGCCTCCTTCTACATTTCCGATACTTCTTTCTGCACTTCTCTTGCTTCTTTCTGCAACCCTCTTGCCTCTTTCTGCACTTCTCTTGCTTCTTTCTGCGCTTCCCTTGCTTCTTCCAGCACTTCTCTTTCCTCTTTTTGCACTTATCTTGCCTCTTTCTGCACTTCTCTTGCTTCTTTCTGCACTTCTCTTGCCCGTTTCTGCACTTCTATTGCCTCTTTATGCACTTCTCTTGCTTCTTTATTCACCTCTCTTGTCTCTTTGTGCACTTATGTTGCCTCTTTATGCACTTCTCTTGCCTCTTTCTGTACTTCTCTAGCCTCTTTCTGCACATCACTTGCCTCTTTCTACACTACTCCTACCTCTTTCTGCACCTCTTTTGCCTCTTTCTGTACCTCTCTTGCCTATTTCTGCACCTCACTCTCTTCTATCTGCACCTCTCTTGCCTCTTTCTGCACTTCTCTTGCCTCTTTCTGCACCTCACTCTCTTCTTTCTGCACCTCTCTTGCCTCTTTCTGCATCTCTCTTGCCTCTTTCTAAACTTCTCTTGCCTCTTTCTGCAACTAACTCTCTGCTTTCTGCACCTCTCTTTCCTTTTTCTGTACATCTCTAGCATCTTTCTTCACTTCTTTTGTTTCTTTCTGCACTTCTCTTGCCTCCTTCTACATTTCCGATGCTTCTTTCTGCACTTCTCTTGCTTCTTTCTGCACCCCTCTTGCCTCTTTCTGCACTTCTCTTGCTTCTTCCAGCACTTCTCTTGCCTCTTTTTGCACTTATCTTGCCTCTTTCTGCACTTCTCTTGCTTCTTTCTGCACTTCTCTTGCCCGTTTCTGCACTTCTATTGCCTCTTTATGCACTTCTCTTGCTTCTTTATTCACCTCTCTTGTCTCTTTGTGCACTTATGTTGCCTCTTTATGCACTTCTCTTGCCTCTTTCTGTACTTCTCTAGCCTCTTTCTGCACATCACTTGCCTCTTTCTACACTACTCCTACCTCTTTCTGCACCTCTTTTGCCTCTTTCTGTACCTCTCTTGCCTATTTCTGCACCTCACTCTCTTCTATCTGCACCTCTCTTGCCTCTTTCTGCACTTCTCTTGCCTCTTTCTGCACCTCACTCTCTTCTTTCTGCACCTCTCTTGCCTCTTTCTGCATCTCTCTTGCCTCTTTCTAAACTTCTCTTGCCTCTTTCTGCAACTAACTCTCTGCTTTCTGCACCTCTCTTTCCTTTTTCTGTACATCTCTAGCATCTTTCTTCACTTCTTTTGTTTCTTTCTGCACTTCTCTTGCCTCCTTCTATATTTCCGATGCTTCTTTCTGCACTTCTCTTGCTTCTTTCTGCACCCCTCTTGCCTCTTTCTGCACTTCTCTTGCTTCTTCCAGCACTTCTCTTGCCTCTTTTTGCACTTCTCTTGCCTCTTTCTGCACTTCTCTTGCCTTTTTCTACACTTCTCTTGCTACTTTCTGTACTTCTCTTGCCCGTTTCTGCACTTCTATTGCCTCTTTATGCACTTCTCTTGCTTCTTTATGCACCTCTCTTGTCTCTTTGTGCACTTCTGTTGCCTCTTTATGCACTTTTCTTGCCTCTTTCTTTACTTCTCTTGCCTCTTTCTGCACATCACTTGCCTCTTTCTACACTTCTCCTACCTCTTTCTGCACCTATTTTGCCTCTTTCTGTACCTCTTTTGCCTATTTCTGCACCTCACTCTCTTCTTTCTGCACCTCTCTTGCCTCTTTCTAAACTTCTCTTGCCTCTTTCTGCACCTAACTCTCTGCTTTCTGCACCTCTCTTTACTTTTTCTGTACTTCTCTAGCATCTTTCTTCACTTCTTTTGCTTCTTTCTGCACTTCTCTTGCCTCCTTCTACAATTCCGATGCTTCTTTCTGCACTTCTCTTGCTTCTTTCTGCACCCCTCTTGCCTCTTTCTGCACCTCTGTTGATTCTTTCTGCACCTATTTTTCTTTTTTCTGCACCTCTCCTGCTTCTTTCTGCAGCCCTCTTGGCTCTATTTACACCCATCTTTCCTCTTTCTGCACCTCTCTTGCCTCTTTCTGCACCTCACTTGCCTCCTTTTGCAACTCACTTGCCTTTTTCTGCACTTCTCTTGCCTCTTTCTGTACTTCTCCTTCCTTTTTCTGAACTTCTCTTGCTTCTTTCTGTACGTATCTTGCTTCTTTTTCTCTTGCCTCTTTCTGCGCTTCTCTTGCTTCTTTCAGCGCTTCTCTTGCCTCTTTCTGCGCTTCTCTTGCCTCTTTCTTCGCTTCTCTTGCTTCTTTCTGCACTTCTCTTGCTTCTTTCTGTGCTTCTCTTGCTTCTTTCCGCACTTCTGTTGCCTCTTTCTGCACTTCTCTTGCTTCTTTCAGGACTTCTCTTGCCCCTTTCTGCACTGCTCTTGCCTCTTTCTGCACTTCACTTGGCTTTTCAGTGCTTCTCTTGCCTTATTCTGTATTTCTCTTGCTTCTTTCCACACTTCTCTTGCCCCTTTCTGCACTTCTCTTGCTTCTTCATGCACTTCTCTTGCTTATTTCTGCACTTCTCGTGCCTCTTTCTGCACCTCACTCTCTTCTTTCTGCACATCTCTTGCCTCTTTCTTTACTCCTCTTACCTCTGGGTGCACCTCACTCTCTTCTTTCTGCACCTCTTTTGCCTCTTTCTGTAATTCTCTTGCATCTTTCTTCACTTCTCTTGCTTCTCTCTGCATTTTTCTTGCCTCTTATTGCACCTCTCTTGTCTCTTTATGCAAATCACTTGCCTCTTTCTGCACTTCTCTTGCTTCTTTCTGTGCTTCTCTTGCTTCTTCCAGCACTTCTCTTGCCTCTTTTCGGACTTAACTTTCCTCTTTCTGCACTTCTCTTGCTTCTTTCTGCGCTTCTCTTGCCTCTTTCTGCACTTCTTTTGCCTCTTGCTGCACTTCTCTTGCTTCTTTCTGCACTTCTCTTGCCCATTTCTGCACTTCTATTGCCACTTTATGCACTCCTCTTGCTTCTTTCTGTACCGCTGTTGTCTCTTTGTGCATTTGTGTTGCCTCTGTATGCACTTCCCATGCCTCTTTCTGTACTTCTCTTGCTTCTTTCTGCACATCACTTGCCTCTTTCTACACTCCTCCTACCTCTTTCTGCACCTCTTTTGCCTCTTTCTGTGCTTCTCTTGCCTCTTTCTGCACTTCTCTTGCTTCTTTCTGCACTTCTCTTGCCCTTTTTCTGCACTTCTCTTGCCTCTTTCTCCACTTCTCTTACTTCTTTCTATACTTCTCTTTCTTCTTTCTGCACATCTCTTGCATCTTTCTGCACTTCCTTTGCCTCTTTCTGTACCTCTCTTGCCTCTTTCTGCACCTCTCTTGCCTCTTTCTGCATTTGTCTTGCTTCTTTCTGCACCTCTCTTGCTTCTTTCTGCACCTCTCTTGCTTCTTTCAGCACCCCTCTTCCCTCTTTCTGCACCTCTCTTGCCTCTTTCTACACCTCTCGTGCCTCCTTCTGCACCTCTCCTGGCCTTTTTCTGCACCCCGGTTCCCTCTTTCTGCACTTCTCTTGCCTGTTTCTGCACCTCTCTACTCGCTTTTTGCACTTCTATTGCCTCTTTCTGCACTTCTGTTGCTTCTTTCTGCACCTCTGTTGCTTCTTTCTGCACCTCTGTTGCTTCTTCCTCCACTTCTCTTGCTTCTTTCTGCACCCCTCTAGCCTCTTTCTGCACCCCTCTAGCCTCTTTGTGCACCCCTTTTCCCCTTTTCTGCACCGCTCTTGTTTGTTTCTGTACTTCTCTTGCCTTTTTCCCCATCCCTCTTGCCTCTTTCTGCACCTCTGTTGCTTCTTTCTGTACTTCTCTTGCCTTTTTCCCCATCCCTCTTGCCTCTTTCTGCACCTCTGTTGCTTCTTTCTGCACTTCTCTTGCTTCTTTCTGCACCTCTATTGCTTCTGACTGCACCCCTGTTGCCTTTTTCTGTACCCTCTTCCCTCTTTCTGCACCTCTCTTGCCTCTTTCAGCACCTCTCTTGCCTCTTTCTGCACTTCTCTTGCTTCTTTTTCCACCTCTCTTGCTTCTTTCTGCACCCCTCTTGCCTCTTTCTGCACCTCTCTTGCCTCTTTCTGCACTTCTCTTGCTTCTTTCTGCACATCTCTTGCTTCTTTCTGCACCCCTCTTACCTCTTTCTGTAGCTTTCTTCCCTTTTTCTGCAGCTCTCTTGCCTCTTTCTACACTTCTCTTGCCTCTTTGTGTACTTCTCTTGCCTCTTTCTGCACCCTTCTTGCCTCTTTCTGTACTTCTCTTACCTCTTTCTGCACATTTGTTACTCTTTCTGCACCTCTCTTGTTTTTGTGCATTTCTCTTGCTTCTTTCTGTACTTCTCTCGCCTCTTTCTGTACTCAAATAGGAAGTGCAATCTGTCAAGTTTAAAGGTCTGCGTGCTCTCGTGACTGAGGTATATGTCTACTGGTATATGTATTCTCACATGTGTCATGCATCTGAAGATGGTAGTTTAAAACGTGGGTCACTTCTCCTATAGGTGGTTAAATGTTCTCAGTTCTGCTCTGTCATTCGGTTTCATGCCCATGTGCCCTGTATTATGAGCATAAACAAATAAATACACCTTTTTGTACACAAATTTACAGAATATGCTGTTTGAAACACAGATATTCAAGTATTTGTATGTTTATTTTTATGTAACATGTCACTAGGTAAAAGCAGAGACACACGCATGCATACCTTCACAAACTTGGTCAGACTTTCAACAGTGATATGGTTAGAATTGCTATTTTACATTTGGTGGGCCTAACATTCTGAGCAGTCGATGAATAGTGAACCTTAAAGAGAAAAGTGAGGTTTAAGACATCTTGGGAGAAGGATTAGTGATTAGGCTACTTTGTATGAGTCTGTGGAAAGGTACAGTCAAAGTAGGCCTCTTTCTGCACCTCTGTTGCTTGTTTTTGCACTTCTCTTGCTTCTTTTTGCACCTTTCTTCCTCTTTCTGGACTTTTGTTGCCTCTTTCTGCATTTTTCTTGCTTCTTTCTGCACCTTTCTTCCTCTTTCTGCACCTCTCTTCCCTCTTTCTTCACTTCTCTTGCTTCTTTCTGCACCTTTCTTCCTTTTTCTGTCCATGTTCTACCTATGTAGGCATAGTTAGAAATTAGCATTTAAAAAACCTTAGAAATTCACTGAAAAAAACACAGGTTTCAAGGACGTTACAGTTAGGCTGAAATTCCACTCGTACAAAACCAGAGAAATTCAACCTTTTAGTTAGCTGAGCTAACTATAACTCACGCCCCCGTAATGCACTGCTGATGACGTCACATTTACATCACTCATGACATGGTCAGTGAGATCACTGATGACATCTCAAATGACATCACTGATGACCCCATCCACTTAATATATGATGCACTGATGCACCTCCTCACACCCTAATATAACCTTTCATACACTCACTCTAAAATACAGACTACCATTCTCAAAACCATAGACACACCAATACCAATTAATACATACCCACTCACTGATTTATAGGTCTACACACACATCCACTCACCCATACAGTCACTCATAGACACAGTCACTCATCAATACAGCCACTGATATATGCAATCATAAACCCATACAGACACTCACACACCACCACTCACCCATAGAGTTACTCACACATATAGTCAGTCACCCAAATAATCAATCACACTGCAATTTACTCATTGTACAGTTATACACACACTACCTCACTTATTCATACAGATACTGACATATACTTACTCTCTTATACAATCACTGACATGGCACACACTCATCCATACAGCCACTCTCACAATCACTCACTCTCACATATAGTAACTTATAAACTACAACACTCACATATACTGCCTTTAACATATGTAGTTACTCACCCATATACCACTGAGACATCAATTCACTCACCAACATAGCCATGCGCACACTCACTCACCCATACAGTCCCTCGCAGATGCACTCATGAACCCATACACCCAGTAAATCAGCCACTCACACATTCATGCAGGGAGTCATACCCCCCCACCCACACTTACACTCAGGCACCCATACAGGTACTCAGACAACCAATCATTAACCCATATAGACACTCATGTAGCTACTCACCAACCCATGTAGCCACTTACACACCAACTCACAGACTGATACAGACATTCACACAGATTAGTCATTCACCCATGCATTCATCTAGACACGTATAATCACTCACTTATACAGTCAGTTACGTACCCACTAAATCATCCATTCAGACACTCATACACCCACTCATTCTTCAATACACCTTGGCGTATATAGATATATAACATTCTTAAACTTTTTAGAAATACTCAGTCACTGGATGATGTCATCAGTGATGTCATCAGTGATGTCATTTGAGATGTCATCACTGATGTCACTGACCATGTCATGAGTGATATAAATGTGACGTCATCAGCAGTGCATTGCGGGGGCGCGAGTTATAGTTAGCTCAGGTAACTAAAACAACTGAATTTCTCTGGTTTTGTACGAGTGGAATGTCAGCCTAACTATAACGTCCCTGAAATCTGTGTTTTTTCCAGTGAATGTATATATATACAATACCTACTGGCGGTCATAGTTATAGTTAGGACCTAGTTTCCATAGGAAGAGCTTTTTTTCATTTGCCAATATCTGTGGCGTCATTTCAAAACTAATACGCCACTCACTTCAGCTGCTGTGTTGAAAGTTTTGGGATGAGCGATCAAGCGGGGGCCGAGAAAAAGGGGAGGTCCCAAAATGCTTTTTCTTGTTGGTAATTTCCATAAGAAACTTTAGACACAGCTACAGCCCAAACTGCCTGAACAGAATTACACCAAATTTGGCAAAACATAGCTCTTGGCCCAGAAAGCAATGTAAAGATATTTCAGATATACAACTGTGGCCGCAGTGGATCTGTGAACCCTCCCGATCTCGTGCTTGAGATGTGATTGGCTGCCAACACTTCAAACCAAAAGCATTTTTTTAAAAACAGTTCGGCGGGATTCAAGGTGGATCCGCGAATCCGGCCAAAAATGTAAAAAGAAACGAAGCGCAGGCTCCTGTGCTTTGTTTAATTTAGGCCCCCGGATGAGCCAGGTCCCAGGGGCAACTAAAAATAAAGATGCAGGGACCACCACCTCCCCGGTGCTTAATTTCTGTTGGAGGGGGCCATGCGTGTAGCCGTAAATAGCCCTGGGGACCACCACCCCCCAGGGCTGGCTCCATCAGTTTCCTGGGGTGCCCACCCCCAGAACATTGCAGTTTTCTGTGGGATGGCAGGCGCACTGCTCCTGCCATTCCATAGCAAACAAGTGCTCCGGTTTGAGCAAGCGAAAACATTATGTTCTTGCTTGCTCAAAGCAGAGCACTTTGCTTTTTACAACCAGGGAGCTGCATGTCAGCAGCTCCCTGGGTGTAAAAAGAAATGCTGGCTCCCACAGGAGGTGGGAGCTGGCTGGGTCCGTGAGGGCTTCAGGTTCCCCTGTGGTCCCCAACGAGATGGCCATAAACGGGGGATAGGGTCCCTCAGGCCGAAAATGACGAATGGGGGCCACTCGGCCCTCTTCCCTTAAGGAATAACAAAATAAAAAATAAATAAATAAATGAAAGGCCTCGCCGCGGGGGATGGGGTCCCGGGGCCAAAATCGGCCTGGGGAAGGGGGGCCATGCCACCCCTCTCCCTTTTATTTTAATTTAAAAAATGGGTCAGGCCAGCACTACTCTGCAATAGCACCTCCTGGCACGCTCTTGGTTGGGGTATGAATTCCCCTTCGCTGGTGAGGGTCCTTAGAGGCCAACTAGCCCACCTGTTACTTTCAGTAGGCCCCACACAGTGGGATTGCTGAGAGGTGGTCAGAGGCCATGCCCCTTTCTTCACCACTCTGCAAACGTGCCTCTCAGTGCACTGCTGGTGGGGCGATGAGGTCCCCTTGCCTCCTGAGGGCCTCAGGACTAAAGAGGACTTTATACCCCAAGTACCAGTATGCCAGGAGGCAACAGGAGGGCTAGTTGGCCCCCAGGGACCCTCAAAAGCCAAGGGGACTTAATCCCCCAAATATTAGTGCACCAGGAGGTGCGTTTGCAGAGTGATTGATAAAGGGGTGTGGCCTGCTATCAGAACTCAGCAACCCTGCTGTATGGGACTTATTGGAGGTAATAGGAAGTGTAGTTGGCCCCAAGGCCATCCTTGGGGGTCAACTATCCTTCCTGTTACCTCCAGTAAGTCCCACACAGCAGGATTGCTGAGAAGGTGTCAGAGGCCGTGCCCCCTTTCTCCACCACTCTGCAAATGTGCCTCCCGGGACACACTACTAGTTGGGGGATAAAGTCCCCTTGGCTCCAGAGGGACCTTGGGGGCCAAGAAGCCCTCCTGGTACCTCCTGTAAGTCCTACGCAGCAGAATTCCTGAGAGCTGGTCGGAGGCCCAGCCACCTTTCTCCTCTGCAAAGGTGACTGCTAGTTAAAAAACCTTAGAATTTCACTAAAAAGAACAAAGGTTACAGGGACGTTAGAGTTAGGCTGACATTTCACTCGTACAAAACCAGAGAAATTCAGCCGTTATAGTTACCTGAGTTAACTATAACTTGCACCCCTGCAATGCTCTGCTTATGACCTCACATATTAGATCACTCATGACATGATCAGTGACATCACTCATGACATCTCAAATGATATCACTGATGATCATCCACATCATCTCTGACACACCCACTCACACCCCTATAGAATCTTTTATACATCCACTGCCACTCCCACACAATCCATTAAGAAACCCATTGACAGAGCCATACCAGTACTTAAACACCTCCTAACTAATTCATAGATCTACACACAAATCTATCACTATAACGGCTGAATTTCTCTAGTTTTGTACGAGTGAAATGTCAGCCTAACTATAACGGCCCTGTAACCTTTGTTTCTTTTAGTGAATATATATATACGTGTGTATATATATATATATGTGTGTAGATATATATATATTAAGAGGAAAATGGCGCTCACCAGATTGATAAAGGCTGGTGATTCAGCCGAAACGCGTTTCTCCTGGTTGCTGGGTCCTGGGAGGCCCATTACATTAAAAAGAAGCCTTATTCCTGCAGTCTTCGTGTGCGTGCTGGTTTCTTTTGAAAGCAGGGTTGTTTATTTTATTATTAAACATCAGCGGTTGATGTTTTTCACGCACCACCAGTCCTGTTGGGCAGTCGGAGTAACCGCAACGTGGAGGAAGCAGTATGGAAGTGCTAAACCGACTAGCCCCCAGATCAAGCCTCGGGACGAGTCATAGAGGCGTGGACAGTGTGGGGACGGGGACTCAGCGCGGGGAAGTCTGCTGATTTTCAGCACGGGGGCTGTGTTTCTCCATGCCTACACAAGCTTCACTCAGAAAGCCGAGGGAGGTCTGGTGACTGGGCACCATCTAAGCATCCGCTTTATTTGGTGAGGATTGTTGTGCTTATTAATCTTTGGTTGTTAAGATCTCCCTCGACCCCGTGACTTAGTTTATTTTGGGCTGTTCTTGCAGCTGGAGATTTCTCTAACAGGATACTCACATATTTTCGAGGACGTGGATGCCTTGGCTCTGCTTTGTCAATACACATTATGCTGAACTAATTCCGATTGAAAAACTGTTTCGGTTCTCAACCCGAGTACAACACAGAAACAATAACATTTGACCTTGCTGGACATTCGTAGCCTTTTATAGCGAAAACGGCACAGCATGTTATTTTCAATTATGTTTGATTCGTGCCATAATTGATTTTGAAATTGCGGTGATGCTCCACTGTTGCATTATGGGAGCAGTAGTCCCTCGTGAGTCTTTAACTAGTTGTATGGCACTTTAAACGCTTTGCTGATGACTAATGCATTACATGTGCACGCTGTACTGCTATGCTTAATTTAACTTAACCCTGCAAAGCCAAGTTATGTACTCAATTTGTTTCAACTCTGATGAATATTTTATTCTGCAGATGGAGTTGTGATGCCAGTATGATGCTCAGCCCATGTAATCACAAGCAGAGTATGCAAATAATTTGGGCATTTTTGTTCGTCTTCTTAATGTGGGAAGTGCAAGCAGCTCATTTTGTGTGCTACCTGAGGTGGTTTTTGCGCCAACCTTGAAAGCAAATTTATAGAAGGTGTTTTAAAAGATGAAATATGTTATTTTGCACTTCATGTTTCAGTGCAAAGCGATTTGTCGTTTTTAATAGTTATTAATGGACTTATGCACATATTATGCAATGAAGATATATGCACAAGTTTATGTTACAAACATGAGGTGTTTTTACTATGTTTACTAATGTGACACTATAAATATTAAGAGGAAAATGGCGCTCACCAGATTGATAAAGGCTGGTGATTCAGCCGAAACGCGTCTCTCCTGGTTGCTGGGTCCTGGGAGGCCCATTACATTAAAAAGAAGCCTTATTCCTGCAGTCTTCGTGTGCGTGCTGGTTTCTTTTGAAAGCAGGGTTGTTTATTATATATATATATATATATATTCACTGAAAAAACCATAGGTTTTAGGGACAGTTATAGTTACTTGGACATTGCACTCGTACAAAACCCGTGAAATTCCCCCGTTATAGTTAGTTCAGCTAACTATAACTCGCGCCCCCGCAATGCACTGCTGATGACGTCACATATTACATCACTCATGACATGGTCAGTGACATCACTGATGACATCACTGATGACATCTCAAATGACATCACTGATGACATCATCCAGTGACTGTGTGTTTCTGTAAAGTTTAAATATTTTTAAAATATATAGGAAAAGACATATTGAAGAATGAGTGGGTGTGTAAGTGTCTGTATGGATGATTTAGTAGGTGCGTGACTGACTCTATAAGTGAGTGATTTAACGTATCTTACTGAATGCATGGGTTAGTGACTAAACTGGGTGTATGTCTGTATCCGTCTGTCTGTTGCTGTGTAAGTGGCTGCATGTGTTTGTGAATAGCTAAATGATTTTCTATATGAGTTATTGAATGCTTGTCTGAGTATCTGTATGGGTGCTTGAGTGTTTGTGTGGGAGGGGTGTGTGCAACTCTGTGCATAGATGTGTGAGTGGGTGATTCACTGGGTGGATGGTTTCAAGAGTGCATCTGTGATAGACTGTATGGGTGGGTAAGTGTGTGTAAGAGTGTGTTAGTGAGTGAATGTATGTCCCAGTGGTACATGTGTGAGTAACTACATATGTGAAAGGCAGTATATATGTGTGTTGGAGTATATAAATAGCTATAAGCAAGAGTGAGTGATTGTGATAGTGGCTGTATGGATGATTGTGTGCTTGTATCAGTGATTGTATAAGAGCGTAACAATGTGCTACTATTTGTATGAGTAAGTGAGCTGGTGTGTGTGTATAACTGTATAGGTGAGTAAATGGCAGTGTGTTTAATTATTTGCATGACTGACTAGGTGTGTGAGTATCTCTATGGATGAGTGGCGTTGTTTGAGTGTCTATATAGGAGTAAGAGTGCATATGATAGTCCTGTACTGAGTGACCGTAAGTATGAGTGACTGTACGGGTGAGTGAGTGGATGTGTGTGTGTAGACCTAAGAATCAGTGAGTGGGTATGTAGTTATTGGTGTTGGAGTGTCTATGGTTTTGCGAATGGCAGTCTGTAATTTAGAGTGGGTGTATCAAAGGTTATATTAGGGTGTGAGGAGGTGCATCAGATTATCACGTGGATGATGTCATCAGTGATGTCATTTGAGATGTCATCAGTGATGTCATCAGTGATGTCACTGACCATGTCATGAGTGATGTAATATGTGACGTCATCAGCAGTGCATTGCGGGGCGCGAGTTATAGTTAGCTGAACTAACTATAACGGGGGAATTTCACGGGTTTTGTACGAGTGCAATGTCCAAGTAACTATAACTGTCCCTAAAACCTATGGTTTTTTCAGTGAATTTCAAAGGTTTTTTAAATGCTAATTTGTAACTATAACGTGTCTGAAACCTATGGTTTTTTCAGTGAATTTCAAAGGTTTTTTAAATGCTAATTTGTAACTATAACGTGTCTGAAACCTATGGTTTTTTCAGTGAATTTCAAAGGTTTTTTAAATGCTAATTTCTAACTATAACGTGCCTGAAACCTACGGTTTTTTCAGTGAATTTCAAAGGTTTTGTAAATGACAATTTTTAAATGTATTAATTGTTATATTAATTTTTTTCATACTGATTTACTACATTTTTAGAAACAATTTTTTTTTACATATTTTATTTGTCAAATTACATTGTAATTACATTATACATTACATTACAAAAAATACTTTCTCAGAATGAATTACTTTAGTTTAAATACTTTGCAGATAGGCAATAGACTTTTAAGTACAGTAGTTACAGTTGTTGCAATGGGCAACACATTTTCAAACACAATGCAACATTCAGCTCAATGTGAATTTCTAGTTAAATGCAATTAGTTACTTTATGGATTACTTTTGTAACCACAGGACTGGATCCTAGATTCAGTCCTGGTACATCTCCTGTAAACAGTTGAGTAAAAGCGTTTTGGTTACAGTCGTGATTTTTAAGGAATATTATTGTATTTTAAAAGTTGACACTTTGAAACTTTTTCTCATAGAATCACCAATGTTATCCTATGGAAGGAAATTCACTTAGCAGGTAAAAACTGTTATCGTTACTTTTTCTTACTCAGTGTTGGATCCTGGATCCAGCACTGGTGCATCTCCTGTAAACAGTTGAAAGAATGCGTTTAAGTCATACAGGCGATTTTTAAGGAATATTTGTAGTTTGTGAAAATCAACACTTTGAAACTTTTTTGCTGAAAACCAGTCAATGTTAGCCTATGAAGGAAATTCAAGTTACCGGTAAGTACGGTTAAAATTACTTTTGAGGATCAGTACTGGGCTGAAACATGCAGCACTGAGGTCTCTCCTGATAACAGGTGAGTAAATCGGAATTCGTATTTCGGCTGATTTTAGAGGAATATTTTAAAGTTCCAAAACTCCACACTTAGAAGAATTTCCAAGTGAAACCAGTCAATGTTAGCCTATGGAAGGAAATTCAAGTTACTGGTAAGTACGGTTAAAATTACTTTTCAGGACCAGTACTGGGCTGAAAGATGCAGCACTGAGGTCTCTCCTGATAACAGGTGAGTAAATCAGAATTCGGATTTCGGCTGATTTTAGAGGAATATTTGTATGTTTCAAAAATCAACACTTAGAAGAATTTCCAAGTGAAACCAGTCAATGTTAGCCTATGAAGGAAATTCAAGTTACCGGTAAGTACGGTTAAAATTACTTTTCAGGATCAGTACTGGGCTGAAAGATGCAGCACTGAGGTCTCTCCTGATAACAGGTGAGTAAATCGGAATTCGTATTTCGGCTGATTTTAGAGGAATATTTTAAAGTTCCAAAACTCCACACTTAGAAGAATTTCCAAGTGAAACCAGTCAATGTTAGCCTATGAAGGAAATTCAACTTACCGGTAAGTATGGTTAAAATTACTTTTCGGGATCAGTACTGGGCTGAAAGATGCAGCACTGAGGTCTCCCTGATAACAGGTGAGTAAATCGGAATTCGTATTTCGGCTGATTTTAGAGGAATATTTTAAAGTTCCAAAACTCCACACTTAGAAGAATTTCCAAGTGAAACCAGTCAATGTTAGCCTATGAAGGAAATTCAAGTTACCGGTAAGTACGGTTAAAATTACTTTTCAGGATCAGTACTGGGCTGAAAGATGCAGCACTGAGGTCTCTCCTGATAACAGGTGAGTAAATCGGAATTCGTATTTCGGCTGATTTTAGAGGAATATTTTAAAGTTCCAAAACTCCACACTTAGAAGAATTTCCAAGTGAAACCAGTCAATGTTAGCCTATGAAGGAAATTCAAATTACCGGTAAGTACGGTTAAAATTACTTTTGAGGATCAGTACTGGGCTGAAAGATGCAGCACTGAGGTCTCTCCTGATAACAGGTGAGTAAATCGGAATTCGTATTTCGGCTGATTTTAGAGGAATATTTTAAAGTTCCAAAACTCCACACTTAGAAGAATTTCCAAGTGAAACCAGTCAATGTTAGCCTATGAAGGAAATTCAAGTTACCGGTAAGTACGGTTAAAATTACTTTTCAGGACCAGTACTGGGCTGAAAGATACAGCACTGAGGTCTCTCCTTATAACAGGTGAGTAAATCGGAATTCCTATTTCGGCTGATTTTAGAGGAATATTTGCACAATGGTGAAGGGAGGGGCGGGGCCTGAGGTGACATCTTTGCAAACGCGCCCCGTGGCGCGTTTTAAGTTGGGGATTAAGTTTCCTTAAATCCTGAGGGTCCCTAGGGGCCAACTAGACCACCAGGAACCTCCAATATGCGCCAGGGGCTGCGTTGCAGAGACGTGTAGAGAGGCCACACCCCTTTTACACCTCTCTGCAACGCAGCCTCTGTGGCGCTTTCTGGATGTACCTGTTGGGCTAGTTGGCCCCCAGGGACCCTCAGGATTGAAGGGGATTTAATTCCCCATCTTAAAACGCGCCACGGGGCCTGTTTGCACACATGTCACCTGAAGCCCCGCCCCTCCCTTCACCACTGTGCAAACGCGCCCCGTGGCGCGTTTTAAGTTGGGGATTAAGTCCCCTTGAATCCTGAGGGTCCCCGGAGTCCAACTAGCCCACCATATACCTCCAAAAGCGCCACAGAGCTGCGTTGCAGAGAGGTGTAAAAGGGGTGTGGCCTCTCTACACCTCTCTGCAACGCAGCCCCTGGCGCATACTGGAGGTTCCTGGTGGGCTAGTTGGCCCCCAGGGACCCCCAGTATTCAAGGGGAATTCGTTCCCCTCTGCAAACGCGCCAGGGCGCGTTTGCAGAGTGGTGAAGGAAGGGGCGGGGCCTGCGGGCCGATCGTTTTTAAAAAAAAATAAAAATGTTGTCCCCTGAAGGGGGCTGTGTAGCCCCCCTTCCTTTTTCCTGTTTTTATGCCCTAGGGACCCCATCCCCCAGGGCCTTACCCCTTTTTTTAATTTGTAATTTTAAAAAAAAACGGGAAGAGGGCCGCGTGGCCCCCTTCCCTGGGCCTGTATTGGCCCGGGGACCCCATCCCCGGGGCATGGCCTCGTTTTTATTTATATTCTTTGGAGGGGGCTGCGTGGCCCCCTCCTCTGGCCATTAAGGCCCGGGGACCCCATCCCCGGGGCCGGCCATTCCGTTTTTTTTTTTTTATTTATTTATTTTTTTGGGAGGGGGGCCGCATGGCCTCCCTCCCGAGCCCTACTTGCCCGGGGACCCCATCCCCCGGGGCCTGGCCTCTCGTTGGGGACTGTGGGGGTCCCCAATCCCCCCACAGTCCCGCCGGCTCCCCGCGTCCCTAGGGTGCCGGCATTGCTTTACACATGGGGAGCAGCTAACATGCTGCTCCCCATGTGTAAAGCAATCGGCTTTGGATATTGGAAGAGAGCAGGTTTCCTGCTCTCTCTTCCAATATCCAAAGCAAGTTTGCAATGACAGGACGGGAGCCGCGAGGCTCCGTCCTGTCATTGCAAACAGCAGTGTCCCGAGGGTAGGCACCCCGGGACACTGCAGGAGCCGACCCTGGGGGTGGTGGTCCCCAGGGCCATCAAGGGCTCCAGGAGGGGGCCGCGCGGCCCCCTCCCATTCAGTACACAGCCCGGGGAGGTGGTGGTCCCGGGGCTCTGGGGTCCGTAACGGACCCCCATATTAAAATGTTTAGTGCCCCGGGGAGGTGGTGGTCCCCGGGCGTGTGGGGGCTGGAGCCCCCCACACAGGATTTAATAATTTTTTTAAAAAGCCCGGGGAGGTGGTGGTCCCCGGGGCTGCGGGAGGGCTCAGAGCCCTCCCGCACCATTCCTTAAAAGCCCGGGGGTGGCGGTCCCCGGGGCTTGGGAGCCCCTGAGGCCCCCACACGTTAAATTATCCCCCACCATGCCCCCGGGACTTGGGCCACCCGAGGCCAGTGACTATCGAAGCGCGGGAGACCGCGCTCGATTTTTTCGGCAGGATTCGCGCACCCTGAGCGCATCCTGCCGATTTTTAAAAAAAAAAAAATTTTTTGCCCAGGGGGTCCTTGTGGGACCCCTGAGCAAACCTAGGGGGTCAGGGTGTTTCTACCCTCCCCCTTTGTGCGCTTTGCGCACTTGTTTCTGTCCCTCGGTTCTACCGAGGGACAAAATGGCTGCCAACATTTCCTGAATCGGAATGTTGACAGCCAGCTGACAACCAATTAACATGCAGCTCGTGATCGGGACGGTGCGCGCAGGGTGCGCTCAGGGTGCGCGAATCCTCCGTGCCCATAGATATATATGTACTTTTACTTTTTGATTTTCTCAGCAACTACTGAACGGATTTACACCATTTAACAAAAAGGGTTCTTTCTGAACCAAGAACTACCTCTTTGCCAAATTTGGTGTAATTCCGTTCAGCAGTTCGGGCTGTAGCCGTGTCTAAAGTTTCCTATGGGAAAATGCATGGGGAAAACGCGTTTTGGGACCCCCTTTTTCTCGGCCCCCGCTTGACGTATCACCCCGAGACTTTCAGGGTAGGAGCGGACCGGAGCGCCCCACGAAGTTTGAAAATTTCGCGAAGATACGTCAACCGGCAAGAGAGTTATTTCAAATAGAATGTCGCGGATTTCCTATGGATAATAGGTTGTAACTATAACTATCTACTGGCGACCGCCAGTAGATATATATATATATATATATATATATATATATATATATATATATATATATATATATATATCCTATATGCTGCCACAGTTGAAGGTGCACGCAGTAACAGGCGAACCCAGCCTTCAAGGTCAAGTCCTTTATTCGGCAAAACTGGCAACAGCGCTGAATATTTCATCAAGCCCCAACGCGTTTCGGAGCTCCTTCTGCTCCTTGCTCACGGGGCGGCATACAGCGTGCAGACGCAGAAAGAGATGAGTACCCGGTTCGTCCAATTTCATAGCCAATTGGCTAACGTCATCCCCGGACTTCTGGGACTCATAGTCCTCCTGCCACAATATGACCCATAGTGGGTTCTGCCTTCTGAAAAATAATGTCATGCCCTCAATAGGGCCTTCAGTTCAAAGCCAGTTTTAAATGTATGCACAAAACCTGTCACCCTGCAATCTGGTTTCCATGATTTGCGAAACCTACAGTCCACAATAATCCACGTGGTGGTGCTACCTCCCCGATCTGACCTCCTGCCACAATATGACCCATAGTGGGTTCTGCCTTCTGAAAAATAATGTCATGCCCTCAATAGGGCCTTCAGTTCAAAGCCAGTTTTAAATGTATGCACAAAACCTGTCACCCTGCAATCTGGTTTCCATGATTTGCGAAACCTACAGTCCACAATAATCCACGTGGTGGTGCTACCTCCCCGACCTGGCTCGGCCGGTGAATATTTTCCTATATGCTGCCACAGTTGAAGGTGCACGCATTAACAGGCGAACCCAGCCTTCAAGGCCTTCAAGGGCAGAACCCCCTCCTTGAGCTCCTTGATGCTCTGGGGAGCACCACCTCCCCAGGGCTTGGTTAATAAGAAATGCGGCGGAAGCCGGTATGGCCTCCCCGCTGCCCCGGGTCTACCACCTCCCTGGGGCTCATTTAATTATAATTAAGGGGGCCTCTTGGACCTCCCCAGCCCTGGGGACCATTTTCTCCCCTGGGCTTTACCTTTTCACAGTGTGGGGGGTGCACAAACCCCCTGCTGCCCCGGGGGGCGCCACCTCCCCAGGGCTTTAATTTTAAAGAATGTGTCAGCGCCGTGTGGGCCCCCTGCAGACCAAGTGACCACCACATTCCCGGGGCTTTTATTAAATTGAGTGTGGGAGGCTGTACGCCCCCCAGACCCAAGGACCACCACCTCCCCAGAGCAAAATGAAACAAAGGAGGGGGGCCATGCAGCCCCCCTCCTGGAGCCATAGATGGCCCTGGGCACAGACACTTCCCAGGGCCATCTCCTGCTAGATCTTGGGGTGCCCACCTCCGGGACGTAGCTGTTTGCTTTGGCTTGGTGGGAGCTTTACCGCTCCCACCAAGCCATGTCAAACTGTATTCAGAGCACAAAAAATGCTTTTGCTTGCTAGAAGCAGATCACAGTTGCTTTGACAGAGAGGGAGCTGCATGATCAGCAGCTCCCTCTTTGTCAAAGCAATACCGGCTCCTGCAGGAGGCGGGAGCTGCCAGGGACTTTGGGGGCCTTGAGGCTCCCCCTGCGGTCGCCAACAGAGTGTGTGCCTTGGGTGGGACCAGCAAAAGACACACAATTCTGTCCATCAACTGTTATTTTTGCATTTGTCACCCCGAGTGGGACGGGTATGCCCAGACATGGGTCCTGTGCTCTCCATGCCACTGGAATCAAGCTATCCTGGCTGAAGAGCGGTGAAACCCCGAAACCGGTCCTAGGATGCTTGTTTCCAGTCCAGGGAGGACCTGGCTTTGCAGTTCGGGCTGGACTGTTCCCATGAGGCACAGGGTCAAGACTGATTTGCATATGGCTGGGTTCAAACTGGAATGGCATGGTGAGCAAAAAAACTATGGATTTAGGCCCAGATCTCTGTACTGGGGTGAATGTATGACATTGTTCTGCATTCTGTCCATCAACTGTTGTTTTTGCATTTGTCACCCCGAGTGGGACGGGTATGCCCAGACGTGGGTCCCGTGCTCTCCATGCCACTGGAATCAAGCTATCCTGGCTGAAGAGGGTGAAACCCCGAAACCGGTCCTAGGATGCTTGTTTCCAGTCCAGGGAGGACCTGGCTTGGCAGTTCGGGCTGGACTGTTCCCATGAGGCACAGGGTCAAGACTGATTTGCATATGGCTGGGTTCAAACTGGAATGGCATGGTGAGCAAAAAAACAATGGATTTAGGCCCAGATCTCTGTACTGGAGTGAATGTATGACATTGTTCTGCATTCTGTCCATCAACTGTTGTTTTTGCATTTGTCACCCCGAGTGGGACGGGTATGCCCAGACGTGGGTCCTGTGCTCTCCATGCCACTGGAATCAAGCTATCCTGGCTGAAGAGGGGTGAACCCCGAAACCGGTCCTAGGATGCTTGTTTCCAGTCCAGGGAGGACCTGGCTTGGCAGTTCGGGCTGGACTGTTCCCATGAGGCACAGGGTCAAGACTCATTTGCATATGGCTGGGTTCAAACTGGAATGGCATGGTGAGCAAAAAATGATGGATTTAGGCCCAGATCTCTGTACTGGGGTGAATGTATGACATTGTTCTGCATACTGTCCATCAACTCTTGTTTTTGCATTTGGGTGGGACCAGGGCACCCACAATTGCATTGAAGTGCCAGGGGATTGGGTCCCCGGCACTGAAATTGGCCCGGGAGGGGGGCCACGCAGCCCACCTCCCATTATTTATTTATTTTTTTAATTAAAAAAAAGAGTCCGGGGATGGGGTCCTTGGGGCCGAATCAGCCAAAGAGGGGCGCCACGCGGCCTTCCTCCCCCATACAAAATAGGCCTGGCCCCAGGGGATGGGGTCCCTGCAACCAAAATTGTCCCAGGGAAGGTGGGCCACACGGCCCCCTACCCTAATAAAAAAACAATCAGCAAGCTTCCAGAGGCCCTGCCCCCTTTCACCACCACTCTGCAAACGCGCCTCCTGGTGCACAACTGGTTTGTGGATTAATTCCCCTTGACTGCAGAGGGTCTTTGGGGCCAACAAGCCCTCCTCTTACCTCCAGTATGTTCCAAACAGCAGGATTGCTGAGAGGACTTCAGAGCCCATGCCCCCTTTCTCCACCACTCTGCAAATGTGCCTCCTGGCGCACTGCTGGTTGGGGGATGAAGTCCCCTTGGGTGCTGAGGGTCCTTGGGGGCCAACAAGCTCTCCTGTTACCTCCAGTAAGTCCCACATAGCGTGATTATTGAGAGAACTTCTGAGGCTCCGTCCCTTTTCTACACCACTCTGCAAATGTGCCTCATGGCACACTGCTGGTTGGGGGGGTGGGTGAAGTCCCCAGGGTCCTTGGGGGCCAACAAGCCATCCTGTTACCACCAGTACGTCCCACACATTTGGATTGCTTAGAGGACTTTGAGGCCACGCCCCCTTTCTCCACCACTGTGCAAACACGCCTCTTGGTGCACTGCTGGTTGGGGAATGAAGTCCCCTTAGCTCTAGAGTGTCCCTGGGGGCCAACAAGCTGTCCTGTTACCTGCAGTAAGTCCCACACAGCTTGATTGCTGAGAGGACTTCGGAAGCCATGCCCCCTTTCTCCACCACTCTGCAAATGCACCTCCTGGCACACTGCTGGTTGGGAGATGAAGTCCCCTTGGCTCCAGAGGGTCCTTGGGGCCAACAATCCATCCTATTACCTCCAGTAAGTCCTACAGAGCTCGATTGTTGAGAGGTCTTCGGAGGCCATGCCCCTTTTCTTCTCCACTGCAAACACACCTCCTGGCACACTGCTGGTTGGGTGATGAAGTCCTCTTGGATGCTGAGGGTTCTTGGGGGCCCAGAAGCCCTTCTCTTACTTCCAGTAAGTCCAACATAGCAGGATTCCTGAGAGCTTGTCGTAGGCCCGTCCCCTTTCTCCACCACTCTGTAAACGCTACTACTAGTTAAAAAACTATAGAAATTCACTTTAAAAAACAAAGGTCACAGAGAAATTATCGTTAGGATATAGAATTTTAAAAAACCTTAGAAATTCACTGAAAAAATCAAAGGTTACAGGGACGTTATAGTTAGGCTCAGATTTCACTCACAAAACTAGTGAAATTCAGCAGTTACAGTTACCTGAGCTAATTATAATGCACTGCTAATGACCTCACATATTACATCACTGATGACATGGCCAGTGACATCACTGATTACATCATTGATGACTTCTCAAATGATATTACTGATGACATCACTGATGGCATCAGCTCAGAACAACTCACACACCCACTTACACCCCCAGAGAACCTCTTGTACAACCACTCACAAACCCATTTACAGACCCATACCACTCACTCTTCCATAGAGCCACTCACACACCCACTCCCTTACTCATACAGCCACTCACACAACCATTCACTCACCCATACACCCACTCACACAACCAGTCACTTACCCATACAGCCACACACACAGCATCTCACTCACCCACACAGCTACTCACATACCCACTTATACACCCATACATCCACTCACATACCCATACACACAAGAATACATACAGCCATACAGCCATTCACACAATATATGTTTGAAGTAGAATCACTCAGTAGTAGTGTACCTAGTATACTCATGTTGTAGTAGGTTAGTATATATGTTTAACATCCATACACTCTTTCAGAGTCAGAGTGCCACATACATTATATAAAAAGAAGCAGAGAACACTGGTACTTGCCAAGTTTAGCGGGAGAGCAGCTCCTGTATAGAGCACCCTACAACACCAGCAACACTCTGAATCTGCTCACCTTAAATGTCTATTTTTCTAGCAAAGTTTATAAGCATAGGATTAGCACAGTGCCATCCATGCCTGAGCTAGAAAGGGACAAAGTCTTTTGCCATTTCTGAAAACTTTAGTTGAAAAACAGACATTTGAGGTGAACAGATTTAGAGTGTCACTGGTGTTGGAACTGCTCTCTGCCTAAACTTGGGAACTACCTAGAGTTCTCTGCTTCTTTTTTTGTACATATATGGTAGCTACCTCCCATTTTTTATAATTTGTGTCCAGGGTGACAGTGTCCCTGGGGCCTTTTAAAGCTCGGGAGGGGGCTGTGAACCCCTTTCCCATAATGAACATACCAGTCCTGGAAGGATTTAGTCCCCAGGACCCAAAATAGGATTGGGGAGGGGGGCCCTACTCACGCCCCTCCCCAAATATTGTTTTATTTTTTAAATGATGGTCGAATAGGGAAATAAGAAATTAAGAATGATTTACTCTAAGATGAAGGGAAAGAAAAACGCTTTACAAACAACAGCAAGGGCCAGGTTGGGAGAATGAATAAGGCACCTTGAAATGCTAATTTCAGCATTTCTGAATGTACAACTGTGTAATCTTGCAAAGGATTTTCCTTAAAAATTTGGCGATACGTTTTTAAAACTTGTACATTTTAATGAACATCTGAATGTTGGTAATATTTAAATAGTGAGAGAAATTTTAGAAAGTCAAAACAACTTATATATAACTTGTTTTTTTGTAACTCTGCTTTTGCTCATATTATGCCTAAATCTATGCACTTTATGAAGAAATATAGTATGACATATTCGCACTTTAGGAAACCTGTAGGAATCAATGGTTTCAGAATGGTAGCAATGGTTTCGGATTTCAGGTTATATTTTATACATACTTAATGTTTTATAACTTGTGTATGGTAAGACCAGAAGGATTAGGTAGATGGGGATAAATACATTATATTTTTATTGCTTAAAAGTTAATATTTGTATGATAAGAATGTTTTTTTCTTTTTTTAGTGTAAATTCAATGCTATGGTTTTAAATATCTATGCATGAATAAACTTTACTTACTTACTTACTTACTAGTGAGAGAAACCTTCAGCTATAGATTGGGTTGGTGGAGGAAAAGTCTAGAAAAAAGTTTGGATTTGCTGGAACATATTCTTGTAAAAGTCCTTGTAGCAAAGTTTTGCAGGAGAAGAAGGATGATGCTGGGAATCTCAGAATGCTTCTTAGACAGTACAGTTGACAAGTTGATGAAATTGTCACCTGTTTACAAATAGGATTGCTAATTAATCTCTAACTAATAAAGGGACAGGAAAAAGTGAATGAGACCAGAATAAAAAGGAGGAATAAAGTAAAAATGATAATTGAAATAGATTGAGTTCTCTTTCCTGGACAGTTATGTTAAGTCTTTGTTCTGTCATCCTTTCCTTTCCTGCAAGATATTCCCCTGCATCGCAATGCATTGCATTGACTACTTTGTTTTTGCCACATCAACTCCTCTAGGGACAACCAGTAGGAAATCAAACTGACAAAGTTCAGGGACTAAGCACAATTTTTGTGCAATCCATAATTTAAAAGCAGTGCAAGCAATGTTTGTGCCAATTTCTAAAGCTATTACTGCAAAGGGAATGGGATGTAATGTGTTTTATAGCTTGTTTTTATTCATTGCACCCTTGCCAACACTTATGACATAGTTATTTACTTCTTACTAAAGGGGTTGTTGTTAGCGAAAACCTTGGTAGTTATTTAGAGTTTTGTGGCTACAGAACAATGCCATGTACACACTCTAAATAGGGTGGATAGGTCCTCAGCCAACTTCTGGTGGGTGTCCCACATCTGCCAAACGCTGAGTATCTGCATTAGATCCTGCTTTTTGACCAGCCATCCTTTCCATACCATTTTCAAAAGAAACCCAGGCACAAAAAACATGGTTTTCAGCCTAACTAAATTTCTTCATTTAGCCCCTGTGTTATATATAAAATGGACAACTGAATCCCTCTGCTAGACTCTTATGAGGGAAAACTACAAGGCTCTTACCTAAGGTCTGCTGTAGATGGGTCCATGGCTTCCTTCTTGCACCAAAGAGCCTCTCTCATTAGTAACTGCTCATGAGTACACACAATGATTTAATCACACTTCCAGTTAGGCCATCTGAACGAAGTCCCTCAAATCCTGGTTTGCAGAACATTACAAGGAATTGCGTCGAAGATGCGGCACGAAGCCGAATTGATGTGTCGGTTCCGAGGTGTAGTGAGGCTGTGTGTGCAAAGTCCTGCATCGTCATTGAGGATCCTCTCTATGAGGGCTTATGCTGTGCATTCTGGAGTCATGCAATCGAGGAGCTGCGTCAGTTCTGAGGAGCTGCGAGGCTCTGATGCAGAGTCCGTTGTTGAGACTGCCATGGACAAGGGGTGCGAGGGCCTGCACTGAGGATGCGTCGCACAGAGGTAGTTCCGAAGGGCTGTAATGTGATGGGAGTCTTTGCAATGGGTCCAAGGGATGAGAGGGCCTGCCCTGAGGATGCGTCACACAGTGGCAGTTCCGATGGGCTGTAATGCGAAGCCGGTCTTTGCGATGGGTCCAATCTAAGCATCAGCATTCATGTGTCGGTCCTGCTCGAGTTTCGGCCGCACAGCAGAGCAGATGTGTCAGTGCCGCTGGTTCACAGAAGCTGGCAGAGCACCGTAAGCCCACTTCCAAGGGCCCAGGACAGTGGTGGCACCACTTGGTCAGGTAGACTCACAGATGGCAAAGCCAAGGTGCAGGTGCAAGGTTGTTGAAAGCCTGTTTTGTCCCTGAGGCTTCATATCAGGAGGCCAGCCAACTAGCCCTTGGAGTCACTCGAGATGCAGGCCCAGTCATTCTCACCCAAACAAGAGGGAAGCAGGCAGAAGATCAGCACAGCAGGGCAGCAGTTCTTCAGAGCAGTAGTCGAGCAGAGTGGCAGACCATTCAGCAGCACAGCAGTCCTCCTTCCTTGCAGAATATCCACAGGTCCAGAAGTGTACTAAAGAGTTGGTGTCTGAGGTCTAGTATTTATATCCAGTTGTGCCCTTAAAGTGGGGTGAAGCTTCTAGAGGCATGCTTTTGAAGTGCACAGGTTCCCTGCCTTCCTGGTCCTGAGTCCAAACTAACTACAGGGAGTATGCAGCCCTTTGTGTGGAGGCAGGACACAGCCTATTTAAGTGTAAGTGGACCCAAGCCCAGCTCCTCCCTCACATCCTGCCAGTGGTGGCTCATCCAGGCACATCTAAGCTCCCCATTGTGTGTGTCTGACTAGGAGGAATACCTAAAACCCAACTGTCAGCTGCACCCAGAGACAGGCTGCAGGCACCAAATGGCTATGGTAGGAAAATGCCAATTTTCTAAAAGTGGCATTTTCAAAATTGTAATATAAAATCTGACCTCTTAATAAGTTAGAATTTTTCATTATAATTCCAAAGACACCAAGCATAAACTGGTGACTTGTTCCCATCTAGAAATTACACTTATTAAATGTAATAAGGTAACTCCAAAGTTATCCTATTGGAGAGGTAGGCCATGCAGTAGTGAATAATGAATTTAAGATTCTTTCACTACCATGACATGTAAAACTTAAAAGTACATGTCCTACTGTTTAAATACATTGCACTCTGCCCTCAGGGCTATCCAGGGCCTACCGTGGGGGTGACTCCTAGATTTGGGCCTGGCAAAAGGTTTTTTTTGTCAGGTTGAAGTGGCAGTTAAAAATGCACACACAGGCTGCAATGTCAGGCCTGAGATATGTTTAAAGTGTTACTTAAGTGGGTGGCACAATCAGTGGTTAGAATCATTTAATTTACAGGCACTGGGCTTTGGTAGTGCCACTTTACTAGGGACTTACAAGTAAATCAAATACGCCAATTGAGTATAAGCCAATTGTACCATTTTTTAAGGAAGGAGCACAAGCACTTTAACACTGGTTTGCAGTGGTAAACTGCTTATGATCCTAAGGCCATCAAAAACGAAGTCACCAAACAGGATGGCTGAAGGAAATAAATTAGGGGGAAAACCACGCCAAGGATGCCAGGTCTAACAATACACATGAATGGAATTCATGGTAAAAGCCTGAGATGCTATGTGCAGATGATCAGAGACTATGGATTTCTCCTGACAGCAGTGTTGCCTATATCATTGTGCTTGTTCACCGCTGCCACATGTGTGATGACTGTGCCAGGAGAGTGTGTATTGAGTTGATAATTATTGTCATTACTTAAATCCTCTGGTGTTTAACCCTGCCATTACTATCACCTTTGTGAAGGCTTATCAAAGTTCTTTCATGACAAGATATAGAAATTGTGTCCGCTTTTTTTAGTTCTTTCAGGTAATATCTATGCTTTACCTACTATGGAGCTTTCCGTCTCTCATAATGGGCAGTGTCTGTCTCAATTTAAGATCATCTTGGTGAAGAATTCGGCCAAAGCTTTGCTTATGTGTATGTGTGCCTCCCTGTGTGACCCTTGCAAGTGCTCAAGAAGCTACTGCAGATCATTAATCCAAATCTTAATGTACTGTTTAATCAATCAATGGAGACCTTGATTGTTCCTGACTGCTGGAAGCAAGACTTTGTTGTACCTCTGCCAAATGAAATGTCAGCGTATCCTGACATCCCATCAAATTATTGTCCAATGTCTTTGCTTCCAGCAGTGTCAAAGATGCTTGAAAAATTAGTCATCTGCCAGCTGTCTAATTATCTAGATCAAGGGCTTCTGCATTTTACCAAATGCAGTTTTTCACAAATTACAGTATGGAATCAGCATTGCTTGAAGTTGCCAAATTTATTATGTTCAGCTTGGATCAAAACCACTATGCTGCTCTGGTGCTGTTGTACTTATCTGCAGCATTTGGCACTCCATATTGCCTGCACAACTTGCAAGTGTGGAAGTCGATGGACTGGCCCCCAGTTGAATAAAATCTTTCCTTTTTAACAGAAGCCAATCAATCACAATTTCTCCCTTTAAGTCTAAAACTAAAGAGCTAACCTATGGTGTTCCGCAGGGCTTTTCAGCAAGCCCAATGGTATTTAATATCTACATGGCCGCTTTAGCTATAGTTGTTCAGTCCAATGGCCTTAAGGTGGTTTTGCATGATGATGATACATGGCTGATGAAATCCTACCATTTCTCAGGAGGCCTATAAGCTATGCCTTACCCAGGATGCTCAATGAATATAAACAAGTTGTTTGGCAATAAACTCTGACAAAACACTTGATTGTAGCCTAAGAAACTGGGAGATTCCCCATGCTCTACTAGCACAACACGAACTCTGAGTGTCAAATCTGATGTTCGATACATATGTGTGCATGGCATGATATGGCCAGAAGTTACTCCGTGGCTTTGTCACATCTATGGCCTTGCCATGTACATAGTGTGAAAATGGGTGTTTGGCAGACCGTGTCTGCTATGGTCACGACATTCAGCATTGTGTGTGCCATGATGTGCATGGCTCAGCCCCAAGTAACTCCGCACTCGTGGCCGAATCTCTGCACTCGGGGTGGATCGCTGCCTCGAGTGCAGAGATTCTGCCTAAAGTGCAGAAACTCCACCTCGAGCGCGGAAACTCCGCAGTCGTAAAAATACAACTCATAACTTATCTTTGTGAATACCGAAAAGTACTAAAGTTAGACGTTTGGTCTAAACTTAGACCAAAAGTCTAACTTTACCTTTGTGAAGCAGGCCTGTGTTTGCAAATGCTTGTTTCTAAAATATATCATTTTCACTTCCATGTTTCTTTCCTCACCTTGTTTCACCTCAATTTTATGTTTAAATTTGTTTTTCTTTGTTTCTTCACTGGTGTCTTATATTTATTTATTGAAGCTCTTTCTACTTTCTCTTTATTGAGCTCCTGTTTCATATGCACAATACTCGTCAGACTTTGCCAGTGTTGCTAATTTCCTCTTGAATGAGATTTTTGTTCCCCTCCCCTCCCCCACCTCTATCTCCATGTAGCACAGTTGTCAACAGCACAATTGATAGTGAACGTGAATGGAGCAAAGCTTTTGATAACGGAGGGCCATATTTATGGCAAAGTGATGCAGCGCAACAAGTCACCTTGCTGCACCACACTGTACCACAAGCAAAGGGCAGTAATTCACCCAATTTAATGGAATATGGTGCATTCCTGTCCTTTCCCTTGCACTGGTGCCATTTTGGCTGCCTAGCGCCAAGGCAGGCACCCTTGCACCATGGTACAACGGTGCCTGTGTTGCATGCAGGATTGTTTTTGTGCAGGAAGGGGCACCTTCCTACACAAAAACAATACTGGGAGGCATATTCCTCTTTCTATGTGTGCTGCATTCTGCAGCACACATAGAAGGAGGAATAAACTAACTCTGGGCAAAGCACTACGCTACGCTCGCGTAGTTTGCGAAGTTTGCGCTACTTCGCACAGCGCATATTGCACGTAGCACAGTGCAAACACGCGTAGCGTAGCGTAGCATAGTGCAGCGGTCATTTTTTGCTTGCTCGCGGTCCTCAACGTCAAGTTGGCGACCGCGAGCAAGCAAAATGACATCCCGGCGAGACTTTTTCCTCGTTCGCGATCAGCAACATCAAGTTGCCGATCGCGAGCGTGGAAAATAAACCTCCCGGCGAGATTCTCAACGTGGGGAGGTCAGGTTTCTCATTGCGAGTGGTCGCGTATGCTCGCGACCGCTCGCGATGAGAAACTACCAGTCCGCGTTGAGAAAGCTGCTGCTCGAGTAAAAATCTACTCGAGCGGCAGTAAAAGACAGCTCGCACTGTGCAAGATGCCGTTTTCAATGATTGCACAGTGCGGACAAGCATCCGGCACTGTGCAATCATTGCGAACAGTGCACTACGCAGTTCGTGTAGTGCTACGCGTAGCTCGCGTAGTGCGAACTGCACTTTGCGTAGCTTCGCGTAGCGCTACTTCGCGAACTACGCCCAGGCTTAGAAGAAACAGGGAGAAATAGAGATATTTCTACTCGTTACCTTCCCTGGGAAAACATAAGATATTGGTGCATTCCCAGGTTTACGAGTTCTTGTAAATCTGAGGATGCGTCAAAATCCGAGTGGGAACACCCATGCAATACCCATGGAATGCCTTCTCAGGGCAGCTCAACACAACACAGCCATTTGCGCTGAGTTGTGTTACTCCAGATTTAGGAGGCCACTCAGAGGAACTCAAAGTGGCTTTGCGCCGCTTAATAAATCCGACTTAGAGGTTTGCGTCATGCTTGTATTAGGTTGTGTGGTGCAAACATGACACAAGCCTCTCATACATATGCCCCGTAGTTTTCAATAGTGCTCTGCATGCATTTGCTACTTATCCTTTAGGTGTAAATGTTACTTGTCCTGGCAATTTCAGGTCCATCGCGCAAGTCTCTAAATAAGACTCAAAGTTGCAGAAAAAAACATAACACTTGTAAAAAGATATGTTGACACTACGCAGAATATTAAGCAGATTTTAATATTCACAATTACAACATGATGATTATGTAACAGTCTAGCATCCAGGTGTTCATGGAAGAAAATGAAATCGGGTGGTCAAGTTAAATCATCCATGATCCTTTTTCAATATCTAAGCACTGCCTGACAAAACACAGTCAGTTCTTCCAAGTAAATTAATTTGTGCAAAGCTAACTGATGGAGTCTGCATTTAGGGGCATATTTATGACTTTTGTGGCGCAGGGCAGCGCAGCAAATCACCCTGCTGCACAGCCCTGTGTCACATGGAAAGGAACGGAAAGCGCCCTATTCATCCAATACAGCACATTCCTGTCCTTTTCCCTTGCGCTGGTGCAAAATGCAGAACACAGAAAGAGGAAAAGAAGAGGAGAGATAAAGATATCTTTTTGGCACATTCCCAGGTTTACCTCTTCTTGTAAATATGGAAATGCATCAAAATGCATGGATGTTGCAAAGGAACACCCACGCTACACCCATGGAAAAGTCTCACTGGTGCAGAGTAATGCAACACAGCATTACTCGAGATTTATGAAGCCATGCAGGGCCACTCAAGGGGGCCTTGTGTGGCTTCATAAATCTCATTTTATATTTGCGTCGTTCTTGCACCATGTTGCGTGGTGCAGGAGTGACACACAGGGGGCTCATCAATATGCCCCTTAATCCTTGGGTATTACGCTCACTCCATAAACCACAAGGTATCATCAGCTGACTGCTTCCACGTATGGCGAGTCATGCATTTTTAGACACTTGCTGAATTTTTCTTTTGATATCAACTTTAAGTATGAGTTTATATTTTTAACATGTTTAATTCAAAAACCATAAAAATAAGTACTTTGAACTATCCTTCCACTGATTAGCAAGCCATGCTACAGAAATTGTTTACGATTACATGTAAGGCAATGGGACAACTTCTCATGTATACAGCCTGGATAAACAGCCCTTGTGTATGAACAGCAGAACACGGAGGCTTTACTAATTAATTCATTTTTTTATTTCATGGTTTTGTAAAGCACTGCATTTAAGCAAAGTAGAACCTTTTTGTCGGTTGGTGCAAATCAGTTAAACTGTTTTTGCATTATAAAATGGGGTCAATCAGAAACGATTAGATATATTCGCACTTGAAAAGGCTTTCTTGATTCGCTTAAATAGTATTCAGGTGAACATGTCCAGCCCGTTCTTGGTGTTTCAGGATCTATAAAGATCTATGAGGTACAAAATAAAGGAGTGGCCGATGGGGCGGATGAGGTCCAAAAACGATTATTAGTCAATAACTTGTGCATCATTAGATCTGTATGATGTCTGCACAGAGCTAGCAAGTAAAGCACAATTTGTATTTCATCTTTGGTGAAGGTTCTTTCTTCACCAAATGCATGATCTATTGTTACTGTTATGCTGTGTATTCACCTACACTACCTCTATCGCCTGATTCAACCCCCTCTCACAGTATACATAGTAACATTATTGGTTGTCTCTAGAGAGAACTCTTGCATCCTCATTGTGAATGATGGACTAGGAGATCAAATTTACAAGAATCGCATTATTAATCATTACCCATGGTTCAAGCAAAATTTAGTACAGCTATGTGCTCTGAAAGTACCACATAAAACACACAAACGTACGCACACACACACAAACACACGCACACACTCTCTCTCTCTCTCTCAAACTTGTAATTGCCTTACAGAACACCCAATGGATGGTAAAACATGTTAGGCTGCTTAAAACAGAAGCAGAGCAGCAAATGCAACTCATAAGCAGGAGGGAAGAGAAAACACGTAGTTTGAAAGAGCGCTTAATAGATTTGCTCAGGACGCATCATCCATTAAACGTAAGCGTAAAGCACATTTTTGTGGAATGGGTTGAATAATTACAATAACTAGGCCTCATTTAGGAAGAAATCAGGCTAACAATGTTGGTGTTGTTTGATGGATCTGCATGAAAATTGGGATGTCAGAACAAGGCCTAAGATGTTTACTGCATGGGCAGAGGGTGGTTGGCAGCGCGGAAGGTGGGTATAAGTCCTGGCCACAGGTCTGGCTGAAAGTCAGACCCTTGGTCAACAGACAGCCATGCTTCACCAACCACCCATACGTTTAGCAACCAGAAGCACATAACATCATAGTCTTCTTTTCTGATTCTGTACGAAATGTGGCACACTGGTAGCACATCTGGCAAACTTTCATTACTTCATGTGTTGTGCAGTGATTGGTGTAAAACAAGAATTGTTTTCCTTTAACACATTTAATAATTTTTTCTCTCTGTTCTATGTTTGCTGAATGGAAATACTGAATATCTTGCCTTGAATCTAGAACTTTACATAATGTAAAGCCAACCAGTGCTTATTTGAGATAAATGCATTACAAAAACGTGTAGGTAGACATCCAAGTGTTGATTTTATCTTGATATCTTGACAGTTGAAAAGGCTCTTTGAATTGCTTATTACTTTAACAGCGATTGATGAATTCACCCAAAACTTGGCAGATAAATCGCATGATTAGCAGCTCCTTTGTATGTCATGTTTTGTGCACATCCATCTAGGGAGGACACATTTACATTCAGTGTTCATTTATGAATATATTTTCTTCATTTGCATGATTTGCAAGACATTTGGCTGACAGTTACCGCTTTCAGACCAGAACAAGAATCTTACACTTTAGCCAGAGATATCTGAGAGTAATTTAATGGAGTGGTGTAAATCAAGGGAGTGACAACCTACCTTACGTAATAAAACCCCGCCCTTGTTAGGGCGAACTGCAAGGTCAATAAATTATCTTGTGATAACTATGGCCCAGAGAAGACAGGCTAAACGTAGAGCAGGTGTAAGGCATAAATGCAGTACAATAACAGTAATAAAGTCAAAACACAACACAGTAAAAACACCAAACTGAATTGGAAAAATTGAGTATGTTTTAACCTACAAATGACACCAAAATGACGAAAAGTCAATTAAAGGGACCAGAGATATGATTTTTTAAATGAAAATAGCACCAAAGTGTTTTAAGCACCAAGCACGGTCAACTGATTACCATAGAGCACATTGGAGCACAGTTCCGATACAGAAATTAGGTTTGACCTGATTGGAAGATTTGGAATGGGACTCAGTCTCAAAAATGGATGAGAAAAGTCCTCAGGAGGACAGAGTAGCAGGCTGTAGCCAAAGAGGGCTAAATACACTTGGGTAGTTGTAGGGCATGGCCCTATTGAAGCCATTGGTTGCTGGTGAGTAAGTTGTGGGCAGGAGAAATTTAAATTTTTCACCAAGGAAAGTCCTCTCGCTGGTCAGATACTTTTGGCACCTTCACCCAGTCAAGATTCCTACATTCGCATGTAATCACTTTTTTTAGCTCTAAATATTTTAACTGGTCAAAGCTGCTTGCTATTGCCAAAGACAGCTCCACTAGGCCAGATACCTTCTCTGTGAGGTCCAGTTGAACCAGATTTGCAGCTATGGAGATGTTGTGAGCAGAAAAAGTCAGGATCTTCAGCCCAGTGGCAGTGTACCTTAGACGGTTATGCTTGTAGTGTTGCCCTGATCCTCAGCAGGTCTGTAAGTTGAACATTTTTCTAATTCCAAAGTTTCCAGGGGTGGTGTGAGAACCCTAGCCAGACACAGTCAAATATTCCAGGACCTTAGGAACAGCACCTCGGGTTTAGGACGTACTCCAGCAGAGGTCAATAGCAGGGTCCAGGGCATATCCAGTTGAAAATGGTCAATTGGGCAGATGCAGGAAAAAGTCTCTTGTAGTTTGTTTTGTCCATGTAACTATAACAGGAGTGCAACCTTATGAACCTTGGAGTCAACTACTTTGTCCTGGGTGCAAGAGGGAACAGTCCCATTCCTTCAGGGCACCTCTCAGATCACAGATGGTAGGCTACGCCCTCTTCTAATCTTCTTCAGGTCCAGAAAGTGTTTTGACTTGAGGAGGGTGCGAGATGATGACACGTTTGATCCTGGCACTTGCTTGTGGGTGCGACCCTAACCAAGAGGCAACTCTACCCACCTTGGCAGCAGTTCCTGTATGCCCTCCTGCAAACAATCCCACAGTGTCCCCCACCCTAAAAATTAAGAATGGTGATACCCTTCTCCAAATGTAGCCAAAGTAATGGTCAGTCCTTCCTCTCTGGTCACTCCAAACCAGTCCTGATGGCAGCTCTCCCACCACTCGGTTGTATGACAAAACCTTGTGCCCAAAAATATTGAGGCACATATTGTCTTCCTATACTTATATAATAGGAGTGACAAAAAATATTGTGTCAAAAATATTGTGGAAGGGAATATTGTCCAAAAGAAGGCACGCTATTATTTTTTAATGAATCTAAACTGTAAAGCAATATTTTTAGCCTATTATTATAGTTAAATACAATTCAATGTACACACAATATTTCAATCAATTATTTATAAACATATTTAATTTAACCCCTTCGGTGGTCATGAATGAAATTAAATGAATGAAATGAAATGAAAATGAAATGATGGAACGGTTCCGTTATGAGCCACACTGGGCGTGTGCTCGTGACAGAACCATTCCATCATAGCACACATCCATGGGCAGCCCATCTCACCCCCCCAAACAGGGATGGAAGCGGAAGAGTTTCCGCTGCCACCCCCGAACCCCCCTCGGCAATCCTATGATGTCGGCTCCCACGGCGCACAGCAACATCTTCAATAGCCCCCAGACGCTTGAAGCCATTTGCTTCCAGGCGTCTAGAGAAGGAGCTAGGTGTTTCCTGCTCTGGGGGGGGAGGGGGGCTTCTCTGTTCACAGAGGCATCGGGGGAGAGGAAAGAGTTTTTCCTCTCCCCGATGTCTCTTTGCAGGGCATTCTTGCTGCACAATTGTGCATGAAAGCGATCCTTTGGGCAAGGGTTGCTTCCTATGGGGGTAATTTTCTGTTTGCTGTTTTCTGCCCACCCCCCCCCCCCGGGACAGATCAGGCCGACTTTTTGGCTGTTCTGCCCTACTAGCACCAGGGATGTTAAACGTTCGAGCATGGGGGCGATCCCTTGGGCAAGGATCGCCCCCCAATTAATTTTTTTACACTTGTGGCCATTGTCTGCCCCCCTCCCCGGGAGTGGATCATGCCTATTTGAAGGCCCATCAGTTGCTCTAGGGATTTTCATTTTTATTTAGTAAATGGAAGTGACCCCTAGGGACAGATCGGGATGAGTTTGAAGCAGAAAACACCACTAATGCCATAACATTTTTTGCATGGGGGCGATACCCTGGACAAGGATCGCCCCCCAATTTTGTGCTGATACTTATGGGGGCAGATCAGCCGTATTTGAAGGCCCATCTACCCCCTGGTGGGGTAGAAACCCACAAGCACCAGGAATATGTATATATTAATGTTTCGGGTAGCCCCTTGGATAATGGTTGCCTCTATTGGTGGTAATAATTTTTTTAATTGACTTTTGGCATTTTCTGCTCCCTCTGGGGGCAGATCGGCCCTATTTTGAGGCCCATACTAGCACCAGGGATATGGATGTATTTATGTTTGGGGGTGGCCCCTTGGGTAAGGGTTGCCCCAGTGGATTGGGACATCGGTTATTATTTACTTTTGGCTGTATTTCTGTCCCCGTTGGTGGCAGATTGGCCATTTGGGTAGTGACATAGCGTGTTATAATGTTAATTGTTTTATTTCTTGTCATTTGCAATTGTAATGTTTTATTTCTCCTTTTTTATTCTAGTTCAAGGCTTTTGCTTCTTTGACTGATGTTCCAGGTTGCGGTTTCCTCACTGGTAGTTCTGCAGTTTGTGTAGTTACATGTGTGTGGTAAGAAAATGTTTATTGTACTATTTACTCTAAATGAGTATCATTTCCTTGCATGAATGTGTTTTTGTAAATGGTGTAATAATTGCGCTATGTTTAGCTTCTGCCGTATTGTGTGTGAAAATCTTTTTGCATTTGTGTTCGATGTGTATTTTGTTGTCTTGTGAGTAATTTGTTTAGTTTTTTCTTTCTAGTGGGATAACGTTGGCTTTTGCTCTGTCTCTGCAGAGGAGGTGCTGGTGAGTTTAGCTGTCTCTGGCAAGTGAGTCATATAGTTTTTGAGTATATAGATCCTTGTGATAAAGCCAAACTTTGTTTATTAATTATTTTGCACTCTGTTGACTTGTTTGTAAAGTCTCCTTTCTTAGTAAGGATTATGGCTAGCCACAGGATGACAGGTCAGCAGGTTGTTTGTATGCTTTTCGAGTCTTTCTCTGACCATGACTGACTATGCATCAGAGGCAGAGGAGAGAGAGGAATATTCTGGTAGTGAATGTTCTGTCCAAGAAGAATCATCAGATGTTTTAGAGAAGGACATTGATGTGCCGATAGTCAGCAAGAGGCATCAGGACTGCAGCCCATTGGAAGAACTGACCTCTGTGTTGCCCCAGACATGGTGCAACCGGGGTTGCCTGACTTTACTGGTATCCCAGATTGTAGAGTGGATACTGAAAACCTTTTGCCTATACACGTATAATCACTCACTTATACAGTCAGTCACACACTGACTGAATCATCATATATATATATATCACATTCTTAAACTTTTTAAAAACACTCACAGTCACTGGATGATGTCATCAGTGATGTCACTGACCATGTCATGAGTGATGTAATATGTGATGTCATCAGCAGTGCATTGCGGGGGCGTGAGTTATAGTTAGTTCAGCTAACTATAACGGCTGAATTTCTCTGGTTTTGTACGAGTGATATGTCAGAATAACTATAATGTCCCTGAAATCTGTGTTTTTTTCAGTGAATATATATATATATATATATATATATACATATATATATATATATATATATATATATATATCAATCAATGAACAAACTCAGTTTCTCCGCACCTCCACATCCCAGACAGGCGAACAGAGAATCCACGAACCACTGGAAATCTTTGGCATAAAGATTTTTTTATTTGCTCCTCAGAACGACGCGTTTCGGGCAACACTTGCACTTGATCTCGTATATTTATATATATATATTCACTGAACTAATCAAAGGTTAAAGTAACGTTATAGTTAGGTTAATTTGTCAGTTACAACATTAACATTTTGAACTTAAAAAAACACAGAAATTCTCCAGTTATATTTAGCAGAGCTTACTATAACTTGGTCCCCGGCCATGCACTGCTTATGACCTCACATTTTACATCACTCATGACATAGTCTATGACATAATTTATGACATCACTGATGACACAGGGCCTTATGGTTTTTAAAGGGGAGGTCCGCCATGTGGCCCCCTCCCCGAGACTAATTAAGCCCATTAGGCCCTGGGGACTCCAATGTCCTATGATTTTTAAAGGGGAGGGGGGCTAAGTGGCCCCATAGGCCTCTTTTTTTAAAAGGGGGGCTACATGACCCCACTCCTCAAGTCTTATTAGCCCTGGGGACCCCATCCTCCAGGGCTGTCTTTTCTTTATTAAAGGGGTGGAGGGCCATGTGGCCACCTCCCTGAGCCTTATTAGGCTCTGGGGACCCAATTCCCCATGCCCTTTTTTTATCAACCTCCAAACGTCTTACCAAGCCTTGGGGATCCCATCCCTATTTCCTTTTTTTTTTATCAAAGGGAAGGGGGTTCGTGGGGCCTCCCTGAGCCTTGTTAGGCCCTAGGGACCCCAGGGCCATTACTAAAAATAAAGGGGGGGGCATGCAGCCCTCCTCCCTGAGCTCCCTACTGTTCTTCATGATCTTCATGATGTGCTGCACTGCCCCTGTCACCTGCTTTGCCTGGTCAGCCTGCTGTCCTTTCCCTTGTCCTCCTCCCCTCTGCCCTCTGTTGTGTGTGTGTGCCCTAGCTCCTTCCCTCCTTCCCTCTGCGGACTGTTCTGCTGTGATTGCATGTGCCGTCGGCCCTCCCCGGACAGCTTGCTACCCCTGTCTCCCTGCCTGCTCTCCCTGGTCCATTGTGCTGCCACTGTCCATGCCATCTGCCCTGCCTTTTCAGCTTGCACTCTCTGCCCACCTGCCCTCCAAAGTCCATGCATTTGCCCCTGCCCCTTCCCCAGCCTCCATGGTGTGTTGTGCTGCCAATGCCCTTGCCCCTGTTGCCTGCCCAGACTGGTCAGCTTGCTGCCTCCTCACCCCTCCCCCCGGCCTACTAAAGTCAAGTAATGTATTATGTAATATAAATAAAAAACATAATGATTAAGATGGTTACTATAGAGTCCTATGTTTCCATCTTGCGACCAGTGGAGTGTGCACTTAGCAAGGCTGTAAATCTGGTTGGGTCTGCTACTTCTCACCAAAATGAGGGGAAGTTTGCACCACATATAAAATAATAGTGCTGCCACCTCCTGCTAAGTAAAAATATTGTGAGGGATTAAACCCAGGTGGTGATATCAGAAACAGGACCCACTGTCTATTGCTGCCATTACTAACAGGGCAGACGGTGATATAAAAACAAAAAGAAGGCAGGCAGGGGAAAATATGAAAAAAATAGGACACGGGAAAAATAGGACAGATGAGTAGGAAAAAGATCAAACTGCACTGGTATAAACTGCCACATCCTCAACAAAATGGTAAATTTGTCGCATCACACATGATTTTGTGCTGTTTTTAGTACACAATGCCGCCTTGCCTCCATTTTGGAAGTGAAGACTAAATAACATGTATTTTACATACATTTTTTATTATTTCATAAAATGATCACAAAGGGAACTACCCAAGCTAAGTTAGAATCCGAATGAATGTCTACTTGTGGAAATACAAAAACATACAGAGAGTTTATAATCCTAATGGAAGACTCCTTGTAAAAATTAGCAGAGTGAAAGATATGAATTTGTAATCCTATGGAAAACTCCTTGTGAAAAATATCAAAGTGCAAATATGAGTTATTACTCCTAGTGAAAACTTACAAAGAGCAAAATGTGAGTTCATAATCGTATGGATGAATCCTTGTTGAAATGAACAAATACAAGTTTTAACTTTGAGAAAATATCTCTTTTTGAGTGATAGTCCACATTTGTTGGTTGACTGATGCTGCTATTAATTTTTCACTGCTGGGAGTCCTCAGTGTATGTGCCCTGACCCCTAAAACATGGTAAAATTAGCTAATTCCCAAAAGGTATATTTTAATTTTGAATATGGCCAAAGTGTATGATGTCAAAATTACACCCTTAGCATGGTAATTAAATGTCACCTGTGGTACAGCACATATTGTGCCATACACTAGGCCGACAAGGAAAGCATGGCGTTAGGCCTACAAGTGTAGCCTGACTGCAACAGCTTATAAACCTTTTGTGACAGAAGGAAAACCTACTTTGATAGATTGCAAAAGATACCCCTAATTAGGCCCAGCAGCCCACAAGGCAGGGTGTGTAATACTCAATTTTTCTACAGGAAAGGTGAAGTACAATTCAATGCTACTTTTTTATCTTTCGTCTGAATAAATCTAAAGAGCATATTCAGCCACTGAAATTAAAATTCAATTCAATTAAGAAGATGGATTTTTTGATGAAATAAAAGAAAATTTAACTTTTAAAAAGTCACCCTTCTCTGGCTGAATTTCCAGTAGGCTAATTAGCATCAGTGTGTCCAGACTGCCTTCTATGCCAGTGATTTATCCCTTGGCTAGGTGTGAAATTTCTTTCAGAGTAGGAACAATGTGTTAGGCTTTTTTGGATGATCAGGGTGTGAGGTACGCAACTTCCTGGATAATTGGAAGGGCCCAGTAACTTCCTTTAACTTAAAAGAGACCAGGAGGAGACCTTCTCAGTCATAGTTGTGTTAGGTAAGATCTGGGAAAGAGGGGCCTTTTGATCTCAGGTGCACTCTAGCCATCTTGACTGCATTCGCAGTGGGAGGGAGGCTAATCCTGGAACCAGTGTAGTGTAGATATGTTGGATGTATCTCATCATTGCCAACTACACACTTCTGGCTAGAGCCCAAGCCTCCTGGAAGGAACGACATTTTCTGCCATCTTGATTTTCGCTAGTAATTGTGCACTTTGGAATAATTTGCAGTAAGGCAAACCGTATGTGCAGTGAAAAGGAGATTTACAAACCTTTGACTAAAGGTAGTTGTCTCTACGTTCTGGCTAGTGGCATTTTCAAAGTCACATCTCACCTCCAGCTCCCCAGAATATACTTGGACATTTGCAGAGGAAGAAGCAGACTGTCTGTGATATGTAAGAGTAAGCAAATATCAGATGGTCAAAAGTGCCAATGTTTACAGTTGAATAAATGTGTGAAAAATACTCTCAGTGAGTTCCATGAATCCTTCCCCTGGTACATATCAGCAGGTTTAACCTGTTGATGTTTACTTACAAAAAACAGGAAACAAACTCATCATTCCGGTGTGCATTCTGGTATGCATGGTAGTAGGATCTAAACTTAATTGTATTGTGATTAAGTGCATGAGAAATGCTACATGTGAACACAGTCAAACATGGTACAATTGCCTAATGTACTTTTTATAATGTTCTCTATATTAAAATAAAACCAAATTTTTATGCACAATCATTTTTTTCAATAGAGAAGAATTTCTAAAATCAACCCTGACTATTCATAAATTTCACACTAGCTTGACGATCTTTCTTTGCAACTGACTCACACTTGCATGAGCACTCCAATGATGAATTACCATCATGCTCCATGATCATACTAGGAACCTCTATAACAGCAAACATCAGCAAGCACCAAAGGTCCAACTAGTGACCCAAAAAACAGCATACAACATAAGATCAAAATCTGTACCATAAATAGTATCAAAACCTGTGACCATAATAACCACCAATGCATTATACTTAGCAACCATCATCAAAAGTGCAGGAACTTCTACCAAGGCAACTAGATCTACCGGTACTTCTAATGTACCAATTACATCTGCCTCAGAAGTGCTCAAAGCCACACATTCTGCAACTACAGCTGCCTCAGAAAATTCTTCAACATCCTTGGTAGATGTTTAAATAACGTGTTTCAAAATTGCAACTAGCATTACATTAGTCATGAGGACTGGCCTCTGTAAAACTGATCCCATGTGAATGCATGCAGAAAACGGAAAAAACTGCAGAGGCAATCGTATCATCAGATGTCTCTGAACATTTCAGCCCACCACATCTAACATCACAAGAAGAGACATATGTCAGCTCACACAAGGAGAAACATCATATTCCAAGATCCTTAGTCCATCATGAAACAAGTAATCATAATTCCAGAATGGAAAAAGAACGAGGCACACTACTGAGTAACTGTATGCATCAGGCTGACCATGCAATACAGAACATTTTAACCCTGAGCTGACAACTGGTCCAAGGACAGACTTTGAATGCCTTGTTTTTTAAAGAAAATTATTACACAGTTCCAGCAGCAGGCCATTCTGAAGGGTGAGAGGGCCAGCCCCCCCCCACCTTTTTTTGTAGGCATGAAGAGTGTCTGTCAGCCTGAAAGACACTCCTTATGTTCAGTTCAGACAGCCAGGTCCTAGAGATGTGCTAAATGCGCAGGTGCCTGACTGCTTGAGCTGAACTTTGTCAGGCTAAAGATGTCGCAGCTTCTGTGGGTGTGACCTCTTCAACATGGCAAAGCACTTGGAGGACCTCCCACTCATGACAAGGGGGAAGAGCGACTGATAGCCTCACACCTGTGTGCTTCAGTTTAAAGTCCTTGCGCCTCATCACAGAGTGTGGTGGGGTAAGCAACCCTCACTGACTCCATTCCACTTAGGCACTGCCGCCTCTTCTCACTGGCTGACCAAAGATCAACAAATGAGAGAGGGTGTCATTACCAACCCTCCTTCTCTTTAAGGATGCTGCAGCTGGTAAGTTGTATTTTTTGGAACGTGTGTTGTGTGCATGTATGAATGTATGAATGTATGTGTATCTGTAAGTGTGTATTTTGAATGTGTGTTTGTGGTGCGTGCGTTTGTGTGTGCGTGTGTGTTAATGCATGGGTCTGAGTGAGTGTGTATGTATGCATATGTTGTCCTGCCACCCCCCTCCCTGCTCAAATTACCAGGCACCACTGCATAGTTCTCCAAGTGAAGGTGCCTGGTATTTATTCAAGAAAACAAGCACCTTCGACAGAGCGCATTTTCAACTGACAACAATCAAAGCATCCAAGATTCTAAGGTGAGTGTGAGTAATTCCAATGCGAGAAAAGAAGCGGGGGAGGAAAGAACCAACGGAAGAGACCAGGGAAGATGGCAATTGCAGTGATTTACAACCGCTTTTACCGCCCTGTTAGAGTTATTAGAAATCAAGAGATGGCCTTGTCTCAGATGACCCACATTGCACAATGAAACAACACTATGCCACCCACCGCACCATCGACCAGTACAGCATTGCTATCCTCACTGGCCTAAAGCCCAAGGGGGTGATGAAGATAAGCACATATGGCTAAACTTCTACCAATTTCTGAAGAGCCTGATCCCAAGAAAAAGAAGTAGAGAATATTTTTGTTTGATTACTGCAGTTACAAATGTGCTTTGTATTGCTTTTTTATAATGCACAGGATGGCTAGGTAAATTGACAATGTAACTTAAGCATGAAAAAGTTACGATATACAAATGCAACAATGTAAATTCTAAATTGCTTTAATTTCAGAAAATCATATTGCTATACAAACATGTGACTTTAGCATGCTTTGTTACTATTCAGATACAAATTTTGATGAAGCATTCACTTTTGTCTTCATCTGGTATCTTTTAAAGTCTACATAGTGTCATAATTTGTGAGATGCCGATCTGGACACAAAGGTAGCTCGTGCAGTGATATATGATGGAACGTTTTTAACATACTCCAGATTTATAGATGAGATATGTTTAAAACTGTTACATTTGTTGATATGTGATAGCTCTGTTAAGGCAGTGTTAAAAGCGCAAATGTTAAATGTTTTATTAAGTTCAAAATACATCTGGGACCACTTGTAGTTTTACGTTTTTTCATCAGTACCTTTAATAAAGGCGTAGAATATTGCAAAATGTGTGTTATTTCGGCCAGGTCCCTCTTATCCATAAATGTTTATATTATTATTTGATAGTGGAAACATCTTATGGGGAGAAGTTGGGATTTAATACCTGCTTTGAGGAGGTGGACATTTTCAGGAGTATATTCCGTAGATTTGAACATAATCAACACAGTCGTAATTCATTTTTTGTCATTGCATGCCATAATTATAGTGTGCGATTTATAGCCACTAAGACTATTTATAACATACGATTTTAGTCACATGCGGATATTATCGAATGTGAAACATAGTGCATGCGATTTTTAAATCAAAATAAAGCGCATCAATTTTAGCATCAATTTTTTAACTAAACGTGGTATTGGCTATACAATATATTCAAGGGAATAGTGGGGCATATTAGCAAGACCCACGTTGAATTATCGCCGTTTTAGCGGCAGGAAACTGCTGCTAAAACGGCGATAATGGGCTTGCTAATATGCGTTATAGAATTCAATAGAAGCCCAGGTTAGATGTCCTGCACATCTAACCTGGGCTTCTATTGGAATTCTATAACGCATATTAGCAAGCCCATTATCGCCGTTTTACGGCAGTTTCCTGCCGCTAAAACGGCGATAATTTTAACGTGGGTCTTGCTAATATGCCCCAGTGTCTTTACAGCTTTTTTAAAATCGCGTTATTTTGCAAAGCCTAACAACCACAGTTTGAACCTAGTCGGACACAATAAGGGATACTAGAGTTTGAGAAAAAATTGCCCACCCAGGCGATTCCATTCTGAGTCGTTATTTGACGTTAAAGCATGTAATATTCAATTTGAAATCGGCCTTCTGTTCCATTTAATGCCAAGGACTATCTCGTCTTTATTGAATGGATATCTCCCGTGTGGAAATCAACAACAGCCTTTCTTTCCTAACCATCCTGAACAGACTTAAACCGATTCAATTTGCAAAGCAGGTCAATGCATTTCTTGGACTGCAGGAAATACACCTTGGAGTCATTTCATCATGTTAGCGGGCGGAGGGGATGCCATGGTGACTAGCAGACAGCTAGTTGATCTTTAAATGTCTTGCCATTTGCTGGGTTAATGGAAAGAAAAACAACATGGCTGGAAATATTCATCTTAATGCAGACATTGTAGGCGGCATTTAGAGATACCCGCAATGCCATGGCCTACTCTGTGACATGTATGTTCATAGAGATATTCTGCAGCACAAAAAGGTCCAATTTGTCCTGAGGAATACAAACCTGAAGATTGTATATGATTTTCGACATAGCAAAAGTAAAAACATTTTAGTGAAGCGAAATGCTAGTTTTTACCTTGCAATTTTACGTAGTGGATGGAAACAAAATAGGAATTGGCTCTGAGAACCGTATGGAAAACCCTGTCACAAAGGATGGCCATTTTAAGAGCAGGCACCATGCATTTCAAGCTGTAGGTGTGCTGATTTACCCCATCTTCTTATCGAACTTAGGGGCATATTATCAAGGAATACCGATATTTATCGCTAACCGCGCTTAGCGCGAATTTTTTTAACGCCGCCTATCGCTGGAAAATATCGCTGAGATAACACCCTATTAACAAGGTTTATCTCCATAGCGATAAAATTTCCAGCGATAGCGGCTAAATGTGAGAATATCGCTGGAAAAGCAGCGATATTCTCGCATTAACGCAAGGATGGATTCAGCCTGACAATCCATCTCCTATACTTTAAACAGGTAAGTCATCCTCAGTAGCAGGTGTTAAAATCTAGCGATAAACGCGCTTAGCGCGATTTATTTTATCGCTTCACCTGCCTTGTTAATAGGGGTTAGTTGTGTTAGCGACTGTTTTCAGTCGCTTTTAGTGGGGAACGCCTACCTTGCATGTCATTAGCGATAATTATCGCTGGCATGCAAGGCGATGGTAAAACCGGCCGCTAACGCCTGAAAGCTGTCGCTAACGCCTGTTAGCGACAGCTTGCTGATAGGGCGATGCTGATAGGGCGATAAAGCCCTTGATAATATGCCCCTTAAACTCTTACTAGAGCCTTTTTAAGCCGATAACTGTATGACCATCTTGGGAGATTTTAACTTTCACCAAGAAGAGTCAGATGATCAAGATTCATGCTCCCTGATAGAGGCTCTTGCAAATTTGGGAATGTCACAACTGGCATCCGGCCCCACCCATAGGGCAGGCCATACACTGGATGGTATTTTTACTAATGATACCAGATTGGCTTCTCAAAAAACCATCCCTATCAGCTGTTTTGATCATAGCGCAGTAGCCTTTGCTCTCGTATCCTTACCTGCAGCCAGAAAAAATAAAACTCCTCGGGGCATATTAGCAAGACCCACGCTAAAATTATCGCCGTTTTAGCGGCAGGAAACTGCCGCTAAAACGGCAATAATGGGCTTGCTAATATGCGTTATAGAATTCCAATGAAGCCCAGGTTAGATGTGCAGGACATCTAACCTGGGCTTCTATTGGAATTCTATAACGCATATTAGCAAGCCCATTATCGCCGTTTTAGCTGCAGTTTCCTGCCGCTAAAACGGCGATAATTTTAACGTGGGTCTTGCTAATATGCCCCCTCGTTTTATGGATAAGTCAAGAAACTGGAAGGGGGTCTCGGCTGAAGTACTGGCCAGAACTCTAAATAGCATAGTTTGCGAAATCCCTGATGATTCAGATAGGGGGGCGGAGGTCTTTGCTGAAAGGCTGGAGAGAGCAGCCAACAAATTTGCCCCTTTTAAGGTAACCTCGCATAAAAGACACCCACCATCAGCCCCCTGGTACAACGATAAGCTTAGGTTGCTTAAGCAGGCATGTTGTCGTCAAGAGCGGACATGGAGGAAAAACCAAGATGAGCAAGAAAAAATCTTATACAGAAAAACCATTAAAGAATATAAGCTCGCGCTGAGGAAAAATCTAATTATTCTACGCACAAAATTAAGAACCCTTCTTCCACCAAAGAACTTTTCAGGTTAGTGCAGCTGCTCTCTACCTCGCAACCTGGGGAGGAGCTCTCAACCATGAAGGACTTGAGTTAACCGCTAATGTGTCCATTCAGCTAAGTGCTACTAGCGGGCCACAACTGACACCCCAAGGGATGTCATCGCAAACACTCCAAGAGATGAAAGGCTAATCAGTCTTTCGTACTCTTTCCCTCAAGATGGTGGAAGAATATCTTCTTAAAACAAACTCAGTATTACCTCTGGAAGCCTGTCCACCAGCAGTAAACCACTTGGCGGCCAGTGTTATAGCCGATAAAACTCTCCAAATTAATGAATAAAGTGATCATATCCGGATCTTACCCTCGGAGTTGGAAGGAGGCTATCATTAGGCCTCTCCTAAAGAAACCGTATCTGGATATCACTGACTGCAAAAATTATCGCACGATTTCCCTGCTTCCTGTTCCAGCAAAGATTCTGGAGAAGCACCTTAATATCCATTTGATGGAAATCGCAGATCAGCAGCATTGGCTTAATGACTCCCAGTTCGGCTATAGGAAACATCATGGGATAGAAAACGCATTAATCTCAGCCACTGACCGCATAAATTGGTTAGTGGATGAAACAAAGGGTGTGGCGTTGATTCTCTTGGACTTATCAGCGACATATGATACCATCTCGCCTTTGCTGCTGTTGGAGAGACTTCAAGGCCTAGGCATTTATCACCAAGCCCTTGCCCTTCTGTCCTCTTTCCTCAGGGAAAGATCACAAAAGGTGAAGGTATAGCACTTTTACTCAGAGGTCTTTTCCCTGCCTTGTGGAGTGCTGCAGGGCTCATATTTGAGCCCACACTCTTTAATCTCTATGTGGCCCCTCTACCGGCAATAATCCAGATATTTGGAATGAAGGCAGTGTCATATGCTGATGACATTCAAATTATGGTGTCAATTCCCAAGAACTCATGCTCATTAGCAGAGAATGTCTCACGATGCATGTCTACAAGGGCAGAATGGATGTCTAGTAACTTTTTAAAACTTAACGGGGAAAAGACGGAAGTGATGATTTTTGGTTCAGGAGCACCTAGCTGGAAGAGCAACTGCGGCCGCACTCTTTAGGAACTTGCCCAAACCCGGGGAAAAAGGCTAAGAACCTTAGAGTTCTGATTGATTCCGAACTTAACCTCAATGCCCAAGCAAATCATATAATAGCAACCTGCTCGTGGATTATAAGGATGCTTAAGAAAATCTTTCCGTTTAATCAACAGTCTGTCCGTAAGCAGGTCGCTCTTGCCCTGGTAATGTCCAGACTTGCAAGTCACTGTACCTGGACTCAAATAATAACACGCAGCATAGATTCCAGGTGGTACAAAATGCACTGGCCAGACCTATTCTGGATATTCCCAGGCATCAGTCGGCCTCCAGGGGTTTGGCAGCCCTTCATTGGCTTCCAATCAGGAAACGCATTATGTTCAAATCTCTTTGCATTGTACATAAGGCTCTCTATCTCCCTTATCCTACAAGATTAAAAGCTATGTTTAGTTGGTACTCCCCAGGTAGATATCTTCGCTCATCGCTTCAATTCCAGCTCATGGTGCCGAGAACCAAAAGAAGGAAATGGGGCAACAGAGCATTCTCAACGGCCGCAAACAGATTCTGGAACACCATTCCTCAAAACCTTAGGGCTATTTCTCAGTTACTGCCCTTTAAGAAGGCTCTCAAGACCTGGCTTTATCCTCTGTAGACCTCTTTGTATCTGAAGGTCTAGCAGGTATCCTCCGGACAGCTGTCTATAGCACCTTGATGCCTTTGCGTAATTGTTGCGCTCTACAAGTTCTAAATCACATCAAATCATAAATGAACACCACGAGCAGAGAATAAAAAGTGATGATGGAAGAGAAGAGAGAACAATGAGCTAATGTTTTCTATATACATCTCCACAACCTGTAAGGGGCTACAATGTGTGCATATTATTACGGAAACACACCAAGGCTTTTTTTGCATCTATTGTAGTTTTGACATAATAATATCAGACTAGTTTAGTCCTGTAGAGTTCATAATATAAGCACTCGATTTATTGTTTGAATGTCCCCATGGCGCTCTCGATGCTGCATTGTGTGCAGAATTTTTCAAGCTTGTGTCTCCCCTTGCTGGTTAAAGTGCATTTTCACCAATTTCAACATTGAATAGCTGATGTCAATGGTTGGATGGAAACAGGGAGTCACGAGTGCTTGTGCGCGTAGTGTAGTGTGTATATGAAAGTGTGACTCAATGTGTTACAGCTCCTATACCTGGGTTTTAACCCGTTTGCTGCTCCGAAAGTTCCGCACCAGTGCGGAACATTCTATTAAACGGGCGGGGCCGCGTCGGCCAACGGACGTGCGCAGCACTACCGAGGTAGTGCTCGTGACGGCCGTTGGCCGACGCACGCAGCAAACGGGTTAATATCTCTCACATCCAAGCCCACAATATATATATAGGCTCAACTGCAAACACCACTTAGTCCCCCATTACAAGTAGGCAGCATAATTCTGGCATGTGTGTTACCTACTGTTATTGCACAACCCGGAATGATACGTTTAGCGGCTAACACTGCACACCTGAAGGTCAAAACTGCCAAACTTTATCAGGGGAAAAATGTTCAGTACTATTTGTGTGACAATATACAGAGAATAAACAACATTGACATACCCAAATATTGCCCAAAAATTTAAAACATCATTATATTGCGACTGTATAGTTAAAAAAAACAAGAAATACCAAATGTCACCTACACATTAACATTTAGAAAACTTAGTAATGGTGATACCCAAAATATTGAACAAAGGAAATATTATATAATTCTAAATATACCAAACTATATGACATTACATATATATATATATACACATTTAAATAACCACAAAAACCAGTTAACAAACAAAAATGCTTTTCCAATTAAAAACCAAACTAAAAAGGCCACAAAAATGCACAACTAAGGGGCCGATTACGATGCTGGATGGACCCAAGTCCATCCGGCATCGTCCTGGAACTGGAACTGAATGACCTCCTGTCGTTGGCTCCATTCGAGGAATTAGGATGCGACTGAACCCTGTTCGGTCTCAATCCTGTACATTGCTATGGAAGCATGCATTCCGGAAGGAATGCAAGCTCTCATAGTAAAGTGCTAAGGTGCAGTTCATCCCTGCACCCTGAGGCAGGCACCTCAAAGTGCCTGCCACCGGGTGCAGGGATCAACAGGGAGGCACCATAGGTCCCCCCTAAGTCGCCATTCGGTGGCCTTGCACCCATCGGATCCCTGCTGGGAGCCCCCAAAGCTGTTTCCCAATGCCTTTTTGTGCCGGAAAGGCAGGCACAAAAAGACAGTGGGAAACTGCCATCGTAATCCCTCAGCCAGAAAGAGCCGGCCGGGGTATTACTGTGGGCAATCGAAATGGCTCGGTCGAAAGGGAATCCGAATCAGTGATTACGATGCGGGGAGGAGGGCTCCGACCGATGGTCGGAGCGCTTCCTGCCCGCATTGTAATCTGGCCATAAATGCTTCCTGAAGAACAACTGCAGCAGCAGAGCTATAATCTGCTGGATTACAATATCCACAATAGAAGACTTCAACACTTCCACAAACCAATAAATACTATAAAGTAAGTTTGACAATAATTGCTAACTAACAAAAGTAATAAAAAGTTAAAACTGTCTTAAGATCACAAATAGGTAAAATGGCACGGCTTATTTATTTCTCTAAAATAAGAGATCATCACCTTCAAGAAGGAAAAAAGCTAAAAGAGAAACCAAAAAAAACCATCGAATTGCTCAAAGTACAAAAAAGAACACCTCAAGTGTAACTATTGTACCGAAGCATGACAATTGAAGTAAAAGTAACACTTTGACACAATTAAAAAATAAACTGAAACAAACTCCTACAACAAATTTTCAATTATACCATAAACCAACACAACTATTAAAACCAAGAACAATGCCAAACAGGTCTGCAAAACAAAAAATATCATTCAAATGAAGTAAATATAACAACCAGATCATAAGTTAAAATGCACATTTGCAATGTAAAAATGGTAAAATAAATATATGATGGCCTTATAGACCATCATAGCTGGCTATGCCACCTATTAAAGGCCCGCTCCAGTGTTAACAAGAGCCATGATGACAGAAGGTCTTATTTATTAAAAACATAGTTCAATGTGTTTGAAACTCGGCTCTGGAGCCTTTGTTTCACAGATGTTGCTGAGATTGTTCAACAATAACAGTGTGTGGAGAGTTATGGCTGTTAGCTATTGAACATTATCAGCAATAGCTGTGAAAGAAGACTATAGTCAGCCCCTGGGTTTCACTGTGCTTGGCTAAACAGCTTTTCCTAGTTCAGCCAAGCCAGAGCTGAGCAGCATTCCCTTTTCCCTCCTTCCGAGGCTCCAGTGACACTGTGAGCTAGGGGAGGAGGTAGGGGCAAGGTTCCTTTGGACCCTGCTGCACCGGCTCTGCCATTCACTTTCCCCTGCCCAATCCATACATTGTGGAGAGGCAACGGGAAAATAGGCAGAGGCTGTGTACAAAGGAAACTGTAATGTTGAGAGCGGTGGGTATATACCAGTTTCAATAGACTGCTGCCGCTCCATTTTCTTCAATGGAGCTCTCAACATTTCAATGTTCTAATAACTGCTATTGTATATTTTTTAAAAATCCATATTTGTATTAACTAAAACCCACAGATAAAATGTTTGAAATGTCAAAATACTTCAAATCCCAACGATAAAGCTCTTATTGAATATAAAGGATATACTTATAGTAAGGCAAACACCACCAGTTTGGAAATACTCTGCGAATGTGCCAAATATTATTTAGACACATGGCATGGCATGGCTATGGCTAAACATTAAATAGATGAAAGCTTTAGGGAATTTTACCATCCCCCATATATTACTGAAGAAGAAGTCAGAAATATGTTACATGACTTGAAACAGGCCAGTACTAATGCATAAGAACTAACAGGAATGATTCTTAAAAATATTTTACCAAATGTTTCGGAACAGGGAACAGGCAACATTCCTACCTGACCAGCCCTAAAAAGGTTAGTTGCTATAATACGTAGAACAGCCTGGGTCATACCAGTAACACTTAAAAATATTTAGAAATAAATATTACCCAACAATTATTAACAACTCATAAAATGACACCTATTTCTAAAATGACAACCTTAATAAAGGAAAGAAGTTGTTCTTGCCACCATCCAATCAAATATGCACAATATATTGTCAATATCAAAATACAACCATTACTGCCTGTATACACTGTTACTAACAAACAACATGCAAGTCATAATTAAATGTTAACATATATAATACAACACACTAATAACTAGAACCCACAAAAAAATCATCATAGATTTTGACCAGGCAATGGTTTCGACCACACTAAAAATTGCTTATTTTGAAGATTCTTGGGTTGGTTTTCTGCATCGATCAGGCCACAGACAGCAACCAATATATCACATAACCTTGTGGAATGTCTATGACAAAACTATGTCCCAAGAAGCAAAGACAAATAACAAAGTGGAATGGTGCCACAATTCTTCTCAAAGAACACAAAGCCACCTTTCATTCTGCCTATTGCTAGAACTACTTTAAAAAGAACAAAGCTAACTGTAGCTAACAATTGAACATTCCCTAACCCAATTCTAACCAACAATCTCAATGCAAAATAAACAATTGCATGAATTCCTAGCATGCAAAGTAAGTCTCTTTGCTAACATTTAAAGCCTACCATATCTAGAATCAATAGCAAGAACCCTAATTATAAAAAAACACTAAACAACACAATTATACCTCCCTAAAACATGAACACTCATATCTTATCAATATATACGAACAAATATTAAAATACCAATATAAAACTCAGATTGATAATTAAATATTACTTTAACAAATATTTAAAATAATAAATATACAAGCCAAAATAACCAACATTATTTTATATTTTTTAACACTTTTCTATCACCTCCATAGTTTTCCAAACACAATAAAAAATCCTATATATACACAATAAATCCACAAACATTAAATAAAAAAAATAACATTGCCCACTGAGTAATATAATTAAATTAAATAAGATAACATTTAAAATTTCACAGCTGGAGTGGTGGTTAGTGAAAAAAGCATAAGAAAACTACAATGCCAAATAAAAATTGATAATAGAGAATTCAAAATAATGCAAAAATGAACCAGACAAAATTAAAACATCCACTATGACTAGAATAATTCTGGGAATCCATTCAAAATCTGAAAATAAAAAAATACCCTCCACGAAAACTGCAAAACATTTTTCATAAAAACTGAAAAAAAATTCGTAAATAAGTAACCACATCTTTTACTTGAAAAAAATACATCCAGGTTAAAAATAAATTCTGAGATCTGAAAAACGTGTGAAGGAAAAATATCTAAACCCACCCAAAAAACATATACCACCCTCTTACAAAACATAGCACAGTAAAATAAAGCTATAACATCACTGTTTAATATATAGAGTAGAAAACACAAATGAAGGGGTGAGGGTACGGACTCACCTACCCCAAACCCCTGTCAATACTTTAATCCACCAAAAGGGGTAGGGAGTAAAAAAACAACATGTAGTGGTGTTGTGATGGCAGGTGCTGTGTGTGCTAATACTACCCTCACTCACACAGGTGTGTGACATGCTTCATCATAGGGCTGCTTACAAAACACCCTGGCGTAGCCACGCACAGGGTGGAGCAATAGGGAGGGGGGAGACAATAGAACACAAAGAGAGACACAATTGTTGCAGTGACTGGGAACGTCGGTAGTGATGGTGCAGTGGTGAGTGAGTTAAAACTAGCTCAGAAGTGTCACTGTGCCTAAACTTTATTCTCGGACCCTCCGGCCAGGATTAAAAACGTGAAGGATGATGGTGATTGGGAGATGCAATGTGCTCCTAACACCCCTCCTTTACTGCTGTGTGGTCGAAATGTTTCGGCCGTGAAAATGTGCCCCACAATCTAGGGTCACGCCGGCCTTCCTCAGGATTCTACCTGTCCCAGTATTCCAGTGCTCTCATCTCCAGTTGAGATGAGAGGATGCCTAGACCCCTTTAGTTCTGTGTTGAGGAATTCCTCTACATTAGTAGTAGGATTTACTAAAAGAAAAGGGAACAACAAGACAGTGCGAGGGAAAATAAGAAGAAAGGAGCACAATTAGGGGTAATCCTCTCTTGATACTTCATGATCTGTGTGTGATGATGTCAATGTATATTTACACAGACGCACTCTCGCGTATCACTTGTTCCCCCAGTGCTCACAAAAATTAATAATCGCAGCACAGTATACATCAAGCTGACGTTCTGGGGGCCCCAACCACTGCTCACTAGTGGTTAGATGTATGCCTTACTCACCGAGTTTCACCCTAAGTCGAGTGAGAACTGGCGGTGGGCGAGGAGAGACCCCCTATATAGTCTCACTCTTTTCATTGTAGGAAGGAGAATCATAAAAATGGAGAAAGGACATATAGTTAATAAAACACCGCCTGTTGCGTTAAGTTGTAAAAAACACAAAGGGCAAAAATCACATACATTATGCTGTCGTGGCCCCTAATATATCCAATCGTCATATGTGGAATACGCAAAGATATCATTGCAGGGCTCCGATATAAGTGATAGTAATACCAGTAATAAAGAGAAATGTGCTAGGACTTGAGAGTCAGTTTCTTGTGCAGAAAACGGGCCAGATTTTAGAGGCATCCTTATCATATGTTTGTTAGTAGAGCCCAGTCCAAAAAGCCCCTAATTAACAATTAGTCCACCTGTCCCCCAACTCCTTACTACTCCAATCAATCAATCAAACATTTGTAAAGCACGCTACTCACCAGTGAGGGTCTCAAGGCGCTAGAGGGGTGGGGGAGGAAGCAGCTGCTGATCGAACAGCCAGGTCTTGAGAAGTTTCCTGAAGGTCAGCAGGTCCTGAGTTAGTCGCAGGTGGGTGGGGAGGGTGATCTATGTCTTGGCGGCGAGGTGGGAGAATGATCTGCCGCCAGTGGTCGTTCGGTGGATGCGTGGGACGGTGGCGAGGGCGAGGTCCGCCGAGCAAAGCTGGCGGGTCGTGGTGTAGAAGGTGAGTCGTTTGTTGAGGTATGCTGGTCCGGCGTTGTGGAGTGCTTTGTGAGCGTGGGTGAGGAGCTTGAAGGTGATCCTCTTGTTGACCGGGAGCCAGTGGAGGTCTCTCAGGTGGGCGGTGATGTGGCTTGGGTGACTGTCCTTCTGGTTTCGGTGGGGATCCATCTGTAGATCTTGCGGAGCATGCGGAGGGTGTTGAAGCAGGAGGAGGAGACCGCGTTGACTTGCTGGGTCATAGAGAGCGTTGAGTCCAGGATGAACCCCAGGTTGCGAGCGTGGTTGGTGGGTGTCGGGGCCGTTCCCAGCGTGGCCGGCCACCAGGAGTCGTCCCATGCGGAGGGGGTGGAGCCAAGGATGAGGACCTCCGTCTTGTCCGAGTTCAGTTTCAGGCGGCTGGTCTTCATCCACTCTGCGATGGCCTTCATTCCCTTGTGGAGGTTGGATTTGGCGGTGGCCAGGTCCTTGGTGAGGGAGAGGATCAGCTGGGTGTCGTCAGTGTACGAGATGATGTTGAGGTGGTGCGCTCGGACGAAGTTGGCGAGAGGTGCCATGTAGATGTTGAAAAGGGTCGGACTGAGGGATGATCCTTGGGGTACGCCGCAGGTGATCGTGGTGGCTTCGGATCGGAATGGGGGAGGCGGACTCTCTGGGTTCTGCCGGTGAGGAAGGAGGTGATCCAGTTCAGAGTTTTGTCGCAGATCCCTGCGTCGTGGAGGCGTGTGCACAGGGTGTGGTGGCAGACGGTGTCAAATGGCGGCCGAGAAGTCCAGGAGGATGAGGGCCACGGTTTTGCCGTTGTCCAGCAGGGCCCTTATGTCGTCGGTGGCAGCGATGAGGGCGGTTTCGGTGCTGTGATTGCTTCGGAAGCCGGATTGGGAGGAGTCCAGGACGTTGTTCTCCTCAAGGAAGTGGGTCAGTGGTCTGTTGGCGGTCTTCTCAATGACTTTCGCCGGGAATGGGAGCAGGGAGATGGGTCGAAAGTTCTTGAGGTCCTTTGGGTCCGCCTTGGGTTTCTTGAGTAGGGCGTTGATCTCGCCGTGTTTCCAGCTCTCCGGGAAGGTAGCGGTCTCGAAGGAGCTGTTGATGATCTTCCGGAGTTGGGGTGCGATGATGGAGCTTGCTTTGTTGAAGATGTGGTGGGGGCAGGGGTCTGAAGGTCAGCCGGAGTGGATGGTGTTCATGATTTTGATGGTGTCTTCGTCGTTGACGTTGTTCCAGGAGAGCAGGAGGTCGGTGTGTTTGGTGGGCGTTGAGTCGGGGGTGTCAGCATCTGTCGTCGGTGTCTGGGTGTCGAAGCTGTTGTGGATGTCTGCGATCTTGCGGTGGAAGAAGGTGGCCAGGGAGTCGCAGAGTTCTTGCGATGGCGGGATATCATTGGAGCTGGAGCTGGGGGTGGCGAGTTCTTTCACAATGTTGAAGAGCTCTTTGCTGTTGTGTGCGTTGTTGTTGATGCGCTCCTTGAAGGAGGTCCTTTTGGCGGATCGGATGAGTTGGTGGTGCTTGCGTCTGGCGTTCTTGAGGGCTGCGTGGTTGTCTGGTGTCTGGTTGTCGCGCCACTGCTTCTCGAGTCTTCGGCAGGCTTGCTTGGAAGCCTGGAGGTCGCCGCTGAACCAGATGGCTCTCGTGTCGGTGCGCCTGTTTGAGGGTTTCCTGATTGGGGCGAGGGTGTTGGCGCAGTCGTCGATCCATTGTCTGAAGTTGTGGGCTGCTGCATTGGTGTCTGAGGGCTCGGAAGGAGGGCCTCGGGCGAGGGTGGTGATAAGCTGGTCTTTAGTGACTTTGTTCCAGCTGCGGTGTGGGATTTGTTGCGGTTGGTTGTGCGCGGTGTGTTTCTCGAAGGAGAAGTGGATGCAGTGGTGGTCGGTCCAGTGGAGTTCGGTGGTGTGGCTGAAGGTGACGTGGTTGCTGGCGGAGAAGATGGGGTCGAGGGTGTGTCCGGCGGAGTGGGTGGATGTCGTGACGAGCTGTTTGAGTCCGAGGTTGGCGAGGTTGTCGATCAAGGTTGTGGAGTTGCTGTCGTTTGCGTTCTCGAGGTGGAAGTTCAGGTCTCCGAGGAGAATGTAGTCTGTGGAGGCGAGGGCATGCGTGCTGATGAGGTCGGTGATGGAGTCGCTGAACTGCGGTCGGGGTCCCGGGGGTCTGTAGACAAGGGTTCCTCTGAGGGTGGTGTTGTGATTGACGTGGATCTGGAAGTGTAGGTGTTCGACCATGCTGAGGGAGTCTTCGGTGTTGGTCGAGATTCTGATGGTGTTCCTGTGGACGATGGTGATTCCTCCTCCTGGTTTGTTGTCCAAGGGTGGTGCTCCTCCAGTCGTGCTCGCCTCCATCCTTCCGCCGTGTAGGATGAGGGCGGAATGCGAGCGCTAGGTTTTTTATGCGTGTAAGCCCTGATTGTAGTTCCGGTCACGTGGTCAGTATAACTACATGATGCCGTATCAGGCTGGGCTCATAATCGCAATCCAAACCCACGTGACACGTCACATGACCCCAATGTGTAGTTGCTAAGGTGATAGTTCCGTAAACTTCTTGCAGCGGAGGGCATTCCTCAAGAGAGCCAAGAGGCTCCTCGTTAAACTGCTTTTATTATTACAGCTTAACATTGTGTATAAACATTTCATTGTAGTTCCGATGACGTGACCATTATAACTATGTGATCACCTGAGATGCAGGGCAGGTTGACGCTGCCCTAGTCAACGTGATACATCACCTGACATTCTGTGCGGTAGCTATGGTAATCATTGTGTTATTATCATGGAGTGGAGGTGGTGCCACACTAGAGCCCGAAGGCTCATCGTTAAAGACGCTTCTAATATTAGAGCGTTCAAGGTAAAAACAGTGGGAAAGTAAAGAATTCACCGCTGTCGTTATGTCGGGTAAGGGCGGAGTGTAAGTCAGAAGTATTGCTATTAATAAGTGTGGGACATTATTTAGTTTATATAGTGAGTGTAAAACACACAATGCCATTATGGGTAGAGTTAACGGTGGCTGAAATGGCCCACGTGATATAGCCCATCAACCCCATGTATGATCGCTCTGGACATGGTTCTATACACATCTAGGTGCGGGGGGCCCTATTCAAAGAGCCATAAGAGATCAACCAATAATGTTAAGAGTGAAACATACTCCGGATAGATTCATGGGTTCTGTCATCTATTCATGGAATGCCAAGGAATATCATCATTGAGACCCCTCTCGTGACTTTTGAGGCGGTAAACCCATTTCTGTTCCCTAAGGAGTAGGGCTCGGGTTTTGTCTCCCGCAGTGGGGCTGAATCTAGGTTTCTCAATGACAGTCCAAGTCAAATCCTCGGTAGTGTGCTGTCTCTCGAGGTAGTGCGCGGTCATTTTCGTGTTGGACTTTTTACATCTTATTGTGCTCCGATGCTCCATGATGCGTGTTTTAACCTTGCGGTTGGTCATGCCCACATAATGCATGTGGCACGGACAGGTAATGAGGTAGATGACGCCCTCCAAGTTACAGTTGGTCTGACACCTTTGCTCCCAGGGATAAGTCAGGCCCACATCAATGGACTTCGTGTTGTTAGTAAGGTGGCATACGTTGCAGGAGCCACACTGTGAGTGGCCTTGTATAGGTGGAAGTTGGCCAAGTGTCACCGGTTTCCTTTGTGAAGAGACTACAGGACTGGTAGGTACTAGCATATCTTTCAAATTAGCACTCTTCCTAAAGGAGAACAGGGGTTTCTCAATGTTCATCCCATTGGATGTGAGTATGTTCCAGTGCTTCAATACCACTTGTCTTGTTTGATGAGACGCTGTATTAAATGTGGTAACACATACTGGTTTATCCAAATCAGGTCTGACCAGAAGGTTATCCCTGTTGGTATTGAATGCCCTCTTCCTGGCTCTCTTAATGGTGCGTACAGGGTATCCCCTCTGGGTAAGTTTTCTGGAGAGGAGAGTTGTTTCCTCTCTAAAGCTTGATATTTCGGTACAATTCCGTCTGAGTCGGAAAAATTGACTCACTGGCATGTTTTCTCTAAGTGATTTAGGGTGAAAGCTCTCATAAGCTAGCAATGCGTTCTTGTCCGTGGGTTTATGATAGACCCTAGTGTGTAGTCTGCCCTCCTTCGGTTCAATAACAAGGTCCAGGAAAGGTAACCCTGTTTTTATAACGGTCGAAGTAAAATGGAGCAGGGGATTCCTCTGATTCAGCCAGTCAAGGAACTCGTTGACAGATTGTTCGTCACCCCTCCATATCAAAAGCACATCATCATTATATCGGCGCCACAGTCTTATGTTCTCTTTCCATGGGTAAAGAGGGTCATTGATCACGTTCTTCTCAAATGCTCCCACATACAGACCCGCCAGGCTCGGGGCAAAGGTGCTCCCCATGGAGGTCCCGTGGGTCTGTAAGTAGAGTGTCCCCTCAAATTCAAAGTAATTCCTAGTCAGTGCTATCTCTGCTAAGTTCAAGATGAAAGCACGAGGTGTTTGACATTGCCAATCTTCTTCAAACAGAATATCCTCCAGGACCCTAAGAGTCTCTCTCTGTGGGATGTTAGTGTATAAGGCCTCGATATCGATCCATCCATCCTACAATGAAAAGAGTGTGACTATATAGGGGGTGTCTCCTCACCCACCGCCAGTTCTAACTCGACTTAGGGTGAAACTCGGTGAGTAAGGCATACATCTAACCACTAGTGAGCAGTGGTTGGGACCACTAGAACGTCAGCTTGATGTATACTGCGCTGCGATTATTAATTTTTGTGAGCACTGGGGGAACGAGTGATACGCGAGAGTGCGTCTGTGTAAATATACATTGACATCATCACACACAGATCATGAAGTATCAAGAGAGGATTACCCCTAATTGTGCTCCTTTCTTCTTATTTTCCCTCGCACTGTCTTGTTGTTCCCTTTTCTTTTAGTAAATCCTACTACTAATGTAGAGGAATTCCTCAACACAGAACTAAAGGGGTCTAGGCATCCTCTCATCTCAACTGGAGACGAGAGCACTGGAATACTGGGACAGGTAGAGTCCTGAGGAAGGCCGGCGTGACTCTAGACTTGTGGGGCACATTTTCATGGCCGAAACATGTCGACCACATGGCAGTAAAGGAGGAGTGTTAGGAGTACATTGCATCTCCCAATCACCACCATCCTTCACGTTTTTAATCCTGGCCGGAGTGTCCGAGAATAAAGTTTAGGCAGAGTGACACTTCCGAGCTAGTTTTAACTCACTCACCACTGCACCATCACTACCGACATTCCCAGTCACTGCGACAATTGTGTCTCTCTTTGTGTTGTATTGTCTCCACCCTCCCTATTGCTCCACACTGTGCGTGGCTACGCCAGGGTGTTTTGTAAGCAGCTCTATGATGAAGCATGTCACACACCTGTGTGAGTGAGGGCAGTATTAGCACACACAGCACATGCCATCACAACACCACTACACGTTGTTTTTTTACTCCCTACCCCTTTTGGTGGATTATAATATTTAGAGTACACATATAAAAATGACATTTCACAATGAGGCCTGCTGAAGTACAGTAAACTAATTAGCATCTACTACATTGAAAAAGTATACTATAAAACAAGATCTAGTAACAAAAACTAGACCAAGTCCAAACACCACCCCCACTACTAAACCCTTATAAAATAAGTTTTAAATAATTTTACCTGACCCAGTGATCAGAAATGGAAACCACAAAATTCACAAACAGCCCAGAATGATGAATAAAAACTACAAAATCCAAGAACAATTGTTGAAAAAATGAAAATGATACAAAATGTTTTATAATATTATATGTTAAGTAATAAGTATAGAAAAAAAAGCCAATTTTGTTTCAGTATTTATAATGTTTAAAGAATATTAATGATGTAGAAAGGTATGTTTGTTTAAAATACTGTACACCACATTAACAAGACTTGCATACAAATAAAAATGCATGTACACTATAACTAAGTCATATGTGTGATGATGTTTAGAAAATGTATATATCAATGCAGTCTTAATGATTATACTCTACAAACGTCAAATTAATAAACAAATATTTTAAACTTCAAATTACTATAACCTTCTCATTTACAAAACAAAAAAACACAAACAAATGCTAACGATTTACTAATATCACATTTCTATTCCCAATGAAGACTTAGAGACAAATGAGAAACTGTTATACTTTGTGGAAGGTCTTACTCACTAATCTCACACCAAACATAACCACATTGGGGAAAGTGTTGGACTTTGGAGGAGTCTGATTTACTTTTTCTACTACAAATTCAATCACACTAGGGAAAGTATTGGAATAAATCTCTTTAATGGTAAAGTCTGATTTTAAGTTACAACATTAAATATTAATACACAATATTAAAAATGGCACTTTTAAAGGTTGGCATTTTCCTGTCCTAAACTATTTGGTGCCTGCAGCTTATCCTGTGTCACTTGACTGGGCACAGTTGGCAGCTGTATTTTGTTTATTCCTTCCAGACAGCCACACGATAGAGGACGTGGGTGGTGGAGTTGAGCACAGCCCCACTTGTAACTGATTAAGCTGTGCTGTGCTTCACACGAAGTACCTGTGACCCTTGCATTGTTCATGCAGCCTGCTTAGAGAAAGGGCAGGGGAGTCAGGAAACTTCAAGCACTTGAAAAGGAATTCTCTAGAAACGTCTCCTACTTCAAAGAAGGCACCAGGCATAAAAAGGGGACCCTAAGACCCACTCTTCAGTTCACTTTCTGGACCTGTGGAACGACTCTGAGAGGACTGCCTGCTGCGTGGCCTGCTGTGCACTTCACAGGACTGCTTTGGTGCACCTGGAAGAACTGCTTTTCTGCCTGGAGGCTGCCTTGAACACTCATAGTCCTGCCATGCTGCTTGAACCCTGTTTCATCACCTACACCCAGGACTACCAGAGTGACTCCAATGGTTAGTTAGCTGGCCTCCTGTTCAGAGCCTCAGGGTCAGAAAAAGCTCCCTCCATCTTGAACCCCAACTAGACCCTGCCTGAGTGAGTCAATTACGATGCTGTTCAGAAAGGCTCCGAATCAGATTCGGGTTTGCCAAATCTGATTCGGAATCCTTGTTCCCGACCCAATCGTACACAGTTCACAACGACCGATTACGATGCCTGTAAACCGTTAGGGCTGTCTGAATCGGTTCCGAAAGGCATTCGGACAGGTCGTGTCCTTCGGAGCCGAATCATACAGCTCTATGGACTCGGTTTCCAAGCGAGCGATTACGATGTCCGATTCGGACAGCCGTTCCAATTGGCTGCCGGAATCTGTATTTGGGGGCCCATAGCAGGCCCCTCTTCACCCAGGGCCTTTCAAATCAGGCCCGTGGGGGTCTCCAAGGGACCCTCCTTTCCAACCAGGCACAATGTGGCAGGCACCAAGGGGTGACCGCCACAAGGTGCACGATTTTCCCCAAACATCCCTTTTTCAATGGAAGCTTGTGTATTCGTTCAGAACACAGGCTCCCATTGAAGTTAATGGGAGACTGACCGAATAGTATCTGGAAGCATCCAGATGCATCCAAATCGCTCGGTCAGACTCCCCCGATTCGAGTCATTCTGAAAGCATTCCGGGACCAATTCGGTAGGAATGCTTTCTGGACGAGATCCTAATTGGCCCCTAAGATGCATAAAAACAGTTAAACAGTAGGCCTGGGAGAAATTTAAATTATACTCAATAACTTCACATTACTCTTGTGATGAGAAATTACCAAAATTCCACGGTTATGCCAGTGTGAGTTCTACCAAATCCTACCACAGGGGCACAGGAACAATGAACTAATAAAGAGCGAGATGCTGGTGGCTACTGCTGTTTGGGACGTGTAGCATTTAGTGCCTTTTCTTAGTGCAAAATGCATCCTTGGGCCCAAATTTGACACACAGGTGAATTTTGCACTACGAAAATAGCGCTAAATGCTGGATTATGCTTATCACATAATTATGCATAATTATGTGTAAGTTTGTGGTAATTATGCTAGAGAGCATTATGTCAGTTATGCCTACCCCTGTTAAAATGTCAAAACATACACACAAAAAAAGGAAACTTCAAGTTTTTTAAAATAGAGTAACATTTAATAAACAAAATGACAGCATCCAACAGGGGGAAATAAAGGGAAGAATTTTTAAATATTTAGGAGAAAAAGTGCCAAACAAAAGTAGAGTTCCAACAAAAAGTGCTATTCACGTGTGACCAGGACCTATAAGCAACTTGAGGCTGACCACGATGGAGAATAAAATGAAAATTTCTAACATATTTAAACCTAACACTCTAACACCTACTTCTACACGCTACACTAAGAGAGCATGGACTAACTTAAAATGCATTTCAAGTTTCTTAAGGAGACTCAAAACACTGCATACCTGTTAACAGCAAAACGCTGTGGTTATCAGAAGTTGGTGAGGCAGTGTTCCCTATGAAAGGAAAATATGCGTCTCATCAGCCCCTTGGTGCGGTAGAAGCTGTCAGCATAGAGCACAATGCGGCAGCATCTATGTCAGTCAAGATCTTCTTTGCCAGTATCTCGGGTGATAATCTTGGGCGATGGACCTCTCTTGACAAGTGGTCAATTGTCGAGCCTTTTAATAACCCTGGGCGGAGTTCGCGGAGTTGCACTACGCGGAACACAGTGAAGTGCAAAAAAAGCTCAGCCGCACTACGCGGAGCTCCGCAAGCGGCGGAGTACGATAGAAAAATACAGATCGCGGTGATTGCACAGTGCCGGATGCTTGTCCGCACTGTGCAATCATCGCGAACGGCACCATGCACAGCGCAAGCGGTCCCTGCTTTCCTTTTCTGCCACTCGAGTAGATTTTTACTCGAGCGGCTGCTTTCTCAACGCAAACGGGCTGTTTCTCAACGCGAGCGGTCGTGAGCATACGCAACCACTCACAATGAGAAACCTGACCCCCCCCGCGTTGAGAAATCCCCAGGAGGTTGATTTTCCACGTTTGCGCTCGCCAACTTGATGTTGGCGATCGCAAACGAGGAAAAATATCGCCGGGAGGTTGATTTTCCTCTCTCGCGGTCGCCAACTTGACGTTGACAAACGCGAGCGAGGCAAAAAACTCTGCTCCGCTACGCGGGGCAGAGTTGTTTGGAACTCCGCAATCTCCGCGGAGTTCGGAATACTCCACAAACTCTTCAAGCCGAGCGGAGTTCACCGCCCAGGGTTACCTTTTAAACTCTATGTTATCTAAGATGGAAACTTCTGACATAAGCTTAGGAATATGTGACTTAACCTATGTCTTTTCAATGTTGCACATCAGGTATCTTATCTATGTGATTATCTGAATGACTTTACATTTTCATAGTTCTTGGAAAGGTAAGGATAGACAAACTCTGCGTTAAAAGACAGACATGTTAGTGATTCCGAAAAATTGAGAAAATTGAGTTTTGGCCTGTTCAAGGTGGAGTCAGGCCTTATGGACATTATGTCAACTTCAGGGACAGCACTTGAGGGCACTTCAGAAAAGACCATTAGTAGGGTTCAATCCTCTACCAGTTGCACTCCAGGAAAAAGGCCTAAGAGCCACTAAGGAAGTCAGCCAATTGACCCTTCTAGTTTACCTCTTTGTCCCAGGTACAAATGGTACCAGGTCCAGCTCGTCAGGGCTCTTCACAGGTTTAACACAGCTTTTGTGTTCTTCTACAGGTCTACAAAGTGTTTTGCTGAGCTGTATGTGAGGTGCCACTTTTAAAGGATTTACTATGGGTGAGAATGACTCCTGGACACTCCCTAACCAACGAGGAAAAGGTCCCGGGGCAAGCCTTCTCATTTTTGCAGCACGTCCTGTTTGCCTTCCTACAAACTATCCCACAGTGCACTATTCTAAGGGAAATATAGGATGGCACAGGCTTTCTTCCAATGGAGGAAGCCATGGGCCAGCTACGGGTCTGTTGGGGGAAGTAACTAAGCAAGCCCCTCCTCCTCAGCTACATCATAGCAGTTCTAATAACAGGTCCCCCTCATACTGACATGTCTCATAGCTCTTACCCATCCCATCATTTCCCCGGGCCTAAGCCATTGTCTCTGCTCTGGGAACAGTTTTAATATATGAATAAGTTCAAGTAGAGGCAGCTACTGGCAGATTAACACAAATTATTCTCCTAGATCTTCAGTCAGGGAAACAGTAACTTTCTAAAAGTTACTTTTCCTAAATCTTTATCAAAATTTAGCTTCACGATTGAATTGCATTTTAAATAAATATTAAAAATAGTGCTTAAGCCATTTCTCTGGCTTGTCCCAAACCTGAGTTAGCAAAATTAATAAACTAATTTGCACTGTAGTCATAAGACAGGCAGAACTTTCCACAGTTAAAATAGCTTTTGGGGGCTTGTCATTACATTTCTACATGTTCCGCCTTTCAGTACTAGGCAGCCTACCTGGTGGGTCAAAAGGCCTACTTAGGGGTGACTTATTCATATTTAAAAGGAATGCTTTTTCATGTGAAAAATGTTATTTTGACAAGTCAGCCTGCAGTTTTAATCTGCAGTAGTCCGGTTAAATTAATATGCCAAAAGTCAATTGCCCTTGTCATATGAATAGATGACACAATTCGTGCTGCAGTCCCCGGGTGACATGTATGTTACCATGCAATGGATGTACTTTTTATACCATGTACACCATACAATATGGCTTTAATGGAAAGTTAAATATGCCAATTAGGAGTTAGCCATTTTTACCAGGTTTTAGGGGTCAGAGAACATATTCTGGGGGCTAGAGAGCAGTGCCCCAGTGTGCAGTGTTCAAAAACTTGCAGCATCAATTAAAAAAACATTGAGGCATCCAAGCAAATAGGGTAATTATTCCAATACAAATTCCTAGACAAACTCAGAAGGTTTCCATGCATTGGATGTGTCCATAGCACACATACCGTGCATTTTTTTCTGGAGCAATTATCAAATTTCTCCCTGTCTTTGCCTGCATGAATTTGTTTTGTATGCAGAGTCTGGTCTGGTTTTCTTAGTAGATCTGGCTTTGTGTTAAAAACTATGGGCCTGATTCACAGAACTAACTTACGTCAAAAACGTAAACGTAAACGTAAACGTAAAGTTAGTACTTTTTAGGTATTCACAGAATACACTTACTCATTTTGGTATTCACAGAATGAACTTACTCATTTCGGTATTCACAGAAGTTAGTAGTCCTAAAGTTAGGACTACTAACTTCTGTGAATACCAAAATGAGTAAGTGTATTCTGTGAATACCTAAAAAGTACTAACTTTACGTTTACGTTTACGTTTTTGACGTAAGTTAGTTCTGTGAATCAGGCCCTATGGGTGTTTGCTTCTATCTTCCATTGTAACACCCCCCTGATGCAAAGTGGCACAAAGCAGTTTTGTCACTGTGAAAGGTTTACCTTTGAAGCCCAAAATTCCTTTTTCAGCTATAAGTATCTGCTTGAGGAAGTTGAATACGAGACCGGATTAGAATTCGGAAACCTTGCCCACCCCCATTGTGGACTCATGCCATATCACAAATATATATAACGCTTTTGTCAAATGGGGCACCCTCCATCACAGCCCTACAAGATCGCATGGAATGAGCCGTAGGAGTCCTTGATGACGAGACAGGGGGGAAGAATGCAGATACCCAAGAGAACTAGCAATACAGGCAGGTTTCAGGCTAGTACAACTCAAAGTTCTTCACCATCCATACTATACTAGGAGGAAGCTGCTCTGCATGGGCAGGGTAAGTATGATCTCCTATCTGACGGTCTGGGCCCTCCCAGGGTGCCTTGTGCATACACTTTGGTAGTGCCCCTCCCTTCAAACATTCTGGACATGTATGCAATGGGTACTGGGAGATGTCACCAGGGAAGACATCCAACTCAAACCAGCTTTGATGACATTGAGGATTTGGGGGGAAGAACCATTGGCAAAATATTCACTCCTGTGGTGCAATACCACTATGATTATAGCTAGATGTGACAAAATCTATCTTTGGGAGGCCCAGACAACACCTACATTGATGGTTTGGGTCTGGAATTTGGACTGGAATCAACAGGCAGAGGAAGTGGTCTACAGGGGGAGGGGATGCCCGTGGAAATTCCATAAAATATGGGACGCTTGGGCCGAATACAAAGAAGGCACAGAGTAAACTATAACTGGACTGAGGCTTTAGGGACCACCAGATAATCCAACCAGCCTGGGACTAAATCAAATCGGTGCAAGAGTGATCATGGAGGTCAAAGGTCAGAGGTGGAGTGGCCCGGTGTTGAATTGTTATTTCATGACATGGATGCTACCCCTCAGGCAGGGGATAAGTTGTCAAGACCTAAATAAAATGTTGATTAGCAAATAATTATGCAACAAAAGCATTAAGCACCATTCACGGTCATCTGGTTGTGCTTGACCAGATAAGGGCAACAGCAACAGTGCATGAATCAGATACAGGAACCATATTTTATCCAGTTAGAAGTTTTACCTTCAAATGCAATCCCTAAAATGGAAGTCACAGGTCTTCAGCGGGGCAAGCCAGTAGATTGTAACCAAAGAGAGCTCCATGTTGTTGGATAGTCAGTGGATGAGTGCTCGGTGAAGCTGTTGAAGTTTAGCATGAAAACTCAAAGTAGGAGAAATTTGAATTTTGTGTGTAAGAAAAGATCCCTCACCTGCCAGATACTCTACAAGCCTTCACTCAATGAAGATTTCTACCTTCTGAATTAGGGCTTTATTTCAATTTTGGCAGACAGGCTACTCTGTCACAACAGTGACGGATATCCCGTCCACCAAAATGTAAATCCCATAGGATATTATGGGATTTATATTTCGGCAGATAGGATATTCGTCACCGTTGTGACTGAGTAACCTATCCGCCAAAACCTAAATCAGGCCCTTAGCCTCTTTTTTGGAGCTTGTATTCTTTCAGTGGGGCAAAGCTGCAGGCTTTAGCCAGAGAGGGCTCAACAAGGCTGGATACCTTCTCAGTGAGGTCCCACTAAATTAGATTTGTTGATTTGTAAAAGCTCTGAGATGGAGCAACCTCAATCTTTGATTCAGCCGCAATGCACCATCGTCAGATCACTTTGGCAGGTTGGTCCCAGTCCTCCAGAGGTGTTTGAAGTCTAAAGGTTTCTATTTCTCAGGTTTCACAAAAAATTAGGAAGAGTTCACTTTGACATTAGCCAAGAGTCCAGAACAATAAAACATTGTTTTATTTGATTTTCTCGGTTGGCCAAATATCTGAAGTGCATTATCACATGGCAACAGAAATTAAGGACAGCACTTGGGGCTTAAAACTCACTCCAGCACAGACCAGAAGCAGGGTCCAGAGCACGTCCAGTTTCAACTGGTCAGCCGGAAAGTTGCAGAAAAGGCCTCTTATAGCTTGTCGGGTCCCTGTAGCTTGGACGGGAGGTCAGCCTAATGACACGTGTTCTCCACTTCTTTGTCCTGGGTTCAAGAGCGAGAGAGAGAGCAGGTTCAGACTTCAGAGCTCTTCTCATCCCATAGAGAGCAGGCTCTTCTTTTCTTCCACAGGTCAAGAAAGGAGTCTCAGGAGGGTACTGCAGGTGCTACATTTTTTGCTCACCTTTGAAAAGAAGTAACCCCTTCCTCTGTGGTCATTCAAAGCCTGTTTTTATGACACCTCCACGCCCACTGGGATTGTTGCCTGGCTTACTTTGGGGGCAAAGGAGGGAGTAAGCCTAGGTGTTATCTACATCTGCCAGTGACAGGGTAGGCTTCTATAGAGAAAACTAAGGGGCTGATTACGATGGCAGAAGGACCGTCACCGCCAGCCCGGCAGTGGCGATCCTTCTGCCATCTGACAGCAATTTTCCCACCCTCAAATTACGATGGCGTGGGAATCGCTTTCGGACAGCGGCGGTCGCAAACACCGTCTGCCACGGAACCGCCACAGGCAATCGTTCCGATTGCCTGGCGGAGCGGTCAGCATGCCTAAAATGGTGGCGGTGCCTAGCAGGCACCGTCCACCAATTTACGATGCTGGCGGAAGCCAGCCTTTCAGTGGTGGGTAAACTGCCATTGAAAGGCTGGTGGAGATTGGTTTTGGGGGCCCGTTGCGGGCCCCCTTTGCATTGGTGGGAGGTGTGGGTGCACTGGGGGGTACCCATGGTACCCCCCAACATTTCACTGCACCAAGTGGCAGCCATGTAGTGCAGTGAAATGCGCAACATGCCATTTTAACTTCGCGACTGGTGCTGCTGTCAGCAGCACCCGCCGCAATGTTAAAATGCAAGATGCGACCGCCATGGTGGCGGTCGCATCCTGATTTGGTATGCGGGACTGTTGCATGTATTGCGGACGGTCCCGGTATCCACCATGATGGCGGACGGACTCCAGTCCGTCCGCCATCATAATCGGCCCCTAAGTTCCTTGGCACTGCCTAGATGGTCCTCCTACCAGAGAGACAGAATACCTCTCCAAATCTAAGGCCTTTGTCCCAGCTCTGGGAGAAAGTTCATACCTCATCAAAGGGGCTGTTCATCTCCTGGGTGACAGTTGTAGCTCATGCAAATTGGCACCTAGATTACTTAGGCAGGGAAGAGGTTAATTTCTAAAAGTACCTCTTCTAAAATTCTTATTGCAAATCCAACTTCACCAATGTCTTGGGGTTGTAATAAATACCTCAAAAAGTCCAAAAATGGACGTTGTCACTGCTTCCTAGCCGGAAATATCAATATTGTATGTAATAATGTATCCCATTGTGTTCTATGGAATAGCCAACCTTCCTACAGTGAAAATATATTTTCTGGCCCTTTCCCTGCATTGACATGTTTAACATTAAACCTTTACCTGCCCAACTTTTAATTACCATGCACCCTGCCTTATGGGCAGTGAGGCTTATTTAGGGGTTACTAATTAATATTTAAAAGGAAGACTTAGTCCTGTTAAAAGGGGCTATTTTGACAGGTCGAATTTGCAGTTCAAACCTGCACAGCCAGGCTTTAGGTGTCAGGCATATAGTCATCTTTACACTGTCACTGTAGTGGATGGCACAATGGGTGCCGCAGTCCACATATGATATTTAACATACAGGCCCTGGGTACATGTTTGTATCATATACTAGCAACTAATAGGTAAGCTAAATATGGAAATCTGGAGTATGCCAATTTCATCATGTTGAAAGGAGGAACACAGGCACTTTACCTCTGGTTAGCTGGGGCAAAGTGCATAGAGTTCCAAGGCCAGCAAAAACAGTCAAGGCAAAAATCTGGTGTGGCATTAAGCAAAAGGTAGTCATTTCAAACACAAGTCATGAACAATCCTTATGCAACTTGTTTCCTTAATTGCATCAAGAATCTCATCCAGGTTTGATTAAGGTTGGTGTCAAACCCCCAAAAAAATCAAAATAAGTATTATTCAATTATTGGAACAAGCCATAAAAGCAACGTCGTAAAAATCTGTGCTAAAATCCAGTCATAAAAACAATCAAAATGCAAACAATAAAACAATTACATAAAATACATTAAAACATATACAACAATCTTAGCATTCCTAAAGTGCAGACCTGAGAGACGGTAACATTTATCGAAAAAAACATGCCCATATAATATAAAAGTTATGTACGCTATTAAGCATATTGGTTGTCTAATCACAACTGTTTCTCAAACTCATGACAGCTTTCAAAAAGCTAACTACATAAAAAATAATGAACTCTGGAAGCAGTTGTAAATACATAAGTGCAGGACGTACTTAAAAATGTTTGCCTGTTTTAATTAACAGGATAATATAAGTCTTCCTTGGGACCACATAAAATTTGCAAAACATTGTAAAATGCAGTGAGTCCTGTGGAGACAAGTTGTCGCAGCCACAGGGTGCAAGTGTGTGGCCCCTATTCCTACCCGTGTGGCCCCTATTCCTACCCTGGGTGTAAGCTAGCAAGAAATGTGTTAGAAATGGGATTTCTGGTTGGCTAGGGCTTGCGCCTAAGCCAGGCAGAAACCAGCACTTTAGTCAGAGCAAGGTAGTTACACACTGAAGATAACCCCTGTTCACCCCCTTGGTAGCTTGGCACGAGCAGTCAGGCTTATCCCAGAGGCAATGTGTAAAGCCTTTGCGCAACACACACACACACAGCAGCAACACACTAGGCACACCACAAAATAAACTCCACACAAGGTTATATAAAAAATAGCCTTTGTATTATCCAAAACACATTAGAATCATAATCACACAATATACACTGTGCCAACTAGCACTGGGCAATATTCACAGGGGATTATATACAGGACCAGGCCAATCGGGCCACGGTCAGAAACATCAGAATACAGGTAGTAGTAAACATAAAACACAACCAGTAACTACTGGTAAAATAATGACCTCAGCATTATCACATTAGGCATAAAACACATGAGGCCCAAACCTCATGAGCATAAACACATTATGCAATAGGCATCATCCTAAAACATCATAGCATGACATTAGGCATCACAAGCATAAACACATTATGCATAAATCACATTGGGGCCTTGTGCCCTACCAACATACAACTGACCCCCTGGCCAACTGGCCTTCTCTAGGGGGCCCAAATGCCCTATGTCCAAAAATGTCAGGGCTTCTAGTGGGGCCTTCCAAATGGCCCCCTGGCTGCCTCGGCAGTGAAACCAAAGTGCGCAAGTGCGCTGGGGCGTGGTGTGCAACTCACCCCTTTCTCATCTAAAAAGAAATGGCCCCCTCGTTGCAGCTGCCTGCGCTCTCACAGGACAGCTGGGATCAGCAGGGGAAACACGGTCACCACTGTGCCACTCAAGCCCCACTGTGACTAACTAAAATCAAAAGGGCCCCTCCGTGGCAACTGCCCGCAACGGCGGTGTAGCTGTGAGGAACAGCACTGGCACCACGGTGCCTCCTAAGTCCCACTCCAGGACTCTCAAAACAATATTGCCCCACGTGGCAGCTGCTGCTAACTGGTGGTGCAGCTATGAAGATCCATGAGGGCACTGGCCACAGCGGCCTCTCAGTCCCACTCCGGGACTTCTCCAACAATGCCCCCAAGAAGGAAAATGGCACTCACAGGGCAGCTGGAGCACTCAACACGGCTCCACTCTCAGCCCCCTGTAACGGGACTCCTCTCGTGCCACTGGCGACAAGCATCCAAGAGCCCCCGCTCACCGGGGCTCTGGCAGGGACTCCACACCATCGGGACTCCTCCAGGCCGGCTCTAAGCACGGGCACCACAATGCCCAGTATGAGCTCCACTCACCGGAGCTCTTGGTTGGCTCCTCCGGTCTTTTTAACGGCGGCTTCAATGTTGGGTCACACCAAGGCGGGGTAGGCTCCTGCCTCGACCCAGGCTCCTCGGTCTCCGGCACACGCAGGGCTCCCACCAGGTCTCGGGAGCCCTGCTCGGGCCTGCGCCGACTTCTGGACTCCGGCCCTGCCCACAAGCAGGCAACTTGCCTGGCTTCCGCTTCCGCGCCGCTCCTTCCCGCTTCCTCGGGCAAGGCTCTGCACCACACCCACAACCAGGCAACCTCTGCCTGACGTTCGGCTCGGGCCACGGCGGTGATCTTCCCTAGATCTCGGCAGATGAGGGGTGGGCTCCCACCAAATAAACAACAAGGCGGGGTGGGCTCCCGCTCCCCACGCTGTGCAGGGGAATCCCCATGCTGGGATTCCCTCCGGACGCTCTGGCAGCCCAGCGCTGCAGAGCACACACGCTCCTCTCTTTCTGGCGATGAAAACATACCGCTCACGAGGTGCTAAAGTCCTCAAAGTCCAAGAGGCACAGCTGAGCCCAGGCAGGCCAGCACACAGGGCCCTCCAGCAGGGAGGCAGTCCCTCGTGGCGGTTCCTCCTGGAGCCCAGCAGCAGCAAGGCCCCCAGTAAGCACAGGAACAGCTCACCTTTCATGGAGTCACAGCCCCAATATTTATATCAACATTTGCTTTGTTCTGCCCTGCCACAGGGCTGGGGAAACCAGTTGCAACTGGTTCTGGGGGGTGTGGAGCACTTTGCTTACAGGGCTCCCACCCTCATTTGTCAGGTTGGGGTTCTGTCATCAGACACACCACAGGGGGGAGGAGCCAGCTTTCACCCAGGCAGGCACAAACCCATTCAGGGTCAGGGGACTACTCCTCCCGCTACTCCAAATGCAGATGCCCTATTCAGCCTAGCGCTGACTCACCCTGCCCCTCACTGGAGCCACACACACCTCACCAGCCCCTGTCACTCCAAAGCCAGACATGCAATCCACATCAGGCAGGCAGACACATAGCACTCAGAAATGCCAACTTCTAAAAGTGGCATTTCTAAAATAGTTATAATAAATCTGCGCACACCATTGTGTAGCATTTATTATTACTATTCCAAACATACCAAACTTGACCACGCTGCTCCTCTCATATCAGGGATTACCACTGAAACACTTATCAGGGCATCCCCAATGCATTCCTATGGGAGGGCAGCCTCACAGTAGTGAGAAACCAAAATGGCTGTTTGTCACTACTAGGACATGTCACACACTTAAGGTACATGTCCTACCTTTTACCTACAATACACCCTGCCCATAGGGCTAGCTAGGGCCTACCTTAGGGATGACTGATATGCAGTAAAAGGGGGGTCACAGACATGGCACACACTTTAGGTGCCACGCCACAGCGGCAGTAACACTACGCGCACAGGCCCTGCAATGGCAGAGGCCTGAGACAGGTTTGAAGGGCTACTTTGGTGGGTGGCGCAATCAGCGCTGCAAGCCCACCAGTAGCATTTAATTTACCAGCCCCGGGTATATGAGATGCCACTTTACAAGGGACTGACAGGTAAATTAAATAGGCCAAACAGTGTAGACCAATCTTACCATGTTTTACCACAGAGAGCACACCAATAGCGGCCCGTGGTGGGAGTGCTGCCGGGCGGTGACGTGGGGCGGGGGAGGGGCAGGGTGGGGGTAGTAAACTTTGGAATATGGCCGAATAGAGGTAAGTAAACATATAAATAAATAAAATGAATTCCGTTGCGCGCACTGCAGCGCATTTGGTGATGCAGCGCGCGCAACGAAATTCATTTTATTTATTTATATGTCTACTTACCTCCATTCGGCCATATTCCGTTGTTTACTACCCCCCACCCTACCCCTCCCCTGCCCCACGTCACCGCCCGGCAGCACTCACACCACGGGCCGCTACTGGAGCACACGCACTTTACACTGGACAGCAGTGCTAAAGTGCCCAGAGTCCTAGAACCACCAACACCATGTCAGAAAAAAGGCTAGGAGAAAGGCAAAAAGTTTAGGGATGACCCTGCAAAAAGGGCCAAGTCCAACACAACCCCCTTCCAGCCAAAACACAGGGTAGACCAATCACCACCTTGATGGGCTTCCCTGCCTTAGGCGATAGAACATGGACGCGGGCCCGCAACTGCAGGGACACCTTCCAGTGCTACACCACTCTGAACCCATGTGGTTCCCTCTGTCAAAGCTCTCAGGACCAACTAAGCTACCCCACTGGTACTCCCTAGTTGTCCTCGGCCAGGACCAAGCCCTAGGCCATCCAGATGTATCTGGTCCTTGCCATCTCACAGAGTGGGGGGCGGTAGCCCCAGGCACATAGTACCCATTCTCCACTCTATCCCTCATCAGGGCAGTTCTAAACTTCCACTGATCCTCCAGCCTAAGGTCCGCACCCTCAGGCTGACCAGAAGTCACCGGCGAGGCTCTCCTCCCCCTACCTCTCCTTCTAGGGTTCCGCACTCTCCTCCTTGGAGAGGCACCCTCAGAACACAACTCTCCCACCAGTTCAGGACCTCTCTCCAGCAACTGGTCTCCAACCTAGGGTCTAAACCCTCAGGTTGCACCGGGGTCAGAGGCGAGGACTCCCTCCCTCTGCACCCCTTCCACAGTGTTGCACCCTCCCAACTGGAGTGGTACCCCTGGAAGCCAAACCGGTCAGGACACTGGTTACAGATGCCCTTCCCTCCAGGTCAGGCAGATCCTGAACTTGGCCTCCCAACCTTGGGGCTGAACCCCGCGGCTGAGCACTTGCCCGGCGCACCAGGACTTCCCGGGGAGCCCACATGCCCCCCGAGGGTGACACATGACTCATGTGTCATGTGACAGGCTGCCTGGCGCAGATCTCCCGACCCCTGTCCATCTGACAGTGCGCGAAGATCCCCCAGGACAGAAGTGGTGTCACCATGGTCCCTGACCCACTGGTTCTCCCACTGGGGAATACATCCCCCTGTCATCCCTCATTCTGGACTTCTGCACCCTCCACTTAGGAGCGGCACCGCCAGACACCAGAACCACTGGAGCTCTGTTTACAGACGCTCCAAGTTCTCCTGACACTATGAGATCCCCCTCAAATGGACTACTAGTACAGCCTAGGCCCCCGACCTGGCGTTCCCTTACGGAACCCTCCAGGCCCTGAGACTGGGTTTCGGGCACCTTGAGACACACAGTCCTACACTCACTCCTTCTCCACTGAGACATGACGTGAGCCCCTACACCCCTCCCACTACACTGGGACCTAGCTGGGCTACTCTGAACCTCTTCCCCCACACAGGTCTGGAAGATACCTGAGCCACTCCTTTTAGGATCACTCCCTAATGCCTCTTCAGACGCTCTGGCACTCTAGAGGTCTGCCTCCCGTGCAAGTTCCCTGGGATTAGAGAACTCACACTCCAACAGGTGTTGGCGTAACCACGGAAAACAATTACTGAACATGTGCTCTCTGACAACCAGATTGAATGGCCCTTCAAAATCATTTGCCGTGCTACTCATCACCCAACCTTTCAGTGCATCACAACATTAATCCACAAACTCCCCCCAAGACTGGTGAGACAGTTTCCTACTGCCCCTGAACCTCAAACTATACCCTTCAGATGTGACACCCTCTTCCTGGGAACTAGGTACCATGCTCTGGGATCTGGGAGTGGGACTTCCTGCACTGAACTCCAAATTGCTGCCACCACTGGACCCCACCCTCACTGGTGAATCCTGACAATTAAAACTGCACTCAGGGGATAATCTACCCTCCAGAGCCAGTTTCTCTCTGGCAAAGGCCCTCTCTGCCTCCGCCATCCTCTCCTGCGCTAAGACCCTCTCAGTCTCTAGCTTTTTGTCTTCAAGGGCCAACTCCTTGAGACTCAACTCCCGGGCCAACAAGGCCTTTTTCTTCTCCACACCCAGCTGCGCTATCTCCTTGGCATGCTCTAACCTGAGCTTCTCCAAAGCCAGCTAATGCTCCCTTTCTTCCCTCCTATCTACCCACTCCTCTGGGGACAGGGAAAGGGATGGGGCACTGCCCCCGGCACTGGACCCAGCAAAGGACTCCCTATCTATGGGGTCCTCACTATCTACTGGCATCCCTGCCCTGTCATTTTCTTCCTCTTCTTCAGACTCTTCAGGGCCACCCTCAGACCAACCACCCTCTTGGTGTGCGGCTTGGGCCCTCTCCCACTCAGAGTCCTCACGTCTCCATGTATCCTGTTGCCACTGTATCAGGGCTTCTGTAAGGAATAGCCAAGTGTCTTCCCCACTCACTGCTAAGCCTCTCTCATCACAGAACCCCCTTAACTCCAACATACTGTATCCAAACAGATCATGTATATTAAAGGCAGATTCTATTTTTGGCAAGGTACTTAAACCCACACATGTACAACGCAAGACTCCTAGGCGTAAGATCTGAAGCAAGAGTATATAATTTGAAAGTGACACTTTTAGGAGAAAAATAAAACTCTGGAAAAATAATACCCAAACCTGTGATTATCTAAATGCAGAGTTTGTAGTGCAGCCAGTTGTCGCTGTGGTACTGCGCAAACGCAAGTCCTATCCTCACTGCTGACAACCAATGTTAGAAATGGGATTTCTGGTTGGCTAGGGCTTGCGCCTAAGCCAGGCAGAAACCACCACTCTAGTCAGGGCAAGGGAGTTACACACTGAAGATAACCCATGCTTACCCCTTGGTAGCTTGGCACGGGCAGTCAGGCTTATCCCAGAGGCAATGTGTAAAGCGTTTGCGCAACACACACACACACAGCAGCAACACACTAGGCACACCACAAAATAAACTCCACAAAAGGTTATATAAACAATAGCCTTTGTATTATCCAAAACACATTAGAATCATAATCACACAATATACACTGTGTCAACTGGCACTGGGCAATATTCACAGGGGATTATATACAGGACCAGGCCAATCGGGCCACGGTCAGAACCATCAGAATGCAGGTAGTAAACATAAAACACAACTAGTAACTACTGGTACAATAATGACCTCAGCATGATCACATTAGGCATAAAACACATTAGGCCCAAACCTCATTAGCATAAACACATTACGCAATAGGCATCATCCTAAAACATCATAGCATGACATTAGGCATCACAAGCATAAACACATTATGCATAAATCACATAAATCACATTAGGGCCTTGCGCCCTACCAACCTACAACTGACCCCCTGGCCAACTGGCCTTCTCTAGGGGACCCAAATGCCCTATGTCAAAAAATGTCAGGGCTTCTAGTGGGGCCTTCCAAATGGCCCCCTGGCTGCCTCGGCAGCGAAACCAAAGTGCGCAAGTGCGCTGGGGCATGGTGTGCAACTCACCCCTTTCTCATCTAAAAAGAAATGGCCCCCTCGTTGCAGCTGCCTGCGCTCTCACAGGGCAGCTGGGATCAGCAGGGGAAACACGGGCACCACTGTGCCACTCAAGCCCCACTGGGACTAACTAAAATCAAAAGGGCCCCTCCGTGGCAACTGCCCGCAATGGCGGTGCAGTTGTGAGGAACAGCACTGGCACCACGGTGCCTCCTGAGTCCCACTCTAGGACTCTCAAAACAATATTGCCCCACGTGGCAGCTGCTGCTAACTGGTGGCACAGCTATGAAGATCCATGAGGGCACTGGCCACAGCGGCCTCTCAGTCCCACTCCGGGACTTCTCCAACAATGCCCCCAAGAAGGAAAATGGCACTCACAGGGCGGCTGGAGCACTCAACATGGCTCCCCTCTCAGCCCCCTGTACTGGGACTCATCTCATGCCCCTGGCGACAAGCATCCAAGAGCCCCCACTCACCGGGGCTCTGGCAGGGACTCCGCTCCCTCTGGACTCCTCCAGGCCGGCTCCAAGCATGGGCACCACAATGCCCGGTATGAGCTCCACTCACCGGAGCTCTTGGTTGACTCCTCCGGTCTTTTTAATGGTGGCTTCTCTGTTGGGTCACACCAAGGCGGGGTAGGCTCCCGCCTCGACCCAGGCTCCTCGGTCTCCGGCACACGCGGGCTCCCACCAGGTCACAGGAGCCCTGCTCGGGCCTGCGCCGACTTATGGACTCCGGCCGCACCCACAAGCAGGCAACTTGCCTTGCTTCCGCGCCGCTCCTTCCCGCTTCCTCGGGCAAGGCTCTGCGCCACACCCACAACCAGGCAACCTCTGCCTGACGTTCGGCTCGGGCCGCGGCGGTTATCTTCCCTAGATCTCGGCTGATGCGGGGTGGGCTCCCGCCGAATAAACAACAAGGCGGGGTGGGCTCCCGCTCCCCACGCTGTGCAGGGGAATCCCCACACTGGGATTCCCTCTGGACGCTCTGGCAGCCCAGCGCTGCAGAGCACACACGCTCCTTTCTTTCTGGCGATGAAAGGATACCGCTCACGAGGCGCTAAAGTCCTCAAAGTCCAAGGGCCACAGCTGGGCCCAGGCAGGCCAGCACACATGGCCCTCCAGCAAGGAGGCAGTCCCTCGTGGTGGTTCCTCCTGGAGCCCAGCAGCAGCAAGGCCCCCAGTAAGCACAGGAACAGCTCACCTTTCAAGGGGTCACAGCCCCAATATTTATATCAACATTTTCTTTGTTCTGCCCTGGCACGGGCTGGGGAAACCAGTTGCAACTGGTTCTTGGGGGTGTGGAGCACTTTGCTTACAGGGCTCCCACCCTTCTTTGTCAGGTTGGGGCTCTGTCATCAGACACACCACAGGGGGGCGGAGCCAGCATTCACCCAGGCAGGCACAATCCCATTCAGGGTCAGGGGACTACTCCTCCCACTACTCCAAATGCAGATGCCCTATTCAGCCTAGCGCTGACTCACCCTGCCCCTTCTGGAGCCACACACCCCTCACAAGCCCCTGTCACTCCAAAGCCAGACATGCAATCCACATCAGGCAGGCAGACACATAGCACACAGAAATGCCAACTTCTAAAAGTGGCATTTCTAAAATAGTTATAATAAATCTGCGCACACCATTGCGTAGCATTTATTACTACTATTCCAAACATACCAAACTTGACCACGCTGCTCCTCTCATATCAGGGATTACCACTGAAACACTTATCATGGCATCCCCAATGCATTCCTATGGGAGGGCAGCCTCACAGTAGTGAGAAACCAAAATGGCTGTTTGTCACTACTAGGACATGTCACACACTTAAGGTACATGTCCTACCTTTTACCTACAATACACCCTGCCCATAGGGCTAGCTACGGCCTACCTTAGGGGTGACTGACATGCAGTAAAAGGGGGGTCACAGACATGGCACACACTTTAGGTGCCACGCCACAGCGGCAGCAACACTGTGCGCACAGGCCTTGCAATGGCAGAGGCCTGAGACAGGTTTGAAAGGCTACTTTGATGGGTGACGCAATCAGCGCTGCAAGCCCACCAGTAGCATTTAATTTACCAGGCCCGGGTATATGAGATACCACTTTACAAGGGACTGACCAGTAAATTAAATAGGCCAAACAGGTGTAGATCAATCTTACCATGTTTTACCACAGAGAGCACACACACTTTACACTGGACAGCAGTGCTAAAGTGCCCAGAGTCCTAGAACCACCAACACCATGTCAGAAAAAAGGCTAGGAGAAAGGCAAAAAGTTTAGGGATGACCCTGCAAAAAGGGCCAAGTCCAACAAAATGCAATAGGTTGAACCTAAACCGTGTAAGTAAAAAATGATCATACATGCTTTTACAGTTAAAAGTTAAGGTCTGTAGTTGGGATGGATTTCAGCATGATATGACAATGGACACAAGGCTTTTGAAGGGCGATCTCTTCTCTGGCAATGGACCTCTGCCGAATAAAGTGTTCTTTCACCCATTTATGATCAGCCTTAATTATTCCCTCTGGAGTGCTGAATAATTCACCCCTACCTAGTCTACGAAAGGTGTCCATGATATGCTTAAACCATGGGATAAGATGTGAATGACAAGCAATCCTTTAGAATCTCCTTGTTTAGATTAATTTCAGGTCTTGCCCATATATCTAACCAAAGAGAAAGAGGGCAGAATGCCGATATATTAGTTATATAACCAATACCCAATTGTTCATGCACTGAGAATGTAGGGGCACTTTGCGGTACACACAAACAACGTCTCAAAAGAGAACTTTCAATCCTCTGCAGCTCGGCTTGGTTAACATACTCCCAAACCTCACTCCCATAAACTACCTTGATAATGCATTTGGCGCTATAGATCTGCAATAAAGCCCTAATGGGTCTTTTGCCTAACCTTGAGGTGAAACTAAAAGCTGCAGCATTGGCCTGTATGAAATATTCCTTGTTCCTGCTAACGAGGGGGCCGCAACTCACAGAGGAATCAAACAGCAAGCCCAGGTAAGAAAAAACTCTAGTTTTTGGAAGAACACAAGTCCCCAAATGGAACCTATTTGTCTTTGCAGTACGAGGGCCGACTACCATCACAAAGGATTCTTTTACATTAACTGATAAATTTAGCTCCTTCATAAAGTTGGCAAAGGAATTCAGCAGAGACTACAAACCCCTAGCAGTTTTGGCCATAATGACAGCACCGTCTGCATATAAAAGGACAGGTAAATGTTGAGACCCCACTTGCGTGCAAACTGCTTTAGCAAAAATCAGGGCCTGCTCCAAGCTTTTGACATACAACTTAAATAGGAAAGTGCGCAGGATACAACTCTGACGAACGCCTCTTTTGATCCCAAAACCTCTTGTGCACTTAGAATCTTTAGAATAACATACAGAGGCCATTGTGTTCATGTGGAGATCGTTTAAAAATAGTACGATATCCCGGTCCACCCCCATAGATAACATAATATGACAAGGTTTTTCACAATTTACCTGGTCAAATGCAGAGGTAAGATCCATAAATGCCAAGTGGATAGAACCAGGGAGAGTAATGGTATATTTACTTAAAACTATAGAAAGAGTCAAACACTGTTCCACCATTGACCTACCTGAGCAGAAACCATACTGCACTTCAGATATAACATTATTTTCCTTGGCCCACTTTACTAGTCTGTCCAAAAGGATTCAACTCACTACCTTAACTGAATCAAGCAGAGAAATGGGCCTATAGCATTGGGAATTGTCCCTGTTCCCCTCTTTAAAAACAGGGACAATGATCGAAGAAACCCATGCCTGCGGGTATACCTCAATTGCTGCTGCGTTTCCAAGGGCAGTCAACATTTGGGCCCACACCTCAACATCATTAATATACAGGTCAGGAGGGATACCATCAGGGTCTGGGGTCTTGTTCTTAGTTAGACCAATTATGCCCTTCTTAACTTCCTTAAGGGTGAATATCACTTTAGAGGTCCCTTCCACCATGCTCACCCCACCACAAGCACCATTGTGTATAGTGTTACAAGACTGCTTGAAATTAGATACCCAGCAATCCTCGGGAATGAGGTAACCCAAGGAGGCAGCGGGATCCGGTGGCAGGAATGTGATTAACTATACCCCAAAATTTGGAGGTACAATTCAGGATTCTCGCCTTAAGTAGGTCTGACCATGCCGCATCCCTTAGGTCATTCTTGCGCCTCGCAATTTCAATTATATACTGTTTACAGCTATTTTTAACTAGAGCAGAATTCCTAGTCTTAACATTCATGGCACACCTCAGATTTTTTAGCACCTTAGAACATCCTTTACCAATCCATCTGGGCATCACAATAATCTTCCGGAACCTCCAAAAGGTTGGACACTGAATATGAAATCTCTGCAAAGGCCTCCAAAGTGTCACACGGACTACTACTGCCTGACAGACAAATTCTGAACTCTGTCTCACAACCTAAGTACAGGGACTTATAAATACTGTCAGGGACTACCTGAGACCACCTAAGCCTCCTCCCCTTTCTTGTAGTCTTAGTATTTCCTTTAAACCTTACAGGTTGCTCTTGTACCAGCGGGTATCCACACAATGACATGCATACAGGAATATGATCGCTAAAAGGACTCAAAGCTGTCCAAATCTTAACAATACAGGGGAAAACGGAAGCAAAGACAAAGATGAAATCAATAAAAGACTTGCACCCTATCCCAGTAAATGTGGGGATAATATACCTAGCACATGGTAGAAGCTTACCCAAGGAAAAAAAACTGATTAAACTCGACTCAAGATAGCATTTAGAGATCAACCTTGGTGCAAATGGTCCATGTGCAAAAAACCTGGAGCACGACCCCCATCCTACCTGGGATCCCCACATAGATGAACATTAAAATCACCTTCAATCATGACATTAGCCATAGACAGTTTAGACCCATACAGTTTCCTCAAAAAGGAGCCCGGTAATTGAGTGTAACAAATATTTTGTAGAGGAGATTTAGCGTTATAGAAATTCAGCAACAGCAGCTTAGAAGGGCCAACAGAGAAAAACAATAAAGCCTGCAGAGTGGAGACCCCTGTGGGTATTACTTCAAACCTGCCCTTACCCACCAAGGATAAAAAGATAGTTAATCCCAACTGCTGCCTATCAGCCCGCAATTTAGTAGCAGATAAAAAAGCGGTCTTAAAAACCCTCTAAGAAGAAACAATTATAGGTTGCCCAGGCCTCCTGTAGGCAGATCCCTCCAAACCCTGTGATGAAGTCCAGCCACATTGGGTCCTTAAACGTGGCAGCAATCCAGGTGATGTTCCAGCTAATATGTTTTAGCACCTTGGCGTTAGGTTCAGGTGGGACCTCGTTACACTGGACCGTTGGGGACATTGTGACCCCAACCTTGGGGGGGGGGTCCTTTCCATCCAGTCAATCACAAGCATCAATGAAGGACAGGGGAGCATATCTATTAGAGGTATCCAGCTCACAGAGAACTACGTACTGTCTTTCGTGTGCTGCGCTAAAAGTAAGACAAAAAAGCTAGGATTTCTTATATTAAATAGTTTGTTTATTAAATATTAAATAATCAAAAAATAGATAACTCTTTAATATAACAACATTTTGCTGAATGATAATGAGTGCATTTACCAGCAAATACGATTCTGCCACTCTGAATCACTGGAGGAGTTCCAGTTTGTGGCCAGGAACATTAGTTGTAATGTTTATGAAAATGCACAAAAATCTGTAGTCCAGCCTAGTTTGTTGTTGTACATGTAAAATGTTGAGCGTAGGAGAAACGAGGCCAACAAAGTAAATGTTTTCAAAGGTTAAATACATTACAAAACAACGCCAGCCGCAAAATTGAATAAATCACCTAATGTTCCCAAACTGATGCAAAACATTGTTTTATTTGATTTTCTCGGTTGGCTAAATATCCGAAGTGCATTATGTCATGTTTCCTTCTTATTTAGTTAATATTTCATTACATTAATGTACTCTACAGTGCCTTGAAAATTCTGCTTGCCAACATTATAAATGGTCCAAATGCACTTCAATTAACATCCCTGTTTTAGTTTACTCTCTGGGGCACAGCAGATATAATCCCGCTGACTGGTCATATATTTTCAGCCGAAGTATAGAATTTTAAATTAAAATGAAAATAAGCCCAGCTGTATGAGAGTTTACTGTGTTATTTCTGCTGACATGTGATAGGTCATGCTTTTTTATCTTTTACATTTTTAACATCAAAACCATATTTTTTATTCTTAGCCGAGCAAGTGATATATTCACATTTAATTGTCTATTTTCTCTGCATATTCTACCTACACCTGTGCAGAAATATACGTAATATTTTCAATTTAAGGCAACATGTGGAGCCACCTACCTCTTTATAACACAGAAAAGATTATGGGCCATATTATCAAGAACGGCGCAAACATTATCGCCGCTTTAGCGGCAGGAAACTGCCGCTAAAGCGGCGATAAGGGCTTGATAATATGCCCTAGAGAATTCAACAGAAGCCCAGGTTCTGGTGTCAAGGACATCAAACCTGGGCTTCTATTGGAATTCTCTAGGGCATATTATCAAGCCCCTTATCGGCGCTTTAGCGGCAGTTTCCTGCCGCTAATGCGGCGATAATGTTTGCGCCGTTCTAGATAATATGGCCCCTACATTGTGTGTAATGAGAAAAATCGTTTTCCGGAAAGCATTACTGTGACATATCTGACTAGGATTTAAGCACCAACATTTCAATTAATTGGTCGATTTCTGGAGGTGCTTGTCACCCGTGAGGGTATCCAGGCGCTAGTGGGGGTACAGTGGTTCAGTCTACGAGCCGGGTCTTCAAGGATTTTCGGAACTCTGGTAGTGAGGGGGAGGTCTGGAGGTGTAGAGGGAGATCATTCATATAGGGGTCACAGCAGCGACCCCTGGCTTGCCCCTTGTAACCCCCTGCGGTGGTGAAAAAATCATTGCCAGGAACACAGGGGCAGTTCCTACTAATGGGCAAACGGTTGGGGCTCAACGCTTCTTGTTTTCTGTCAATTTATTTACACTTTTAGTGAGTAATGTTACATTAGTCACTTTGAGTGTATTAAAAAATGGAGTACAATTAGCTGGAATGTGACATTCCCTTGCAGCTGAGGTAAGTAAAAAAAGGATTTTAAATGTATGTTGCGTGCGTGCTTGCATGTGAGTGTGTTTTGTGAGAGTGAGTGTAGGTGTGATTGTGTGTATGTGCAAGTGTATGTGAGTGAAAGTCAAGGTCAAAGGGCATGTAATGTCAGTTCTGATACCCCTGGCATTTTGGTGAATTGACTTTCATGATCGTTCCACGTCTTTGCTGCGATACAGGAGAAGCAGCCTGTAGTGTAATTGTAAAACTGCCATTTTGACCTGGCAAAATAAACCTTTTCCTGGCCCACATCTTCCTTTTTAATACTTATATATTACCCGCGAGCCTATGCTCATAGCATAGAGTGCATAGCAATTAAAATGTAGGTTATATGTCCTTAAATGTTACATTCCTTCACAGTGAAAAACTCTTACAGTCGTTTTTTACTGTAGGAAGACTATCCCTCCCATAGACTAACACAGTGTTACCTTGTTACACTTAATAAGTGATAGCTTACCTTTTAGAGCAGATAGAGAAATACTTTGCTCGCTCATTTAAATTGCAATTTAAAATCCTCTTTAATGGCAGGGTATGCCCTGACTTGGGTCTCTTGCTCACTTTGTCACTGGATTCAAGCTAGCCTGGCTGATGATGGGTGTTACCCAGAAACCGGCCCCAGGATGCTTGTTTCCGGTTCAGGGAAGACCTGGCTTGGCAGTTTGGGCTGGACTGTTCCTATGAGGCACAGGGTCAAGACTGATTTGCATATAGCTGGGTCTGAACTGAGGTGGTGGAGTGAGCTAAAGAATGATGATAGATTCAACCCAGATCTGTGACTGGGGGTGAGTGTCTGAAAAGTTTCAGCGCTCCGTCCATCATCTTGTGTTTGCTTTGTTTGCCCTAAGTTGGCAGGGTATGCCCAGACGTGAGTCCCTTGCTCACTTTGCCACTGGATTCAAGCTAACCTGGCTGATGAAGGGTGTAACCCAGAAACCGCTCCCAGGATGCTTGTTTCTGCTTCTGGGAAGACCTTGCTTGGCAGTTCGGGCTGGACTGCTCCCATGAGGCACAGGGTCAAGACTGATTTGCATATAGCTGGGTCTGAACTGAGGTGGCGAAGTGAGCTAAAGAATGATGATGGATTCAACCTAGAGCTGTGACTGGGGATGAGTGTCTGAAAAGTTTCAGTGCTCCGTCCATCATCTCCTTGTGTTTGCTTTGTTTGCCCCAAGTTGGCAGGGTATGCCCAGACGTGGGTCCCTTGTTCACTTTGCCACTGGTTTCAAGCTAGCCTGGCTGATGAAGGGTGTTACCCAGAAACCGGTCCCAGGATGCTTGTTTCCGGTTCAGGGAAGACCTGGCTTGGCAGTTCAGGCTGGACTGTTCCTATGAAGCACAGGGTCAAGACTGATTTGCATATAGCTGGGTCTGAACTGAGGTGGCAAAGTGAGCTAAAGAATGATGATGGATTCAACCCAGATCTGTGACTGGGGGTGAGTGTCTGAAAAGTTTCATCGCTCTGTCCATCATCTCCTTGTGTTTGCTAAGATTTAAGCACCAGCATTTCAATTACTTGGTCGATTTCTGGAGGCTGCTTGTCACCCGTGAGGGTATCCTGGCGCTAGTGGGGGTACAGTGGTTCAGTCTACGAGCCAGGTCTTCAAGGATTTTCGGAACTCTGGTAGTGAGGGGGAGGTCTGGAGGTGTAGAGGGAGATCGTTTATTTAGGGGTCACAGCAGCGACCCCTGGCTTGCCCCTTGTGACCCCCTGCGGTGGTGAAAAAATAATTGCCAGGAACACAGGGGCAGTTCCTACTAATGGACATCGGTTGGGGCTCAAAGCTTCTTGTTTTCTTTCAAGTTATTTACACTTATAGTGAATACTGTTACATTAGTCACTTTGAGTGTATTAAAAAATGGAGTACAATTAGCTGGAATGTGACATTCCCTTGCAGCTGAGGTAAGTAAAAAAAGGCTTTTAAATGTATGTTGCGCGCGTGCTTGCATGTGAGTGTGTTTTGTGAGAGTGAGTGTTTGTAGGTGTTATTGTGTGTATGTATAAGTGTATGTGAGTGAAAGTCAAGGTCAAAGGGCATGTAATGTCAGTTCTGCTACCCCTGGCATTTTGGTGAATTGACTTTTATGATCGTTCCACGTCTTTGCTGCGATGCAGGAGAAGCAGGCTGTAGTTTAATTGGAAACTGCCATTTTGACCTGGCAAAATCAACCTTTTCCTGGCCCACACCTTCCTTTTTAATACTTATATATTACCCGGGGTAGGCTCATAGCATAGGGTGCATAGCAATTAAAATGTAGGGTCCTTACATTTTACATTCCTTCACAGTGAAAAACTCTTACAGTCGTTTTTTACTGTAGGAAGACTATCCCTTCCATAGACTAACACAGTGTTACCTTGTTACACATAATAAGTGATAACTAACCTTTTAGAGCAGATAGAGAAATACTTTGTTCACTCATTTAAATTGCAAATACTCTTTAATGGTAATGTTGAATTTTAAGCTGCAATCTGAAAATATCACTTTTAGAAATTTAACATTTTTCTGCCTAAACCAAATGTGCTTTTCTGCGAGTGTCTAAAGTCACATGAATGTAATGTCTCACCTGTGTTGTGATGGGTATTCCTTCCAGAAAGAAAACAAAAGGGCCTTAGGTGTGGTGATGGGTGTTCCTCTCCCAAGCAGGATGGCCCTGGGGCTTTCACTCAGTATTGCCTGAGTTTCAAATGGTAGCCTGAGGGCTGTGCCCACCAACTTCCTAACTTCAGAAGCTGCGTGCTCTGCGAATGCAGCTGACACCTTGGCTCCTTGTCAAGATGGTTTAGACGGTTTAGAGCCAAACCCAGGGAAAGGGCAGAACTGACCAGAACTAGTTTGGGAGTAGTCCAAAGAGTAACCCCACACATAGGCTGACATAAATTATAAAAGTGGCACCCTCAGAACCTCTCATCAGAACACTCCTGGGCCTGTGGAAGATTCAGAAGAAGGCCTGCCCTCCTATATGGAAAAGAAAACTGTACTAGCTTGCCTTGAGCCCAGGATCCTCAGAAGTGACTTCAAGGGTCAGTTGGCTGACCTTCTGTTTGAGCTACAGGGACACAACAAGCTTCCAGAGGTCTTTCCTGCAACTGCCCAGGTGGCCTGCATCAATTAAACTTGCCTGGGCCTTGCAGCTGGCCTCTTCTGCACTGAGTCCTGATCTACAAGAGGTGCCCTACCATGTCCTGGACCATTGACTGGTATCAGAGAGTACTCCTCCTCCTTCAAAAGTGCAAAGATTCAACTGCAGGTGAAAATGCAGATGTTTTGGACTCTTAGCACTGACCATGATGCACTTGCGGTTGCCACCAAAGCAAAGCACTGGCAGAGGCTCCTCGAGTGGACCTGGACTGTGAGAAGGTAAACACTTCACCGGGATGAACCTGGTCCCTGTATACAAACCACTCTTCATCACAGCCGACCTGAACTTGTGGCTTTGACCCGGTTCAGTGCAACCAGATACCCTGGATTGGCTTCTTATACTTCTTGGTACTATTTTTAGCTGAAAATACAAAAACCTATAACACTGGTTCTATTTATTGGATTTTTGTCATTTTTAATGTCATTTTATTTATTAAAATTGAGTATTTTTCTCATTTGGTTTGGGATTTTTCTTGGGCTATGTTTTAAAGTTCTTACTGTTTGAGTGCTGCATAAATCCTTTACACATTGCCCCTAAGATAAGCCTGACTGCTTTTGTGCCAAGCCATCAAATGATTAGGCAAAAGTTTATTTAGTGAATCCACTCTGACATGGATTGTGTTTATTTGAGTGGGACTCTAACCTCTCTCAACTAATTATACAATTTCCTACACAGACACAGCAAATATGATCAGGAGGGAAGGCTATGTGAAATTATTTGCCTGTGTGACTGCTCTTGCAAACACCACCCTTCATGCAGGTAAATCTGCTGTCTTGTGTTTTACCAGAACACTGCAAATGGGAACAGGGGCTTGCCACACCTGGCCTTTCAGGTGCAAGCAGAGAGTATTATAGAAGCAGACATTATTGAGTCTGATGACTCTATTTCCTGTCACACTGCTGCTCATTTTACTTCCCAGTTATCTGTGTGAGGCTGCATGCTCCGTTTGACAAGTGGCACTTTGATTAGCCCTCTGTTCGTCAAGGTCCAAAAAATATTGCCTGTGAGCAGACTGCATGTTGCGTCACAACTGTATGCAATGACATGTTGCTTCTCTGTTTTGCTTTTGTTGGGGCCTCACCATCTGACTTATGTTGTCAAACAGATTCCCCATCCAAATTCTCATTGTGATTATCACAATTGTGGAGTCTATTGAATTTTGCTGTAATGAAGAATGATCTTCCGCCATATCAGTAATTAATCGGGAAATCTGTGCCTAGATGTGCACTACACTGATGACGGTGAAAGATAGTTGAACGCCAACTGACACAGCCTGTATCTCTGCTAATGGGCTCCACTCTATGTCGGCCTCTTTATGTGTCTCATATTCTTATCTTCCTCCTCCACTTTCCATTCAGGAATGGGCACACCTAACACTCTTTGGGGATGTGGGCCAACAAATATGTTTGGGTATCAGAGAATGTACCAGATGTGGATGTGTCAAAAGTAGTTTGCGCACTGGTCACAATTACAGAGGCAGTCTGGCTGGGTGTCAGCTGTGGTGGGAGATGCTGATTAAGTAGTGGTAGCCACAGTACTTGAAGCCACAGATGGAGTGGTACCTGGTCGACTAAAGGGCACTGTCTGTGCTGTTGTAGAAATAGTGGCACTGACTACTTTGGGCGGTTTGCAGGTGGTAGTTCTGGTGCAAAATGAATAGTAGGCCATTAATACTTATATGTAGGTTTTTTATGGCTTGCAAACTCAGTCTTTACATTTCATCATGGCATGTAGGTCTATGTTTTGTATTAATGCATACACATATACGGTATTGTGGTGTATGGCACTGTCCTGGTTCCTCTACACCTACAGGTTCTGCTCTTATGCCAAATCTCTAAATGCTGGTTAAATTAATAACACAGCAAACAGCTTCCTCCCAGAGAGCTACCTTGATTTCTGGAGCAGGTCCTCCATCAGCATCTTTTCTCTGCCATCTGTGCATCAATAGTGTTTTTTGCATTCTTAAACATTTCTGGATGTCCAGAGAGAGCAATGTCCTAATCTGTTATATGTTGCCTTAGTTTAGATCTTGTTTTGCCACTGCTCTTGAACACCAAATGCCCCATTTAGCATGTCTCATCTGTGACCACCTCCTCTGCAAGCACCTGTTATTCAGGCTCACTGAATTGATATTTTCTGATCCTCCCAGGAGTCATAATTCAGAATAGAATATGCAGAAGATTGCTCTCAGGACCAAAGTGCTGATAGTTTTCATCAAACAAAAGTCAGTATGCTACACTGGCAATGACTTGGGAATCCGGAAATGAGACACTTCTTGTGTATATTTTGCATTTCCCGTTGATTTGGTGTGTCTAAGAATATGCATTTTTCAAGCAATTATAAGAGCTGGTAGAACTGCATACATAAAAACTGCATGCATACAAACCGGGTGCAGTACAATAACAATGGCTAAGTAGGTCACACCAACTGATGTAAATCGACACCAAACAAAGTTGGATGTTGTCTAAATCATTGACAAAGAGTTCCTCAGTATCACTTTCCAATGAAAGTGACAATGCCAATTGTGCAATCTCAATGTTTACTTCAAAATGGCATGCAAATGTGGGACTGGTCGAATGTGAGGAAAAATCCATGATCAAGAAAAATCGACATGAAAAAGCACCACAAACATTCAAATATTGTCAGAGTTACACTCTAAAAATAAATGGGTGTCTGATACCATTCATAATTGATAGCGGTGCGCCGATGAATATCATGCCTGAGGAGAAGTACCAAGAATTATCTCCATTACCACAACTTACGAAGTCAAAGACTAACCTAACACATGGGCTGCCTCAAAGCCTTTAAAGAGTCAAGGTTCATTTGTAGCCATGATGAAACATAAGAAAATGGTGGTACATGCACCTGGATGTACTTCAAGGAACAGCTTCAAGTTCCTTTCTGCTGAGTTTCAACACTGCTGCTGATATGAGACTGATATCAGTGAACTACAATATGAATGCTCATCTTGAAATTGCAAGTCAATTTCCTTCATTATTTCAGGGGTTAGGAAAACTCAAAACAATAAAAGTAAAGTTACACATAAATGAGGATGTTCATCCTGTTGCTCAAAGGCACAGATGAGTTGTTTCACTGACAAGAAGCTGTTGAGAAGGAACTAAATTAGTTGCTTAAACATAGCAGAATTGAGCGCTCCACTGGTCTGACATCATGGGTTTATCCCATTGTAATAGTGCCTAAAGGAGACAGTGAAGGAGCTGTATGCACATGCATTGACATGCACCAGGTCAACAAGGCAATTGAGCGAGAGAGACATCCTGGTCCGCACATTGCTGATATGATAACTCAATTGAATGGTGCGAGGTTCTTCAGCTTGACTTAAATAAAGGATATCACCAATTGGTAGTTGAAGAAAAATCCAGGTGCATTACAACCTTTTCTAGGCATATTGATTTTGTTCGCTACAAGCGATTGTTTTTTCATATATCCTCTGCTGCAGAACTTTTCCAAGTTAATTCATGGATAACTCATGGATTTATTTCTCAGCCAATTTCAACATTTCACTTTAGGTCCTGTTTAAAACACTTTCAGATGGGCAGGTATGAAGCGTTAGGGCAGAGATTTGTACATGAGACATGGGTCCTACCTTTCGATTACAGGTGTAGAAATGGAGGCACTGAGGTTTTTCTTAGTGGTGCAGACTGCGAGAATACTTTAAGACATACTTTGGTTTGTAGGGATGTTACAATTCACAGATAATGTAATGCATCTAAGTCAAACTTAGCTTGTTACCTGAAGGGTTCCCCAGCTGCTGTAATTCATCCAGCATTCATATTACTTTCCAATGGAAGTTATTTGATGTTGATTGACAAGGTTGCTGTGGGATGAAATCGGAAGTACCCTATCTGGTGACGGTTTCCAGGGTTGTGACCTATTGTACAAATGTGCTTTTTCCACAGGCTCGTACAGTTAGAGGGGTGATGGTTTGTCTGTCAATTCGTATTTATAATGCGAACATTGATAGTCTGAGCAGACCAAAAGCCTTATTGGTTCAAAAGGAAGTTTCTTTGACATCTGCAAAAGAGGCCTTTGATCTGCAAGTTGCAAGGTCTTCTTCAGAAATTCAAACACTACGACGCACCAGGAGAACTTAATGTTTCAAATACTGCGGGAGCAGCACATTTTTTACTGCGATTGGGTCTGGGTTTGTTAGCACTTCCAGACTGTCTCTGGAGGCATACCGCTTGTCCTAATTCTGATTGTTGGGATCCTGTTTCTATTTTTGCTCCTCTGCAATGGCTGTTGTGCCACGTGGCCCAATGGGAATGGCACTAACACATGTGCTAATATGTCGTGAATGCATGTTACAGTATTTTGGTGATCCCTTACTTCAGGAACTGAATGATGACTGGTCCTTGTCCTTTTGACCTGTATGGTTACATTGCATACAGCCTGTGATCCACTGTTTGCTGTGCACTTTCAAGTGCATCTTGGATATATACCTTAGAATACAATTGGTCTAATCTACAGATGTAGAATTGTTGATGAGCCTGCTAAGAATCCATCTGCAAAGATGTCCTGTGCGATTGCCGTTGCTGCAAAATGCATATTATGAGCCTTCTCTGGATGTCTCGGCTCCTGGATTTTCAGATCCTGGCTCATCCACTGCGGATGCACTACTGGCTGTCACAACTTCAGTGGCTGCTGATTGGTTTGGATACAACCATGTTTGCTCTTTGGAACTTGTTCTTGGGGGGGTGCCAATGGAAAGATCATCTGCAGAAGCTGGAAACAACAGTTTCTACTGACTCTCAGAACATTTAAACATTCATGCAGTTTTGAGAACTTTTGAATTCAGCAACTTTTTAATACAAAATTGACTTCTTTTTATGTAGATATTAATTGTGTATTTTTTAAAATGGGATTTTAATGCAACTTGGCTTTCTTTATGCTTTGGTATTAAAGTTTCATGAGCAATTTAAGTTTAGATTTTAGTATATTTTTTTGGTTCAATATGAATCTCTTTTACTCACCTTACAGACAAGGAGTGAGCATCATGAGGTTGCACACACACTTCCATTTTACATGTTTACTTTGACAGTTGACTTCTTTTAAATGATGACTTTTAGCACCCACTTGCTTGCATGCTCATATGAGATAGTGTACTCAGAAAAGGTTTGCTTAGAAATTCATTTCTTTGTAGGGACATTATCATACTGTAGAGAATTCTGTCCAAGGACTGGGTACAATGCGCAAATTGGCCTTGTTTATTGTTCTCTGTTCAGCAACAGGTCTGGGTGGGTAGATTCAACAATAACAGCCGGTCCAGAGGTCAGGCACAGAACGAAGGGGTCCAGTTTCAATATATAAATTGCACCAAGCCTCTGTTCGGCAGAGGAGCATTTTGATGGATAATTGCGGTAGCCCGTGCCTGAATTCTAGCCCAGCTGAATTTCATCACTATCCTGAGATGGACGGAGGCCTGCTCTACACCAAGTCTAGCTACTAGAGGATCCAAGCACGCAGGTGAATGGCAGTTAGACTACGCTAAGGTATCTGGCAGAATGGCATCCACCCTATGCTTTCTAGGATATGCAGTACTAGGTAGGAGTACAATAATATGTATCCATATAATCAATGCAACATTTAGAATGGTTGAATTATTCATCTTCTTCGCCATCCTTGTAATGCTGGTTACTATGCTTGTTTTCTTCTACTCATAATTACAGCACACAGATTTTGCAGAATAATTAAATTGCTTCAATAAATGTGTGATATGCCAATTTGTGTAGTTCTTGTGTCTCCCTTTGAGCATGCCTGAGTGAATGAAAGGGTAGATCTGTTTCCATGATTTCCTTGGGGGAATTAGGGTTGTCATGTTCTGAGGTTGCAGATACCATCAGGAACCCTGTAACATTAATGGTTTCAGATGGGGCACTGTGAGCTTGCCAGGAACTAGCTCAACATATTCTGATGTTATGAGAATACTCAGTCCCCATAGTTTTTATGCTTATGTTGCCCAAATGCGCACTCTTAATGAAATAGTAGGAACCGTACGACAGTGGAATGCTCTGCCAGGAAGAAGGACTGTTGTGCTGCTGGATGGACTGCCCCTCTACTGGACTGCTGCCCTGAATGACTGCTGTCCTGCTGTGCTGACCTGCTACCTTGCTTCCCTCTTGCCTGGGTGAGTAGTACTGGACCTGCAACCTGTACCAGGAAACCACCAGAGTGACTCCAAAGGGAAGTCTCTTGTAACCAGTACTTGGACTCTGCAACTGTGAGTCCTACTCGACCTAGTGCTGCCACCCCAGTCCTGGACCCTTGGAAGTTGGTCTAAAGGTGCTCTGACAGTCCATCTGTGGACCCAGATGAACCGACGCATCTCCTCTACTACGCATCACAACCGCGAGCAGGATCAACACATTGCATTTGCTGCAGGGGCTTTCCCGTCGCAAGGACTTCACATCACCGTTGCAGCCCACAGCCTCATTGTAAACACCTCTGTGTGACACAAACTCTACTTCCTGATCAACAGCAGCCTTGACTACAATGCAGGACTCTACTTCGCAAGCCCCACAGCTTCTTTGGAACCAGCCGGTGCGCATGATGCTTCCTCAATGCAGGACTTTGCATCACAAGCCCCATTGTCGACTGCCTCCTTGACAATGAAGCAGGACCTCACATCCCAGCCCAGTTGTTTCCCAGAATTGATGCTGTGCGATGCATCTCCAACCCAGTCCTTGAATTGACCGCAAGACACATCTTCGATGTGGGACCTCGCAAAGCTCTGCAAACCAGGATTTAAGGTACTCTTGTTCAGTGGGCCTAACTTGGTCCCTGTAGCTGGCCTGCACTCCATTGTGGTCAACTTGAACTTTTTACTTTGTCTCGGTCCAGCACAACCAGATATACACAGTTGGCTCTTGAATGTCTCCAGTTCTACTGCTTGGATTTTTGTCATTTTGGTCCTGATTAATCTATTAAAATTCTACTCTATTTTTCTAAATTGGTGTGGGATTTTTCTTCTGTTTGCATTTTCACTTTATCACTGTTTGAAGTGCGGCATAAATACTTTACACTTTGCCTCTGACTGTTCTGTGTCAAGCTAACAGAGAGTGGGGTACAGGTTAATTTGGGATTTGTTTATGACTTTAGCCTGACAAGGTTTGTGGTTACTAATTGCATAGGATTATTCTCCCCTTAACAAGTAACCCAAATTCTTAGAAATTAGAGGATAAAAATGGTCTTCGTATGTGTTTTTTAATGTAGAATGCACACTGTTACCCATATTGATTTATGAAGCCACTAAAAGCCACCTTGCATGGCCGTGTATGGCTTGATAAATCTGAGGATATGCAAGGCAGTGCAAATTGCTGCCTTGCATTACTCTGCCCCAGGGAGGCGTCCCATGGGTAAAGTGTGGGTGTTCCCACGCATCCACCTATGGATTTTGAATTTTGGATTTACCATGAGTGATAGACCTGGGAATGTGTCAAAATGCTACGCCACTCCAGGGGAGGTGTAACCAGGAGAAATATCTTTATGTCTCCTAATTGTTTTGTTTCTACATGTGCTACATTCTGCAGCACACGTAGAAGGAGAAAAATGCCTCTGAGGATTGTTTTTGAGCAGGAAGGTGCCCCTTCCTGATTCAAAACAATCTTGCCTACAGCGCAGGCACACGTGCACCATGACACAAGGGTGTTTGCATTGGCACAAGGCAGCACATTGTGCACCAGTGCAAGGAAAGGACAGGAATACACTGAATAATGTTGAATACAACACATTTTTGCCCTTTCTCTTCCACGCAGAAAAGGTGGCTTGCTGTGTTGCGCTGTGTAAAATTATGATAGATCTAGGCCTGTGTGTTTTCTTATGGATTATACTTTTTTATAAGGCTGTTCTTATTATGTTTTTAAGACACATATTTTAAATATTAGCTTAGTTCTAGGTTGGAAGCAATTGCACTTTTGTCTGCGAATCAGCGATGTCACAGTATGAATTGCATGTTTAATACTTACGATCACGCAATGTTTTAAAATTGGATTGGGTTAGAATAGTATTAGCTGTATATAGTGATGTTTTTAGAATGTTTTAATGGACAGATGTCACAATAAACTTATTGGACCTACCTGTTACCATATTTGAGAGGGCAGATTCAGCCACAAATCACTTGTTGAGAGCACGATCCGAGCTTGCATAACTTTTTGTTCTCAGATCTCATATATCTGGCAATGTTAGGAGATAAACTGAAGATAAACCTCTTGATTGAGAAGCATTTAATTCCACTACCTTAAATCAACTAGGACTACACCCCTTGAAAAGGCACAGGGCTCAGAGGAGTGCAGGTTGAACTTCGCTGAGTATACATCATGGTATCACTGACCCACCATTTATAGAGATCTCCCATCATCTGGGAAGAACTTTGCCACTGTAAGAACTGCCTGACTAGAGCCATCAGGACTACACAGTTGCTATCTGTCACACATCCACACTTTAAAAACATATACCTAAGTAATTAAAACTGTGCCCTCTCTTAAAAGGAATCCACATTTCTCTACATAATAGAAGAATTAGAATAATATGCTTTTGTGTAGACCATTCTTAACTCTTGAACTTCTGAGTGGAATACAACCCCTGGGCAGGACAATTTCCTGTCCACTAGGAAGGACCAAAGACAGAGCGAGCTATGTTCTTATACGAGTGTGGCTACACATGCCTGAGGTTAGGTGCGATAAATATGTGGCATGTTCACCAAATAACATACCAACAATAAGTGCAACTACTAAAGGTATTTGTACTCTGGATACTGCATCTCATTTATAACCTTTACTTCCTCAAATGAGCACAAGGTTTGATCTTCACTGCAGGAGTTTTAGTGTGACTACCTTATTGGCTATGGTTTTTAACTTCAGATATTTTTACAGCATACTTGATGACAATCTATATTTCCTGCTCTGTTTTGTGGAATGAAACTTTATATCCTGAGCTGAGTGATTCATAGAATTTGTAAGAAAGTGAGTTATTAATTGGGCTGGATATGAGTCCACCACAAGGAATAACACCACAAACTTTTTAGGGTAATCCACAGTTTCACCCACTTAAACCTGGGTTCAAGATCTTCGTAGCTATGCAATAGAGCAAACAGAGTTTTAATTTAGGAAAATGTTTAAAGCATTGAACAGTAACAAAAGAGTTAAAAAGTCAATACACAACAAAACAAACAATTTAGAAACCAATTTAGAAAAATAGAGGAAATGTAATAGTCAAAATGACACCGAAATGACAAAAATCCAATAGGGGGAACGCAAGATATGATGTTTTTAAATGATTTAAGGCAAAAAGAAACAAGAAAAAGTAAAGCACCAGTCAGTAATCACTGTTTATGGTTGACCAGCACCTATAAGTGATTTCAGGCCAAAGGCGATAGAGGGTGAGTCACATACACCAAGCGGTTTGTCCGGGTCCAAAGTTTTACATTCTGACTTAATGTCTGAAATTTATGTCAAAATACTTAAGCCAAAAAGGTTACTGCCTGTATCTGTCAAGGTCCTCTCAAAGCTAGAAAAGGTCCTGCTGAAACATCCTCCAGTAGGGCAATAGTTTTGGTGGGAAAAGCTCAGACCAGGAGAAATTCAAATTTCACAGCTGATGAAGCCCTCTTGTCTAGCAATTACTTTTTGTGCTTTAGCCCGGTCAACATGCCTACTTTCAGACTTAACTACTGTATGGATGTCAACATCCTCCAGTAGGGCAATCCTGAAGTTGTATACAACAAAGTTAGATAAACAATGGGCAACTTTGCTGTGGGGTCCTGCTGAATATCTTCAAGTTTTGGAAGTCCAAAAATATTCCCAATTTTTCAGAGTTTCTGGAGCAGCTCATCTTTGCCACTTCTAAGGCTCCCAGGACCTCAGAAGCAGCACTTATGGGCCAGGGATAACACTGGAAGAGGCCATCAGCAGGGTCCAGTCCAGTTCCAGTTTCTGTGGTCACCTTAGGAAAAATGCCTCTTGTAACTTGTTTTGTTCCTATTGCCACACAGGATGTCAGCCAACTGACCCTTGGAGTCCACGTCTAAGTCCTGGGTACATGTGGGAGCAGGTCCAGTCCTTAAAGTCCCCACACATGTCTCAACTAGCAGGTATAGACCTCTTCTGTTCTTCTGGTCTTCCACAGGTCCAGAAGGTGTTCTGCTGAGCTGTGTCTGCCTCTTTTGCAAAATTCACTAGCCAGTGGGTGGGGTGACTCCTCAACGCAACCCTAACAAAAGAGAAAAAAAACCTTCATATGTTTGTAGCTCATCCTGTTTGCCTTGCTGCAAACTATCCCACAGTGCACTATTCTGATGTAAATTCAACATGGCAGGATATTTCTGTCCCTGAAGAGACCTTGTATGCCAGCCAGGAGTAGGTGTAGTGAAATGAGTAGCCCCCTTCTCTTCAGCTACACTAAACTGGTTTTGGGACCAGCTGCCCCTCCCATTAGCCTGATGCTAAGCTGGTGAGAGATGGCATAAAGAACAAAAGGCTTACCTGCTGCAGGTCCTGCTTTATACTATATTTGAGAAGTCCTCAGCCTGGTCCCTTTTAATTTAATGATGCTACTGGACAGCTGACCTTGCTGGGCTGATAGTAAATATTAAATTCTAAATTAATTTAATAGTGATGTTGCATTTTTATGTTGTGATTCAATTAAAATAAATATATGCAATAGATATATATAATTAATTGTTATCAATAATTAACTTACAAATATTTTTCCAATTTTTATAAAAGTCTGATAAATATTTTAAACGTTCCCTATATATTGCCACCCTGGTTTCGGAGAACTCTGACTGACTACATGTGAAAAGTTAGTAGTAGTAACTACGGGGTTCTCTTCTAATTCTCTGCATCTATTATGTTCTATGGGGGCGATTAGCAATATCAGTGGTTGGCCATGGGTGGTGTTGGACTTACCCCAGGGTCTTTTTCACAGTAGTAACTTTCCAGTCATAAATTTGGCTGAACCCCCTGTTTTAGGGCTGATGACATGTACTACACTTTGTAGTAGATTTACACTCAGAAATGGTAGTAGCCAAAAGTATCAGAGTAAATTTGCATGTGTAAATTTACTCAAATGTAAATTTACCTTCGTTAATAGGCTCCACAGTGTGCCTCTACCAACGTAATTTATCTTACATCAACCCCAACTATATTTGTGAATGCTCTTGTTGAGCTTCCTCAGTCTTTGCTAACAGACCTTCTTTTTTTAAACAAATTGTTTCAGTCCATCCAACTGCCAAGACAACAAAATGATTAGAGAATCTTTTGTTGTTATTTTTGGATTAGTTTCACATTTACACCTTTTATAGCAAAACTGCTCTTTTGATTAGTATCCATCCAATGACTCGTTCTTCCGTCTTTTTCTGATATGATTTTCTACATGCTTGTAGCATTTAATTTTACTATTATTTTGTTTGTTGGTGCTCATATACATGAGTCAGAATGACAAGCTTCCTCTCAGCCTACTGATTAAAATCTATGCTTTACCCATCAATTCCTGAATATTATTGGAGGAATTTCAAACATAGCAAAATGTTTATTGAGTTCTATTTACACTGATTGGCTCTTGAAGGGTAATCTGGATTTTCCAAGATATCGTACTTTGTTTGCTGCTGCTGTACATCAGCAATGTGATTTTATAGACCTCTCCAAAGCTTTCCACTTCTTCAATCCTTGCTGTGTGTGAAACTCAGAAAGAGAGGGTTTCTAGTTTAACAACTTCACATTTTGAGTAAACAGCACTCCACTATGGGAAAACTTGGAGTTGTGTGCTTACTTTAACCCTGTTCCACACTTACATGAGAGATTAGATACTGTGTTGGATTAAGGGCTTTAGAATTTGGGGGTCTGAGTGCTCTGTCGCAACAGAGATGGAGTACTCAGTCTTCCAAACTCTTGGTTTGCACGCCACATTTTAAAGGGGGCAGAACACCAGGTTTACTTCAAAAGAGTAAAATTTACTCAGTCAGCATTAACTGTCCTCCAGCATCCGTAGGATTACAGGCCATCAAAGGTAAGGAAACCGACTGTGCGCCCTCTTTAGAGTGGGCAGTCGGATTACTTCTTGTTTACTGTTTCTGCCAGTGAGCAATAATAAACATTAAGAAAAATAACCACCACAACTTCGGAGAAAACTCCTGTGGTATTGGGGACATTATTTATTTTTCCATTCCATTTTTTCCATTTCCAAGCTTTATTTCGGTCATTATATACCATAAAAGCAAAAGATAAAATACCTACATCACTGAATTTGAGCAATAAAAACATCAATAAACATTACTAAAAATAACCATATACAGTAAATTGAACAAATTTCATAACAATTAAAAAAAAATATTACAATTTAAAAAGGGGTTAAAACGATGATTTCATAAATTAATAAGATCAAAGCAGTTGGAAATAGAAAAGGGACATTTAGCGTGTGCGGGGGGAATTTAAAAACTTGCGGCGCCTATGCCACATAGAGTTAAGGAAACGGGACACAGCAAAAACAATCGGGGGATGAGTGTCAGTTCTCAAAACTCTAAAGGCCTCCCGACACTGTCTATACCCCAGGTTCCTGCATATTGGTAAGAGCCAATACCTTCTGGCTACATTATATCCAGGACAAAAGAAGAAAACATGAATGAGTGTCTCTTCTTGGCTGTTACAAGCAGGACATCCAACAGGAGAAGCTTTTGACCATTTGCTTGTAAATGCATGAACCGGCAAGCAACCTTTTTCTTTTTCTTTTCTGAAAGCAAACCTTTTACAAGTTTGATGTTAGCTTCTGTCAAACTTCTAAATGGTTTATTCCATCCACCAAAGTCTAAGTCAGACTGGAAGTTCTTTCTACTAAGTATGATCTCATTAAAAGGCAGCATTAGGAAGAACCAAGGGGGATATTAGCAACAACTTGCGATAATTATCGCAAACCGCGTTTAGCGCGTTTTTTTTTATCGCCGCCTATCGCAGGATATTATCGTGGAGATAACACGCTATTAGCAACGTTTATCTCCAATGCGATAAAATATCCAGCGATAACGGCGAAATGCGTGAATATCGCTGGAAATCCAGCGATATTCACGCATTAACGCCATGGGGGACTTAGCCTGACAATCCACCTCCCATACAACAAGCAGGTAAGTCATGTTTTTAGCAGGTGTTAAATTCTAGCGATATTCGCGCTTACCGCAAATTTTTTTATCGCTTCGCCTGCGTTGCTAATAGGGGGAAGTTGTGTTAGCGACTGTTTTCAGTCGCTTTTAGTTGGGAACGCCTACCTTGCATGTCATTAGCGATAATTATCGCTGGCATGCAAGGCGATGGGAAAACGGGCCGCTATCACCAGAAAGCTGTCGTTAACACGCCTGTTAGCGACAGCTTGCTGATAGGGCGATAAATAATCGCCACTTTAGCGGCAAAAAGTGCCGCTAAAGCCGCGATAAAGCCCTTGCTAATATGCCCCCTAGTCTTTGTGTGCAGATGAAAATAAGAGTATTACTGATGGAACTTCATTCTCTCCCTTTGCCAGCTGGCACCATCTTCAAAATCATTAACCACCCACAACTCGGCTTCCTCTCCTATTAGTCGCTGAATTTAAACTTGCCTTTGACCATGTAGAGCACTCTGCTATTTTTTTGGCTAGCTTAGCGTTATAGAAAAAACTGTTTCACACTTATATGCATGCAGTTGCAATAAGGCAACAAATCTCCTTCAATGAAGCTCCGAAACACAGGCAATAATGTCTATTGAAATAAAGCAGTAGTAGGTCTACCAGGCAGCCTCTTCTAACTCTGACTCATTGCCTGATCTTGGCCAAAGCCAGGCACGCCCTGTAATATTTTATACTCCATCAATGAAATTGTAATATCACTGTATGGCAAGAAACACCAATACACGTATTCTTGCACTGTTATATTTGCAGTTTAGATTTTGGGACTATTGTGGTTAACAATATGTATTTCTTTGAATTTGCATCTGATTTACATATGCATGAGACATGAGAGCGCATAAACAATAATGCCCCTGGCACTATTCTTTTTCGATGCACTGATCATCATTTTACTTACCTGGAAAAAATCTCGAATGAGCGCAGATTGCAATTGGGTAGAATCAGTGCTGCTTATCTCTCGTCTCCTTACCTCGTTACAAGGTATCCTGTAATCCTGATAGGGCCGGTGACTGCAATACTGGCCTCTTCGTTATTCAGTGTCTGAGCAATATTTTGCTTGTATGCACAGGGGCCTGTTAAATGCAGCAGCACTGATTCCTGTTTGTTAAACGCCAGGAATTCACAATGAGCCTGTTGCCGCCCCATTGCTACCGATGGGCGTTGAGATGTTAATTGCAGGGAAGGAAAACGGGATTATTGGCTTTTTTTCCAGCCAGTTTATAACTGGCCCCTGTCAGGTGGGCTTCTGTAGGGGCACAAGGTTGTATTTTCCATATTAAAGAACGCGAATACGGACGTGAATTTAAATAGCTATATTATATGTTATTCCATTTTGACCCGCTGCAGCCTGGAACATTAGCTACACAAAACAGATTATCTGCTCAGATGTTGCTGCTCACGAGTCTCAGTCACAGAAGGACACATCACTCACTGACCAGCAGACACAGTGCTATTTCATGGGCACCCACCAGGTGATTCCAAATCTTCCGAAATTGCTTTTTGGCAGGATCACAACATAAATACATATTAAGGAATCATTGATGTGCAGCTTGGACCTTATCCATAAAATGTTCACATTTAAGCTGAAAATGATAGAGTTTAGAGAGTAGAACTTGCTTCAAAGCGGCTTATTACATACTGGACATTCTTTAAAAAATACGCATAGCACATTGAAAGCCTTTAAGAGTACTGTAAAGAAATTAGTAGAAACTCAGTGAAATTGATGTTTTAAAAATACATTCTACACTTGAGAAGACTTTCAGGTCTCCTCGCAACTAAACTTTTGCATTTTAAGAAAAATAAAAAAGACACAGGGGCATATTCACAAGCCTCTATCGCCACCACAACGTCACTATCAGTGACGTTGTGGTGGCGATAGGGCCTCGCTTTATTCACAAGGCAGCGTTAAGCCACCTAACATGGTTTAACGCTGCCTTGTGAATAAGGGCCCCTTTCACGCTGTGTTTAGCGTGAAAGGGGCGTGCAGTGGGTGTTGTGGTGGGCGTTCCACCCAAACACCCATTGATTTTGACGCTGCCTCCTACTCACAAGGGCAGCGTAAATAGGAGGTAGCGCCAAAATTAAGACCAGGAAAACCCTGGTCTTAAGTTGTCGAAACGAGGAGAAATGCTTTATTTCTCCTCGTTTTTGCTTTTTCCATATGTGCTGCCTTGTGCAAAATGCCATGGTTTGTTCACGTACAGGAAGGTGTCCCTTCCTGTACATAAACAAACCATTTTTGAAAATGCCGTTTTGTAACTTGCATGTGTGCTGCATGAAGCAGCCCACATGTAAGTTACAAACTGGCATATTCGGTTTGTTTATCTGCAGGAAGGGACACCTTCCTGTACATAAACAAACCTCCCTGCTTGCAGACACCCTTGCACTCTGGTGCAAGGGTGCCTGCGTTGGCGCTAAGTTGTGAAACTTAGCGCCATCGCAGGGGGAAACCCAAAGCTGCACCATATCCTTGTGAATAAGAAAATAACCCTTTCTTGACTCTCTCCAACTCTACCCCTCCTTGTATCATCTGACACCTCTTTTACTATACCGATCCCCTAAAACAAACCTTTCTAAACTCTTCCCTCTGACTCTTCCCCTCCAAAAACCCTTTTTACTCATCCAAAAGCCTCCTCCTATTGCTATGACCTAAAAAAAGAAATCCTTCACTCTTCTATCCCTCCAATATCCCTTTCAATAAAAATAACAGACTAACATGTTCACTTCTCTAATTCCATATTCCACTATACTAATTCACCACTAATCCTTTATGGGTTCCAGAGTAGCATGCTACTCGTCAACAAAGCGTTTCAACACCTCATCAGGGTTACAAACGCTATACAAATGCAAACCTTTTTCCCTTTTTTACCCCTCCCCAACCCTTCTCAATCCAAATAACTGACTAACATATCCACCACTCAAATTACTTCATATTTCACTATACTAATTTTCAACACCAATCCTTTATGGTTTCCAGAGTAGCCTGCTACTCGCCAGAAAAGCGCTTCAACACACCATTAGGGGTAACAGGCGCTATATGAATGCAAACCTTTCTTTCCCTTCTATCCCTCCGCTATCCTTCTCACTCCAAATAACTTACTAATATCCACCACTCAAATTACTTTCATATTTCACCATACTAATTCACCACTAATCCTTTATGGGTTTCCGGAGTAGCGTGCTACTCACCAAAAAAAAAAGCGCTTTAAACCTCATCAGGGGTAAGAAGCGCTATATAAATACAAAACTTTTTTCCTCTTCTATCCTTCTGCTATCCTTCCGAATCCAAATAACTGACTAACATATCCACCACTTAAAATTTACTTGCATGTTTCACTATACTAATTTAACACTAATCCTCTATGGGTCCCGGAGTAGCGTGCTACTCGCCGAAAAGCGCTTTGACGCCTCGTCAGGGGTAGTAAGCGCTATACAAATGCAATTACAATACAATACAATACAATATGGTGCAGCCTTGCATTTCCGAAGTGGTGGAGAGAGGCGTTAAGCCACGAAGGCTAATGCCTCTCTCCACCACTTCCTTGTGAATATCCCCCTCAGTTTTGTCGTTAGAAAATTTTAAGCAATTAAAAGTCATAATTGAGAGCAAAACCTGCAGTTATTCTCACTAAAAGCTCCAAAGTAAACACTGGGTGAAACTGTTCAGATCCTTGGCTGCAGACACTCAAAGAAACTCACAAGCAGGTCTAAGGGCCAGATGCATCAACAATCCATTTTGCAATTTCCTAATTGCGGATTCTTGCGATTCGCAATTAGAAAATCGCAAAATGGAATGCATGAAAGTGTGATTAACACTTTCTGCGATTCCTAGAGGATCGCAAAAGACCTACCTCATGAATATTAATGAGGTAGGTCGCGATTTGAGACCCCCTAGGAATCGCAAAAATCACGGGGATAGTGGCCTGCTGGGTCAGCAGACCACCATGGCCATGATTGCTTTTAAATAAAGCAATCTTTTTTTTTGTAAAGCAGCCCGTTTTCCTTAAAGGAAAACGGGATGCTTTACAAAAGAGAAAATTCAAACTTTTCCTTTCATTTTCTAAGAGCAGGCATGCTCTTAGAAAATGCATTTACAGACATTCACAAAGGGGAAAGGGTCCCTTGGGCTCCCCTTCCCATTTGCAAATTGGTTACCACCTACTTGAAGTAGGTCGTAAAATGCGAATGTTTTGCGACCGCATTTTGGTCGCAAAACATCCATGCATACCGATGCGATTCGGTATTAGGAAGGGATGCCCTAAACACGCCCCTTCCTAATAGCGAATCGCAAACCTATTTTGCGATTCGGTAACAGGTTATCGAATCGCAAAATAGGGTTTGCTGCATCAGAAGAGCATTGTTTGCGTCCGCAGACAGCCGATTCTACGAATCGGCCGTTTGCGAAGGCAAAAAATGCTTGATGCATCTGGCCCTAAATGGCTACAGAACTAAGGGCCAGATGCATCAAGCATTTTTCTCCTCGGTAACCTGTTACCGAATCGCAAAATGGTTTTGGGATTCGCTATTTGGAAGGGGCGTGTTTAGGGCGTCCCTTCCAAATAGCGAATTCTAACAGTATGCATGAATGTTTTGTGACCGTGAATGCGGTCGCAAAACATTCGCATATTACCACCTACTTCAAGAGGGTGGTAAGACATTCGCAAATGGGAAGGGGTCCCTGGGAAGGGGTCCCCACGGGACCCCTTCCCCTTTGTGAATGTTTGTAAAAGCATTTTTAAGAGCAGGCAGTGGTCCCACTGACCACTGCCTGCTCTAAAAAAATGAAAAGAAAACTTTGCATTTTTCTTTTTGTAAAGCATCTCGTTTTCAGTCAGGATAATGGGCTGCTTTACAAAAAAATGATTGCTTTATTTAAAAGCAATCACAGACATGGTGGTCTGCTGAACTCAGCAGACCACCATCCCTGTGATTTTTGCGATTCCTAGGGGGTCGTAAATTGCAACCTACCTCATTAATATTCATGAGGTATGTCATTTGCGACCCCTTAGGAATCTCAGAAAGTGTACTGCACACTTTCATGCATGCCGTTTTGCGATCCCCTAATTGCGAATCGCAAACATTCACAATTAGGGAATCGCAAAACATTTTTTTGATGCATCTGGCCCTGAGGACCAGATGTTCAAAGCATTTGTGCAGTCGGAACCATCATAATTAGCAGACTTGGGCCATTTGCGTTTGCAAAAAAGCTTTTTCTTATATACATTACCAAGTTACCAAATTACAATTTGTGTTTGCGATCCAATTTCAATTCATTATTTGGAAGTGACGTGTTTAGGGAGTCCCTTCTGAATACCAAATTGGAATGGTATGTATTAATGTTTTGTGAGCAGAATCCAGTCGCAAAACATTAATACTACAATAGTGTAGTTGTAATGCATTTTCAAACTGGAGGGGGCTCCAAAGGAATCCCTTTCCCTTTGAGAATATTAAAAAAATATATTGTTCAAGAGTAGGCAGTGGTTCAATCAACCACTGCCTACTCTTAAAAAAAAAAGTTAAATGTTTCAATATTTTTGTTATTTGAAATGCATTCCACTTTTCTTTAAGAAGTTTGAAAGAAAATCCTACTTTATTTAAAAGCAATTGCAGACATGGTGGCCAGCTGACCCCAGCATCCTCGTAATGTCTGCGATTTCTAGTGGGTTGCAAATTGCGACCTACTTCATTAATATTCATAAGATAAGTCAATTTGCCACCCACTAGAAATCAGTAATTTGCAAACGGACCTATTAATACAAAGGTTGGTTCGCAAAATATCACTCTGGCCACAAAAATAATGTGGCAAATTATGCCAGTTTTCGCGATCAGAGTTTAGTGCATCTGTCCCAGGAGCCTTATGTTCAAAGATATTTTGTGGTCGCAAATGCCCCAAGTCACAAAATCAGAGCCTTTGTGACCGAAAAATTGTTTTTGGGTATATTCAAAGCCGAAATTGCAATTCAGTATTTTTTTCCGATTTTCAAAATAGGTTTGGAACTGCATACCAAATCATAAATTGAAAGGGGCGTGTTCAGGGCTTCCCTTGCTGTTTGCAATTTTTTATGGCATGTGTTAACAGTTTACAAATGCGTTTGCAAATCATTGATATGATACCTACAACTCAAAGGAGGTAGTAGACCGCTGGTAAATTGGGATGGGTCCCTTAGGTAACCTTTTCCCTTTGTCAATGTTGTAAAAACATTTTATAGGAGTAGGCAGTGAATCCTGGGACCACTGCTTACTCCTAAAAATGGTTTTGAATATTTTCTTTTATATTAAAAACAGATCCCAAAACCGGCTGCGTTAAAAAAAAAGACTGCTTTATTTAAAACCAATCCCAGACATGATGGTCTACTGACCCCACAAGCCAACATCCCTTTGATGGCAGCGATTTGTAATAGGTTGCAATTTACGACCTATCTTATGCATATAAATGAGATAAGTCAAATTTCAACCACGTACAAATCAAATTTTCCCAACCAATATGTTTAAGCTTATATTGGTTCCCAAAAAGCAATGCACTCGGTAAAAGTTGATGCACAAATTGCAATCACTTTTACCTAATGCATTGTGGGAACATATGGTGCAAGGTAGCCACAAAAAATCCTAATCTTCAGACTATCATCTATGAAGCAGATGCATTAGAGCTGTTCACTGGCTCCTCGAGGATGCATAGATTAAGTTGAAAGTTTTGTGCACATCCTTTAAAGTGATGGGCAGAAGCAGCTTGAGAAACTGACACCCCATTTTGGCGCGCCTAGATTTTGCATTCTGCTGTCCTTCAACTGGTCGCTCAATGAGCTTAAGCCTGAGAGCAAAACCATAATACTTGCACTTCCAGAAATGTCTAATGACAGAATTGTACAAACAGTCCTCTTACTGAACATGATGAAACTACGGGAAATGGCAAATGTGCATGCATGCATAGTGGCTCACCAAATTCCATTTTGGCTGTTTTCATTTACTGTTCCATCATGGCTGATGACCAGTGAAGTAAAAATTAAAAAAATAAAGAGCAAAACAGAAGCAGCACAGCTGTAGTACTTTGCAGCTGATGGGCACTTGAAATAAATAAGGTGTGGGATAGGAAGGGGCAGGTGGCACTGGGGACCAATAGATAAACGACGGGGGGGAGTAAGCAGACAGACAGAATGCTGGGCCAGATGGACCGGGTAACAGAACCAATGCCAATGAATGTGTGTGGAACTCATTTTTCCAGGATGCTTACATCGGCAAGACGCCATGAGCTCATACCAATGTTAATGCACAGCTTTGTGCACCAATGCCTAAAGCCAGATGAATCACAAAAGCCAGGGGCTGAAAAGTGCTGTGCAAAGCCACTCTATGTAAATATATCTATGTTGTTTGCCATATGTTTTGTGTTGTGTTTTTAGTGTTGTGCAAATGCAGTAATACTCACGAGACAGCTAAAGCTGAATGTATGCAAACAGAGATGATTATATGGGAAACAGCGTTTACATCGCATGTGCTACAACGCTTGCGATTACAATGCGGTCGACCGCATTGTTACAACACAAGCCATTACATCGCAAGTCGTTTCTATGACTTGCTGTAGGGGCGCGCGAAACTAAGGAATAGTATAATTTACTATTCCAACCCCTTTCCTACTGTTGCACATGCTGGAGTTGGAATAGTAAATTAAACTATTCCTAAGTCCAGCGCGCTCTCTACAGCAAGTCGTAGAAATGACTTGTGATGTAATGGTTTATAACAACGCGGTCGTTGTAACATCGCATATTCGATTATATATCAGGCCTTACCTTATACTAACTGAGAAGTCTCTTTTGTCAAGGAATAATCCCATCGATATTGCAGTGTGAATTCCCAGGGCACTGCTGCAGTCCTTCCTCAAATAATTAATAAACTTTTTTCTTATTTTCAGGAGTAGGACATATTTACTTGTGGGAAAAACATAGTAAATCACACACATCTTTAGATTATGACAAAGCTATCCACAGAAAATGATTTGTGAATCAGGGCTGGTTACTCAAGGGCATTTCAGATGTAAGACATAATTAAAAACCAACTACTTACAGAAAAAGTGTTATGAATCCAGCCAAACTAAACAAAACTCTTGCAATGTTTTTAAATTCAATTACAGAGTTGTGTGACCTGGGAAATTGGGGATTGTAAGAAAATGGGTATTAGTGGAGAAGGATGTGAGACCCCTTAGGAAATCAGTCCAAAGTCTTGTCAGATAAAACACATTAGTGAAATAAAACAAACTTGGGCTCAACCCCTGGTAGATATGGGACAGGGCATGCAAGTGTAACTTAAAGAAAAAAGTGTCAAATATTTTGAAATACTACAACAATTAAAAAGTCAAAACACAACACAATAAAGTCCCCACATCCTAATCCTAGAAATATAGATATTTTTAACAAGAAACATGGCACAAAAGTTAATAATCTTCAAGAAGGGGAAAATAAGTTATGAATTTTTAAGTTTTAGGGAAAAGAGAAAAGAAAAGTAAAGCGCCAGTTGTGAAGTCACAGTATTTGGCGGAACAGATCCTAGGTGAAATTGCAGATCATCGGCATGCTGCAGAGATCAGATACACCTCCTAACCAAAGATTTTAACTTCTGACAGTCCCTGAAATGGAAGTCAAAATCTTCCAGCTGGGTAAGGTTGCCGTCTGTATGTGGCGAAGTCCTTTCAAAATCGGATAGCTGTTGGAAGAGATCCTCTTGAAGCTGTTGGTTTTTAGCTGGAAAAGCTCAAAGCAGGAGAATTCAAATTTTTGCCAACAGAAGTCCTCTAATCAGACAAATATTTTTGCGCCTTCACCTAGTGAATATTTCTACATTCTGACTTAGTCCCTGACTTCGAGTTTATCAGATGGCTTACTCTGTTACCGGTGTGCCTTATTACAAATGTCATGGTATATAAAGCGCTTGTAGTAGGGCAGTTGGGGTATCCGCCATGTTCTGGTGGAATAACCCATCCCCCAAATACTAAATAAGGACTTAAGTCTCTTTTTTACAGTTTAAAATCCTCCATTGTGCCTAAAGAAGACTTCCTAGAATTAGACACCTTTGCATAAGGTCCCACTTAAGTGCCTGAGTTCTTGGAAGGCCAACTTTTCAGAATTTCTGTAGCAGTTCCTTTTGATCTTTTCAAACCCTCCCAGGACCTTAAGGACAGCACTTACTGGGCAGAACTCACTCCAGCAGAGGCCGCTACCTGTGTCCAGGTCCAGTTGCTACTGGTCACACCAGGAAAATAGCCTCTTTCAGCTTGTTGTGTCCCTCTAGCCACACAGGATGTCAACTGACCCTTGGAGTCTACTTCATACTCCTTTGTACAAGTGAGAGCAGGTCCAGCACCTCAGGTGTCCACACAGGTCCCAGACAGCAGTTCCAATGCTCGTCCATTTTTTAGGGATGGGTTGAGCTCATGGAGTTGTACTCCTTGTAATTCTGCAGAGTTACCTAAAAACTCTTGCAAGATCAGCGGAGTTCCGCAAGCGGCAGAATTCCAGTCTGTTGCGCTGATAAACAACTCATAGTGCATGCACATGTTTTATTTTTATAAGATATAAACTCTCTTACTCCAATTGAATTAGCTTGATGTTTGTAAGCCTGAAAGGTTCACACCCTATGCTACACATAATCCTTAATCATGCGACAGTCCTTAATCTGCACAAAATTCGCAATGGCAAGCCACCGAGGACATGTCACTGACGCTCATTAAGGTCAGAAATGGAGTGCGTTGACCCTACTACTCTCTTCCCCTTCTGCATCCCTTTCTAAAAGTGCTTTTAGTTTCAGAGCTCAGCAGAGATGAGATCCACACAACTCATGGGGATGAGCACCTGGCTCTTTCCTTAACACCCTTGCTCACGGACTGCCACTTTTCTCCTAGCGCTGGGAAGCCCTCGGGCAGCCATGCACTCTATAAATCTATAAACATAAACACGCCAGCACTGATGCCTGCTCTCCGGTTAACCATTGCAAAAACAACAATTGATGGACAGAAATGCAGAACAATGTCATACATTCACCCCAGTACAGAGATCTGGGCCTAAATCCATCGTTTTTTTGCTCACCATGCCATTCCAGTTTGAACCCAGCCATATGCAAATCAGTCTTGACCCTGTGCCTCATGGGAACAGTCCAGCCCGAACTGCCAAGCCAGGTCCTCCCTGGACTGGAAACAAGCATCCTAGGACCGGTTTCGGGGTTTCACCCCTTTTCAGCCAGGATAGCTTGATTCCAGTGGCATGGAGAGCACGGGACCCACGTCTGGGCATACCCGTACCACTCGGGGTGACAAATGCAAAAACAACAATTGATGGACAGAAATGCAGAACAATGTCATACATTCACCCCAGTACAGAGATCTGGGCCTAAATCCATCGTTTTTTTGCTCACCATGCCATTCCAGTTTGAACCCAGCCATATGCAAATCAGTCTTGACCCTGTGCCTCATGGGAACAGTCCAGCCCGAACTGCCAAGCCAGGTCCTCCCTGGACTGGAAACAAGCATCCTAGGACCGGTTTCGGGGTTTCACCCTCTTCAGCCAGGATAGCTTGATTCCAGTGGCATGGAGAGCATGGGACCCACGTCTGGGCATACCCGTACCACTCGGGGTGACAAATGCAAAAACAACAATTGATGGACAGAAATGCAGAACAATGTCATACATTCACCCCAGTACAGAGATCTGGGCCTAAATCCATCGTTTTTTTGCTCACCATGCCATTCCAGTTTGAACCCAGCCATATGCAAATCAGTCTTGACCCTGTGCCTCATGGGAACAGTCCAGCCCGAACTGCCAAGCCAGGTCCTCCCTGGACTGGAAACAAGCATCCTAGGACCGGTTTCGGGGTTTCACCCCTCTTCAGCCAGGATAGCTTGATTCCAGTGGCATGGAGAGCACGGGACCCACGTCTGGGCATACCCGTACCACTCGGGGTGACAAATGCAAAAACAACAATTGATGGACAGAAATGCAGAACAATGTCATACATTCACCCCAGTACAGAGATCTGGGCCTAAATCCATCGTTTTGGTATCGCTTTGTTCGCCCTAAGTTGGCAGGGTATGCCCAGACGTGGGTCCCTTGCTCACTTTGCCACTGGATTCAAGCTAGCCTGGCTGATGACGGCTGAATAGCCAGAAACCGGTCCCAGGATGCTTGTTTCCCGGTCCAGGGAAGACATGGCTTGGCAGTTCGGGCGGGACTGTTCCCATGAGGCACAGGGTCAGACTGATTTGCATATGGCCATGTCTGAACTGGGGTGGTGGAGTGAGCTAAAGAATGATGATGGATTAAACCCAGATCAGTTGACTGGGGGTGAGTGTTTGATTAGCTCAAACGCTCCGTCCATCATCCCCTTTGGTATCGCTTTGTTCGCCCTAAGTTGGCAGGGTATGCCCAGACGTGGGTCCCTTGCTCACTTTGCCACTGGATTCAAGCTAGCCTGGCTGATGACGGCTGAATAGCCAGAAACCGGTCCCAGGATGCTTGTTTCCGGACCAGGGAAGACATGGCTTGGCAGTTCGGGCGGGACTGTTCCCATGAGGCACAGGGTCAGACTGATTTGCATATGGCCATGTCTGAACTGGGGTGGTGGAGTGAGCTAAAGAATGATGATGGATTAAACCCAGATCAGTTGACTGGGGGTGAGTGTTTGATTAGCTCAAACGCTCCGTCCATCATCCCCTTTGGTATCGCTTTGTTCGCCCTAAGTTGGCAGGGTATGCCCAGACGTGGGTCCCTTGCTCACTTTGCCACTGGATTCAAGCTAGCCTGGCTGATGACGGCTGAATAGCCAGAAACCGGTCCCAGGATGCTTGTTTCCGGTCCAGGGAAGACATGGCTTGGCAGTTCGGGCGGGACTGTTCCCATGAGGCACAGGGTCAGACTGATTTGCATATGGCCATGTCTGAACTGGGGTGGTGGAGTGAGCTAAAGAATGATGATGGATTAAACCCAGATCAGTTGACTGGGGGTGAGTGTTTGATTAGCTCAAACGCTCCGTCCATCATCCCCCTTTGGTATCGCTTTGTTCGCCCTAAGTTGGCAGGGTATGCCCAGACGTGGCTCCCTTGCTCACTTTGCCACTGGATTCAAGCTAGCCTGGCTGACGACGGCTGAATAGCCAGAAACCGGTCCCAGGATGCTTGTTTCCGGTCCAGGGAAGACATGGCTTGGCAGTTCGGGCGGGACTGTTCCCATGAGGCACAGGGTCAGACTGATTTGCATATGGCCATGTCTGAACTGGGGTGGTGGAGTGAGCTAAAGAATGATGATGGATTAAACCCAGATCAGTTGACTGGGGGTGAGTGTTTGATTAGCTCAAACGCTCCGTCCATCATCCCCTTTGGTATCGCTTTGTTCGCCCTAAGTTGGCAGGGTATGCCCAGACGTGGGTCCCTTGCTCACTTTGCCACTGGATTCAAGCTAGCCTGGCTGATGACGGCTGAATAGCCAGAAACCGGTCCCAGGATGCTTGTTTCCGGTCCAGGGAAGACATGGCTTGGCAGTTCGGGCGGGACTGTTCCCATGAGGCACAGGGTCAGACTGATTTGCATATGGCCATGTCTGAACTGGGGTGGTGGAGTGAGCTAAAGAATGATGATGGATTAAACCCAGATAAGTTGACTGGGGGTGAGTGTTTGATTAGCTCAAACGCTCCGTCCATCATCCCCTTTGGTATCGCTCCGGTTAACCATGGCAGAACTCCTTTGCAGCAAATGTTCCACGTCTCCCTCAGACAGTAGCACTGCTCAACAAGGAACCAAATTCTGTCCAGTAAACGCCCATTCACATCAGACCAACCAATTACAACTTTAAAATTGAAGTTGTCTCTCAAAGCCTCTGTCTGAGCAAGTGTTACAATTCCCAAGCCTAGCTTTCAAACTAGTCGGCATTTTCTGCCTGCTTCCGGGGGGGTGGGGGGGAGACGAAATCTGATCTGATTTCTTCCAAGTATGCCTGGTCGGTTAATGCGCATCTCAGTATTGCAATGTTCCAGCGAGCAGACAGCACTAGTTGCATGCACATTGGTGCACATTTTTCACACCCACACTGCAGCCAGGTCCTTCTGTGCACCCCTGCAGCAATGAATGTGACAGCAGTCCCTGGGAAACAAGGCCCGAGAATTATAGAAATATATTAGAGAAACCATCCTTCAAATGCCCAGTGAAAGCTTCCACAGGCAGGGACTGCTGTGATGCATGTTAGTAGACACCTGGTGAAACATTTTAAATCGATATAGCTCAATAGTTTGGTCACCTGCTGCAGAGAAGTGCGCCAGAAAACATCCTGATAGAGCGAAATGTTCTTGTGAATTGTAGGGGTGCATCATAATCACTGATAGGCCGCACCCGCATGTAATCAGACATATATTCGCATATATTCAGTTGTGTATTCAGGTATGCTTAGTAAGAGTGAATAGTTCACTAATATTAAGTGAACGCAGCAGTATAATGGTGTTATGAAAATCATGAAATGTAATGCTTATTGAATTGTGTGAACATAATGCATAGAGACATTAGTTCGTGTGTAATCTAATTGCAGTAGTTTAAACGTGCACCATATTAAAGTTGCACATGTAATTCATTTTCGCATATGAATTGTAATGGAAAAGCTTATGGGGAAAAGTAAGATGTGTGTTTAAAAGTTATATGTAAAGGCCTGACTACATATATGCTTAGGGAAGGCCTGGTTTATTCTTATGTTAGCTTATTTTGTAGGCAGAGAAAAGTTTCTCTTGGTAAGGCTCTCTGGGCACAAACGGTAGATTTAATTTGCACAGTAGAAGGTTTCTGTTGAACGTATCTTTTGTTGCAGGTGCAAGGACACATGTCTCGTTAGTAAAGACTAACTCTTTGTTTTCAAAAGTTAGAGAGATGGGAGGCATGGTACGGGGAGTGAAATGGAATTTAGGGATGATACTTTCAGCGGAGAAGGTGCCTGGGACTCAAGGTCATCGCAACCGTCCAGGATGAAGTAACCGTTTCGATGGAAAAGTACAAGAAAGAAGACCTGGCCAAGGAGGCGTGACAAAGGCGTGTACAATTGTATTGGGGTTTTGTATTAGGGATAGTGCCCTGAGGGAGGAGGCCAGAGAAGAGGTAGGGGAGACCAGAGAGAAGGACAGAGCGGAGCTTAGGTATTATGTGATTGCACTTCTTAGGAAGTCTTCACAGCTGACACCTTTTATTCACTCTTGCCTTTGAAAATCGTTATGCAGGGATGTCACTAAGTTTTAGTGTAGGGACAGCAATTGATTTAAAGCTTGCTTAGATAAATGAAGAGCAACGTAGAAATTGGAGCAATCATAGCTTGGTTGATCCTTCTAGAACTTTCTATTCTCTTTATTCTGAGTCGGATGAGACTCCTGCGTAGGTTATTATTTGTATTAGTGCCCATCTATTTCTTTAACCTCGTGTTGAGGTGCTTGCACGTTCAGTTATTTTTGGCGATAATAAATTCTTAAACTTGAATTCGGAGTCAGTGGTCCTTTCGAACAAAATGAATGCTGTTATATAACCAGATGAGATTCTCTCCTTTACACTATTCAACAGGTAAAAAGATCTTGGCGACCAGAAGGTTCTTATAGATAATTAGATAAGAATCGGCGTTATCAGTTGGTAGCAGAGTAGGATGGTTACCTTTGATGGTAAGGGGAGATCTAGAGCAAGATAGGAGACTAAGTTGCCCCATAGAGCCCGAGTGACGCAGATCCAGAGGACCGCGGGAGAAGGATGTCGGAGGTCGTTGAAAACTGACGGAGAGTGACGGTGCGGCGGAAGTAGCAGTTCGTGGGAGAGTGAGTATGAAAAGAGTGGTGTTTAGTAGATTGCGGTGTTTTATTGTTGTGTGATGTCTTGCGGAGTTGGAAAGAGAGTTGTGTGATTGAGAACCCGACCGTGAGCGCGCGCGGGACCGGGAGATTTATTGTGGTGTAGAATACACCCAGAGTTGAGAACGTTGACCAGAGGTTGTGGGGGTCACGAGACGTCATTGACAGACCCACTGAAGATAGGGAACACATGAGTGAGTGTGTGAATAACCAACGCAGGTCGTAGGTTATTGTGTGCAGAACATCGAGTGATTGAATCCTATCAAGTGTGTTAGAGGCGATTGTCCGGTCGTTTCGCGGACAGACGGTTGCCAGTTTGAGGTCAACAAGCTCAAGAGGCTGATCGGTCATTGGTAAGACTGACGGTCAGAGAGGTAATTGTTCGGTAGGACGGACATTATTTCAGAGTATGATTGGGACAGGTGCGAGTGAGAACGAGTGAATTAGAAAGGAGGGGAACTGCTGCGAGCGGAGGAAAAGTGACGTCAGACAAGTGCCGCGCTGCGATAGGCCGGTTGGTGTGAGCCGCGCTGGTATTGGTGGAGTGAAATCAGGAAGTAAAAGCTGACATTTTGAGTGCAAATAAAAAGTTGATTCATCATGAAATGTTTTAAAGTTTTACGGGAACTTTGTAGAGGTGATAGACATGTGGTTGTTCGGGAAGGAGAGGAAGCTCCTCCCGAGGATACACCGGCACATTATATGGCAAAGAATGTCGGAATGCATACTATAATTTGGCTTGAGAATTGGCATAAAATGACAGAAGCAGAAGGAGAATTGTCGTTCCCACGCTATGGTACTTTCAGGTTAGAGGTGCTGTACCAGCTAAAAAGTATAATGGCTTCCTTACGACCACTACCTAGACCAACACAGTTTGAGGCACTACATGCGTGGATAAGAGCAGCGTATGATAGGAAGAAAGACAGAAGCCAAGAAAGGGTGAAGAAATCGGTCAGGGCATTTCAAGACGCAAGGTGGGATGCATTGGAGAAAAGGTGGAGAGTGGAAACGATCGAAGGAGATAAGTTGTACCCATTGTTAGTACAAAATGGGAAAATAATAAGAATCGATGAGGACGACAGTGATCTAGATGACAGCTTGTTGGATAGGATGTTGGCAGAGAGGCCACCACCATTTAATCCAGACTCAGAAGAGGGAAAGCCGACCCCAGCAGTAACAATTGATGGGAGCCAGAATCAGACTAGTATGAGAGTAGTGGGAAGGATTTCCACAGGAACAGAGGGGGCAACGGCGTCTATGATAACACAGCCTCCTGTTGGGAACACAAGATTACCGGACTCCTTGACAGTACCGGTTACCATTGGCCCTATAGTACCGGTATATGACCCAGACCGAGTGAGAGAAGGGGGCTCCGTACAGATGGAAAGGGAAGAAGTAACCAGCGAAAGTGGGAATGGGTTTGGAGTACGAGTGGTTCATTTCCCCAGGCCAGTGGAGACGAGTACGCCGTTACCGGCTACTGCAGACTCTTCCTTTAGACAAGAAGAGGAGAGACCAGAAAGACCAAGGTCTTTGCGTGAATCTAGGTCAGCTTTGAGGATGTGGACACCAACAGCGACAAACCAAAGTGATAGGATGCAAGGAGATAGGGCACAGAACGTCTCGGAAGACAGACTAAGTTCCAGGAATATGAGGGAAGGGAATAGGTCACAAGGACAGAATAGTGACTGTGATGAGCGGGATGGCTCGGGTTGTCGAGATGTACTGAGGAGTGCGGTACAGGCAAGGTTACTAGACGTAGTGAGATTGAAAGCAGAGGTAGACGAGATGATTGATGGAGGTCTGCCCTTGGAAAGAATAGAAATTTATGGACCAGATGAGCTGCTGTTTGTAGCAAAAGATGTGACTCGAAAAGCTAGGACGGCACATGATAGATTGAAGGAATTGGCCAAAAGATATGAGGTGGACTTGAATAAAACTAAAGCGCTGCAGGGGCCACATAGACTACAGTACAGTGACCAGGAGCTGGAGGAGAAAAGACTAACAGGATTAAGGACACATACCAGAGATCTGATCGTAGGGATGAGGATATGGATTTTGTTGGACAAATGGGAAGAAAGGTGGTCCAAGAAGAAACTAACAAAGAAAGCTGAGGGGGAAACGCCGCCTCCAGGGGGGGCGACGGGTGTTGGAAATTTTCCTTTACGGGAAGTACAGAATGGAGGGTACGTGCATGTGCCGTGGAATAGAGGTGATTTGGCTGCATTTACAAATGATTTTCCTCGGCTGAGGGAGAAACCAGTAGAGTGGTACAAGCAGGTTGAGCGGTTTGTGAAAATTTCAAAAGTATTGTGGATTGATTTGAACACCTTGTTTGACATAGTGGTACCGGGAGATTTGTGGACAGCTTGTAAAGTCGCTATCGAGTGGCCGACTTCGGAACCGGATAGAGAGGCGGTTACAAATGGTCCATCACCCCTAGTTATGAAAAAGTATGAGCAGGTGATTACATGGTTGAAACTGAAGATTTCACCCCAAGATATAGATTGGGTTAAGATAGATCGGACTGTACAGGAACCCAAAGAAACGGTGCATGAATATTACGAAAGACTTCTGCAAGTTTTTAAACAGTATAGTGGGTTAGATATCTTGGACCCCAAGGATATGGGACAGTTTGTCTCAAAGTTTGTAATGGGTCTGAGAGTGGAAATCAGCCTCATGATACAGCACCATTTGATCTGCTGGCAGAACAAGCCGTTAGATGAAATTTTGAGGTATGCGAGATACTGTAGTGATGAGGTGGACTCAAAACATCGGAAGTTAAAAGATAAATTGATGCTTGTCCAGATGCAGACAGCACAGGGTCAGCCTAGTGGAGGGACCTTAGGAAGAAAACAAGGAAATTTCCAGGGGAACCAGAATGGGCAAGGACATGGGAAGGGGAAAACCAGTAGACCCCAAGACAGGAGTGGACGTGGCCACACTGAAGAAGACCACGGCGTGTCATCTTTGTCGCCAGGTCGGACATTGGAAACGCGAGTGTCCTTTGAACCCAGTTAATCAGTTGCAGGAAGAGGAAGAGGGGGCTCAGGCACCCGCGCAAGAGGTAGTTAACACAGTAACGAGGCCTAGGACGATGAAAGGTGGGGTATACAGCTCTCACGCCCAGGTTCCCCAGGCTCCAAGGATTACACAAGGAATACGAACGTACCAACAGATGCCCCTGTTCGAAGACTATGACGAGAGTAGCTTAGACCCTTTATCCTGACGGTGCCTGAGAGGGGAGGAAGACTGCACGCTTGGAGCGGTCTTGGAGGTAGACCAGAGAGGACCTTTTGTGGAGGCAGATATTGAGGGTCATCCTGCCACACTTTTGGTTGATACTGGTGCTACCCGGTCTACTGTAAGATCAGCAGTAGTCCCTAACCTACCCCTCTCGGGACAATCAATCCAGGTTGTTGGAGTAGCGAACAAGAGAATAAGCAGCCCATTGACAGAACCGATCTTAGTAAAGATAGGTTCCTTCCAAACTAGACATCAGTTTGTAGTGTGTGATACGAGTCCAGTTTGCCTTTTGGGAAGAGATCTGTTGTGCAAGTTGAACTGCACGATTTATTGTACGCCTCAGGGAGTGGAGGTCCAGACGAGAGATGACGATGCTGACTTTAAGGTTACAAATCAGCATCTTTGTATAGATCTGTACCCAATGGTGACTGTGGAAGAACTTCCACCTGATTTGAGAGACGCAGTGTCATCTGTGGTGTGGGATTTCGCAGGCGATGAAATAGGTCTGATCAGAGGGGTTGAACCAGTGCGGATTGAGGTGAAGCAAAACGTTGATTTCCCCAGGACACCTCAATACAACCTGTCGCCAGAAACGATTGCAGGGATAAGACCTGTGATCGAGACTTTCATTGAGAAAGGCATTCTAAAAGAGATCCGAGGTAGCCCCTGTAATTCACCTATTATGGGACTACAGAAACCGAGCGGGAAATACAGGATCGTGCAAGACCTGCGAAAGGTCAACACGATAGTTATCCCATGTTGTCCAGTGGTACCGAATCCTTCAGTAATATTGTTCCAGATCCCATGTGAAGCCGAGTGGTTTACGGTCATCGATTTGTGTCAAGCCTTCTTTTCGATACCGCTCCACGAGGAAAGCCAATTTCTTTTTGCGTTCAGGCTGGAAAATCGCGTGTTAACATGGTGTCGTATCCCTCAAGGGTATACGGAAAGTCCATCGATCTTTAACCAGATCCTGAAGAAGAACCTTGAGAGTCTTGTGTTGCCGCAGAACTCAGTTCTCGTGCAATACATAGATGACTTGCTCATTGCCTCAGAAACAGAAGATGCTTGCAGAATTGACACGATAGCTCTGTTGAACCACTTAGCAGAGAATGGACATAAGGTGTCCCCGAACAAGCTGCAGTACTGTTTGAATGAGGTACAGTACTTGGGACACAGATTAGAAAAAGGCAAGAGGAAGGTGTCACCAGACCGAATTGAGGCAATAATGAGTATGTCAGTACCCACTACACAGAGAGAAGTTAGGATGTTCCTGGGAATGGTTGGCTACTGTCGACAGTGGATTCCTAGTTTCTCCTTGAGAGCAAAGCCTTTGCAGAGGCTTACACACAAGGATGTGAGTGATCCGGTACCATGGGACGAGGAGTGCTTGATGTCATTCCTGAAACTGAGAGAGGAATTGTGCAGTGCTCCGGCACTGGGAATGCCAGATTACAACAAGGCCTTTTCATTGTTCTGTTATGAGAGGGAAGGATGTGCATTAGCAGTGTTAGCTCAGAACCATGGAGGTGTCCGTAGACCAGTTGCCTATTTTTCAGCTACTTTAGATCCAGTAGCTTCTGCGTTGCCCGGATGTCTAAGATCCGTTGCTGCAACAGGTGTCAGCATTGAAAGATGTGAAAGCATTGTAATGGGACATCCATTGACTGTACATGTGCCACATTCGGTTGAGTTATTGATGACCAGGACCAAGACCCAGCACCTAACGAACAATAGGTTAACGAGGTACGAGCAAGTCATACTTGCCGCAGAGAATGTGACTCTGAAAAGGTGCTCTGTCTTGAACCCTGCGACATTAATGCCTACACCGAACGCAGATGATGAAGATTGTGCGGACCATGATTGTCTCGATGTGACCGAGCTTTGCACCAAACCGAGACCTGACATTGTCGATGAACCATTGACTGACCCAGATGAAATTTTCTTTGTCGATGGTTCATGCTTAAGAGACAGTGTGGGGCAATTGAGAGCAGCGTTTGCTGTATGTACCATTTCAGGAGTGGTCGAGGCTGCTTGCCTAGAAGGAGTACGCTCCGCACAGGTAGCTGAGATCATTGCCTTGACCCGTGCCTGTTTGGCCGCTGATCGAATTCGAATCACGATTTACACTGACAGCCAATATGGGTTTGGTGTGGTGCACGACTTCGGGCAGTTATGGTCTCAGAGGGGATTTTTGACATCATCTGGCTCACCCATCCGGAATGGAGAATATGTAAGACAACTGTTGGATGCATTACAGCATCCGAAAGAAATTGCTGTTGTAAAGTGTTCCGCCCATGGGAAAGGGGAGGACTTTGTGTCATTGGGTAACAATTACACGGATGAGGTCGCCCGCTTCTGTGCAGAACAAGGATGCATATTCACAGATAGATACGCAGGGGAGAGCCAAGAAGGAACCGAGCTCAACATAATGTTGGCCATGGCAGACACTTGGGAAGAGCTTAAGCGACTGCAGGATGAAGTTTCAGACCAAGAGAGAGAGGGATGGATCAAAGCTGGTTGTGAGAAAGGAGATGTGGATGTGTGGGTATCCAACGATGGGAGAGCCGTGTTGCCTGAAGAATTGTTGAGTCCGATGGCAAGACTGATACATGGACAGGCACACCTTGGTAGAGACGCAATGATGAGGGTGTTTAGACAGACGTGGTATAACCCACGTTTCCGAGCAATGGCTGAGACGGTATGTCAGAGGTGTGTTACGTGTCAGCAGATGAACGCTGGAAAGAAAACTGTAGTTACATTGAGTCACATTGGGAGGTCAGGTGGGCCTTTCAACAGAATACAGCTCGACTTTGTGGAAATGCCTAAGTGTAATGGGTTGAGGTACATTTTAGTGCTGGTATGTGTATTCTCACGGTGGGTGGAGGCTTACCCCACACGCAGGTGTGACACTCTCACAGTGGCTAAGTTATTGTTGAGGGAGCTCATCCCTAGATTCGGGATCCCGACCTCTTTGGAATCAGATAGAGGAAGGCACTTCCACAGTGAAATCATGAAGTTACTTTGTGCTGCATTGAACATTGACCAGAGGCTCCACTGTAGTTACAGACCAGAGGCTTCTGGGATGGTGGAACAAGTTAATGGAACTTTGAAGGCCCGGATGGCAAAAATGTGTTCTTCGACATCCCTGAAATGGCCCGACGCTTTGCCGCTCGTGCTGATGAGCATGCGAAGTGTCCCAGACAGAAAGACCGGGTTGTCCCCCCACGAAATCCTAATGGGAAGGGCAATGAGATTGCCAGCAGTACCAGCTACAGCCTTGATAAGCATCACTGATGATTTGATTCTCGATTATTGTAAAGGACTCTCTGATGTGGTCCGTTCTGTATCCCAGCAGGTGCAAGCAGCAGTGGTCCCAGCCTCGAGTGATCTGTGCCACGACTTGTGTCCCGGTGACTGGGTGCTCGTCCGGAAGCACGTGAGGAAGAGTTGCTTGGATGCCCGCTGGCGTGGCCCGTATCAGGTGATACTTATCACGAACACAGCAGTGAAGTGTGGAGGATTGCCGAACTGGGTGCATGCCTCCCATACCCGCAGAGTTTCAGCACCCTTGGAAGAAACAGCTCCTCTCGTAAATGAAAATCCAGCTGATGTGGCAGGGCCACATGAGAGGACAAGTCAAGCTGTAAGGGTCGCTGACACAGCTGGTGGTGCACTAGAGCAAGCCGAAGGGGGTTTCCACAGTTCGAACCCTGACTCAGACACCGAAGACAGAAACGGTGCAGTGGGCGGAGAAGAGACAGATTCAGCAGAAAGAGGAAGTAGTGCACTGGGTATAGAAGGGGAAGGCAGACGAACGAACAGAAATGCAGAAAGTTGGCCTGAAAGACAGAGGCGACTGAACCTGAGGTTAGCACCTGAAAGAGACCTTGCTCCAGTGTCCGAAGCATCTGAAACGGAAGCAAGTGACGAAGACCAGAGCACAAGACAGTCGGCGAAGGTCAAAGAGAACAAGAGTGCCTTGTCGCAGATACTCTACCCCTGAGTGGACTTACACTGTGTTTGATGCAGGGGGTGGTGAGCACGGGAAGACTGAGGTCAGTGCAGGTGGTCCGTCGGAGCCCGAATGTGGTGGTGAAGGTGGTGCTGCAGTTGCCAGGGCTCGAGATAGAAGGAACACTGACCCTCACGGTTCCGAATCCCCCGCTTCTGAGTGAAGTCCGAAACTTGGTTCTGCATCGACTCGAATTCCCACCTTTTGGAGTTGAGCCGTTTTCACATGAAGTGTTGATTTTGCGTCTTGAACTTTTGTATCACGTTCTGGTATTGCTCAATGAGGATCTTATTGTGGATCAACTATAAACTGTAAATAAAAGTCTAAAAGAAGAAGATAACCTAGGTCCGAGTGGAAGAAGAATAAACTTAGGGACTTTCCACAGAAGAGGAACGAAAACTAGGGAAGTCTTTTTCTGGACTGTGTAAATAAGATTGTGATCGAAAAAGGGAAAATCCGGAGATTTCATGGTTGCTCGAGCTGGTTAAGCAAGTCACAAATAAAGGACAGAGACTTTTTCAGGGTTCTTTGCTATAACCAAGACTTTTTGAGAACTTTCGAAACCATGGAGCCGGGAGATCCCAATCGTAGATCTAAATGGATTGTAGGCATCCTTATAAGTAGTGTAATAGTTTCTATAATCATAGTAGTTATAGTTTCCTATACTGGTTCGCACGAGCTAGAAGTAGAAGGGGTGACAGGGACACCTACACCTATTACACCTAGTCAGAAGGGGGTAGACAGGGCAGCTGACAGAGCTTTGCTATTAGAAGAAAGTCGTAGATTACATGTAGATTTATCTAAAGGTGATTTTAAGTTGAATGCATATGCTAAGTTGTTGTATGAGTATGTTGATGTGATGGAGGCGAAAGATTGTTATGTGTGTATGCAGTTGCCTACTTCAGTGGACGAGGGTATTAGGTATCACCATCTTCCACTGACTTATGGTATTTCATGTAGTCTTTTGCTTAGTTTATTTTATGAGAGAGATCAGTTCGAGTATTTCTTTTCCAATTTCGACGCAGTGCTTCCTGAAGTCCCAGCTTACAAGCATTTGAATAAATATGACTATTATAAGACGGAAGATAGACTCAGGAAGTACTTCATACCGAGTTTGGAATTGGACACAGCCTTCGCACACAGACACAATCTGACTTGTTTGATGTCAGATGTAGAGAGAAAGTTTGTAGATCAGGTTGAGGATAGGTATAGAAAGCTGACTCACTCCCGAGACTTGGGGCATCACAGGACTGATTGGACAGAGGAAGAAAAGTTGCATAAGACCAGGGGAAGCTATGGTCCTATAGCATTAGATAAGGAGCAGAGGGGTAAGTTGTGTATAAGGCGTTATCAGACTTACTACGAGAAGGTAGCAGTGGGACAAAGTACTTGTGATCACGTTTTCACCATGGCAGATGTGGCAAAAGATTTTCTCCAAGGTCCTGTACAAGTGATACCAACGGTGTATTACGTATGTGGGAAGAATGCTTATGTGAGGTTGCCTGCAAATTGGTATGGAACATGTTATTTGGCAATAATATTTCCAAAGATTTACCATACAGAAGATTTAGATCTTCTAGAAGGTGGGGAGTATTCAAGGGCGAGAAGAGCTGCAAGTGCAGGAATCGTTGTAGGGGATATCTTTGGAGCTATGATACCCAGTCTGGGAGTAGTCTTGAATGATGTGAAAATTCGGAGGTTAGCGACAGTGGTGGATGAATTTTCAATGAATACAGCAAAGTCGTTGGTGTTGGTGGAAGGAGAGATGTTGTCGATAAGGGGAATGGTTTTGCAGAATCGCCTTGCTTTGGATGTCCTATTGGCAAAAGAGGGCGGAGTCTGTAAAATGTTGAAGGTTCAAGAGTGCTGCACTTATATACCAGACCGTAGCAAGGATCTGGAGAAATATATAAGTAACATCACTACAATCCACACAAAAATAGCGGATTTGACCGAAGAGGGGGCCTGGGAAAAGGTCGGCAAGGGTTTTGGTCAAGTGGGAGGTTGGTTTGCGAATCTGGGAAAGGGATTCCTTGGGTACTTTCTGAGACCCCTCTTTATCTTGGTGGGTTGTGTGGTTGGGTTGTGGATTGCGATCAAGGCCTACAAGTGGTATCGGGCAGGCCGAGTCAAGAGAGCTTTGAGGGAAAATGAGATGAGATTGGCAAGACTGCGGGACAGTCAGTATCAAAGGCTCAAGAGCATGGAGAAACTAAGAACAGGGAAGATGGCAACAAGTTCTGTTTAGGTCGGTTCTTTCTCCAAGGGAGTAGAATGAAAAATGATGACAGGAGTCATCAAAGGGGGGAACTGATAGAGCGAAATGTTCTTGTGAATTGTAGGGGTGCATCATAATCACTGATAGGCCGCACCCGCATGTAATCAGACATATATTCGCATATATTCAGTTGTGTATTCAGGTATGCTTAGTAAGAGTGAATAGTTCACTAATATTAAGTGAACGCAGCAGTATAATGGTGTTATGAAAATCATGAAATGTAATGCTTATTGAATTGTGTGAACATAATGCATAGAGACATTAGTTCGTGTGTAATCTAATTGCAGTAGTTTAAACGTGCACCATATTAAAGTTGCACATGTAATTCATTTTCGCATATGAATTGTAATGGAAAAGCTTATGGGGAAAAGTAAGATGTGTGTTTAAAAGTTATATGTAAAGGCCTGACTACATATATGCTTAGGGAAGGCCTGGTTTATTCTTATGTTAGCTTATTTTGTAGGCAGAGAAAAGTTTCTCTTGGTAAGGCTCTCTGGGCACAAACGGTAGATTTAATTTGCACAGTAGAAGGTTTCTGTTGAACGTATCTTTTGTTGCAGGTGCAAGGACACATGTCTCGTTAGTAAAGACTAACTCTTTGTCTTCAAAAGTTAGAGAGATGGGAGGCATGGTACGGGGAGTGAAATGGAATTTAGGGATGATACTTTCAGCGGAGAAGGTGCCTGGGACTCAAGGTCATCGCAACCGTCCAGGATGAAGTAACCGTTTCGATGGAAAAGTACAAGAAAGAAGACCTGGCCAAGGAGGCGTGACAAAGGCGTGTACAATTGTATTGGGGTTTTGTATTAGGGATAGTGCCCTGAGGGAGGAGGCCAGAGAAGAGGTAGGGGAGACCAGAGAGAAGGACAGAGCGGAGCTTAGGTATTATGTGATTGCACTTCTTAGGAAGTCTTCACAGCTGACACCTTTTATTCACTCTTGCCTTTGAAAATCGTTATGCAGGGATGTCACTAAGTTTTAGTGTAGGGACAGCAATTGATTTAAAGCTTGCTTAGATAAATGAAGAGCAACGTAGAAATTGGAGCAATCATAGCTTGGTTGATCCTTCTAGAACTTTCTATTCTCTTTATTCTGAGTCGGATGAGACTCCTGCGTAGGTTATTATTTGTATTAGTGCCCATCTATTTCTTTAACCTCGTGTTGAGGTGCTTGCACGTTCAGTTATTTTTGGCGATAATAAATTCTTAAACTTGAATTCGGAGTCAGTGGTCCTTTCGAACAAAATGAATGCTGTTATATAACTAGATGAGATTCTCTCCTTTACACTATTCAACAGGTAAAAAGATCTTGGCGACCAGAAGGTTCTTATAGATAATTAGATAAGAATCGGCGTTATCAATCCCAATCCCGGCTGCTTCACTCATGTGAAGTCTGAGATCATTATATAACCGCTGGACCCACTCTCAATGAAGGAAGCTTAGCTGTTCATGGGCCTGCTGCATGGCTCCCTACACAGCCTTCAGGTTGCAAACCTGGTGCAACAGCCAAATGTGTTACTGCTTTTTCAAGAAGGATCGTGGGACCCCCGCCTCAGGACACAGTAGTTCCCAATCCCAATGAGACAGGGTAGTTTATTCGGCTAAAGCATGTGCTGCAGAATAGTGTACAACTTCCAGATCATAATTCCAGCTCAAACCCATAGTGTGGTAACTTGGGGAAAAGCTCTTAATGGCATTCGTAGGTTTTATGCCAAATCTCTTTCCTTTCCATGACTCATGAAGAAAATAGCTCGTATGGGGTTTGAATAAATGTATTGCTTATTGTTGTTGTCACTGAAATGCTGTCTGATTCATTTCTAGGCACTAAGACTGTCTCTGCTCACTTCTATAATTCGGGGGAGAGTTGAAAACTTGCCTGTGCGGACAATCCACATCTCATTGCATTAGAGACTGTGTGTTCCACAAGAATGTATTTAAGTGGTCTCATACATTACAAATCAAGCCGCTTGGTAATCAGGGCACTGTACATGAATGGACGGACATCCAAAGGGCATCGCTGGGCCACTGGAAAACAGGGCAGAGCGACCACTGATATTTCATCATCAATGTGGCTTTGCCACCACAGATCAGAAGTTACAAAAAAAAGGGCAGAGCGCAGACCCTTGTTTGCAACACAGTGGCAGGTATTTTGCAAAACTGGTTGCATTTCAATGTTTGATTACTAAATACAGGTATTATTTTTACTTTTTGTCAATTTCTTTAAGGCCAGATTTTTAAATTATTATAATGATGATGATCATGATGATTGATAATAAGTGTGTAGTGGGGTAGGTTGATTGACATTAAATCTTGTCCGCATGACTACCCTCAGCACTTCCAGAGTACCTGCTCCCACTCATCCGCTCTCCTTATCGTGCCATGGTGCGTGAAAGTTTGCCTTTCCCTGCACTGTGAAGGAGTAAGAGGTGTGTGTGGAAGAGAGGGAAAGAAAGAGAGAGAGAGAGATAGATAGATAGATAGAGTAGCGAATGAAAAAAACACCAGGAAATGCAGGAAGAGACATGTAGAGCAAAGCAGGAGACAGACAATTCAACAGAGCAGAGGATATGTAAATTAGAATTGCCTGCATGCGCCGAGTACATTGAATTAATTCAAGAAATTGAAAACTATGCATTTTGTGGACTGTTTCCCCAAAGCATAGTAGACCTAATGCCAGAGAGCAAACCTCATGCATGCTGCATTGACTCTACTAGCGCATAAAATTATATACCAGGGGTAGGCGGTAAACTCTTCTATGTGGCAGAGTCTTTGCCAAACTTCACGATCCAAGAGGAGCATGGAGTTGGGAAAACTCAGCGAACTCCGCCAGTGGAGCGGAGTTTGTCGCCCAATCCTACCATTCTTCCACAGGTCCAGAAAGTATCTAATGACCTGGTGGCGAAGTGGCACTTTTGTTCTATTCACCAGTCAGTTGGTGGAGGTGACCACTAAAAACTCACAAGCTAATGAGAAAAAATGCTCCCAAGGCGAAACCTTCCCACTTTTGCAGTACATCCATGTTTGCCTTGCTGCAAACTATTGCCCAGTGTATTATTGTAAGAAAATCCATATCCTAGAACCCTTCTGCCTATGGAGTTGGCTGATGGCCCAGTCAGGAGTGTATCTAAGAAAATAAGCAGTCCCCTTTACCAAAGCCACACAAAAATGGTCTGGGACCAGCTCCACCTCCCACTGGGATGGTGCCAAACTGACTACATTGTACCCTGGAATCAAAGAACTTCTCTTCCCAAGGTCTCAATTTACAAATATCTATGAATGAGCAGGCCTCCCCAGTCCCTTTCACATTAGTGAAGTTCCTGTACCCTCCCCAACTGCTCTTCCTGAGCTGAGAGGAAACACATACCTCACAACAAAGTCGCCAACCAAAATGTCTCAGCCATTGTTTATCCTGTGGGAGCAGTTTACACACCTCATTAATGGGAATGGAAATGGGAATTGTTCATAGACTAATGCTAATAAGCCTACTCTAGTTTTGAACAAAATCTACAATTTTTTAAAGTTACTTTTTCTGTATAGTTATCGAATATCGAACTTCAACATTGAATTGGATTTTTAATAGATGTTAAGAAAAGTGGTTGGATCATTTCTGTGGCTTATCTTAAACCAAAATTAGCAAAAATAGTATTTTATTTGAAATGTACTTTTTAGAATTAGCAGATGTGAATAACAAGGACCCCTAACAAATTGGTAAAACAATTCCTAGGACAGGGTAAATATACAGTAAATGATAAACTCCTAGGCAACTAATCAGTATAATATATAACTCAATATTATTGGGCTCTGTGTAACAGATCAAAACTGCACAAATATATTTCAAATTATTTAATCTTCAATTATCAAATTCATATTAATCATCTTCATTATTTAAAAATATCAGCAAAAAAGACAATATTTATTCAAAACATAATTTCTTTTCATAAAAATACAATAAAAACCAAAATGTGGCAGTAGTTAAGTCTTCGACGCGTGTTTCGGCGCAAAATGCGCCTTCGTCAGGAATTGCCACAACTTTATCTGAAAACAATAAAAATGTATACTGAATATCAGCATTTCATATAATAATAAAAAGCACATTATTACTTTACTGTTAATGAACATTTACACTGAGATACATTTTCATAATCAAAAAGTATACTGAATATCAACATTTCATATATTAATAAAAAGCACATTATTACTTTACAGTTAATAAACATTTACACTAAGATACATTTTCATAATAATAGTCTATTACAATTTTTTATATATATATGTGCCCTCACACTGGTGGACCATTTCTGTTAGAATTAGAGCGAAAGGCATGGTAGGTATAAGATGAAAATAAGGTGAAGAAAAGAAACGTGTCACACCTAGCCTATCCAGTCCTATGCTATCTACCATCCACCTAAATGTAAGCATATCTAGAGAGATACAATATTTAGACGAGAGTATGTCAATATTGGGATTTTTCTAACTTTATCTTTTCTACACCTTATTTTCATCTTATACCTACCATGTCTTTCGCTCTAATTCTAACAGAAATGGTCCACCAGTGTGAGGGCACATATATATATAAAAAATTGTAATAGACTATTATTATGAAAATGTATCTTAGTGTAAATGTTTATTAACTGTAAAGTAATAATGTGCTTTTTATTAATATATGAAATGTTGGTATTCAGTATACTTTTTTGATTATGAAAATGTATCTCAGTGTAAATGTTCATTAACTGTAAAGTAATAATGTGCTTTTTATTATTATATGAAATGCTGATATTCAGTATACATTTTTATTGTTTTCAGATAAAGTTGTGGCAATTCCTGACGAAGGCGCATTTTGCGTCGAAACGCGCGTCGAAGACTTAACTACTGCCACATTTTGGTTTTTATTGTATTTTTATGAAAAGAAATTATGTTTTGAATAAAATTGTCTTTTTTCTGATATTTTTAAATAATGAAGATGATTAATATGAATTTGATAATTGAAGATTAAATAATTTGAAATGTATTTGTGCAGTTCTGATCTGTTACACTGAGCCCAATAATATTGAGTTATATATTATACTGTTTAGTTGCCTAGGAGTTTATCCTTTACTTTTTAGAATTAGCTACAGCCCTTTACAGTGTAAAAAGCTTTTGGGGGCCAGTCACTGTAGGAACCTGCCAACATAAAATTCTTTCCTATATAAAAGGGTTAGTTTGACAGGTTTATATGCAGGTGATGGAGCAAGGTTTGCGTCATGTAAACCTGCTTGGATCAACGCCCCAAGATAACATTTATTAATTATGTGTTTTGTACTAATATGCATTAATAAACACAAACACGGGGAAATGCTTTGTGCACGCGTGCATTGCAATTAAGATTAATGCATGGAATGCTTAGGCCGCATATCGCTTTTTGCATATTAAAACCGACAAAGTGGAATAATGCTATTGCAAATAATAATGCTTTGCACATTAATGCTCATATAAATTAACATGGGGTTAGTGCAATGGTGGGAGGGAAACAGTGTAATTTTCATTTTTGTGTTATTAAAATTCTTTATATTTCTCTTTCATTATAGTTTTAAAAATGGGCCTATGGTGAGCAGTTAGTTGGGTGTTTAAAGTTGACATAAGGCCGAAGAAAGGCAGTGAAAATGTAACTTGTACCTGAACTTTGGTGGGTGTCAGCGGCGGATGAAGGAAACCTTGAAGAGTGAAAGAAAGACGTGCAATATTTGAGGACGTCGAGATGCCTGGGAAAGCTCAAACTGGTGAACATTTTATGTCTAGCTGATACATTGTTTGAAATAAAGTTGCTAATACAGGGACAAGCCATTCATCAGAGAATGTGACGTAATGGGGGATAGAGAATCGATTCATAAGCAGTGAAGTAAATCGTGAGAAATGAGTTAAGAACAAAGAAAGTATGTAAAGCCAAATGAAGTAATGGAGGTGTGGTGTAACACACCACAAATTGACCAATGAAAAGTTGAGATTTTTCCAAATGTTGCAGATTAGTGGGATGGTCAGGTTGAGTTAGGGTATAATTGGGATGCTCTTAGGGGGTGTGGTTAAGTCAAGCAGCTTTCGTAGGTCCAGAGAGGCAGAGGGTGATCGTCGCTGTTCATCGGTTAGAGGCCTACCTGTTTCCTGATCTTATCCTATCCCGGGTACCTTTATCGGGTTCCTTTTCTCTATCCTCGTGGCCAGGGGGTGGTGGTTTTCCTGATCTTTAATCGATTGATATGTATCAATAGGGAAATTTGCAATATCTGCAAATGTTTTCTTTTCATGACTCTTATGTCTCTTCATCTATCCACTCCATAATATTCACTGTGATTCAGATGTTTGTGATTTTGTCTGCATATTTTATGATATTTCTCCTATGATATGTATTTTCTTTCCCTGTAACTTTGTACCTGAGATTTTCTTATAATTACTGAAGATAAACAGATTAACAATATTTTTGAGTTTGTTATTATTTCCTCATGACAAATTGTTAAGATTTTGGTTAAATAGTCATGTCAATAATTTACACTACTCAATCAATATGATTCATCGCCCAAGAGGAAAGTGGTTGATGATAGGTTAAAGGGTTAAAATAGAGAAGAAACGATTAGATAATCTGTTTTCCCTTTAGATGAGTAAAGACAAAATCAACGACACACAAACCGCATTTCAGCATCATTCTCGTAGGGTCTGTTAAATGGTGAGAAATTGTGTATTGTATGTTTGGGGCCCGTTGTCTGCTGTGTCATTCAGAGACCCCCAGTTTGGCGCTGGATCACAGGTTTACAAATTTGCTGCAGTAAATCTACACATGCAGTCCTGAAGCCAGGCATTTCCTTGTCAGCTTAGTGGATTGCACAAGAAGTGCTGTAGTCCAAAAGTGACATTTAACTTTCCATGACATTGATGTATTTTCCTGCACATATAGTATGGTCTTACTGGAAAAATAAATAAGTCAATTGGGGATTAGCCAGTTTTGCCATGCTTTAGGGGTCAGAGCACATATGCTAGCTGTTAGACCTGTTAGCGTTAAAGTGGCCTTCCCCCAAACATTTTGCCATCTCTCATCCACAAAAAGGGCAAGCTCCAGCATCATGGGACCAAGCTAATATAATCATCATTAAAAAGAAGGACAAGTCTCCCATATTACCTGGGTCGTACAGGCCGATTTCTTTATTAAAGTGCGATGGTAAAATCTACGCAAAGATCATGGCCATGCGGTTGGCAAGAGTTATTTCTCCTTTAGTTTTAGCCCGTCAACATAGTTTTATCCCAGGAAGAGGCACGGTCAACCACATCAGCAGGGTGGTTACCCTGCTGGACCTGGCTAATGTCCGTCAAGTTCCACTTGGAATGGTGCTACTTGATGCTGAAAAGACGTTTGACCGTGACTCTTGGGAATTTCTATGGGCAACTATGTTCTGGCATGGTTTTAGTCCAGGTTTTATAAGTGCAATAAGAGCCATGTATCTCCTGTGGCTCGAATCTGTGCGCTTGGGATAGAATCTGATCCTATATTGGTATCTAGAGGGACCAGACAAGGTTGTCTCTGCTCCCCCTTATTGTTTTCCCTATATATTAATCCATTTTTGAACTTGTTGGAAAATAGCCCAAATATTAAACCTGTGCAACATGGGCAAGAGCAGTTTAAGGTTCTAGCTTATGCTGACGACATAGCCGTCATCTCCCCTGAACCAGCCTCGGCATTATTAGAGATTGAACGGCTAGCAGTTCAATTTGGGCAGGATTCGGGCTATAAATTAAATATAGCTAAAACTCAAATCATATGTACTAAACAAGCTTCTTTTAATGACCCTAGGGTCACTGAGGAAGCAGTGTATCTCGGTGTTCAAATTAAAACCTGTCTGGACAAAATGGTATCTGGTAACTGGGATCCTATGTTGCGAAAAATTAAAAGTGAGCTAGACAGAATGGAATGTTTACTTCTTTCAATAGTTGGAAGATGTAATGTCTTAAAAATGAATGTACTAGTTAGGGTACTTTATTACTCTAGATCTGTACCCTTGGAGCTTAATTGAAATCAGCTTCAGAAACTACAGTCCATCTGTAGTAGCTTTATAAGGGCACAGGGTAAACCACGCCGGGCAATGAAGTACATGAATCTACCTCGAAGCTGTGTGGGTTGGGCTGTACCTAACTTTACGTTTTATTACTGGGCCTGCCTTCTCCAACATATGCGAGTTTTGCTTGTAGGCGAAGGAAATGCTGAGGTAGCCAAGGCTCCGCCTATCTTCCAAATGCTGTTGGGCCCTGAAGCTGAGAGAAGTTTTTTCAACGTCTAGAACCCAGCTACTATAAGAAAACTTGATTCAAGGTTGTCCAAACAGCCTGTAAAGCATGACAGCAGGTTCGAAGACGTCTGCAGATTAGTAGGATTTGCCACTACATGCATACTTCTGCATCACTACTATTACCATCTATCTTTTGGGATACCACTATGGCCAGATGGAGACGAAAGGGTATAATTACACTGGGGGACCTTTTTGATAGAGATGGTATCCTGCCCTATTCAAGCTTGGCAGAGGAGTACTCTTTACCAAAAACAGATTTTTTTAAGTATTTTCAGATTCTGGACTTTATACAGAGGAAACTAAATCAAGGAACATTAGCCCCAAAAAATAATGTGATTGAGGCAGCTAGAGGACACAGGAGGATTGGCACTCTTTATCAAGCCCTTATTGAAATGCAGCAGGATGATTTGGAGATACAAAATCACAAATGGAATACTCGAATATCTCAAGGAGGTGATATATTACAGGAGTCCATTGCACTAGGCGAGAAGATTTTGATATCCTCCACTCTTAAAGCACATCATTTAAAGACAATCTTGAAATTATATTACACCCCGGCCAAAATCTCTCAATGGGGTGGGTCGAACGATGGCAAATGTACACGATGTGGGGCAGATCAGGCAGATAGTCTCCATATGTTCTGCATATGTTCAAAGCTGAGACAGTTGATTGGGGGGATCGAGACCTTCCTGATGGGAATAATTGGGGTACAGATTTCTATTACACCAACGGTTATGCTCTTGGGAGTGCATGATGAGCCTGTGACTAGCCATGAGATATATCAATCCAGGTATTTCATTTTTATGGCAGTAGCAGTGGCTCGGCTATGCATAACCTCACTCTGGCGGCAGAAAGAACCCCCGTCATTCGAAATGTGGAGAGGAATGTTATACGCCATATGTAATCTAGAGTACAGTCTGTATGCCATCAAAGGGTCCCAAAAACGTAGACTTGGCATAAAAATATGGGGAGCCATATTAGATCATATAACACATACGAGGCGTGAAATTCTCCCTTGTTACTATTGGATTTGTAGATATCTTTTGTTATATTAGCCCGATCTTATGAATTATATTATATAAGATTTTTAGGTAGTAGTGATTATACACAATCCTGATGTCTTCTTCCTGTATTACTGATGTGCTTTAATTTAAAATATTTTATTTTGTATAATGGTGTTATTTATTGGCTTAACAAACAAAACAAAAAACAAACAAAAAAAAGAAGTGCTGTAGTCCGCAAGTGGCATTTAACTTTCCATAACATTGATGTATTTTCCTCCACATATAGTGTGGTCCTACTGGAAAAATGAATAAGTCAACTGGGGATCAGCCAGTTTTGCCATGCTTTAGGGGTCAGAGCACAAATGCTAGCTGTTAGACCTGTCAGCCTGAAGGTGGCCTTCCCCCAAACATGTTGCCATCTCCCATCCAAATTTGCTGAATTCACTTTTGTTGGCCTTAGGACTTTACCACTACTAACCAGTGCTAACATGCTTTGGCTCACTCCTTAAAACATGGCAATATTGGCTTACACCAGACTGGAATATCTTGCTTACTTATAAGTCCCTAGTAAGCCATATACCCAAGGCTGGCAAACTAAATGCTACTAGTGGGCCTGCAGTGCTCATTGTGCCACCCACTTAAGTAGCCCCTAAAAACATGTCTCAGGCCCACAATTACGTCCTGTATGCAATTTTAAACTGCCAATGCAACTTGGCAAAATAATCCCCTTTCCAAGCCTAAAACTCCCTTTCTTACATAAAAGTCATGTCATCCCTAAGGTAGGCCCTTGATAGCCAATAGGGCAAGGTGCATTGAAGATAAAAGTTGGACATGTACATTTTACATGTCCTGTTAGTGAAAACCTCACAAATTCCTTTTTCACTACTGTGATGCCTCCTTTTTCCATAACTGTGTGTTACCTTATTACATTTAATCAGTGATACCTTTTTTTGGGAGCAGGTAGAAATTTCATGTTTGGTGTCTAAGAAATTGTAATTTAAAATCTTCTTAAATTGTCAAGTCGACTTTTAAGTAACAATTCTGAAAATGCCACTTTTATAAAGTTAGAGAGAACTAAACAGGGCACGCAATTGCGCACCCAACTGTCGCACTGCGAGATACGGGAATATTTCCATATCTTAAACACTTTTTCTTTCTTTTTACAATAATCCTCTTTTTCAAAGTACACCGATCAGTGTTCAAAAACCTTCATCCAAAGTTCATCCAAGCTTCCAGTGTCACATACGAAAGCAGCGTAATTCCAGCATAATTCATTTCCTTTACTATTTCGAATGTCTCCTGCATGCCCACCGGGCCTTCAACAGCGACACGTTGAAATTAATCATACACGACTAGTTGGCTCATAAAAGATATTTATTACTTTCCACCCAATGCATTTCAGGCCGCAAAGGCCTTTCGTCAGGGGTCACTGAAATGGATAATAAAACAGACATCTCAATCATCTGTACAAAACAAACTCTCTACATAAAGGCACAAGATAGTACTCGAAGTGTCTTCAGGATAGTAGATAATCTGCTTAATCCAGACTGCTCAAAGAATGAGATTGTGTCTAGCCAGGAATTATGTGATAGCCTGGCTACTTTCTTTGAGGATAAGATTAGTAAAATCATTTATGGACTCAAATTGGATAATACGTCTAAGGAATTAACGCCTACAAAACAGATATGGCTGGACAACTCTCATTCCTTAGATCATTTTAATATATTATCTGTGGAAGAATTCTATAAAATGGCCATGGGGATATCATCAGGCTCCCCTTTGGATCCACTACCACATAAAATCTGGAAGGAGCTGGCTCCTGAACTCTTTCCAGCACTACGGCAAATTTGCAATCAATCACTGTTTAGTGGTTCTGTGCCAACATGCTGGAAACAGGCGATGGTAACGCCCCTTTTGAAAAAAGCATCACTTGACTCGGCGTGCCCGAAAAGCTATAGACCGATTTCTTAGTAAAGCACTCTCCCAGTTTTTAGAAACAAACAACATTCTGGACAAGGTGCAATTCGGCTTTCGCCCCGGCCATGGTACGGAAACTGCTTTGGTGACCGTCATGGATGACCTACGCTTGCGTGCAGACAGGGGACAGTCAGCTATTTTGATTCTTCTTGACCTGTCTGCCGCATTCGATACAGTAAACCATGGAATTCTTCTATCCAGGCTTCAAGAGGTGGGGGTTGTGGGCACTGCCTTAAAGTGGTTCCAATCTTACCTATCTAATAGACAACAGGCAGTAGCCCTCCCCCCTTTTCGCTCCAAGTTTTCCAATACCTTGCATGGTGTTCCACAAGGGTCGGCGATTAGTCCTATACTATTTAATATCTATATGAGCCCTTTACTTGCTGTTATAAGGGCTCATAATATTAATTTAGTAAATTATGCAGATGCCACCCAGCTTATCCTGTCCCTTGAGGGTGAGCAATCTGTACCTCTAGAAGACTTCCACGCCTGTCTGCAGGACACAGCACTCTGGCTTAGGGAGAATTCTCTTCAATTTAATTCTGATAAGACAGAAATCTTACATTGTGCCGTAGGTAGAATTCCCCCTATACTTCCGTCTGATTTCTGGCCTACCTCCACTACTACTTCATTGGCTCCTAGCAAATCAGTACGCAATCTGGGAGTCATGTTTGATAATAAGTTGACACTCGAAAAGCATGTTAATAAAACAGTCGGGTGCTGCTTTACGTTGATTAGAGCACTTCGAAAAATGTTCCCACTGTTCTCAATACAGGCCAGAACACTGATAATTAGAGGTACTATCCTTAGTAGGTTGGACTACTGTAATGCTCTGTTGCTGGAATCACCGAAGTATCTGATTGAGAGATTACAGCGAATACAGACCATGGCGGCCAAGTTGGCATTGATGAGATCACGCCGTTCTTCCGCCTCTCAGGCACTCTCAGAGCTGCACTGGCTTCCAATCTCGCAGCGGATACTTTTTAAGGCCTTGTGCATTGTGTTCAGGGCTTTGCATGGCAGTGGTCCTAAATCACTGCAGGAAAAATTTGCATGGTATGTTCCTTCTCGGATGCTCCGTTCCTCTTCGGCTAATCTGGTGAAAGTGCCTAGGGTCAGGAAAACTAAATCAGGAGGCAGGGCCTTTAGCACAGCGGCTTCCCGCCTTTGGAACAGACTTCCGTCTGATATTAGACAAATAGACGATCTCCTGCAATTTAGAAAAAGGGTAAAAACCTGGCTCTACCCTCAAGCTGGCCTATCTACATCTTGCTATCCTCATGTTTAGTAAAGGGCTTCCACGGATATTTACACTCAGTCAGGCACTTGTATCACAGCGCCAGGGTACCCGTAGGGTGTTAGTTGCGCTTTATAAATGGTGATAATAATAATAATAATAAAAAGTTAAATAATGTGAAACGAAATAAAATTACACACCCAAATAGTTCTACCCTCTATTCACCCTTACTAGAAATCGAAACACAGAATACTGGTCCTATCCCTCCTCCAAATACTCCCTTGCCCAAACTCTAAAAAATGAAATAATCCGGCGTGTGAAAGCTAAATAAAAATCCCAATTACCTACTCCCCGTCCTAGCACTGACTGTGTCCCACCGTAAACCCATCTGTGAAACCCCGCTTATGCTCGTAACAACCCCTAGTAAATCACCTTCAAAGCCGGATCCGGCATCCTCATCATGACGTGCAAAACATTGTGTCACTGCCAGCATTCAGTTTGACTCAAACCTTTCTGTACGTTATTTTATGAGCGCGTGCACTCGATAAAACAGGTGTGTTTAATCACATGACCTACTCCAAATAAAATTCAAACGTTTAAAGAAACAGCTTCCAAAGTTGTTACGTGAGCACAAAAACAATCCCCATTCAGCACCCACTGCTTTGCGTGCACCAGCATCCCAACCCTGCTATACACACCCCAAGTTGAATTTCAACCCTCCCAAATCAAAGCATGAATAAACACTAAAACATACCCAAAATTACATAAAATAAATACAGCTTCAAAAAATACATGCGATAAATTGAATTTACGTGAAAAGAACCTCACATATCTACAGATTTGAGACACCCATGCAACTGACTACGTTGTTGCAGTCCATTATCATCCATGGTCGCTATATGAGCACCACTCAGGTATTTCATGTCCTCACGCTGCCTCCGGAGTGAAATCTGTATGCACAATCAATGTTTGATGCTATTCAATACTTATCCGTGGGGTGCAAACTTAACGTAGGGACAGTCTGTTTGTTAAACATGAAAAAGATACAAGAATGCACTCCTTCCCTTTACATTTTTGCCGTTTGTCTAACTTGGTTGAAAAATTATATGCCAACTTTATAAAGTTGGCATTTTCTTGTCCTAGCCATTTGGTGTCTGCAGCCTGTTTCATGGGTCACATGACTAGGTGTAGTTGGCAGTTGGTCTTTGTGTATTCCTCCCAGACAGCCACACAATAGAGGGAATTGGGCTATAAAAGGAAGGAATAGGGGGGCAGAGCTGTGCATAGCCCTGCTTGCACTTCAAAGTCACTGGCTCAGCTTACACACAAGGAACTTCACACTAGTCTATTGTGACTACAAACAGACAGGGACAAGGGCAGGGGGGAAAAAAATTCCAGAAACGTCTGTGGGGGGGGAACTCCAGATGTTTCTTCCACCTCAATGTGGGCACCAAGGATGAAAATAGGGCAATCAGACCCACTTTTTAGTTCACTTCTGGACCTGCAAAAGGACTCTCAGAGGACTCCCCTGCTGCCTGGTATTTGTGAAACACCAGAACCACCTCGAAAGGCAACTCAGTGCTAACAGCACTGAAACAAAAGAAAGAAACCTGTCCCTCAAGAAAATAAACACTTAGGATAGAGTGAACATCCATGTTTTCAGAAGCTTTCTGAAAGTAGCAAGGTTGACAGCTCGCTTTACAGCAAGCAGAAGATTGTTCCATTCCTTTGCCCTAAGAACAGATATAGATCTGCCCATGTTCTCAGTTTGTAACCTGAATTTCGGGATAGCTAGACTATTACAGGCCAAACTCAATGGTTTTATTGGCTGGTGGGGGTCACAACAATCAGAGAGGAATTTGGGATCAGTTTGATAATAAGTCCTATACACAATAGTTAAAACTTTAAAAGAATTTGTTTACCAACTGGTAATTGTAGAGCTCCCACACACCCTCTGTGATGGAGCTTTGATGAGGGAGTTGATGTAACCGTCTCACTGCAGCATTTTGTACCAGTTGTACCTTCTGGATCAGATTATTAGGCAGATCAAGGTGTGAACAAAGACTTCCTTGCTGAAAAAGCTAGAAAGTCACCAACCTTTTTTAGAGATTTAATCCCTGAAAAACATACCTCTGACACAGTATTTATATAGGGGAAAAAAGATAAATCATTATTGAACTTGACTGCCAGGTTTTTCATCGCCTTAGTAGGCAGGAGTGAGGGGCTATCTTTATTGTCCAGCAACCAATATGAGACAGAGAACTGGTTGTTCTTGCCAAAAGGTAAAGCTTCCATTTTATCGATGTTGCTCTTCAGGAAATTTCCATTCATGCACATAATTGCTTCTGAAAGGCAGTTTTTAAAATTTCGTTCAGGGCTAGTTGAGTTCTTGTCAAAGGTAAGAATCATTTATGTGTCATCTGCGTTAGACATGGTGGAGATGCCAGATGATTTTTTAAGAAGATTATTAAGGGGGGAGTATACACATTGAAAAAACCTGGGCTGACGAGCCCTGGGGTATTTCTCCTTCAATCTAAAAAGCCCCAACATGATTATTTGCTTTCAGCTTTCTAAAAAAAATTGAAGCCAGGCCAAAGCATGATCAAGAATCCCCATCTCTGCCAGAAATTGAAAAAAAATATCATGACAAATTGTGTCAAAAACCACTAACATATCTAAAAGAATAAGCAGAGCATTATTTCCATTATCTAACATCAGCTTAAGGGATTCAGTTACTTCGAGGAGTGTCTAGATATGAAACCAGCTTAAAACAGTGAAGAAGGTTATGGGATTCTAAGAAACTGAGCAGTTGGGTTTCTTATGCACAGCTTAACAAAGAATAACTTTCAATTATCCGGCACAAGAACGAGACTAGTGATTGATTAACTAAGGCAGTCAGAATCGGATCAATAATCTCAGTACCCTTCTTTAGCACCTTCGTGTGACAGGGGTCTAAAGGCGATCCAGATTTACATTGCATAATAGCCTTTTTGGACTGTTCCAAGGTGATGGAACTAAATTGTGATAGAGGTTGCTACAGGGCAGTTCGATAGAATCCTGCCAGGCCTTGCTATTTGATTAACAGAAGGAGTGAAACCAGAACAGATAGTCATGATCTTATGCTCAAAAAAGTCGGCAAGCCTATCACAGAGTTCCTACAATGAATCAAGATCGGAGAACAGCCTTTACGTTGCAGAAAATCTTTTGAGATTTGAAGATTACATGGGAATCATTCTTTGCAGCTTCAATCTTTGCAACAAAGAACAGTCACTTTGCTGCTATGATAGCTTTTTAGTATGTTTTTAAGTTCATTTATAGAGGGCTCTATCTGATTGAGCATACATAGCCCTCCTGGCCCCCTCTAATTTCCTACAGCTAAGACATTCTTGTGCTAATGCGGGAGAAAACCAAGGGGCAGATGGGGCTCGGTTCTTCTGGGTATCGATAATCAGAAGCAATATCTCATCAATGACCTCAGTGAACCAATGATTAAACCATTCTAAGTCATTCTTTACTTCTCCTAATATCAAAGGGAGAGAACTAGAAAGTCGCTGAACAAAGTCCTGAATTTTGCCCCATTGCTGACACACAGTGCAAGTCCTACCAAGTGACCTACTACCTGTTCTAAGAGTTTCAGACAGATAAACTTATGATCTGACCTTCTCTTGGTCTCTGGGGAGCCAGCCGTAAGAGACTGTTGGTTTGTAAAGACCACGTAAGAATATGGCCAGCATGATTCATAATGCTAGTAACAAACTGAGTAGGTTTGAGAGCAGTTAGGTGGTGAACAAGGGGGTTATTTATGAGATCTTTTCTCACTTTTGCACCACGTAAAGTGTTACATGCTGATGCAGGGCTCTGAATCAGATTTATGAAGCCACTCAAAGCCACCCTGCGTGGCTTTGAGTGGCCTCATAAATGTTGAGTAAGGTGACACAGCTCAAATCGCTGACTTGCCTTACTATGTGCGGAGGCATTCTATGGGCATTGCCATGGGTGTTTCCACGCAACAACCATGGATTTTGACGCTGTCCCAGATTTTAAAAATCATGTAAACCTGGGAAAGTGCCAAATCCTTACACCTTCTGAGGTGAGGCATAATCTTTATTGCTCCTCATTTTTTCCTCTTCCTATGTGTGCTGCATTCTGCAGTACACATAGGGGCATATTCTCAAAAACGTGTGATAACCATCGCAAAAGTGACTTAACGCAACCCTCAACATCGCAGTCTATTGCGGGACATTTACGCCGTGTTAATCAAGTATTCACAACACGGCGGTACCATGCGATAGTCTCCAGATAACGCGTCAACTGACCGAGTTAAAATCAACGCCACGCCGCAAAAATGCGAAACCCGAACGCCAAAAAAGCTGCGATGAGGCCGAACGCGATACAAAAAGCAGTGAAAACCAGCAGCAGGCCTGTAAATCCCACGCGTCTGGCGGGAAAATGCACCATAGAAGCAACAAAAACAACACACCAGAAACAATCCAAAGTGTGTAGCAACATGGATGCACCCTGACCCAGCGCAGAGGCCAACGCGAACCCCACAAGCCCCACAGACAACCAGCAAGGACCAACGGGGTCGGGGAAGGCCAAGGAGAAGAGGGAGAGAAAGACGCGGTGCAGTCCATAGGAAAACAAGACCAGCGTCATGGATGGGACAGAACACTACCAGCAACTGACCCACAGTCAGACCACCTTGAATGCAGCCTGAGTGCCGAGGAGGCCAATGGAGGAGGCCAAGAGGCGCTGGCATGACGTGAAAACCTAAACCAGGCCCAAAGCCGCTGCCAACAAGAAGGCAGCTACGGCGACAGGAGGTGGGAGTCCTGCGCCACAGGAGGAGCTGGAGGAAATGGAGGCCAGTCATCAGTGTGGAGACGGTGCAAAGAGGTGGGAGTACGGACACAGCTCGAGAGTACCTGACACAACAACAACAGGGTGAGTAACGACAAGGTCCTGGGGGGACGGGGGGAGATGGGCACAATGGCACACATGCACAACGACGTGTAGCACACTGCACACCCACAATAACCCAGGGTCATGTCCCCAATCCCCATGGCACACTGCAGCACACACACATGGCAATCACAGCACATCCCATGACAATTTGGCACAAAGTGCAACACCAACACTGCAGAAAAGGGGACACAACTGGGTCCGCCCATGCGCAGAAACAGGCCAATCACATTTGACAGAGCAGGGAACTGTGAGATGCATATGTACGGGTACAACCTCACAACAGTCACGTAGTCCAAATGTCCACTGTCCCCCCTCAAATTGCCAGCACCGCCCAAACAGTCACAATGTACATTGTCACACTGTCTGCATGTCTACAAGAACAATGCGCCAACATAAATGTCAACACAATGTCAACATGCATCTCCCCTTCACATTGCAGAGGGACAAACAACACCTCCAGCAGGTCAGACCAGACAACCCATCAGTGATGCAGGACACGACCAACACACCTTCGACACGGCTGCCCTACAACAGCCCATGGACATCCCACGCAACCCACCACCAGGACCAGGGCAGACAAGCTACTAGAGGAGAACCCAACCCCTGCAACAGACCACACAGCATGAAGCACACGCAAGCACGGCTGGCCCACGACAATTCACCGACCCACACATGGCACCCCAATGCCAGGTGTCAGAACGGCAAAAGGAGGTGGCCGAACAGGTGCGGGTGTTGCTGAACCCATGGAATGCGAACTAGAACACATATGTGGGTGTCCATTACCCTTCAGGGACCACCTACACCCCACAAAGGAGACCCACACTGCCATAGAGACACAAGCAGATATTATGTTGCACTGGCTACAGGCACGTGCGCCCGGCTCCTTTATTGGCAGGGCCACATGTACAGTGACGCCTGTGCTGGATGTGTGTGGGGTGAGCATAAGCCAGCCTGCACGGAGTGCTCGGTGCTGGCAACAAATTGAACAGTGGACACCAGTGCAATGGAAACAGAAAACACCTGCATAACAGAGTCAACTGCTGAGCAACATGGAGGAGCCGGAGCAAGTACAGAGGTCACCCAACATACAAACAGAAGTGTCCGTGAGTTGCAGTGCACTGAGGTTGGGGCACTAGAGCTGTGCGCGCTCATGTGATGAAAATAACTAGGATTGTGTCCATTCGGGATATTACTGATGCAGATGCAGTGGGGTGTGTTAGACCTGCATCAACTTCCTCATCAACGTCCCAGGTTTCCCACACTGCCTGAGGTGACATTGCTGCGCAACATCTCCACATCACAAAACTCAATCAGTAACGGTCCATTGGTTGTGGTGCACTGAGTCGGTGGCACCTGGAGTGCTGAGCAGGGGATCAGGCAGATGATGGCATCCACAACAGGTCTGAGCAACTCCGTCAGTCTGCCAGTACCACTGTCTCGACTCTGGCAGATGGTGGTTGGAGTTGGCCATGGCAATGGTGGCGTGTGCCTCCTGCGGTGATGTGTCGTCCGGGGCGGTCAGGACTCGATTTGATGTGGGAGCCCTGGTGGTCCGCAGTTGAGGCCGGAGGCAGTGGACAGCGCAGGGCCACATGCACATGGCGTCGATGACCCCAAGACCACCGTCACAGAGGTCATCCAATATTCATTCAGACAGGGTCCCTGACTTGAGCTGCACAGAGTTAGTGGCCCCGGGTGCACAGCGGCAGGCACAGGCACACTGCCATGGGACGGTGACTTGCGGTCCATTGAGGAAGGACCACGCAGACTGAGCGGGTCCTCGTCGATGTCAAAGGTGAATGTCGTGGAGTGTTTCGGGGGACAGTGGAAGGTGTTCTTCCAGGGCATGATGCAGAGGGCAGAAGCTATCCGGAAGCAGCAAATGGAGGAGTGGAAAGCGACTGCCTCCTTTCCACCACCAATTCGGTATCAGCTGCATGAGGATGAAAACTACCCCCTAGTCCATAGACTCAAACGCCACCAATGTACGACCAGAGAGTGTCCATGAATGTCCGGGAACAGACTTAGTGGCACCGGGGTTGAGCGGGGATGCAGTCTGCGATGATGCCGGTACACTGATATGAACTCCGGCATTGACGATTCAAGACTCTGTGACCTACTGGACCGCAGTGTAGGCCGGAGGCAGCGGTCAGCAGTGGGCCACAGCCACGTGTCATAGGCTCGCGATGCACAGAGTTATTGACATCAGGGCAGTTGTCGGTAGTGTTCGATCACCTCCGTAATGATGATCCTTTTTTCCTCTCAAATGCAATGCGTCATCCTCTTATGCCTCTCCTTGCATGCAATGATTCCTACTCTGCCTTTGAATAATCGATGTTCAGTTCCAATTCTGTGACCTACTTGAGCGCAGCGTAGGCCGAGAGCAGTAGTCTGCATGGGCCCACAGAATTTTGCGGCTGTGATGTAACACCAAGACCTCTTGGCACCACATCGAAGGGTGTATAGTGACATACACTAAGCCATGATTTATGTGCTCTGCCATGGTGTAATCAAGGCTCAGTTCCAAATGTGTGACCTACTTGTCCGTTGTGCAGGCTGGTGGAGTACGTCAACGTGAAAGGAATACTGCGGGCCTGTGTTGCGGAGGCCGTGATGGTCTGAGGAGGCTGCCAAGGCGCCAGGCCTCGGGCTTGGAGATTGCACTGGCACATGGTGGGTCCTCATCGACACACGCCGATGTCGGAAGGTGGGCATTGAGGCCTGGGTGCGCAGGGGTGGGCAGGACTGATTCGGGGACCAGCGTCCCGGGGTGCAGCAGGCGCACAGGATCACTGGCAACCCCGCTCATGGCGTCGGCCTCGTGGCGGGGTGAGGGGCGCCGCCCTGGCAGAGACGTTGGCCATTCCGGAAGAGGACCATGCCCAGGGTTATGTGCCTTTTATTCACACCCCTACGCTGGCCTGGCGTATGCCGGGCCAGCCCACTCCGCTCAAGCTTACAGGGGGGAAGTCACAAGCTACATTTCTGCAACTTCCCCACTGGCTGGGGTGACATGGTTGCGTCCACTGTCCACTACACTCCAAATACCAGCGGTGTGTGTCGAGATGGATATGTGTGTGGTCTGCATACTGCAGTCTGGCCAGCACATCCACACCACACTTGGCATTGTGTACATTCTCATTCATCGGTCCCTTGCCTCCTTCGCACATGCCTGGTCCCCACCTCTTCCGACATTCTGCTATTGTGTGTCCGAGGTGCCATGCCGTTGATGGCTCATGTACATGGCTGGCCCAGGTTCCCACAGTGAGTTGTGCTGTCGTGTCTGGTGGGTGTGCATGTTGTATGTGAGCTTGTGACGTGTGCATTTCCTGTGTTGTGTGTTGCATGATTGTGGAGTTGAGGTGTGTGGTGTGTGCATTTGGTATTGGCCAACGAGCAGTGCATTCCCGTGGGTGCCATCCTGGTGGCGCAGGTTGATGATGGACTATCGGGAGGTGCAGGTATCATGCACACTGCCTGGGTGGTTGGTGAAGTCGTTGGCGGAGATTCCACGGTGGTCCACTATTGCCTGCACATTGGTGGGATATTGTGTGCAGTGTCGCCAGGGGCCACTAGTAGGACAAGTGTGCAGTCAATTGCCCCCTGACACGTGCGGAAAGCCAGCTGTGGCGTACACGCCTTGCTTGGTCTCCGGCTGTTTCTGCGCAGTGTATGTGAGATATGGATAGTGGGGTACCAAGCTGATGGTGTCATCCATGACCGTTGTGGGGGACTTGGATTGGCCAGGCTGTGTGACTCCACGGTCTCAGGCAGAGGTTGGTTGGAGGGTACCAGAGGCTAACACATGCAGCACAGCCAGCAGCTTTGTCTGAGGTGGGATGTTGGTTGTCCGCTGTGTTGGTACCATTAGCCTGTGGGCTATGGTGGTCAGGATGCAGAGGAGGGTTGTCCCTTTGGGCATATAGTGGGCAATGACATTCCCCGATGTTGGGTCTGTGGGGTTGGTGCATTTTCAGAGGGTCACTGTCTATGTCTGCGCTGCCTCAGTGTTGGTCCAGGGGGGTGGGCGGTGGGTGTCCGGGAGGGTGGAGGGGTGGTGGCGGTGGGTGTTGTTGCCCTCTCGGGGCTCTGGGGTGCATGGTGAGTGGCTCCATGGCATCTGTTGTTCTTCAGGTGTGGCTGTGGGCTGGGCTCCCTTTTGTGGTGCAGGCTGCAGTCCGACTTTACACCAGGTCAGAGCAGGTGTTAATTTCCTGCTGCTAACGCGCATTATCGCATGTTTCGTGGTCTTTTCGAGAATCTGGCTGGTCGTTGAGAATGTTGCGGAGTGGTGTTCTCGCGGCTTTTTGCACGGGTACGCCTACTCTGCATCTCATTAGCTTTAGTTGCGGGGGTCATCTGTGGCGATGTTTTTTGTGGCTGCTATCGTGGGTAAACTGGTGTTATGGGCTGTTAACACCAGCTTGTGAATGGTGCGTTAAATTTATCACCACTTTGGATGCGATAAAGTGCCACTAACTAGGCGATGGGTCCTTGAGAATATGTCCCATAGAAAGAGGAAAACACCTCTTAGGATTGTTACTGTGCATGAAGGGTGCCCCTTCCTGCACAAAAACAATTGTGCATGCAAAGGAGGCTACCTTGCACTATGGCGCATGGGAGCCTTCACCAGACTGCCGAAACGGCACCAGAGCAGGGTGAAAAGGAAGGAATGCACCGTATTGCATAAATACAGTGAACTTCTGCAGTATGCCAAAATCCCATGAATGAGGGCCCAAGTGTCCCAGCAGCACCATTCCTAGCATCATCAATAGGAGGTCACCCAGAATGGTGAAGTTGGAATACTGGAGCCAATGAGAAAATATGACTTCTACTAGCATGTCCAGAAATTGAGAGCTAGGTCCTGGGAGACGATACATTAATATTCCAAAGGAGTCCTGCTGAGAAATCGGCAAACAGATACCCAGTCTATCTGCAACTTCTGACTTATCAATATGAAACACAGAGCACTGAAAGGTATTGCGGAAAACAAAAGTTAAGTCCTGTCCACCTGTTGTATGATATAGCCTGGAGGATTCGCCAATGCTATGTCTGGGTTCTGTGAGGAAAATAAAGTCTAGCCTTTTATCTATCTGTAAACTGTAAATGTCCAAAGCATGTTTCGGGAGAGCGCTACCGTTTATCAGCCTCCCTGAAATTTGATGTTATTGCAATCATTTCTATGAGTGGCCATATTAAAACCTGGGTTCCTCTTTCTCCTGACAAATTCATCAATCTGGGGTGGTGACAGAAGGCTAAGGATAATGATCCCAACACTTTAGTGTGAGTCGTGCCCCGCGTATCGAGGAGGGCTCCACTCAGCTGAGCTCCGATCGGCTTGGCTTGGTTCTGGCGCCGACCACATCAGCCCCCCAGACCTTGGCACTTCGCAATTTTCTCAGTCTGTCTGTCGACCAGCAAGTTGCCACCCCTGAGGATCACCAGCCTAACCTCTGCTTGCTCGGCGAGCACCAGTGCAGATGCAGACAGTCAGCATCTGTTGAGAGCGGCCCTGGTGCCGTGGGGAGGTGGCCCGGTTAGATCTGGGCGCAGCTTGTAGGACACCAGGAAGCCCCAGTAGCCTCATTTCCCCCCCGGCCAAATAAGGACTCCTGGTAATTTCCATCATATTACTCCCGCACCATACCCTCAGCTGAGGAGCAAAGGCACCTAAGGAGCAAAAAGGCAGACCCAGCTGCAGCACTGGCACAGGGAGAGTGGGAGCGGGAGTGAGTGTGCGTGGTGGACAGGAGAGGATCCAGAGGACCCAGAGGAGTGGCGGCAGTAGGGCAAGCTGTGACAACGGACAGTGGTCAGTGGTAAGAGCTGCAAGAGTGGCGGGGTAAGCGGCAGGGCGGGTGTGGTGTTCTCTCCCAGTCGCTGTACAACCCGCTCCCCACCAGCTCCCCCGGTTTGCTACCCACCGCCTCGCACCACTGTACCACCCAGTACCACTCACCACCCATACTTCAGTCCATGTACCCCCGTTTATCCACCTATTGCCCACCACTCACCACCCAGCTGGTTCGGCAATAAGAAGCATAAGAGCTATAAGAAGCATCTGCAGCACTATCAAACATAATCTTGCTACCCGTTTAGTGAATTATGGTGGCTTCTGGCACTGTTCCTATACTGGACACTGGACACGCGGAATTCAACAAACCATCTTTAACCCTGATCTGATTAACCACTGAGGAACCACTGAGGAAACCCAGGCCGCATCAAAACTGCCATTTAAAGGCAGCGTGCAGCATGCAGAGCAGGACGTATACAGTGGCCTATGAAGAGAGAAGAGGGAAAGGCCGCAGACTGCGGTGTATAAATTGGGAAAACCGGAAAAGCTTCAGGAACTTAATATTAGGACAGTGAAATAAACTACTTAACTATTTAAAACTACCACAAAAGACGCAGTAGTCTGGGACTCTGGTAAGAAGGCTCTAAACAGGGTAAATGTGCCCAACAGCCCATAGTTTGCTAAACAACATGAGATCAGGGAAGACCAGGGGTCAACCACCCGCCAACCCAAGGGCAGTTAAGCGCAGTAAGAGGAACACACAACCAACAGATCAGAATCTTATCAAGGTGACCTCAGCAGCACTTCTTAAACAACCAGAACCAGATACAGCCCCTGTGGAGACCGGCGGTGGAATGTCCCTAGCTAAGAGCATTGTCACTCATTTTTTGCAACTTAAAATAGACTTAAAATTCTTCTTTCTTAAAGACCCAAGTGCGACTATCTTTTCCTCAACCACTGGCGCATGTGGGCTGCAGGATCCCATAAAGCCCACGTATGCAGCTACCCAGCCTTCCCAGCCTACAAAACCTCCACCTAAGGAACCCATACTGTCAGCAGAACCCTCCGCTGGAGAGGCTGGCAAACAAACAGCAAACAGCAGAACAAAAGAAGACCACGTAACAAACAAAATTCCTGCTGGTACATCAACCTTTTCACCAAGTTTTCCATTAAAGGTCCCACCTCCTGTATTGTCTGCCGAACTTATGAATAACAGGGAGCTGCAGTTACTTTCGCCCATGGGATGCAACCATGAACAAAAACCCTTCCTGATTGGTGGACTGTCTCATCTAGAGTTTAGCCCTCTCAGACTGGTCTCCTGTTCACTTCCAATATCTGAAAACGACCTTATATATTCTTCTGCAGCAAAGGTTCAGGGATCTCAAGAGATGCAGAAATCCCAGGAGGAGGAGATGGCGGAGAACAGCACCACTAACTTCACGCTATAATTCTGAAGGCTGTACAAAAAACAGAAAGAACTCAAACGAGTATGACGGATCAAAGATACAACAGCTTGTGCAGTAGGGTGGTATCACCAGACACACAGGAGGAAAATCAAGTGAACCATGACAATCAAGGAAAATCCTCATATCTAGAATCAGAAATGGGCCAATCTGGTTGCATCCTACACCTCAGATGCCAACCGTGGGCCCACACTGTGTCCTGGGCTGGAAAAGGATGCCTGAACGACTCTAGCTGCAGGACTTACCAGCATGGCTAACACGCCCAGATAACTTCAGGATCTACAAACGTGTGGGACTCCTTGTTGAGTACCATGCAACGGACAGTGGACATGCTCCAATACCAGTCCAACAAGATGGATTTATAGCTGAATCTTCTAAATACTTTGGCCTTATATGTCGATGGGATCGACAAAAAACTGGGGAGCCTAAACTCTCTGATAATACAAGCTCAAATGAAGGCAAACTTAATGTGCACTCGTGGCCCCCTAGTGGAGAAGTTGTCATCTCTTCCCTTAATGCTTGCGAACATACTCAGCGGTCTGAAAAAGGAGGTGGTGGGCATCAAGGTGAATGCACCAGCAACTGCAAATCCTAAAAAAAGGAAAGCCTTTACGGAAGCAGACGCAGAGAATAATATCACAGAAGCTATAGCAAACTGCGACACACCAGGCGACCCCCGCTACTCTCCAACCAGGGGTCGTGAACGAGGGTGCCCAACCCCAGAATGCCAAACAAAGGCAGCAATTGAAGAGGAAGGGACGCCACAAAAGAGCAGCAGCCACCGCAACCGGAGTCTACCCCCTCTTTTGCCACAACCAGGGATATTCAGATGCAGTTCAAACTACGCAAACAGTAGACAAGCCCACTCTCACCAGTCTGAAAGACGGAGATTCCAACATCACCCTAAAGGGGTTTTGGAAACAATAACCATCAATGCGGAAGATCGCACGAATGTTATAAGAAAAGTGTGCCCAAATCAATACCAAGTAAACTCACAGATCTTGCAAAGTCAAAGTAACATTTCTCCAGACGAATCCGTCTTGCCCCAAGCACAACCTGCAGATGGAAATGAAAACAGTACCCAACCACCTGACACCTGCACTATAGACACCGCTAATTCAGCTTCTGTCCAGCAGGTGACAAATCAAAGGATTTGGGCGACTTCAATAGCAGATAACCCAGCCATCAGCTCTGGTCTGCCACATGTACATGATCTTACACCAAGACAAAAGCAGGGGGGAGAGTCCTTAGAAGACTCCATCTGGCAGACTGAACTGTTTAGTTTAGAACAGGCCAACAACCACTGTTTAGCATCTATCCAACCAATAGGCGATGATAGGGTGCAGAACCACAAACCAGTTGACCGGCTCCAAGATGTGGAAACACAACACCAACAGGGAACTTTCTCAGGCTGGCAGATTAGCCCTGAGTGCTTCTGTTTATACCAAAGTTCGAATCAAAGGGTAACTGGGACACTCTAAACAGAGGCAACATCCTTCATCTATTCGAAACAATTCCAGCTTGAAGGGATACAAAATCACCTGACCTGATTGCAATAGAGTTGATCAGGCTGGCCTCACACCCAGGAAGAGAAACTACCAGAGCTACGAGGCAATCCTCCCTTCTAGCCAATCTTGGGGGATAACGATCTCAACTTATAGTAAAGCAAAATATCCCTTTCCCCTGCTCGCCAATAGGAACTACAGAAGTAATACCAGAAGTACTACCCATTCAGTCTTAAGAGGAGAACATAGTCAATCATTGCCCAGAGAACAGGTGGTCACAGACAATGGCATTGACTCCAGGAAACCATAATGGCAACAATCAATATCCAGAGCTCACCAACAGGTCTACAGAACAATCAACATCCTAACACAATGACAAATGTCTCTTCAGGACGGGACGCTCAGCCACACTAAAATCACCTGCCGCCTCTGCTCCTGGAACATTAGTGGCCTCAGAAGCAAAACTATGGATCCAGAGTTCCTATCATTCATAAGATCATATGATATAATACTTTTTCAGGAAACGCGGGCAATTGATCTTTACCATCTAGATGGGTGTATAGGGTTTTATACACTGGAAACAAGGAAAGCAAAATGTGGTAGACTCTCAGGTGGGCTAGCAACCTACTACTTGGTCACAAGAACATTTAATGACCTGGAAATCCCTTCCATTTCCCCGATGGTTAATACAACTAACATCTCCCTCTATATCGAAGGAAAAAAAGAGGAAGTGATAATTTTTAACACCTATATAAACCCAAAACATAAAAGCAGAGACACTAAGTACCTGCTGGACTACCTCTCAGAAATAACACCTATATAAACCCGAAACATAAAAGCAGAGACACTAAGTACCTGCTGGATCACCTCTCGGAAACAGTGAGGAAACAAGAGACCTAAAACCTTATTCTCTCAGGGGACTTCAATCTCCACCTTTTGGGCTCCTTGGCGGCAGAAGAGATCGTGGCCCAGTCATCATCCTAGAATATTCCCAATCAGAAGAAATGCCTACACGGCAGAACAACAAAAATTTCCGGGGGTTTCCTGGGAGATTTAGAGTATATCAACCTTCGAGTACTAAATGGTAGTTTCGCAAAAGATTCTCCACCAGCAGTTTAATTTTACACTAAGTCTATAGCATCGACTCTTGACTACACCCTGGTCTCTCTTCCTCTCTTTCACATTGTGACCTCATTTACTCTTGGCATTATAGTGGATAGTGGCCATCGACCGCAAGAAGTAATTCTACAGGCTAATGCTCCCTTCTTCGAATCTGTACCAGGGGAAGCAGCTTCAATTACACAATCAACCTCAAAAGAGTAAAATTTTCTGTTGCGCAAACCCAGGAATTTTTGGAGGTAGCAAAGCTCCTCCTGTATAACTGCTCCACAAAAATTAAGCAGAGACTGACCAATGAGGTGTGCGAAATAGGAAGGACATCCAATTCTCAACAGCATTCGTTAAAGACAACAAAAAAAGCAATAAAAAAGACCCTCAGATCACCCAGACTTAACCCTGGAGTTCCAACCTTAATCCTTTCTTTACGATAGCATAGATCGAAGCTGAAAAAAATCAAATGGGCCATTAAGAGAGCCTGGGAAGAAAACCTTTGGGCTAAACTACTCCACAACTCAAAACCGATAACATTGCTTGCTTTTGGTGGCTTGTGAACAAAGTAATGCGCCCCTCAAATGGCAGAGTGGCTTCATACATTCCTGAGGAGACATGGATTCAGTACCTGAAAGCTCATTTTAATTTCCCACTGGGAAACTCATGGGGGACCACAACCTTTGGCCCAATTACAACCAGCAAACAGCAAAATGAAAGGACCCAGGGAACTACCATTTGTCACCAGGAGGAATCTAAGCTAGTTCGTGTAACTAGTATTAAACGACAAATACTCATGGGAAAAAAAGAGGGAGCTCAAGGATCCAATGGAATTCATCCAGCCCTTTTCAAATGGGATGCAATATTTTGGGCAGACATGCTAGACCTAATTTTTTGCCAAATTAGGCAAACGAACCAACTTCCAGCCTCATGGAAGGGCTCTGTCATTTCGCCAATTCATAAATCTGGCGATAAAGCTGCTCCGGAAAATTATCAACTTATTGCCTTGCTCGATATAGAAGCTAAATACTTTGCAGATACCTTACATGCAGAGTTACAAGAGTGGGCTGAAGATCAGGGCATTATTCCATATAATCAGACAGGATTTAGCAAAACAACTGGTACAACCACCAATATCTTAACAATGTCACTTCTAATCGACAAAGCCAGGGCCACAGAACAGGGTTTGCACCTTTGTTTTATAGACTTCAAAGCCGCTTTTGACAATATTGACCGAGCAAGGCTGTGGAAAAAATGAGCAGGTTGGAATATCCCGAATTCTCTCCTGGAAATGATAATTCAATTACACACCGATACCTGGGTGCAAATAAAATTGGCCAATGGTACACATCTATCGAGGAGTTTCCCACATGGAACTTAAACAGGGCTGTGTGCTTACTCCAACTTTATTCAAATTATATGTAGAAGATCTAATACAATCTCTAAATCTACTAAATGCACATGCCCCTAAGATCGGCGGCAAGGCCTTGTACAGCATTTTATACGCGGATGACGTGGTGCTGATCAGCCACACGAAATTAGGGTTACAACACCTCCTGAACACACTAGAGGATTGTGCCACAGAAAACTTTCTGGAAGTACATTTTAATAAACCCAAAACCATGTCTATAAAAAATCACTAAAATTCTCTTATGCTTGGTATTTGGGTAATGTAAAGATCCAGAATGTCACAAATTATAAATATCTATTCATAATCCTCGACAATATTGGGCAATTTTTCACACAGATTGAGACAACTAGAAGTAGAGGCTTGGTCCTAGCAATATCACTGAAACATCTAAAAATTAAGCTGACAGGTCCCAGGCTCTCTCCTTTACTTCAAGTCGCCCAAGCAAAATTACTTTCGATCATTTAATATAGAAGTGTTGCGTTGAGAGGAAGGGACTCTAATACGCTCGATAGTACCATCATCAGAGCTTACAGGATCCTTTTTAACATTCCTATGTATGCATCAGCTGCTCAGATCAGACTGGAATTTGGGCTCACCAAGCAACAGCTTGCAAGACAAGGGGCTTACCTAACGAGCTGGCATAAAATTAGGGATGCACCTGAGAGCACCCTAAGCCATTTATTATGGAACAAGATACAGATTACCTCTCAGCAGCAGGCCTGGAACTATTCAAAAAGTAGCCTTGTAACTACAGGGCTCACCCAGCTCTGGGAGACATCAACCTAGCATATACTTTTTAAGAAAGCAGTACGAAGGACAATCAGGACCCTTTCGCTAATTGACGATAAAGCCGTATTTGCAAACGGAGCCACGCAAGTATGACTATCAATAGCTACAAAACACTTAGCCCTCAAACTTACTTTAGCCTAGGGTATGCAAGGTGCATAAAAGAAAAATTTCTCAAACACCGACTAGGAGAACTGCCATCTATTTTTCACCTTCCAACCATGGCAGAGGGGGCAAGCTTCAACTAACTGTCGTCTATGCAGAAACGTAACGGAGGACATGGCCCACTTGATTTGCACCTACTTGCATCCAAAGCAAGAAAGGGCTAGACTACTTAAATCAGAATTTAACAACCGTGTTATATGGACATGATGGCAAGCAATGATAGCGTGCTTCAATGCCAAAGACCCACAGCTGAACTGCAAATTAGGAAAGTTCTTAAGTATGGTAGACAACAAAATTAAAGAAGCAAATGTATCGGGGACTCTCAAGGCCAGCTGAAAAGAAAGAATTATGTATCCCAAAATCATTCAGACTATGACGCATTTATAAATCTTGATATCTTAACTCTATTTTAAAGGTTATGCACTACCTATTTATATAAATTGGATTCGAATTTATGAAAATGGAATTTTTATAAACAAATTTTGTAAACTGTTTTTTATTAACTATATACAATAAAGATTTTACTTACTAAACACTTTACTAGGATTCAAATTTGTAATGAAACATGGCTTCTTACCAAAAGCCTTCATTTCATCCACTGAGTAAACTATGGAGCCACCCTGTCCTGCGGCGCAACTGGCAGCGTGGATGGCCCTGTATGCGAAACGGATGCGAACAGGTACAGACGGACTTGCCTTTGGAACAAGTCCATTTCTGTGGGTTTCCTTATGAGTATTAGCTCCGTCAAAGTCCCCTCCTCTGCTGTCAAATGACTGGACTGCTAACTTCCAAAATGGCAGCAGAAAGAGACACAACAATGGCAGCAGAAGGAACTCGCAGTCCAAAAGCTCAAAAGATAAAGGTGACTAAGACAACAACAAAACCCCCCAATCATTAAAAAATAACAGCACTCAAGTTATAAAAAAAACAGAAAACTATAAAAAAAAATACCCACAAGTATTAAAATCCCACAGTACAAGGAACCTGCATCCCAAAAGCCCAAAAGGGAAAGGTGACTAAGGCAACAACAAAACCCCCATAATCATTAAAAAATAACAGAAGTGAAATTATTTAAAAAAACCTGTATTAAAACACAAAACATCACATTTCCACTATAGAAAAAATGTTTCCTTTCAGAAATACTATTGTGATCTTGCAATTTAATTCTATGAAGCTTTACTACGCTGTGAATTAGTCATGATCCAGATGCTCGCAAAAACAAACAGTTCGTTAATATGCTTCTTGTAGATTGTTTTTCCCATTCTAGGTTTTGTAACCCAGGGGTTGGCTACAAAAGTACGACTGTGTGAACATGCCCCACATAACGTAATGTGTTCCTCAGATTGCACATAATATAACTCTCAGGGGGATATTCTCAAGAACGTGCAACAATCATCGCCAAAATGGGTTAACGCAATTTCACATATCGCCGTCCATCGCGGGAAAATAATTCTGTGTTAATGCCCCATTCACAACACGGCGGTAACATGCGATAGTGACCTGATAACGCCTCAAATGTCCGCGATAAAATCCCGGGACGGCGATAAAAATCCAAAGTCTAACGTGAAAAAAGTCGCGATGGGCCCAACTGCGAAAAAAAAACAACTGCGAAGCACCATGGAGGTAGCCGGAGCGAGTACAGAGGACAATCAAAACCCCACAAGCCCCACGGAGGAGCAGCCTGCGACCTCAGGGTCAGGGAAGGGCAAGGAGAGAAGAAGAGGAAGATGCCATACAGTACGCAGGAAAACCAGATCCCCATCACGGAGGTCATAGAACACCACCAACAACTGTGCATCACCACCACTGTGTCATTGGCAACTAAAAATACAATATGGCAGTCCATATTGGCCAAGGTGAATGCAGTCGGAGTGAAGAAAAGGGAAGTGGACAACTGCAAGAAGCGCTGTACTGATGTGAAGCGCAAAACCAAGCTGAAACCCGCAGCCAACCTGAAAGCAGCAATGCAGACCAGGAGCTAGATGAGATGGAGGGAATGGTGGCCTGAGTCAGCATTGGGGAGACGGTGGCGGGAGTTAGGGGACTGGACACTGCACAACATGACCAGAGCCAACAGCAACAGGGTGAGTAACGACCAGGGACTCGGGGGACGGGGGGAGATGGGCACAATGGCACACATGCACAATTAAGTATAGCACATCTGCGGACAAACCATGCCCAAGAGTCACAACTCCCACCAAGAGCCCAAGTCACCCAAGTCTGCAACAACGCAGCACTGTATAAGCACAGAAGTGAAAGGCACACTGCCCGAAAGGGATAAGGGCCAGCCAAATCAGAGCTGAAGGGGCAACACACCCACAATGCTGCACACACACATAAGAATCAGAGCACCTCAACATGGATAACAATGTGGTACAAACTGCAACACATTCACAACAGAACAGAGGACACAACTGCCGCCGCCTGTGTGTGGAAAATGGCCATTCGCATTTGGCATAGCAGGAAACTGTGAGATGACAATGTACAAGTACAACCTCACATCCCTGATGGTGTAGACATGTCAACTGTCCCGCATCACATAGGCATCTCCTCACAAACAGTCACAATGTACATTGTCATGCAGTCTGCAAGTAAACTTGTCCAATGCGTAAACATACATGTGAACACAATGTCAATCTGCATCTCCCCTTCACATGCAGAGGGAGAATCAACACCTCCTGAAGAGCAGACCAACTCAGCACTGATGATGAAGAGGACCTCCCCAACATCAACATCAACATCAACAGCCCATGGACAGCTTCGGCACCCCACCTCCAGGAGCAGTGCAGCCCAGCTGCATCGAGGAGACCCCACCCCCTGCACAGACCACACAGCAGGAAGCGCCCACCACCACTGCTGTCTCCCAGGACCCCCACGACCAACACATGGCATTCCAACGCCGTGTGTTAGGGTGCCAGGAGAAGATGGCTGATCAGCTGCGGATGGGGTTCAACCTCATGGCAGCCAAACTAGATGCCATACGTGGGTGTCTACGTCCCATCAGGGACCACTTACAGTCCCTAACGGACACCCACTGTCCGCTCCATGCTCTCCAACAATCTATGGCTGACATCGCTGGAGTCATGACTCTGAGCCAAGAACAACTGTCCAGTCAGAGTGGCTCCAGTGATGCCAGCTGGGAGTTGGGACACATGCGGAGGATCATGTTGAACATTGAGCGGATGCAGGTGGAAAGAATGTTTGCCACGGCTGCACACCAGTGAGATATAGCTGTCAATCAATCAATCAATCAGGGAATTGTAAGCACGCTACTCACCCGTGAGGGTCTCAAGGCGCTGAGGGGGGGTGGGGTCCGCAGATCTGTTTAGCCGAAGAGCCAGGTCTTGAGGGTCTTCCTGAAGGTGTTCAGGGAGGGGGCGCGTCTGATGTCTGCCGGTAGCTCGTTCCAGGTCTTGGCTGCAATGTGAGAGAAGGATCTTCCTCCTGCTCTGGCTCTGTGGATGCGTGGGGTTTCGGCCAGTGAGAGGTTGGAAGATCGGAGGTTTCTTTTGGGTACGTGGAAGTTGATTCTGTCATTGAGGTATTTGGGTCCGTTGTTGTGCAGGCATTTGTAGGCGTGAGTGAGGATTTTGAAAGTGACTCTTTTCTCCACGGGGAGCCAGTGGAGACTTCGTAGGTGTTGGCTGATGTGTTCGTGTCGGGGGATGCCGAGGACGAGTCTGGCGGCGGTGTTTTGTACTGTCTGGACTTGTTGATGCCGGCATAGATTGCGTTTCCATAGTCTAGTCTGCTGGTGATGAGTGCGTGGGTGACTGTCTTCCTTGACTCAGGGGGGATCCACTTGAAGGTCTTGCGGAGGATGCGGAGGGTGTTGAAGCAGCTGGAGGTGACGGCGTTGACCTGTCGGTTCATGGAGAGTAATGAGTCGAGTACGATGACGAGGTTCTTGGCGTAGTCTGAGGGGGTAGGTGGGCTTCCGAGGGCGGTCGGCCACCAGGTGCTGTCCCATGCAGAAGGGGTGGTACCGAGGACGAGGACTTCTGTCTTCTCAGCGTTGAGCTTCAGGCAGCTGTTGGTCATCCAGACTGCGACGTCTTGCATTCCTTTCTGGAAGTTGAGTTTGGCAGTGGTGGGGTCTTTGGTGAGGGAGAGGATGAGCTGGGTGTCGTCGGTGTAGGATACAATGTTGAGGCCGTGTTGTCGGACGATGGCTGCGAGGGGGGCCATGTAAATGTTGAAGAGGGTGGGGCTCAATGATGAACCCTGTGGGACTCCGCAGGTGATTTTCGTGGGGTCAGAGAGGAAGGGTGGGAGTCTGATCCCTTGGCTTCTTCCGGTGAGGAATGATCGGATCCAGTCCAGGGCTGTTCCTTGTATGCCTGCGTCGTTTAGTCTGATGACTAGTGTGCGATAGGAGACGGTGTCGAAGGCCGCTGATAGGTCGAGTAGGATGAGGGCTGTGGAGTGGCCTTGGTCCAGGAGGGTGCGGATGTCGTCTGTGGCGGTGAGTAGGGCGGTCTCTGTGCTGTGGTTGCTTCGGAATCCGGATTGTGATGGGTCAAGGACGGCGTTCTCTTCAATGAATCGTGTCAGTTTCCTGTTGACTGTTTTCTCTGCAACTTTGGCTGCGAAGGGGAGGAGCGAGATGGGCTGATAGTTCTTGAGGTCGGTGGGGTCAGCTGTGGGCTTCTTGAGCAGGGGTCTGACTTCTGCGCGCTTCCAGTCGTCTGGGAAGGTGCCTGTTTTGAAGGTGGTGTTGATGGTGCGCTGTAGTTTGGGTGCGATGGCGGCCACGGCTCTGTGGTAGATGTGAGGGGGGCAGGGGTCAGTGGGGACCCCCGAGTGGATGCTTTTCATGGTCGAGGCGGTGTCTTCGGCCGTGATCGGTGTCCAGTTGGAGATGGTGCTCTGGCTGGTGTTTCTGGGGGGCAGGGGGCCGTCTGTGGCGCCTGGTGGATGGTCGATGAAGTTGTCGTAGAGGTTTTTGATCTTGAGGTGGAAATAGCTTCCAAGCTTGTCGCGGAGGTCTTGGGATGGGGTGATGTCTGTGGCTTCGCTGCGTGGGTTGGTGAATTCTTGAATGACACTGAAAAGTTCCTTGGAGTTGGTGGATTTTGTTGTGGATGAAGTTCCTTTTGGTGGCTCTGATCTGGTTGTGGCAGTCCGTCATGGCGTCCTTGTAGGTGGTGTGGTTTTCGGTTGTCTTGGTGTTTCTCCAGTTCTTCTCCAGGCGTCTGCAGGTGCGTCTGGCTTCTTGGAGAGCGGTTGTGAACCATGCGGCTTTCCTGGGGCGTTGTCTGTCGGGGTTGCGTAGCGGGGCGACCTCATCTGCGCAGTTGGAGATCCAGGTGTGGAGTTCTCTGGCTGCGTCGTTTGCGCTGTTTGCGTCGGGTGCCCAGGTGTGGTTGTCTTGGGTGAGGGTGGAGTTAAGTTGCTCGTCGGTAACCTTGCTCCAGTTCCTTCGTGGTGGGCGTGGGGTTGGTTTGGGTGCCTTGAGTTTGTTTATGGCGAAGTGTATGCAGTGGTGGTCGGTCCATGGCGGCTGCATTGTGTGGCTGAAATGGACGCTGTTTCCTGCCGCGAAGATGGGGTCGAGGTGTGTCCTGCTCTGTGGGTCGGTGTGTTGACGAGTTGTTTAAGTCCGATGCTGGCGAGGTTGTCATGAAGGATAGTGGAGTTGGGGTCCCTGGGGTTGTCGAGGTGGAAGTTCAGGTCTCCAATGAGTATGTAGTTTGTTGAGGTGAGCGCGTGGGATGCGATGAAGTCGGTGATGGTGGTGGTGAAGGGTGTTCGGGGGCCGGGGGTCTGTAGACGAGGGTTCCTCGGAATGTGGCTTTGGGGGTGGTCTGGATCTTGAAGTGCAGGTGTTCGGCGGAGGGGAAGGTTTCGCTGGAGGTGGTGAGGCGGAGGGTGATCTTGTGGGCGATGGCGAGGCCCCCTCCTGGGTGGTTGGGGCGGTCTTTCCTCTGGATCTTGTATCCGTCTGGGATGGCAGTGCTGATGTCGGGGGCGGAGGATGCGTTGGTCCAGGTCTCTGTGAAGAAGGTGATGTCGGGCGAAAGAGAGTCGAGTAGGTTCCAGATTTCCATGGCGTGTTTGTGTACGGAGCGTACGTTGAGGAGGATGCATTTTAGGGTGTCGCCGGTGCTGGCGTCGGCGGTGTTGGAGGCTGGGGTGGCGGTGAGGGTCTGGTGGCAGTGGAGGCAGGAGAACTGGCCGTGGCTCGTGTTCGGCGAGGCCTGTTGGCATTCTCTAAGTCTTTCAGGGTTGAGTGCGAGGAGGGTGGTGGTGTCGTAGCGATGGGTAGTGGGAGGTCCAGGGTTCCTGGCGCTGGCCGCGGTCGGGTCGCGGATGGGCGCAGACGGGCTTGCCTTTGGTGCACCTTCGGCGTGCCGGCGGTGCGCCCGCTGCACACGTCCGCTGGGCGACCGCGCAGCGGCCGCCATTAAGTAGGGGAGGTGGGAGGGAGGAGAGGCTGGGAGGCGGGAGCAGGGGAATTCCAAGGGGGAATTCCGGGGGGAAATTCTGGGGGAAATTCCGGGGGGAGGGGCCACAGGGGCAGCAGCGGCAAAAGGAACAGGCAGGCACGAGAAAATAAAAACAGTGGTGGAATTAGAGCAAGACAAAGATGGGCACAATAACAGTGGCACAACAGGGAAAAAAATTCAGAAAAAAAACGGCTGAGAAAGGTTACGGTGGTTGGAGGCAGTCTGGTCCCAGTTGGAGCGGGCAGCAGGCGCAGGAGCGGGCAGCAGCCTCGAACCTCCCAAGGAGGAGGTCGGGGTCTGGAGGCAAGAGACGGCACCGCGGAGCAGTGGGGAGAGAGTGGACCTAGACCGAAGGTCACTGTGATCTTCCATGCCCTGCAGATCCTCGTCATGGCATTGCCGCCACAAGGCCTGGTGCGGATGAATGCTGCTGCTACTACTCCATCCACATCTCCGCCCCCTGAAGTGTCAGTTCCACACAGTGATGCAGACTAAACACCACCACCCACATATGAGTCACCTGACACATCAGAGGACGAAGATGATGATGGATCTGGCACTGTGGTAAGAATGAAGTGGCAGCATTCATCTCCGCCATATGGCCTGTTTCAGCTTGGTACTGCCCTCTGCATCATGCCCTGGCTCAACACCTTCCAATGTCCCCCGATACACTCCGCAACACTCACCTTGGACCTCGACAGGGACTGCCATATTTGTTTTGGTTACCAATGACACAGCAATCACACTGCGGACTGAAGTCTGCCTCTTCCGATGAACTTGTCAATCCCTAATGGACTCTCGCTGGCCCTCCATGGGGCAACAATGTAAAGTGGGGTGTGCACGGCCCTGTACTGCTCCAGCTTCAACACTCCACTGAATGCGAAAAAAACATTCTGATTCACACAGATGTGTTGTGGCTATGACCAATCAAGTATGAGAGTATGGATGAATGTAGGGACAGTGATTCCACAGAAAGGTACTCCCTGGGTAATGCTACCAATGCGCATGTCTGGCCATGACCCAGATAGGCAGTGAGACACACATTGTCATTCAAATCAACACTCATCACAGTTGAATACAAGTGAGGGTGCGTAGACTTTATTAGCATATGCGTGTCAGTACGGGCAAGAGAAGTGCCACAACATGCAGACCAATGCAGCAGTATGTCAGGAATATGAGGAACGTTGCCAAGCGCCGCTGTCCACTCCGGGGGAGTGCCTCACCCTTCACAGGTGTGTGTCAACCCGCGTTGTTGTCCGCTCATGTATCCGGAGTCCAGGCGAATGCAGCCATGTCCACTGTTGTCGTGGGATATGTGACCAGATCTCCAAGATGCAACAAGGTGTTGGGACATGTGCCATGGGTTCCAATCTGTTGTGGCTACAGGTACGTAGTTACTCATCCATGAAAGCGATTGCAGCTCCGTAGGCTATTATTTCCAACATGAGGTCGTTGTCGACTTCATCAAACAGGACGGTGAGGCGATCCATTAGCAGGTCCGGACAGATGTGCTGCGTCCATCCCCTTTCACCGATTTGCACTACAGCTCAATAGCGGTTCAATGTGGGCACTGCACACGAGGAGTTGTGCAATCTCCCAGGTCCAGCTGCTAGCATGCATGCAAAGTATCAAGGCATCCCATAAACGGGTATCACAGTGACACTCCTGGTCATGGGCCAACAGGGGGCGCACACACATGTCAAAATCCAGTTCAACTACCGTCCTGTTGGATAGGCAGACATCCATGGGCCACTCGAATATGCACAATCGACAATGCAACACAGGCTGAACGCAGGTGACGTTGGCAAGGTGGAAGCTTAGCCGGTAACTGATCCGCAGCACTGCCAATGGCAGTGCCCCCAGTAAACGCAGCATACGTGCACGGTACAGTTCCACCTGACAGGGGTTGTGCAAGTGTCCGAGATGTTCTGCCATTGCGTCAGTGGCTCTGGTTGAAGTGGCACTGTTCTGACCTGCGCCAGTTCTGTGGATGAAATGCCACAGCTCGGATCAATTGGTTGTTTTAGTGTGTAACGGTTGTACCCCTGAGATGGTGTGGGAGTAAGTGTGAAGGCCATTCCATGCAAGATGACTTCGAGCAAGGACTTCTGTGTGTGAGGTGTATATACGTTGGTCTTTCGTCGGGCTGTGCGTAGTGTGTGAGTCATCATCAGCTGCTCTAGTATCTGTCAGGGGGTGCCGGGCACATGCAATTCCGAGGTCAGAGGTGCAGATGTGCTTCCGCCTGATAGTCCAGACAAAGGAGCTTTCATCCCTGATGTTAGTTTCTCATCTGCTTGCATTCAGGAAATGTGAAGTGGCTTGTTGGGGGTGGGGTGAGATGTGTGCGACTTTGGGATTCAAGTTTGACATGTCTTGCATGTGGCAAATGAGCAGCATCACTGTGTGTTACGTTGCCTCACAGCTGCTCCTCCCTCCCCAGAGCCAATTTACCTGTGTGCGCTGCGCGGTTGCATCACCTGCGCTTCTACGGCACACCATTGTCATGCCTGTCTGCGCATGTCCACAAGCCTGACAACGACACTGTGATGTTGGCTGTTGAAGGTGGGCCGCCACGAGAGTGTAGGCCTGTGGGAAGGATAGGGCGGTCACAGATGTAGAGTTCATGCCTGGCTGAACTCGCGCTGCGATTAAGGCTAGGCATTTGGCTCATGCTGCGGCAATACAGATACACACAACACTTGGCATGTATGAGCCAAGACCCCGAGCGGTCTTGCGCTCCTTCATTTCCCCGTTCGTGCGTGCATGCTACATTGCAACATTGTCGATTGCGGACTGGGTGGCGCCGACACTACAACAGTGACACACTCATTAGTTACTTCCTTGTCCAGGCCAGGACTGAACCACGCCCAGAGCCCCGGGCAAATCCTTCACACCCCTACGCTGGACTGGCGTACGCCGGCCCAGCCCACTCCGCTTACAGGGGGGGACGACACAGCTACATGACCGGGGTCTTCCCCACTGCCTGTGGTGGCATGATTGTGTCCACTGTCCACAACACTACACTCACCATCAGTATATGTCCACATGGACTTGTCTGTGCTCTGCATACTGAAGTCAGTCCTGCACATCACCGCCACACTTGGCATTGTGTCCTTTCTTGTTGCTGGGTCTCTTGCCTCCTTCGCACATACTTGGTTCCCACCTCTCCCCACATTCTGCAATTGTGTGGTTGGGGGGCCATGCCATTTTCGGAAGGTCAGCTGTCTTGTTCTGCGCTGCCTCGGTGGTAGTCCGGGGGGGCGGGGAGCCTGGGGGTGGTGGCAGTGGGTGTTGTGGCCCTCTTGGGTCTCCGTGCTGAATGGTCAGTGGCTCCATGACATGTGTTGGTCTTCAGATGTGGCTCTGGGCTGGGCTCCCTTTCATGCTGCAGGTTGTCGTCCTGCTTTGCACCAGTAAAAGGCAGGTGTTATGTCCCTGCTGCTAACGCGCCTTATCGCCTGTTTTTGGATCGCATCGCAGATCTGGCTGGTCATTGAGAATATCGCGGAGTGGTGTTTTCGTGTGTTTTTGCACGGGAATGCCTACTCTGCATATCATTAGTGTTAGTTGTCGCTCTCATCCGTGGCGATGTTTTTTGCGGAAGCTATCGCTGGAAAACTGACGATGTTGGCAGTTTGCACCAGCTTGAGAATGGGGCGATGGATTTCTCGCCACTTTTGCGGCGCTAAAGTGCTGATGATTGGGAGATTTGTCCTTGAGAATATGCTCCTCAGACAGTTGTGATGATTTTCATTTATTTTATTTTGGTAACCAAGCATTGTAGGTTTAGAAAACACCATAGATTGCATTAGCAGGCAGACTCTATGCTAGACATTCAGTACTTTGATTTCGTATATTTATCAAAATACCTTTTATGTTCCCATTCCATTTATTTTGTCGCTATTATGGCAGACATTTCCAACTGACTTAACAAGATGCTTCTGATCCCCTCTGCACTTACGAGACCTGCATTTGCTCAGCCTTTTAGTACTGCTGGTACAGCTCTGTTTTGATCTTCTTAACTTATAATTCATTTATTTGTCTGCTTGTTTGTTTATTTTGTAGTTGCATACAGTGCACATCAGACCCTACTTGGTTAAAAAGCGAATATTGTGCAAATCAAGTGAAAACAGTTAAGGAAAATAGTGACAACTGAGTTGTAGACAAATTAGTTAAAGACGCAATAGTAAAACTGAAACAAACAAAATCTGTTTATTAAAAATATTGGCAGTTGTGGTACATAATACTAATGGATGAAATTAAATTCTGGGAAACAAAATACGGCTTCAATCATCAGATAATATGATCTGGTCTGGTAAATTAGGAAAGGCGTCATAAGGACACACAGTATCACCACCAGTGTGAGTGCTAAAGTTGCCATTCAAACATTTCCTTTCCTTTTTAAATCTTCTATAGGAGAGATTATTTCTGATTCCCGGAGGGATGGCAGAGATGAAGTACCATGAATTCGGCGCACTTCCTGTAAAGATATAATTCAGTGTTACCTTTTCTCACAAGTTTTGGTTTCAGACAGGAGGTTTCACCATCTCCAAAGGTATGTCAGAGTTCATGAGCCAGGCATTTGTGGGTTCCTGAGTGCAATAGTTTTCCTACCATACATGTTAAAGTAAATGTGCTCCTGGCTTCATTGGGGAGCTAGTAGAGGTTCACTTGGATGGGAGTAATGTGTTCAAATTTTCTAGCATCTGAGATTAACCTTGAAGCCGCCTGGTGAACAGCCTTCAGTAGACCTATCAGAAAGGGGAAGTAGACCGGCCCAGCACACTTGCCCGACCTGGTGCTAATGCTGAAATGTATATTTAGAGATTAGAGATTTTGAGGGCAAACCTGCCATATTTATTAATGACAAAACAGCTTACCTGGCTAATGCCAGTTGATGGCTTTAGCTCCTGGATCGGCCATGTTTTCAATTTCCTGATAGGGCATTTTTTATTTTACTTTGAAAGCCCCACTTCTTTTGTTGACCTGGGCTCCACTACCACATCAAAACGTCTGACGTGCCTGACTTTTAAAGTTACCAGTCGAAGATGGAGAACTTGTAACAGTAGTGTCATACGACTTAGTCTGTAACGGAGACCTCTAGGGTTATAGCAACTGATTTCAGGTCATGTCATCCTCCGAAATTAAATCTTTTAGTTGCTTTTGGAGTCGGATTTGATTTTGTGGCTGCTTACTGTTCTGATTTTTCTTCAGCATAAAACAGAGAGATTTTACAGTTAATAATTGAGGGTTTGCAACCTCAATGCTGAGCGTGTAATGGGAAGTTTGCATTATGATAGTGCAGTTGGAGGTTGAAGGGAATCATCAGGACCCCCATTTTAGCCAGGGTGAACTTTATATGATGAGTGATGTTTGTTTATTTTACTTTTATCTCTCAATAAAGTATGTTCTAATAAATATTTGAGTAAGCACTAGGTAAGGAGATTTAAGGTTATATATATAAACTGCTGGTCCTTAAGACTTTTTTTGTTATAAGTAGATGGGTTTGTACATGGCAACCCATTTGTCAGGTGCCAAACACATCTCCACATCTCCATTTTAACTAAGCACTGAGTCATACGGCTTGAAGTACCCCAATACCTCCTGTATCATCCAACATGTTGACACCTATACTGGCGATGACCCTTAACACTCAATAGGTAAACAAATACCGAAAACAATAAATGATATATGCTACTGCATTCCAAGAGTGTCTTCAGAACTGAATGCTTATTCCATGTGGCTAGTGTTGGAAAGTGGTTTATTAGTAGAGATAAGTAGAGACCTACCTCTAGTGATAAGGCCACAAACACATTAAAAGGTTCAGTCAAGGTCTCAATAAATTATTCCGTTGCTCAACCCTTGCTAGCTGGCTGCGAGCAGGTAGGCTTAACTTGGGAGACAGGTGTGTAAAGCATTTTAAAACACCAATAAATTAAATAAGTAAAACAGAACACACAATAAAAATGCAACACCAATTTACAAAAATAGGTTATATTCTTATGAAAGCAAAGGCACCAAAATGGCAAAAATCTAATTTAGGGAACCAGAGAAATTATGTTTTAAAGATTAAAAACAAAACTAATGCTTAGAAGCAAATAGCACTCAAAGGGTTAAAAATGTTTGTGCTGAACCGGGACAAAGTCCAGAGTTCAGCCCACCCACAATGTAACACTTTTACACTTTCTTCCAGAAGTGTTTCTTGATTCAGGAAAGTGGTCCACAGCACCCACCTAGGGTTCAGATGCTCTGGTTTGCCCCTTGGGGTCTGGGACTACAACACCCACAATGCACATGGTCAACTTATGAAGCTTTATACAAACGTTGCTCCCAACTTCACCAAACCTCCGGAATTTCTTGCTGAAGTTCCTCTTGTGGGGTTCAAAGTGTCCAAAACACAGATTCAAGGGTCTAGAAGCTCTGAAATGGTCCTTGGGATGTTAGGACTGCAATTCCCATAATGCACATGGCCAAAGCCTTAAAAGTCCACTGGATGCACTCCCGGCTGAGGATTCTTGTGGGAGATGGTGCAGGTGAGCTCTGTTAATCTGTTGCTGTCAGGAAGTCCACTCCTTAGGCCTAAAGTCCCAGATTTTGCAGCAGGTGCAGTCTTTCAGAGTGCAATCCTTTTGGTGCAGATCAGGGTTCCAGCAGGGCAGGCGTTTTCTCCATGTTGTTTAAGGCAGTAGATGTGAGTTTCTGGGCAACTCTCCCAAGTGTATTCAGTGTCCCTGGGCATCAAGCAGGGGCCGCCCCTGACCAATGGAATGCAGGGTGCCACCCTCGGGTATGAACACTTCCTCCAAAGTGTGGCATATTTCCCAAATGTTTGCATGCCCTGTTTACACGTTGCTGCTAACCAGGAAAGTGTTGCACTAGTGGTTCACTGACAAAATATCAAGGTAAACAATATAGAAGTAAAAAATATCAATGAAAAAAATATAGAATGCAAAATATCGACTCCCTGTACTTAAACAGGTAAGTATGAAAATATCGAGAAAACAAATCGATGTAAAAATATAGTTTGCAAAATATCGAATGTTATATATATATATCAAATAAAATAATACATATTAAATATGTTAAGTAATACAATGAATGTGAAAAAATAAAGTATATTTAATATAAATTAAAAAAATATATAAGAAATTAACTTAATTAAAAAAAGTTAAACACACATACATAATAATTCATATATATTTACTTTAAAACAATTAATAAACTATTCATTTTAATTTATTTTATAATTTTTAAATTATATAAAAATTAACAAATATATATGTATATATATATATACCAATAACATACCAATAATAAAAAATAATAAAAAAAACATTCTATTATAAATTAAAACATTAAACTATTTAAAAATCTGTAAACTTAAATTTCCCACTCCAATAAGTGCAACAGTATGGAAAGTGTTGGATAGGGAGGGGTAAAAATAACTATTCCCACTCCAGTAAGTGTAACAGTAGGGGAAGTGTTGGATAGCGGAGGGTACAAATTACTATTCCCACTCCAGTGAGTGGAAAAGTAGAGAAAGTGTTGGATAGCGGAGGGGTAAAAATTACTATTCCCACTCCAGTGAGTGCAACAGTAGGGAAAGTGTTGGATAGCGGAGGAGTAAAAACTACTATTCCCACTCCAGTAAATGTAACAGTAGGGAAAGTGTTGGATAGGGGAGGGGTAAAAATTACTATTCCCACTCCAGTGAGTGCAACAGTAGAGAAAGTGTTAGATAGCGGAGGGGTCAAAATTACTATTCCCACTTCAGTGAGTGCAACAGTAGAGAAAGTGTTGGATAGCAGAGGGTTAAAAATGACTATTCCCACTCCTGTTTGTGTAACAGTAGGGTAAGTGTTGGATAGCGGAGGGGTAAAAATTATTATTCCCACTCCAGTGAGTGCAACAGTGGGAAAAGTGTTGGATAGAGGAGGGGTAAAATTAATATTCCCACTCCAGTGAGTGCAACAGTAGGGAAAGTGTTGGATTGCAGAGGAGTAACAATTATTATTCTTACTCCAGTCAGTTCAAAATTAAAAACAAATGACTTCTATATATTTAAAAACGATATTTCTTACCTTAAATTCGATATTCTTCACCACAATATTCTTGCTGTCGATATTTCTGAATCACGATATTTCCAACTCGATATTTGTGTAAGTCGACATTTCCAACTCGATATCCTGTCTCAACACCGCACTAACATATGGCGCTATGCACTTTTAAAAATGATTGTCCTACAGCTGTGGTCTGGCGCTGTATCCTAAATAGGAAACTTGCCCTGTGCAAGGTGAAAATTGATAATGTTTCTTATATGAATAGTATGTGGGGCATCTGCTTTCGGTTAGTTTTATGTCTTTCATGTATTTTAAATATCTTGTACTTTTTTGTGTGTGTGACTTTTATGGTTTACCAAAAAAAACGAATAAAGTTTATGAACTGAACTGAACTGTGTGGCATATTCTTGTCTCAGAAAGCACTATTCTTCCAAAATATAAAATGGAGAAAGTCTCTCCTGAAGAGTTAGATTTGGCTAAGCCAATCCACTGGCATGGCTAAGATTCTCCAACACTTCCCTTCCAGCCCCTTCACTAATCTAATTACTGGGGGTCAGGCCTTGCTGGGGATGCAGGATGTGGGGGTGAGGCTGTGTCTTATCCAAACTGTCATTCCTTCTTTGAAGACCAGTTTTGCCCTTCCACCCCCATTCTGACTTTTGCTTCTGCAGCTGCAGTTCTCTACCCACAGAAATCCTTGGTCTCTCTAGCAGGCCATATCACAACTCATTAAGACAGCTTGGCTCAGCCTGGCAGAGACTGGCCAATCAGCATAGGGCAGCTAGAAGGCTGGATTTTGGCTGGCAGAAAAGAAAGTACTATATCATCATTTCTGTAATAGTTAAAACACATCTATCAATGGCAAGCTGTTGGATTTATCTTAAGTATTCTTTAAGTAATTTAATTTTATTTTAAGTTCCTTTCTATCAATAGTTACTTTTATTTACAGTATTCCCATGTTAGCCTATGGAGCCAATGCATTACAATGTAGAAAAACTAAATTGACAGTTTTTCCCTCATCGTGGCATACAAAACATATTTTATAATGTTCCTGCTTATAGTTACAAGGCACCCTACCCCTGGGGCACCTAGGGGAGACCTTAGGGGTGACATATGCCAAAATATGGTAATTTACTGCTTTGGAAGTACCTTTAATTCTAAAGTCAATGTAATTCTACTGTAAAGGCAGCCTGCAAGGCAGGCCTGCCTTTTAAAATGGCAGCAGCCAGCACAGTAGTGCACACTTACGTACATTAAGGGCCCAATGTCGGTCGGAAGGCCTCCAAACGGGATTTGTAAAGACCAAATCCGATTCGGAGCCGATCTTTCCATCCGAATTGTCCCCCGATTCGGTCACGGGGGGCGCGCATGGGTCCCCTCGATCCAAGCATGCACAGTGTGGTGGGCAACATGGGGTGCCTGCCACAGGGTGTACGCTTTTCCCCGCCCACCCCTTTTTTGCTATGGGAGCCTGTGTACACGTCTGTACACGGGCTCCCATAGAGATCAATGGGAGTCTGACCGAGCCGAGTCCGTAAGCATACGCTGCATCGTACTTACTCGTTCGGACTCCCGGAGCACGTCTCACTCGGAAAACCCTCCAGATCTGAGTCGTATGGAGGGCTTTCCGACCGACATTGGAATCGGGCCCTAAGTCTACTAGGCCTCTAAACCTGCCTGCCCTAACATACAGTAGGGACTTACAGGTAGGTTGTCAGTACCAAATGTAATGACACCTAATTACCATGTACTTTTAATTAGAGTCTGGTTAGCAGAGCCCAGGGCACAATCAAAGTAAGAAAACCAGCATATGTTAGTCAAAATGGGGGCAAAAAATTGGCGGGGGGGGACACAGCAAACAGGTCCTGGTTTCTCACAGCTAGCCTTGATATTCTAAGTGTAACTGAATCCACATGGCATGGATCAAGGTAGAGGAGTAGTTATTATACAGTAATCAAAGTCAAACCACATTAGATTTTTATCACTATACTATGGATGTAAATATATATGGATTACTTTATAAAGGGCTACATCACATAAAGTGAAAACTGGAACTACTAATTCATAACCAGTCAATGCCAATTGTCATGCGACTCCTGTCTTAATTTATGAAAGAGCTGGAGCAAAGGTAATTTACCACCTTAGACAGTGGTAAATAGTTGCTTCCCCATGGAACCTGTCAGGCATGCCATGCATTTGACAGGAAAGGTAGTATCGTTTGTTGACACCCCTAAAGTGAACAACAGAACAACATACACCAAGACAGTCAAAACATGAATACAAAGCAATAACCACTGTACACTATAACTGCGTGACATTGAAATAATGCAGGACTGAAGCAAAACAGCGCAAAAACATCACATATCCCCAACACAACAAATATGCACAAACATTTTTGTCACACATTACCACCTCCATAAATCTGCATACATAACAGGTCCTAGAAGGTGTTAGCCCTTAGCATTAACTTACGTACAACGAGGGACATGAAACAGAACCAACTTAAAATATCTTGTGATCCAACCCAACCAGTGAAATCATAGCCATCTGCCTGCATTACAAGTAAGCATTGTGACAACTTATCAAACTACAGCTTATAAAAGCTTTTCACAAATAACTTATTAATTTAGAAACCTAGTAGCTTAATGCTAGAAAGTGGATTTGCGTCATACAAGACAATGCATATCCTCATGCAACACATGAGGAGAGAGCAAGAAAACACATGCACACATCTGGAGTGCTAAAACAAGAGAAAATATTTATTAAAGAATGTACCAATGCTCCATAGGAGTGGCAAACACTAGAAGCAGAAGGAAATCTATCAAATAAGAAGCAAGAAAATGTATTTGTTATGAAAGCCAACCACTGAAATACAATAGGCTGACCAAAGACACTCTTTAGTTATCATTACTGTCTACAACTGGTCTTTCAACAACCAACAGATAAAACAGTCCATAGGTGAGAAAAGGCCATGGTGCAAAAAGATATCCCCACTGTTGTCCAGTTGGAACAGCAGCTAATATATTTTAATTTCCCTGATACCTCTAAACTGACTTAGCAGTTATTTCCAGATTTGTAGAACAGAGTATAATATGAGAGGTTTAAAGCATAACGAAGCATAATAAATCATAAGGTGTCTATAAATATAATTCAACATGATTAAGTTTTACCTCCTGTGGCATGCTCACAAGGGACTTTCTCGAGGCTTGTACATGGGTCTCACTAACATCTCATAATTAGGCTGTTTAACGTACATGACTCCATTATCAAGCTGCACTATAACCCTGGGAAAAATAATGCAATGGTTAGACAGCAGAAAGTGAAATAGTTGGTCAGGCAGACCCTCATGCTGCTATGGTCCATCCATGGCAGGCTCACACTGTTGGCCTTCATTCTACTTGCATGAAGCAACTTCAAAGTAGAAAGAGAAGGAGATGGTGGAGGGCAGGTGAGCGTAACCTCGAAGGAGAAATTGTAATTGTAATTGAATTGACATAGTGCTTACTACCCATGATGAGGTGCTAAAATGCTTTACGCCGGCCTCATTCTGCTTCGTAACCCAAGGTTAGTCCAATATTAATGGCTATTCAGATAAGTTTTGTGTTTTTGAAATAGCTGTTCAATGCATTCACTCAATTTTCTTTGTGGTGGATTAAATGAATAGCAGTTAGTTATTAGTGGGGTGGTATGTGATCTCATGCAGATGGTTAGGGGAATACTAGGTAAGCTGGAGGAGAATACATATTGTTAGGTTGTAATGGTATGAATTTCAAAGGTGGACAGGTTTTGATGTAAATGAGATGCAGGCAGTTTGCTGAAACACAATAACAGATTAAGGCAAAAGGTAAGGAAAGAAACGGAAAAAAGGAGAGATGAACAATGTAAGAAAAACATATGGGTAACAGATGGAAACATTGAAAATGCTGGAGTGGAAGTCTGCTGATGTTCATCCTTCAGTTTGGCTCACAGTATTAATGACAAAAGCAAGGAGGAATACATTTTAATGTGTTTTTGTTTGGCATGGCACAAAATGGAGGGTGAGGACAGCTTCCCAAGATAGCAGAAGTGCAATGCCTGCTTTTCTGTGGCTGAAGGGCGGAGATTCAGACACTAAGGTGATCAAGATGGTGACTGGGCTCTCTTTAGAAATGTGATGAAAACGTTGATCAAACTTCCTGAAACACTGCCCATGGTAGGTGGCAGGAGTGAGAGTGCAATTGCAGATTCTATTAGGCATGTTGAGGAGCCCTTTTGATGAGGCCCAGCCTTTTGTCTTCTGTAATCACTATTTCAGTTGGGCTGTTATATGAACCTCACACCTGTTTGTGCCTCTGTTGTGAGTGGTCCAGGTTGGAGACAGCCCTGCTGTGAGAAGCATCACTACACAAAGGCTGTGTCTGGAAGAGCACCCTAAAAAGAACACTTGAAAGGAGAACTACCTGAAACCTGTTCTCAAGCATGAGACAAGAGGATGCACTTTGTGTCTGAGTCAAGTATAATAAGGTGTTTTTAGTTGTGACAGAGTTTATTACATATCTCAGAAGTGGCTGTGCTTTCTGGTGTCTGTAACATAGCAAAAAGGATAGAATTGTGTTTAAAGCAGCAAGAATGTGAAAAGAAATGAATGCTAGTCTAAGCCTGCCAGGTGCATCAGGCTAGATAAGGCACTGCCTTGCACTGTATCCACCTGTGGGCAGCAATGTGCTTTGTATCGCAGCTGGAAACTGCGATAACAGGATGCAGGTTCTGGTGAAGTTGGTGCGAGCGCTGGCATCGGGAATGCCGATAACTGCTGGCATCGGCAGGTATCGCAGGGCGTCAGAGCTGCGGTGCAGGCTGGGCGATGCATCATACACTTCAAGAACGGTGCCCTTGGCCTCGGTGCAGGTTGAAGCGTCACGGCGGCGGAGATTGCTTTTCTTGCTTCTCTTAGGTTTCTTCCAGCTCCCAACAGCAGGAACAACCTCCAGAGGCCCATAACTGGAACAGGCACCTTCTGGCAGGTCAGAACTCTCAGCAGTAGGGATCAGGGGAGCTGGGGATGAAGTCTTTGTGTCCCTGAGAATTCAGAACAGGAGGCCAGCACACACAGGCCCTTGGAGATTCTTCTTCAAGCAGGATTTTCAGCAACATTACAGTCTTTGTCCTTTCCTTGGCAGAAGCAGCAACTGCAGGGCAACCCCACACAGCACACAGTAAAAGGGACAGTACTTTTGAGTCCAGAAGTGATCTAAAGTTCTGGGGTTTAAGGTCCACTACTTATACCACAGTTTGTCTTTGTTCTTCTTTGTGAAAGGGTCTCTGAGCCCAGTCCAAACCAGTTCTGTCCTCACTGGTACAGTATGACCATAGGGGGTAGAGCATTGTACAAGGGAGACAGGCCCTATTCAGGTGCAAGGAAAACAACTCCCACTACTTTAAATGCAGCCTAGGTCTAATCAGCTCAGCTCTGAGTCATCCAGGAAGGGGCAGGCACACCTCAATTTCCCCAGTCGCTGTCTACAGTGAATGCACATCCCCAGCCTCTGTCACTCCAAAACCATACACTCAATCAACAAACAGGCAGAGGCACACAGAATGGTTAAACAAGAAAATGCCCACTTTTTAAAAGTAAGTTAAGGAGTGCCTACAAGGGATTTTGTTCACAATCTTAGTTGAATGGTTATTTATAACGTAATCATTTTTGTTCAACCTTGTCCTACCATAGGGGGGCCTTACATGTAAGAAAAGGGAAGGTTAGGGCCTAGCAAGTGTGTGCACTTGCCAGGTCGACATGGCAGTTTAAAACTACAAACAGGCACTGTGGTGGCAGGTCTGAGATACCTTTTAAGTGCTACTCATGTGGGTGGCACAATCAGTGCTGCAGGCCCACTAGTAGATTTTGATTTACAGCCCTAGCACACTCAGTGCATTTAATAGGTATTTACCAGTAAATCAAATTTGACAATCAAGGAGAACCAATTGTAATAATAATTTACACAGTGAGTACTTGCACTTTGACACTGATTAGTAGTGGCAAAGTACTCAAAGCATCTAAGCCAGCAAAAACGAAATCTAGCACAGCACAAAAATTACAGGAGGTAGAGGCAAAAAGTCAGGGGAAACCACGCCAAAGATGCCAAGTCTAACAGCGCCTTTCATCTTAACATATTGTTCCTCACACTCATCATATTGTGCCTCTCTCATCTTAACAAATTGCTTCTCTCTCATTAACATATTGCGCTTCTTTCATCTTATCATTTTGCGCCTCTCTCAACTTAACATGTTGTGCCTCTCTCGACTTATCATTTTGCACCTCTCTCAACTTAACATATTGCGCCTCTCTCACCTTATATATTGTGCCGCTCTCCTCTGTGACACATATTCATTCCTGATTTTATGAACCTTTAATGTTAACAGTTGGTTTGCAGCCACGATGAGGCGAATCAGGGGATTTGTCGTGGAGTAGGAGGGGACTGTTATTATATCACTGATCAAAGTGCCTTGATGCACTATTTCCTCAAAGTCATCTAGTCACCAGGTCTCCATGGGTCACATTCACGAGATTTCAGACTTTTTGGTATCATTACAAATACCCCTGTATTGCACTGAACAATCTAAGATGCAGATACCTACGTTTCCTTCTACTTGTCAAAAGTATCTCCTGTTAAGAGTTGTCAGTGCGGACAATCCGCTGGAGTAAGGACTGTGTAACGTCTACATTTACGTATCTAGCCTTCTGCCCATGGAAACTATATAATGTTTTTTTCACACGTACAACCTTTCAAAATGCTAGTGTGTGGTTGGCATTTTAACTCTTAATTTGCATACTTAGGTCTGTATTTTTTAGCTCTGAAGTTGTTTACAAACCAAGGGGCATTTGTACAAGCCCCAATTTCCATGGGAACGTCACTTATTGTGATGTTCCCGCGGCAATAGGGGCCTTGCCTTATTAACAAGTCAGCATTAAGCCACTTAACGTGGCTTAAGGTTGCCTTGTAAATAAGGCCCCCTTTCACGCTATGCTTAGCGTGAAAGGGGAGGGCAGTGGGTGTTGCGATGGCCATGCCACTGTAACACCCATTGATTTTGACGCTGCTCCCTATTTACAAGGGCAGCGTAAATAGGAGGCAGGAAAAACCTGGTCTTAACTTGTCGAAATGAGGAGAAATGCTTTATTTCTCCTCATTTTGGCTTTTTTCCATGTGTGCTGCCTTGTGAAGCACATGTGGAAAAAGCAAAACGCCTTGGATTATTTATGTGTAGGAAGGTGTCCCTTCCTGCACATAAACAATCTTTTTTAAAAAATGATATTTTGTCACTTCCATGTGTGCTGAATTAAGCAGCACACATAGAAGTGACAAAATGGTATTTCAGGATTGTTGATGTCTGGGAAGGGACACCTTCCTACACATAAACAATCTTCCCCTGCACACAGACACCCTTCCCCTGCACACAGACACTTCGTAGATCTCTTCTGCTTGAATCACGCGTGAAGCTGCCCCCAGGGACCTTGAATACTCAATGCATCTGCCAGAAGTCAGGCAGAAAATGGAGTACAGGCGGACTGTGAATTACCTATCCTTATTTGACCGACCCCCATGCTACTGCCTGGATTTGAAAGGATGGTGTATTCCCAATAAGAATCAGGAGCCTGAAGATGCCATTGATTAGGAAGATGTCAGAAATGCGAGATAAAGGTGCCTAAAAAGCTGGGTTACACCATCAAGGGGACCTAATGATAAGCGAATTGATGGTTCGTATGTTGTCAAGTTTGTATATTTATCTTGAGGGTATTTGGGGTTGGTTGGGGTGACAGTAGCTTGGGTGGATATTTGCATGTGATTATTAGCTGCACTTTGTTCATGCACACTTTGTTAAGAATATATGAAGATGATGGACACAAATAGGAAATATACTTAAGGAGACTATTCCTCTCCGACTTCCTCTTACCCCTTCCATTATTTTATTGCATGACCCTGGGAGTTCATCTGTCATCTCATGTCATCAATGCCGCCTTTTACATACTCCACTTTCTACAGTCAAAATTTGTATCTAACGATTGTGGCAATCATCTAACCCTCCCTCTATAGAGAACTGGATGGTTGCAATGATTCAAACGGCATCACATGAGCGTATAATATATAAACTTCAGGATCAAGGAGAAATATTCCAACAAGTATGAGCTTCTTTCTCCGAGATTCTTAAATATTTTTTTATTGTCACCCTGTCTGATATCTTCCCCCTTCTCACTCTTCATTTGTTTCCTTCCTTTTTCTTTCTCTCCATATCCTCCTTTCGTCCCGTATCCTTTTCCCCTTTTGTTCTTTCACTTCTTAATTCTTCTTGCTGGGAAGAGAGATGACTTTGAGAATTGACTTTGACTTTCATTTCTTCTCTTTTTATTCCCATATTTATTCACTCTTTCATTTATTCATCCACTTTTTTCTCATCTTGTTCTCATCTATTTCAATTGTCTCTCAATTATTTAATGATTCATTTACCTATTTATTTATCTACTTATCTATGTATTGGCTTATTTATTAACTTTTATGATCTCTCATCATTTCCAATATATACCATATTACATGTTTTATGCATATAATAATTTAGTGGTTTTAAATGCATTTGCTTGCTTCATAATTTATTCTGTCTATATTACTCTATGATTATAATAGACCAGAGTTAGGTATATTATATATGTAATGTCATTGGACCATTGTGGGTCTATTATGTTGTACTATATTTATTTATGTACCTTAATTTCTCAATAAAGAATTACGACACAAAAAAAAAAACGTAAAAAAAAAAAAAAGAATATATGAAGAATGTAGGGGGTGTTGTAAGCAGGTTCAGACTTTCAAAAGGAGAACAGCAAGCCTTGGCAATCAGCAACAGTTATGTTTAATTAAACAATAACGGCCGGGAATAACAGCCACATCTCTTGCACTTGTGTGCTGAAATTCAGCTTGCATTGGGCACATGTCATGCTTTATACTGTAGAGTGGGTGCAATAAAGAGAAGCGCATCCCCCTTTAGGCATGACAGATACAGTGGGCCATAAATTACATGTCAGATGCTTGATCCCAGCCTGATAGAAGGGGTCATAAATATCAACTGGAGGTCACATTCTGAGGTAGTCCAGGTGTGTCGTGTGTGTGTGTAATCTAGGGTGACGCTTACTGCTAGGCATTATTTGGGCTTTATCTGATGAATGCAACTGGTTGGTTGCTCTGGTATCGTGTCCTTGGGCCAAATGCAGACCCTCTGCTGAGCCTTTGTTTGTGTTTATGAGTGTGTGCATCTGACTATTTTCTTAGGCAGTAAATCCTTGGGCCATATGATATTTACTTCTGCAATCTTCCAGGTGTGTTTGAATCTGTTACATATCTGGTGTTTCCAACAAGGAAGCGCTAGAGGTGGAAAGATGGCAGCTGTAATATGTTGATCTGATAAAGGGTGATTCTGAAACTGTAACAAGTGTTTTCTTGTGAATTTGGGTAGTGCAGGCAACAGTTACTCCGGGTTGTGCTGAGAACTCGTGGATTGCTCCTGTGGTCCCATAGGTTGCCTCCTTTCTGGCCCAATCATCCCAGTTGCACCGGTAGATAAAGTCCTGGCCTCCTGTATGTGCAGTGCACTTGATGACCACTACTCGTTTCGGCAGCGTCATTGCATTGATAAGGAGGTCCAACAAATCCCTGTGCATTACTGGTGTGCCTTGAGATTTGAGGACGCCTCTTCTCTTCCATCTGCTGATGTTGGAATCTATGGTAGTTGTAACGTAGGCTGAGTCTGAATATATTGTGATGCTGTCCCCTGTGTCTTGTGTGAGGGCCTCAATAAGTACCACCAATTTGGCTGCTTGTGCAGAGAGGGCAAGGAGCAAATCCAGCTGTGCTGTGATTTGAGGGGAATCTGAAGATGTCTGATTATGTCCTGTGACCACTGCTGCCCCTGTGTACCTAACACCAGTTTCTTGAGCTATGACAGAGGAGCCATCAACGAACATGACTTTTCTGTTGCAGATTGGGTCTTCATCTACCCTGGCGGAATCATCTGGCACCTGCACAGGGCAGTTGTGGACTTCCTGTCCTTCTTGTACATCATGGGTGGCAATGAAGGTTGCTGGGTTGACAAAATATATATCATGGAACAGCGGTTCCTGTGGACAATGTATGGGATATTTAATAATAGTTAAGCACAATACCAATAATCAGGGGTAAAGGTATATTGAAAAGAGAATAAGAATTACACACAACAAAAAATTCAGTACAATGCTGTTTATGAAGGAATTGCAACTGTGTTATGAAGGTAATAAAGAAAGTGCTCAGTGTCCGAGTGAACTTAGAACCTACATATCAAAAGTGACAATTTGTGACATACAGTAAGGTTTCATAATGTACAAAGCCAATCATATAGTAGGTATACAGTAATTATTAGCAGCCTTCTAACACATTACTAGGGGCTGAAAAATGGTTTGTTTTGAGTGCGTGTCAACGGCGTTTCGACCACACATTCTGTAGGGGGTCTCATCAGGACCTAACAATGAGGGACACCTGAAAAAAAATACTGAAAAATTACTCAATCGACCACAAGGAGAGAAACTATAGATAAGGTAACTTGCTGGATAAAAGGTTTACCTGAAGGAACAACAATAAGGTGCCAGAGTGGTGATGTGCACACCAATAATGGGAGTGACTCAGAACAGAGTTATGGGAAAAGGGTAGTTACTCACATGAGGCCAAGCCGGGCACTATTGAGGAGAGACAAAAGTGAATGGAAATTGGATGTAGAGACTATGATTTTATGTGTTACATAAACAGTTGTCAAAATCTGTAATTGTCGGCAACTCACCCCTGTGAGGGGAAGGGGACTGACAGTCCTTATGGCATGTTGCAGCTGCACAAGACCGTGTTCATTGAAGAATTAAAACATGTCAATCTGTGTTGTAGATCAACTTCTATGAATAAATAAAGATAATTGAAAGAAAATCGCATAGTAAGATGCTGTGTATGGTAAAAAACAGCTGAGTTATAATGCTAAAGGGGAAGTTCAAAAGTACTTACCCAAGGTGAGGAACCAAGAGAGGTGAATGACTCATCTCTTATTTTCAAAGGAGTGGGCCACCGTAATCAGCCGCACAGTGCGATAAATGTCAATAAATTAACATGCTGATCTGGGGAGGACCCCAGAAGTCAGCCTCCTTCTGTCAAATGACAGGAATGCAGCATGAGGCTTTCGTGACTAATTATAGAACAGAGCCGCGGCTGCAGGGCCTCGGGTAGTGCAAAGTGGCCAGACATTGCTAGTGACAGGAAGGAGCGCACGAGCATCATGCCGCTCTGGGCTCTCATAAGGCGGGCCTTAGGAATTCGTGTGTGGAGAAGGATGTTGTCTCTTTCCATGGAGGTATTCATGGAGGTATTTGCAAAAAAGGAACAAGAGGTATTGCATCAAGTACAATTTAAGCAAAATTATGCATGTGTTATATCAGCCCATAGAAGTAGCAAGGTCATTCCGCTACTTCTCAGAGGTTCAGTCCAAATTGTATCAAATTAGTTCAAAAGAGAAGCTACAAAGCCACGCCATTCCTCAGAAGTATTGAGTCCATGGTTAATCGAGTTAACCCGTTCTATCCATCTGCATTCCATTCTTTGTAAGATCTGCGATATGTCTCTTCCTCTTTTGGAATTGTAGCCATGTCAATTACCTGTCACTTTAGATCATCCACTGTGTATTTTTTGTCAATGAAATGAGGGACCAAAGGTGCATTCCGTACTGCACATCTTATTCTGTTTCGGTGTTGGCAGATGCGTGTCTTGATGGGTTGTGATGTTTGCCCAATATAGGGTAATATACATGGACACCAAATACGCGAATATTGCGCGAATTGCAGTTAAAATAGAAATTCACATCTTGTTTAATGCTATCAAGCTCCAATAACTCTGTGTCAAAAGACAAAGTACAGGCAATACAGTTTCCACATTGGAAATGCCCTTACTCTTGGGGAAGACCCCACACTGTTTCTAAGGTTCTAGGTTTACGACTTATACAGTGTTGTGTGCACTAGATGGTCTTTGATGTTTTTGCTACGTTTGAACGCAAACATGGAGGTTTCTATGGTGGAATCAATGCGTTCAATCAGATGCCAGTTTTTTGTGATCAAATTACTGATCTTATTTGTGTGGGTGCCAAAGGTGGTGACACATATCAATATTTATTTATTTATTTATTTATTTATATAGCGCCTGAATCGACCCTCGAAGGGGTATCTCTGCGCTTCGGATAAACGGCGTGAAAGTAGTGCTACTACAGTTGGATCAGAAACAGAAGAGAGTAGTCTTGAGCAGTTTCCTGAATTGCAAATGATCAAGGCATTGCCTCAAATGTAGGGGGAGTTCATTCCAATAGCGGGGGCCTAGATGGGAAAGGGCTTTTCCCCCTAATCTGGCCTTCCTAACTTGGGGGACCACCAGAAGATGTTTGGAGCCGGAGCGGAGAGACCTAGAAGGTAGGTATGGTGTAAATTTCTCCGAGAGATAGGTGGGACCAAGATTGGACAATGCCTTATGGATGGTACAGCAAACTTTGAATCTTACCCGTTGCCGTATTGGAAGCCAGTGAAGCTGCAAGAGAAGAGGGCGGGAGGCGGTCCTGGGTTTTGTTCTTGGTAATAAGCAGTTCTCCTCTTGGACAAAACGACGCATGTTTTCAGGAGTTCTTTACTATCTTTTTGGGTATCCTCTGGCAACCAATATGGCTCTCAGAATTTGGGCTTCTCTCATGCAGTCCTCTTTATGAGAGTAATTTCTACAAAGACTTAAAAATTGGCCGAAGGGTAGGCCATCTCTCAGAGCTCTGGGATGATTACTATTGTATTATAGGAGAGTATTACTTTCTGTGGGTTTCCTGTGGAGGCTGGTGTATAATCTACCTTACTGATGTTTGATGGCTAAATCTAGAAAGGCGATTTAAATTTTGTGTATAGTGGACGTGAAGGTCAGGTGCCAAATCAGACAGATATCATTGATATAGCTTTTCCAACATAAAATGTTGGAACAATATCTATTTTGCTGGGAAAGTGCATATGTTTGTGCTATATAGTCCATATAGATATTTGCCAAATTGGGAGAAAAACCTGCTCCCATTGAGTTCTAGAATATTTTGTTAGAATTCACCATTAGTCATAAAGTAGTTGTGTTGTAATGCAATTCTCAGTTGAGAAATAATTAAACTGGTTGGAATTTGTATGGGGTGTATGCCTGTGTTCAGTAGGTTTTCTATTAGTAAAATGCTTTCTTCCTGGGGTATGTTGGTGTATAACAACGATATGGCTAATGTGGCAAGCTAATCAGTTTCTGTAGTGAAAGGCATGTTCTCAAAAACATTTATCATGAACATACTGTCCCTTACATAAGTCTCTTGTATGGGGACAATATCCCTGATGAAAACATCAATGTAACGTCCATGTGGTTCTAGAACCGAGCCACAACCGGATAAGATGGGGTGACCCGGAGGAGTGGTGGCATTTTTGTGAATTTTTGGCAGGGTGTACATAACTGTAATGCGGGGTGTTTCCGTATTGAGATATTCAAACACTTTTTTGGATATGCAGCCCTGTTCTTTTCCCTCAGTGGTGATATTCAGAATTTTGTTTTTTATCATAGAAAGGGGATTGGAATCAAGTTTCTTGTAGTGTTTACGAAGCTCAGTGTCATAATCAGTCAGGTCTTGAATGACAATTCCTCCCCCTTTGTCTGCTGGTTTCAAAATTATGGCTTTGTCATTTTTTAGGCCTTGGATAGCTTTTATTTCCACCAGAGAGATATTGTAAGGAATAAAGCATCTGGCTGATTTCAAATTGCCCATACCTCAGAGAATTATTTTTTCAAACGTTAATAATTCAGGTGGCATCATTGAGTTGGTAGGGTAGAAAGTGGAGGGTGGCTTGAGACCTGTGACAGCATCTTGTACAGGCAGTGCCTTGTTCATGAATAAAAGCTTTAATCTTATCTTACGGAAACATTTTAATAACTCTACTTTCAGGGTAAAGAAATTAGTCCTTTCTGTAATGACAATGGATAGGCCTTTGTTCAGTAGTAAAGCTTCTGTGGAAGAAAGCAGATGTTGTGATAAATTTCAAATGGGTATTTCTTCTATGTTTGCATTATGTTCATTTGTGTCTAAAATACCTGTGGCCCCCTTAATAATGCTTCTTCCTGGTCTGGCGTTCTCCAGGGTATTGATACCATGTTTTGCCTCTGCCTCTCTGGAATCTCTCTAATAAACGCTTTCCTGGGTGGGTATCAGTGCATCTTGGTCCTGCTTGTGTATCTGAGTCATCAGAGCCACCAGATGACCCCGAGGAGGTAACTGGCTGGTTTTTCTTGAACCTACCCGACGTGTTCTGTCTGTTATGTGTGACTGTGGTAATATAACAATCTTCTCTCAGGTAAGGATATGCGTTCTTCTTTGTGAAATTGTTCATGTCTTTTGTGACTTTTTCAGACTTTTTCATATGAGTTGAAATCATCTACGCTTTTATTAAGTTTGTCAAGGAGTGTTTTTGCTTCTGCAACTCTTTCACCACCTAGAAGTTAAATATGGCACCACACTATGTTGAGTACTAGTCTGGATAACATAAGATCATACCCTGAGACTGTTTTATTGTTAATTTGGGTAGCGCAGGCAACAGTTGCTCTGCGGTGTGCTGAACTCCTAAAAGCGGGCCTTTTTATAAATCGATCCGATGCTAACAGGGGACTGGTTAGGATATTCATTTCATCCCACCCAGCACAGTCACTATTAATGCAGAAATACACTACTTGAACCACATTGTGAGAAAATCATCCTTTTTACCCTGATTGCCCCCATTTTCTGACTGATAATGGTGGTAACTGAGTCTGAATGTGCCCAGGGCTCTGCTAACCAGACCCAGGGCCAGTGCTCTGTGTAAAAGGTATATGACAATTAGGTGTAAATACAATTGTATGACAACCTACTTGGAAACCCCTAGTATATGGTAGGGTATGTAGGTTTAGAGGCCCAGCTGATTTAATGCACTTAAGTGTGCACTGCTGTGTTGCCTGCTTTGCAAACTGCTTTTAAAATATAATTATATACAAACTTGACTTTGGCATTAAAAGTTCTTCCAAAGTCTTACACTATCTTAGTTTTACATATACGTCACCCTAGGGCAGAGGTCTTCAAACTTTTTTACTCTGAGCCCCCCCTAAACAAAATGTTTTGAGGTCGGGCCCCCCTCCAAAACTTTATGGCAGGAGTGGGAGGGACATGGCTACGTGCAGGGAGCGGTGCTTATGAGAGGATTTCAGGAATACTTTTTCTATAGCTTATGAACCGCACTAAATATGAGACTTATAAAACAGCAAATGCATCAAACAAAAACAGATATCCCAAACAAACTGCTCCCCATAATTGGGGTGCTGTGAGCCCCTCACACTCTTTGACCCCAATGCAACTATACCTGCTGCACTAATGATAGCCTGCTACTCAGGACTGCAGTTATCTCCTCTGCATCTTTTACCTCTTCCCCACCATGACGGATCTTCACCTCGTTCCTAATGTTTGAAAGGAAAATAAGCTTTGATGCCCCTTTTTTAAAGGTAGACAGTCATAACTGTAATGCAGTGGGCCCCTCAAATCCCTGGGCCCCAGTCCTGCTGCATCTGCTCCTTAATGATAACCAGCAGTGGCCACTTACACACTTGGCAGCCATACCAGCTTCACTAATGAATGTCCCTTTAAAAAAAAACTCAGATTGTCCCCTTCTTTGGGGCATCTCTCTAAAAAACTGCCTCTGGCCATTTGTACACACAAAAATGAGTCCATATACAGTGCTCCCTATTCTGGGCCTACTCTTTGACAATATCTATGAATCTCGCTCCTTTCCTCTGTCTCCTAGACCATTACTGTGAGGCCCCAGGGATTGAGAGGATTAGGGCTCTGCATCTGAATGCAACCCTTCTGGCCTGCCACCTGCCACCCCATGGACTCAGCTTTCACAATGCCCCTGAATGGTTAATACTGACTTTGAGATGCCTCTGCCTGAAATTGAAGGGTGTGGTGGTAGTGCAGAAAGTTAAAAAGAAACCAGCCTTCTTACCAGCCATTAATTGATTGAGTCACTTAAAGCCAGGGCCACTGGAATTATGAGTTTCTGCAGCAGCAGTGTTTTCCACATAATTATCAGTTTACTGCATTTGCTACATAATCTGCAGATTTTTAACAAAAAAAACTTGATTCTAGCTCAAACGGAACAAAAGTTACTTAAAGCGTGACAAAGTGTTCCCGAGCAGTGGAAGGCCCTTTGCAAAGATTGACTGGTAATCTTGTAGTTGCTTACTGCTGTATTTGGGTGTTAAACTGGTACTAATGAGGTGAAATATTTCCCCTGACAGCGTTACCTTGAGTTAAAATGACAAAATAATGAAGTAATGCTGACCAGAAAATGTGACGCATTGTGCCGCATAATTTACCTTTTGTTGCTGCATAATTTAGTCAAACCTGCCGCATAATATTGTCCTCTTCTGCTGAATAATTCCAGTGGCTCTGCTTAAAGCTTCATGGTGGCAAAGATCTATTCTTTTTGAGATGTGATGTAAGGGTGTTATCAGCTGAGATCTGGAATAGTGGAGACACTTACAAAAATGTCTGCATTAGATACAGTGTGATTAATTATTACTAAAAAGTATATTTTGTAAGAACTTGTTATCTCAATCACTGCATCATTTTGCAGCAGCCTAGCTTAGAGTATGTAAATACTGTTTTAAAATAATGACTTACATTTTCACAGTGCTTTCTGCCACAGGCTGGGACCTCATAGCACCATAAACAGGGCCATTGGAATTATGCGGCGGAGAAGGTCAGATTATGCAGCATGGTTGACTACATTCTGCGGCAAGCAAAGGAGAATTATGCTGCATATTTTGTGATAGCATTACTGCATTATTTTGCTATTTTTACACTTGTTAACACTGTCCTGGCCTTTATTGCCCCTCATAAGTATCACATTAACACCCACATATAGCAATAAGCAGCAGAAAGGTGACCATTCAACCTTTAGAAAGGGCCTTCCACTGTGAGGTAACGTGTTGCTGCATTTTTTTAATCTGCATATTATGCAGCAGATGATGGATTATGTGGCAAATGCGGGAAATCCATAACTATGCGCTGTGAGTGCAGGGTGAGCGTGAAAGTGAAGGGTGAAAATGAGGAGTGAGTTGTCTGAATGCAGGGTGCATTCCCACACATTTGAAGTAAATCAGCATGTTATTGACGGGGCGTAGGGTTTCAGATATAAATTAAACAATTGCTATTATTGCATTAATTAGGGATCGAGGGTGGAGGAAATAAATAATGTTTTGATCCTGCAACAAACTTCCAGTCTTATGATTAGGGTTACTAGCTCATTATTTTGATGTCGCAGACGGTACAAAATAAACAGTCACCTAAAGCCCTATTTACAGCACTTATCTGTGCGTACTCGAAAAGCAAATATAAATAGAAAGCATTTTTAAATGTGTTCTAGGGCTGCCTGAATGATTCATGACTGAAAATAAAGGGAACAGACAGAAAGTCAGATTAACAAATGAATACATACTTTTTCATTTAAAACCCTATTTATTGTCAAAACAAGGTATTTGCAGGCTCTTTCAACATACATGGTGGGCATTTTTCTATTGGCAACCCTTTTTATATTCCTTTTCATGCAATGCATTTTCACACTACAGCAGTAAATTTAAAATACAAATGTAAGGAATAGGCAGAGTCGGGGCCCAAGGGGTAGTGGAAACAGAAAGGAAAACTAAGCCTCAGTAAACAGTTTCCAAAGGTATGCAAATTGTCCTTAAAGACCTTTGAAAAACTGGGTCATGCCGAGTCTTAATAAGACTCCAGACACTGCCCAGTGGAGCCCCCAGCAGCACACTCACTGACCTCCGGCCCCAGGGCACTCTGAGGGCTTCGGAGTAATGAAGACAGCCTGGAAATACAGCAAATAAACATCGCTGCACTTCCAGGCGTCTTCATTTACATGTGCTTGCAGAGGCCTTTGCGCCCCCCTGGGAACCCATCCACGCCCCCCCAGGGGGGCGCGCCCCACAGTTTGAAGACCTCTGCCCTAGGGTCTCCCCTAAGCACCCCAGGGGTAGGGAGCCTTGTAACTATAAGCAGGGACATTTTAAAAGATATTGTACATGCCCTGGTGTGGGAAAAACTGCCAATTTCATTTTTCCCACATTGGCTCTATAGGCTAACATGAGAATACTTTAATAAAGTATAAATATTGACAGTGGTAAGCTTAAAATATAGTTCAAAGTATTAAAATGACAGTTAGAATAAATCCAACAACATGCCAAGGTTAGATTTATTATAACTATCACAGAAAATACGTTATATAAATAGTTTTTCTGATGTGCCAAAATCCAGCCTTCCGGCAGCCACTCCTAATTGGCCAGCCTTTGATAGGCTGAGCCAAACTGCTCTAATGAGGTGTGAAGAGGCTGCATAGAGACAAAGGACATCTGGTGGGAGGAGGTCTGGCGCTGCAGAGGAAAAGGCAGGATGGGAGTGGAGTAGCCAAATCAGTCTTCAAATAGGGAATGACAGAACAGGACACAGGCTCACTCCCACATCCTGGACCCCCAGCCAGACAAGAGCCCCAGTAATTGAATTAGCGAAGAGGCTGGAAGGGAAGTGTTAAGGAAACTTAGCCACACCAGTGAGTTGACTTAGCCAGATCTTCACCTCCAGGAGAGAGTTTCTCCATTTTGAATTTTAAAGAGACAGTGCTTTCTGGGACAAGAGTATGCCATTCTTTGGAGGAAGCTGTCATACTTCTAGGTGGCACCCTGTACCCCAATGCTCAGGGTTGCCCCTCTGGTTGTCACCCAAGAACGCTGGATAAATATGGGAGAGCTGCCCTGCAACTCAGATCCCTGCCTGAAACTACAAGAAGAAGGAGTGCCCTGCTGCAACCCTGGCCTGCACCAAGAGGAATGGACTCTGAATGACTGTACCTCGTGCACACTTTGGAACTACAGCCCTAAGGACATTTCTTTACTTTGAAAAGTGAAGGAGTGGACTCCCTGAATTCAACAGGTTCAAAAAGCTCCACCTGCATCAACTCCAGCAAGAAGAAACCAGCTGGACTTTAAAGGATTTGGCCAAGTGCATTGTGGGAGATGTAGTCCCAACATCCCAAGGAGAAACCCAGAGTTTCTAGAACCTTGGACTGGTCTTGTGGACACTTTGGAACATCAAAAGGACCTTCTGGAAGAAGATCTAGAAGTTTGAGAAGATTAGGAGAATTTTTGTCAAAAAGCTCCAGACGTTGACCTACCCATCGTCGATGGTCAAGCTGGTGAGATCGAAGCGCGACTTGGTCTGAGATTCAGGTTTGCCCTGTTGAAGCTCAGAGCTTTTTTTCGTCGACAAGACTTCCAGGAGGTGACCAAGGCTTTGCGCTGAGGCAAACCGCTATCGTCAAACCCAAAGCCGGTCTGACGAGGAGCCTCGCTTGACGTCGAGAGAAAAAGCTCCAAAAAAGTGACTAAGTTAGAAGGCAAAAACTTGACTGGGCCCTAACGCTAAGTGTATCCGACCCACACCGCATTGCGGTCTGCCCGAAACGTTGGCTTTGTCCCAGTCAGGTGCGACTAGATGTTCCTAAGTGGCGCTTCAGACTTTTAGGCCCTAGAAAGTGTTTATTCTTTAAAAATTCTTCTCTCCGATTCCCTATATTGAATTTTTGTCATTTTGGTTCATTTTAATCATAAAGATATTTTGATAAATTGGTGTTGGATTTTTATTGTGTGTTGTGTCTTACTTATTTGATGTAACTTTAAGTACAGATTAAAATAACAATATTGCTATCTCAGGTTTGGGACCAGCTAGAAAATGTGTAAAACCACTGTTTTTAATTGTTATTAAACTCCAATTCAACTTAGATTTTTGTAAGTATTAAGGAAAAATATCTTTCAGAAAGTTACTGTTACCCCTCCATATGCTCCTAGAGGTTAATTTGCTCTTCAACAGCTGGCCTCTTTGTAGTTAGCACTTAATAAGGTGTGAAATTTCTTTCAGGAGTCAATCAGTAGACAGCTTTGATTAACACATGGACTTGAATGAGCAGGGATGACTCCTCTGAGCGTCAAAAAGAAGGGTTTTGGGACCGGGAGCCGTTATTTATACAGGTCCTGCATACAGGGCTCCTGAATACATGTACCACAAGAGGTATGCAGTTCCTAAGGGGACAGGAAAAACAGGTCTTTCTTCGTGATGCCCTCACACACCCCGAAGGATGTCATGCTTCATCATTGGGCTTTGCTCCTCGTCCGGCCGGCGCTGCAATGCCCGACGGGCTCACCGTAAACGGGGCTCTTTGCCGGAGATCTTTTTTTTAAGAAACCGTAGGGTGCGTGTGGGTGTGGGGGCAGAAGTGTAGTGCACGGGTAGTGGATTAAAATAAGTCTGGAGCAATCCTATTCAAAAAAAGGTTTAATGGTTAAGGTAGTTCCAGCTTAATTAAAAGTGTGTGGATGCCCTATGTGGAAATAATGTTCCTAGAGGGCTATCTCTGTGAAGTGGGTTGACATGTTTCGTGCCCTTGTGCCTCCTAACGAGTCGTGTGGCACTTCTTCAGGACCTAAGTGAATGAGTGGTGCACTACTAGAAGTCTGGTTCCAAATATTTTTTGGTGATGACCAGACAACATAGAGTGGCGTCCTAGTAGACCTATACTGGGCAGCAGGAGACCTGTAAGAGGGGGCAATGGGAGAGAAAAAGGGGAGGGAAAAAGACACGGACAATGGAAATTAAAAACCTGAATGGACAGAGGGTGTCCCTGTAGGGTTAAAAAGGCTTATGCACATACTAGGTGCTGGTGTAATTGGACATGCACAAGTGCGTGAGAGCGTGGTAGGGTGCCAAATACTGGTGCTTATGCGGTGGTGAGGGCCACTGGTCATGGCCGGTGCTTATTACTTGTCTCTTGCGTCGTGTGGATTTGTCAGGAGGAAAGAGTGCCTAGGCAAATACGTAATTGGTTAGGTAAAGTTCCTGGTCAGACAAGGGAACCCTCTTTACCCAAATTACGACAAACTGACAGGGAGGACCCTCGTCCGAGGTGAGGTGCCTATTGTAGCCGGAGTAGTAATCATGGACATCCAGGGAGATACGCCGGATGATGACTAAATGGTGAAAACATGCACAAACATATAGGTCGAGGTGGACACCGTAGCTCACCGGTATTGCTGGCCAGCCAGTGCTGGGAGACAGTAAATGAAAACACGTTGAGTTGCAATACCGCATGTATGCCGGGAAACCAGATGGGTTTGAGGGCGTAGTATAAAATGCTGTACATGATAATACAGTCTAAGCATGTGCTCCACACCACTCCACCATAAAAACTATTTGCATTTCTATGCGGTAAGTGGCCGAAATGACAGTCTAGCAGTAAAGGTTAACTCGTAGTGTGGTACCGCAAAACTGCGTGTTTGCCGGGAAACCGGAGGGGTTTGAGGGCGTGGCATAAAATGCCGTACATGATAATACAGTCTTAGCGTGCACTCCACAACAACTCTCAACCACAATAACAACTTGCATTTCTATGCCGTTGGTGGCCGAAATGACGGTCTAACAGTAGAAAATCACTGAGAGCGGACGTAACAGAGCACGTTGTTGCTCTGAAGCTAAAAGGGACGGAAAAAAGGGGAAGGAAAAAAGGCGTATCCCGGTTTACAATGCAGATTTTGACACAAAGCTTACCGGAGAGTTCCGACAAACGGAGGTGTTGCATACTCACTGCTGGGTGGACGGATACTAGCTGTGATCCTACACTCGCTCTGGGCCCCGTGACTTCTTCTTCCGGGTGGGCGTATTTAATCCAATTTGTGTTTAAAAAGCTAGTGCGCTAACCTGGCGGCCATGATGGTTGTGTGTTTAGACGCTGAAACACTAACCATGTTAAGCATGTAGGGAGTGTCAGAAAAAACTTTATTAAGTTTAGGACAGTTACATCGGAAGTCGGGCGTATTTGGGAGGCTAACACACTAACCTTGCCTAACATGTAGGAAGTGTAAGAACTTGCCTAAATGAGTTTGTGTGGGAGAGTGCCCGGTAGTGACGCCCCATGTGCACGTGTATAACGATTAGCTCAAACACGAATCAAGTTGTGTGTTACTACTTGGTTGCAGTGAGAGAGACATAGGAGATTTGCCATTTAACGTTCCTAGTGTGTAGTTGCTGTATCTGCAGAAGCCCCCTTAGTGTAAGTCAGATCAGTATGATGGGGCTTATCTTATGCCCATATACTTGTGATGCCCATCGCAAGAGCTGGATCAGATCTATTACAGCCAGGTAGTGTGTGGCTAGGGATATAAAAATTCTGGCGCTCTATGGTGGAGCAGGTTATATCACGGGGGCAGTGTTGCCCAATAGCTGTTGGTTGTTAGCGATTAATTTCCCCCCAGGGGATATCGTCATTGAGCCCCTTAATGTGGGAGGACAGTTTGAATACCCAACATTGCTCTTTACGGAAAAGTGCTTCTTTTGTGATGTTTTTGCATGATTCCAAGATAGTCCAACAGAGATCGTTGGGTGTGTGGTGTGCTTCTACATAGTGAGTGCCCATCTTGGTGTTGGTTTTCTTATACCTGATGTTACTCCTATGTTCGCTGATCCTTGTTTTGACCGGCCGGGTTGTCATGCCAATGTACTGACGCCAGCAGGGACATGTGATGAGGTACAAACAATTGCTAGTTTTGCAATTGGTGTGTTTGTTTTGTTTCCACGTCCATGTATCTGTCAGAGCGATACTTTTTGTTGCCTTGGTAAACAGGCATGCAACACATTGCCCGCAGGGGTAATGACCCGTGACGGGTGGTAAATCCCAAAGTGTGTTAGGGGGTGTGGTGTGCTGTTTAGGTCTAGTGTTAATTAGCAAGTCTTTGATGTTTGCTGTGCATTTAAAGGCAAACCTGGGTTTGTCGAATGCTTGTTCCCCTACTTGGAGGATTTTCCAATTTTTGTTGATCACTTTTTTGATCAGGTTTTTAATTTCCATTGTTCGTGTCTTTTTCCCTCCCCTTTTTCTCTCCCATTGCCCCCTCTTACAGGTCTCCTGCTGCCCAGTATAGGTCTACTAAGGCGCCACTCTATGTTGTCTGGTCATCACCAAAAAATATTTGGAACCAGACTTCTAGTAGTGCACCACTCATTCACTTAGGTCCTGGAGAAGTGCCACACAATTCGTTAGGAGCGACAAGGGCACGAAACATGTTGACCCACTTCACAGAGATAGCCCTCTAGGAACATTATTTCCACATAGGGCATCCACACACTTTTAATTAAGCTGGAACTACCTTAACCATTAAACCTTTTTTTGAATAGGATTGCTCCAGACTTATTTTAATCCACTACCCGTGCACTACACTTCTGCCCCCACACCCGCACGCACCCTACGGCTTCTACAAAAAAAGATCTCCGGCAAAGAGCCCCGTTTACGGTGAGCCCGTCGGGCATTGCAGCGTCGGCCCGACGAGGAGCAAAGCCCAATGATGAAGCATGACATCCTTCGGGGTGTGTGAGGGCATCATGAAGAAAGACCTGTTTTTCCTGTCCCCTTAGGAACTGCATACCTCTTGTGGTACATGACTCCTCTGAGCTCAGCTGGACATTCAGGATGGGGCTATTACCTACCCTGTTGGCACAACAGTGTTAAAACCTGCCCAAAAAGCCTGTCTGAGGCACATGTAAAACCGTTGCCCCTTTGGAAAGGATCAAAGAGGACTGTATCAAAATTCTGTCTGGTTGCAGAAAGACCCTGCTATGTCTTACAAGACTTCTGTCTCATTTTTTGGTGTGGGTCAAAGGCCTAAATAAAACTCGATTTTAGTGTTACGTGTGGGAGGATAATCGGAATTTCCATAGTACACTCCGATATACACCTCTAGGCCTCAGAGTGTGGCAGAAGACTTTGGCCACTTTCAAATTACCCTGACACATTTCATTTTGGGTCTGTTTGCAGTAAGGCAATCAGAAACTACTGAAAACTTAGCTAGTCCAGGGTCAGGGAAGATTTACCACCACCTACTAGCTCGTGCCAACCATAAATGTGCCACCCAAAGGCATCCACCTCATATCACATTTTAGACCTGTAGAAGATCTGAAGAGGACTAGCTCTGATGTCTATTACCTGATAGAAGCCCTGAAGGACTTAAAATCAGTTGAGATCATCTCTGAGACATAGTACAGTTTCTTTATTTATTATTGTTAAATCAATCTCCATTATCTTAAATGTTACCTGAAAAGTTTCAGTATCTATTTCTCTAATTTTCTTCATGGTTCCTCTGGCATATGAATGCATTGCAGACATCACAGTGCTACAAAATCCCATTTGAGTTTTGTTCTTTGTGTTTTGCCTTTAACAAAACCATAAACATTCATGGTCTCATAAAGTTATGTTGTGGTTTGCCTCTACCAAATTTTGTTGATATATATTTATACTGTGAATTTCAGGTACAAGTTTCTTTTGATTCAATACATACGCACTAAAATGTGCCATTTAGTAATTGGCCTTTGCATTTTTCTCATTACTAATTTCTATTTTCCACCTACAGTTCGGAAAGTGGGGATAATTTTGGGGTTGATAATGTTGACAATTTGCCAATATTGGCAAAACCAAATCATGCAATATTTTGATTTGTATCATTCAGAAATACAAAATATTGAAGAAAATATACAGGGAATATTCTATCTTGATCCTTAGTTCGCCAACCTTTTCGAACCCCATACTGATTTTACTGGCATTGTTGTATTCCAATTGTTCAGTGTATTCATCCAATAAATCAGAAATAAAACGTGCCTAAAAATGAACACTTGTGGTTTGAAACATTCTTTCACGATATTACTGAAACAGCAATTTTGCAACAAATTCAGTCTTGCTCACTCACAATGCAAGTGGCCAGTGTTGCCATTGTTGATCTCACAATACTGCCCTTGTAGCATTTGATAATTGCATCTCCCAATCAGCATATTAAATGTCCACTGTCAGATGAACATTAGAATCTTAAATGGAGACATGTGATTGTAGATCTGCAATGGGTTGTTCTTTTTGTCTCTATTTTAAACACTTGTGAAGGCAATTTGAAACGCTTTGACCTTGTTGCACAAGGGAGCTTTTTTTTTTTCCTCACCCCATATCTGGTGCTCATGCACACTCCCCGTAGGACCACTTTCATGGCCTCCCATTCCGTAGTTCTATGAGTCGTTGACCCCCAGTTATCTGTAAAATAGTGTTGGAGGGCCTCTTCTTTAGTGTGTGCATGGGGGGGTCACTAAGAGCCTCAGCTCTGAGTTGCCAGAGCGGAATGGCCGGTCGACCAGGCCCGCTTTTAAGAGTGAGTAGTAGTGGCGCATGGTCTGAGAGGTAGCGGGGCAAGTACAATATTCCCTCCGTGTTAGCAGACAGACCTGCTGTGAGGCAGCAATGATCTCTGCGGGTAAATGTGCGGCCCGCCGGGGTATAACAGGAGAATTCTCTTTTGGCAGGGTAACGGGCCCTCCATTCGTCCCTGAGCTGCATGCCCTGCATTATTGTAACTAGTGACTTTAACATGCAAGGCTTGATGTTATCTCTGGGGGGTTCTCTGTCCCGCACAGCATCGAAGATGCAGTTGAAGTCCCCAAAAAGAATAACTTTGGCCCCCATGTATGGTGTCGCCGCTTTTAAAAGTGCTGGGAAAAAGTCAGTACAGTACGAATTAGGGGTGTAAACATTAATTATGCAAATGTCCTTGCCCTCCCATATCCCATGCAGGACAACAAACCTCCCATCCGGGTCCAGGGCATGATGTAAATGAAAACTGAAACTGAACAGTCCCCACCCTCCCCCGCCCCATGGGCAGTTGCATTACCTTTGAAGTACACATTGTGATCCATACAAATAGCAGTACATACCGCCCCAAACCTCCCCCTCCCCTACCCGTAGAAAACATTAGTTCCCAGCACAAAAATTCAGAGGTAGAAAGATAATCTGACCTTGCCTATTTCACGGGTAAATCTATTCCATCTGTTGCTGTGCTAGAGAACCGACTTTGCCCGGGCGCAAGATTGCTCTTTAGCCTCCCAGACGTGCCTGAACTCTGCTGGGGGACGTCGCAGCCGTGCTCTTGCTCCCACTGTGATCATTTCTGGGCATAGATGATACTGGTCAACCATACAAATAAAGTAGGGGGTAAATACAATCCCCATCACCCCCAGTAGCAGGTCCAACCAGCACCCCATTTGCCCACAACTATTACAGTTACACTTTTTTTTTTTTTTAGTTTTATATAGCGTGAACTAGACCCGATACATCGGGTATCAGAGCGCTTTACATGAGCACCAGTTTCGTTCCACAAGGACACATTCATTAGGCACGGGGGGATTAAGTGATTTGCCCAGAATCACAGGATGTTGAGCGTCGTTGCCGAGACTCGAACCTGGTTCCCCAGCTTCGAGGTCGACCACTCTAGCCGTAAGGCTACATCCTACTTATCTGCCAATTGTCTCTCTGGTTCTCCGTCTATACCGATCAGTCCTGTCCACTGCCAGGGTCACCCGCCCCGGCCTCCAGATCCGGTGTCATATCAACAGAGTCCGGCACTGTCTCTGTATCCGATAACTGCAGGGTGCCGTCCTGAAGGACTTTTATGCGACCGGAGCTCGCCGCCCTCCCGGTCTGCAACTGTTGTTTCGGATGTCTGTGGCCCAGCAGTGTGTTCTGTGTCCCATTGGTCCAGTTGAGGCCGTGGAGGGCACCAAGCGTCTCCCCCCCGGATCCCTCGTGTCCAACTAGTCGCTCTCCTCCTCCGCCGAGAAGAAGAACAGTGTGCGACCTTCATTTTCAACTCGGAGTTTAGCAGGGAACATTAGGCTGTACTTTAGATTCAAGTCCCGCAGTCTCCGCTTGACCACAATAAATGTCTTCCTCTGCTCCTGCACTCTCTGAGTATAGTCTGGGTACTCCAATATAGAATATCCTTCAAAGAAGAAGCACCTTCCACTATGTGACAGCTGAAGAAGGTGATCCCGGTCTCGAAAATTAAATAGCTTCGCAATGATGGCCCTGGGGGATGCTCCGGGCCGAGGCGGCGCCACCAGCGCCCTATGCGCTCTTTCAATACTAAAAAATTTGGATATTCACGCTGGGGTCATTTCCTTCATTATCCACTCCTCCAGGAACAGTTCGGCTGATGGGCCTTCCGATTTTTTAGGGAACCCTACAAATCGAAGATTCCCCCTTCTCGACCGCCCTTCAGAGTCCTCTGACCTGTCATCTAGTTTTATAACTTGCCACTTGAGTTCCACCACCCTGGCACTGAGATTCTTGACCTCCATCTTTAGAGTGTCCACGTCCTTCTCGGTAACTGACACTCTGTCCGCGACCTTCCTCAGGTCACATCTCAGGAGGTTTACATCGATGGCCACTGCATCTATTTTTTGAATCATGTCGTTCCTGGTTGACTGAATCGCCTGGATGACGTCCTTCAGCGTAGGAGCGTCCACTGTCTCCCACTCAGCAGCCCCCTTCCCACCTGCGGAGTCCTCCTCTTCAGCCCCAGCTCCGTGAGGGATGGGCTGAGCGTAATTCAGGATTTTATTTGCCTGAGCCCTGGGTGCTTTGTCCTGTACCATGGTTACAGGCTAATCGGGTTATCCCCAGACACTCAGTGGGGCCCCAGGTAACTTGATCTCCGACTCTTAGTTAAACAATGCTAGGTTCCTCCTCCTTGTAGGACACCCACAGGCCACCGCAATTTTGGCTGATGTGCGATCTGTCCCAGAGATATCGTTACGTGGACAAACAGCGTAGGTCTTTCCCCGTTACTGGGCCCTCTCCTTATTACCACTCATCCATCAATAGGCACCTTCCGAAAGTCTGGAGGGGGGGGGCCCTAGTTAGTAGCCTCTCTGCTTTGCTATCCCCTGGGGCTCAGGGGTTCACTCCCACTGCCATCAGGCTCACATGCAGTTCCCAACCGGAAAGTGTCCACCCCAGGCCCAGGACCCCGGGCCTTCAGGCATCGCTCCGGTGCAGCCTAGCCGATTTCAGCCCCCTTTCTCTCCTTCCAGAAAAGCAATGTCCTTTCGCCACCTCCTGGGGCCTCAGGAGGGCAACCGGCCAACCTCCCAGCGCTCCCACCAGTTAGCAGGGCCAGCAAACTGTTTTTCATAAATGCAGGCCTGTTCCCCCAATGCGCTCCAGATGAATCCAGCGCCGTTACCTCGCCAGCCTCCGGGTCAGGCCTAGTCTCTCCGTGCCCGTCGATTATTGACTTTCTGCCTCCTCCGCACGCCCGAGGGAGGCCGCAGGTCACCCCGTGTTGCTGCACCTCCCAGACGTCTGGGCCAACATGTGTCACACTCATCAAGAAGGTCCGCATCACCCTGGCCGCACCGGCCCAGTCCTGAGATGCAGCCTGATCTCAGCCCCCTGGCCCTGGCCCAGGATCACCGCTTCCGCCAGTCAAGAGGCAATCAGTTGGTTCATGGGGGTACAGGCCGGGGGTCCCACAATCACCCACCTGTCCCCCCGCCAGGTCCCGGGACACACCGCAGGTGCTTTCAGCCTCCAATAGAAGCCTCCTCCTGGACCTCCACTCGGGGCACCGGTTCAGTCCTCCCGGGCCCGACTCAGCTCTGTGCACTTCTCCGTGTGCCCGGCAGCAGGCACAGCACAACCCTTAGTCCTCACTCCTTGGAGGGGGGGACGGCCGTTCCTCACCCCCGGAGGGGTCTCGCTGGTCCCACCTACGCTGCATCGGAGCCCGTCATCCCGCAGGCAGCTCCCTCGATAATCCAAAATGGCGCCGCCGCCCCTCGAGGACCGCAACACCGTCCCAGCATTCCCGGGGGCGTTATTCCATGCACAGCTGCTGTCGATGGCCGCGGGGGATCCCGCGGCACTGTAGCAAAATAATTGAGCTCATAGTGTGGGCCCGATAGTGCAGGATTTTTCCAGGATTAGGGCCGCCAAGTGGAGCTCCGTAGAACCATGTCTACTCAGCCATGCTGGCAAGCCACGCCCCTGTATAAGGGAGGTAATGATAATTAATAACCTCACACAGGCAAACCTAAAAGGAACATTGGATGCCCTGCTCTATACAAACAATATGGTGGCACAACCCCTTTAAAATGGTTATAAATAAGGAGTTCTCTTAAAAATAGAGTAGAATAGGACAACTCCCTTAATTTCCTGAATTAGTGACTGGATTAATACAATTGTGTTTATAGCACTGTGTTTTGTTGTTAATTTGATGCATGATACATGATTTATGTCCTTTGTTTTTTAAGTTTGTGGGCTTGAAATATTGACAGAAGTGCAGTGTTTGTCTAAAGAATATGGAAAGTGTACAAAAGTGTTGCTCAAAATGATTAAAGGTTGTACTCGGCGGCGGCAGCAAGACAAGATGGCCACCCACTAGCGTCCCTCCGAAACATCGAGGAACCGTCTCTGTGGAGAGGCAACTATCTGGCACAGCGCAGCCTGTACCAACATGCGGAAAGGCGTTGGAAGCTCCCAGGAGCGGCGAGGTAGGTTATTAGACTCTAAATCGGTCTCTGAACAAATCACCTTTGCCACTAAAGGACATTATGGAAGAATTGAGAAAAATAAGACCTTTTATGGCAGATACTACAGCGACGCTACAAAGAATTGAGGAAAAATTGTTTCTTTTGGACTTACAGAGGTCGAACAAAGGATGCTCAAGATGTAGTCGCTAAGGTGGATATTTTTTTCTAAAGAAGTGTCTCAGCTAAAGAAGTCAACAGAGGATCTAGATAATCGTAATAGATGCAACAATTTACGCATATATGGCATACCAGAGGGTTCTGGGGGTTATGAGGGCCTGGACATGATCAACTTCCTGAAGATTCATATACCAAAAATAGTTGGCTTGCCGAAACCTGCTGATCTCAATATCCAGAGGGCACACATGATTGGTCCTCGCAACGTTTCAACCTCAAATAGATCGCAAGGGATTATTGCCTATTTTCTTCAGTACTCCGATCTAATGATGATTCTTACAGCAGGTAAACAAATGTTATAGTCTGGTCAGAAGACTTTCTTTAGTCAAGATGTTTCAAGGACTACTGCTAATCGCCGGAAGGAGTTTTTAGATTTCAGACCTACGCTTCGATCCATGAACGCTCGTTATGGCCTTATTCGTCCTTGTTTCTTCAAACTTACATATAAAGACGGGACAATAACTTTTGAGGACCCTGCAGAGCTCAAGAAATTCATATATGTGCACAAGGGAGAAGACATGGAACTTAGTAAATCTTAAATGTTTCCCATTTATTATATAACAGGCTCTCTATTTTCTTTGCAGGTCCCTAACCCCCTCTTGTATTGATGAAGATGTCTCCGTTCAATATTGCCCCTCTATTCCAATGTCCATGTTTTGTTCAGCTACACTGTCTCCTTAATGTTTGGTATTTCCCTATGGTGCCATATTGGTTATGTTTTCTTCTCTTTTCCATTGTCTTTCCGCTACTTGTTGATATCATATTTGCTTACTCTTGGTGTTTCTTATTTTGAGCGTCATCTGTTTTCTTGTTCCCCCCTTTCAATATTATTGTCTCTTTTGATCTTCACTCTCATGGCTAAAGCCCTTTGGCTTTTTGTCATCTGTTCTCTATATATACATCAGGGGAGCCTGTGTTCTCCCCTTGCTCCTCTCATCTCTTCTTCTCCTTTTCTCTCTCTTTTCTTTTTAACCTCTTTCTATTCTTCTTTTCCTTGCTATGCAGCAAACTTTCTTAAATGTAAATGTATTCTTTTTGTCCTCTACCGCTTTCTACCCAGTTCCTTATGGTTGGACAAGTATTATGTCTACTGTAGGTTTTTATATTTTTCAGTCTTTAGCTGTTTTGTCTGGTTCCTTTCCATGAGTAACTTACGTATTGTGTCATGGAATGTTAAGGTCTTCACAACCCTGTTAAGAAGCAGAGGGTGTTGTCAAACCTATCAAAATTAAATTGTCAGGTTGCTTTGTTGCAGGAAACACGTCATAAGGAACAGGACACAGCCTCCCTGGTAAGACAGTGGGTTGATAGTGTTTTTAGTTCCCCTGCTGTAAATAGCAAAAATGGTGTTCTACTATTGTTTTATAAATCGTTAAATATTCAGTTGTTGCATAAAACTAAAGATGATGCTGGAAGATGGCTTTTGTTAGATCTTAAGATAAATAATACACAGTTTTCCATCTGCAATGTATATGGTCACAATGGAGTAGATTAGCTATTCTGGAATAATTTTTCCTCTCTCTTATCTTCCCAGGCATCAGAGAATCTTATAGTGGGGGAGACTGTAATCAACTTTGGACCCCTTTTTAGACCGTAGATCTCAGAAGTTTATTCCTAGCAATATGCACAGAGCCTTTCAGAGAACAATATCCTCCAGATGGTTAGTTGATGTTTGGAGAGCCTCTCACCCCGATGTCTTAGAATTTACTTTCTCCTGATCATAACTCTCATTCTAGAATAGACTATATATTTTTTACCCAGTCTACTCTCCAATTCCTAATACATGCTGAAATAGGTTCAATACTTATTTTGGATCATGCTCCTGACATTGTAGATCTAGACTATCCTACCCCACTCCTCTACTCGCAGGTAGAGATTTTAACAATACTCTTCTGCTCGACAAACGTTTTACAGAAAAGTTTGCAATATTTTGACAAGAGTTTTTTTAGCATAATCTTACCTCAGACACACAGATGAATATCATTTTGGTTGCCTTTAATCAACAGCAAAGGGCTTTATAGTAGATTTAGTCGGAAAAAAGAGAAGGGCTCTTAGGGACTCTGTGCAACTCTTAGGAAAGATTAAAGCTTTAGAACATGAATACTTCTCCTCTAATCGTAATGACACTTTGGGGTCGATTCCGATTCGGGCCGGAAATTTCCCCGACCGAGCCGGACCCGGAGAGATTTCCGACCGAATCGGACCCGTGCAGTCCGACCGGACGAGTCCGATGCGTCCGTATGTTATCGGACACGAGTCGGTCGGACTCCCATTGAACTCAATGGGAGCCGGTCGTACAACGCGTACGCGGGCTCCCATTGCCTCAATGGGTGCGAGGCGGACAAGGGCGCCCCCTACAGCGAGTACGCCGTGAAGCGCTTCGCGGCGTACACGCACAGGTAGGGGGACCCTTGGGTCCCCCTGTGTGCGCCTCGCACGGGTACGCGTGACAGGGGGTCCGACACGGACCCCCAAAGTACGGCTCCGACAGCGAGTTCGAGTCGGACGGCGCGAGTCGGTCGGAGCGGTCGAGGTGCGCATCGTACTTACCCGGCCGGAAAACGTCTCCATTGCGCGGTGCGAATCGGGTCCGACCGAGTCGGTCGGAGCGGTACGGTCCGGGTACGAGTCGGTCGGAGCGGTCGGGTCGCCCGGACGAGTCGGTCGGCGAGTCGCATCGTACTCGCTCGGCCGGACCAGCGTACGGTTCGGTCGGGTAACAGGCTTTCGCATGGCTTTTTTCCCGACCGAATGGTATTGGGTGCGCCTCCGACCGAGATCGGAATCGGCCCCTCTGTCTAAACGTATTAAAGCCAAGCTGCATTATAACAAACAATCCTGGGATAATGCTTGTGGCAGTCTACTCCAGTTTAATGAGAAAATATTTGGTGGTCAAAACAAGGCTGGCAAAACCTTGGCTAATTACCTTAAAATAAGGAGGCAGAAATCTAAGATTGTGGCAATAACAGATACAGCCTGGGTAAGGCACATTAGTGATTCCAAAATATTAGAATGTTTTTCTGTATATTACACAAAATTATATACCCCCGAATCCTCTCCTTCATCTGAACAATTAGACACTTTTTTTCAATCAATTCCTAAATCTAGGGATAGCATTGTAGACTTGTCTTCTCTTTATACTCCAATTTCAAAGCAAGAGATTTGAAATACCATTAACCAACTTCCAAAACATAATACTCCTGGGCCTGATAGTTTTTCCGTATGCTTTTATCTACATTTCAGATACCTTTTTATTCCTAAGTTATTACTTCTTATTGCTCATTTTTTTTTACCACGGGCAGACACAGGGCTCTTTTTCTCAAGCTATGCTCTGTTTACTCCCAAAAAAAGATAAAGATCTCTCTCAGTGTAGCAACTATAGACCTATCTCATTGATTAATACGGATTGTAAGATCTTTGCTAAATTATTGGCAAACCGTATTAATTTTGTTATTCCTGATTTAGTTGATACACATCAGTTGGGGTTTGTGAAGGGACGATCTATTTCAGACACTTCTAGAACTCTCCTTAACATTATTCATTTTCTTCTAAACAATATTCTCCTTATGCTGCCATAGCTCCTGATGCTGAGAAGGCTTTCGATCAAGTGAATTCGGAGTTTATGTTTGGAGCATTGTTCAGTTATTATATTCCGAACCCTCTACCTCTATTTGGGTCAATGGAAAGCAATCCAGTTATTTTTCTCTTCACAGAGGGACTAGACAGGGCTGCCCTTTATCCCCACTTTTATTCATTTTATCATTGGAACCCTTTTCAGAAAGAATTTGCCAGTCTCAAGCCTTTTCAGGCTTCCAATTTAAGAGCATGAACATAAAATTCACAGCATACGCTGATGATGTTTTGTTATATTTATCTAACCCTAATGCATCTTTACCAGAATTCTTTTCACTACAAACATACATACTCGGTAGTCTCTGGGTATAAACTCAATACAGATAAATCAGAGGTTTTTCCGTTAAATAAATACTGCCTCCCAGATATGTTCAAGGACTCTGGGTTCACATGGATCTCAAAATATATTCAATGTTTAGGCATCCCCTACTCAAATAACATTAAAGAAACTATTAAAATCAATCTTAATGACATTTTGACAAAAAACACTTCGGTGGTAGATGGTTGGTCTCCTTTATTTTTGTCCTGGTGGGGTAGATTAGCTACAATTAAAATGATGTTGTTACCGATTGTGAATTTTTGCTTGTCAGTGCTCCCGGTTTCACTTCCACTTACTTTTTTTAAAACCATTAACCGTTCTGTAATTCAATATTTATGGAATCCGCCTTCAGCAATCCAAAGTTACTGGAGGGGTTAACTTTCCTAATTTTAGGCTATATCATTCGTCCTTCACATTGAAACATATCTTGACATCTCTTTCGGTAAACTCTGAAGAATTATCAACAGTTTGGGGTCAACTGGAACTTACACAATTTACACCATTTGCTTTCAGAGAGGTGGTTCACATCTCTCAACCCCCAAAGGTGTTTCCTTCTCCAATACTTTCCCATTCTATAGCTATTGTTAAACCTTTAATTATCTTCTCCTCTTCCCATTCTGACATTATTTCACAAACTCCAATTTGCTATAATAAACACATAAAATTGAATAATAGAGGTCACCCATGGAAAAAATTGAATAATAAAGGGATTACAACTACAGGCCACCTACTCTCTAAATGTTCCATGTTAGAATTCTTAGACATCCCAAAAAAATACGACCTATCTTCATATTATGGCTCTCATTATGAACACCCTTAACCTCTCCTTCATCTTTATATTTCTCAACAACCCACTACTGTTTCAAATACACAGCCTCCCCCTTTTACATTAGACTTCTCTTCACAAACGAGGGCCTCTACCATATATAAGAATGTGATTGGCACTTCTAATTTTAAACAAAAATCCAAAATAGAGCAAATGTGGGAAACAGATCTTCATCAAGAGTTCTCTTCCCACACCTGGAACTCAATATGTTCCAAGATCACACTTCCTCTCGTTCAGCAAGCCTAACTCAAACATTATATTACTTACATATGAAGAAGAAAGGAAAATATTGATAATTGATATTCTGGATATGAGTTATGCTTTAAATTATATTTTGCACATGGCACTTTATACATAATGTTTATCGCTATTTTGCTATTTGAAACCCAAATGAATTTAATTGTACTCTCTTTAGATGAAACATGAAAATGTCTCGCTTTAGGATGTTTTTAAGGTTATATATCCTTCACATGACACCTTATGTATAATGTTTATTAGATTAACAATTGGAACTTAATGCACTTTATTGTACTCCCATGGAACGAAATGTGAAAATGTTCTGCTTTTAGGATGCTTCATGGTTTTATTTTTTTAACCGAATAAAGCTTGCTTTGATTTTGATATTACTTCTATAATAGATAATATTTAACCCTTACGAATCTACATAAATTCAAGTTTTCTAACAACGTTAAATGTTGGTCATGTTCTTGCGATAAAAGTGATCTTCTGCACATGTTTTTTCAATGTCCCTTGGTAAAAAAGTTCTGGTTACATATATGAGATAAGCTTAATGAAATTTTGTCTACAACTATCCCTTTTGATATTCCTCAAATTCTTGGGGGAGGTTCCTCTCCCCTATGGCGCTCTCAGGGTATGGCCGGGAAATTCATTGACTTGACAGCTGCTATCGCTTTACAGATAATCACAACCAATTGGAAAGATACTATAAAAAATTACCCATATTGGCTGGTCGAATCACAGATTGGATCGAGCATACGCTACCTCTATTCCTTTAATGATCAAAAAAGATTTATTATAGTCGCCACTTACTTCATACTTATCCAAGCAATCTCCTCCTTCCACATCTAAGGTTATTTGTTTTGAACCCCCATAAAGACTAAAATGTTTACAACAATTCAATTTTATTAATTCATCGCATTGCTGTTAATTGTTTGCTCTATAACTGTATATAGTATTATACTTTCTTATTCTCTTTCTCCTCTTTCCCTCTTTCCCTCTTTTCTCTTTCTTTTTCTTTTTCTTTATTCTTCTCTCCTTTCTTCCATCTTTTCTTCTCCTCTCTTAAAAAACTTAAAATGCATATGTTTAGTATTTTTTCATATATTCTAATTCAAGCTTTTAGGTTTCCAGTTTATTAGTAAATGCTTTATTAATTCTAGATGATATTTATACGATCATTTTCTTTCTTCCGTACATAAGAACGGTATATTGCTTCTTGTTATTTTATTTCCTCATATATGCCTGGATTGATCTGAGTGTGTTTTCTTTTACATCGTGTATATGCTTTTTGTTTTGCATTCTCTTTAATAAAGCATTTCTAAACTAGCAAAAAAAATGATTAAAGGTTCAACTAAATAACTATGAGATCAAGAAAATTAAAAACTTGATCATTTAAAAAAATTGTGCAGACAAAATATTTATCAGCAAAGGTATTCTTTTTTGTTTGAATTACAAGAGGCCCAACACAACTGAGCAAATAGGCCCAACACCCCAATCATTAACTTTTAAAAATATGGCATTTTCTATCCAAACCAACTGTGTGTTGGGCCACATGACCATGAATGGCCCTGCTGCTGTGTGTTATGCATTGCTTCTAGCAAACACAGGGAGATGATGGATGGAGCGCTGAAACTTTTCAGACACTAACCACCAGTCACAGATCTGGGTTGAATCCATCATCGTTCTTTAGCTCACATCGCCACTCCAGTTCAGACCCAGCTATTTGCAAATCAGTCTTGACCCTGTGCCTCATGGGAACAGTAAAGACCGAACTGCCAAGCCAGGTCTTCCTTGGACCAGAAACAAGCATCCTGGGACCGGTTTCGGGGTAACACCCCTCTTCAGCCAGGCTAGCTTAAATCCAGTGGCAAAGTGAGCATGGGACCCATGTCTGGGCATACCCTGCCAACTTAGGGTGAACAAAGCAAACAGAAGGAGATGATGGACGGAGAGCTGAAACTTTTCAGACACTCACCCCCAATCACAGATCTGGGTTGATTCCATCATCGTTCTTTAGCTCACATTCCCTCCCCAGTTCAGACCCAGCCATATGCAAATCAGTCTTGACCCTGTGCCTCATGAGAACAGTCAAGACTGAACTGCCAGCCAGGTCTTCCCTGGACCGGAAACAAGCATTCTGGGACCGGTTTCATTGTAACAGCCCTCATCAGCCAGGCTAGCTTGAATCCAGTGGCAAAGTGAGCAAGGAACCCACGTCTGGGCATACCCTGCCAACCTAGGGCGAACAAAGCAAACACAAAGAGATGATAGACGGAGCGCTGAAACTTTTCAGACACTCACCCCCAGTCACAGATCTGGGTTGAATCCATCATCGTTCTTTAGCTCACTTCGCCACCCCAGTTCAGACACAGCCATATGCAAATCAGTCTTGACCCTGTGCCTCATGGGAACAGTCCTGCCCGCACTGCCAAGCCATTTCTTCCCTGGACCAGAAACAAACATCCTGGGACCAGTTTCGGGCTAACAGCCCTCATCAGCCAGGCTAGCTTGAATCCAGTGTCAAAGTGAGCAAGGGACCCGCGTCTGGGCATAAACTGCCAACCTAGGGCGAACAAAGCAAACACAAAGAGATGATGGACGGAGCGCTGAAACTTTTCAGACACTCACCACCAGTCACAGATCTGAGTTGAGTCCATCATCATTCTTTAGCTCACTTCGCCACCCCAGTTCAGACACAGCCATATGCAAATCAGTCTTGACCCTGTGCCTCATGGGAACAGTCCAGCCCGAACTGCCAAGCCATGTCTTCCCTGGACCGGAAACAAGCATCCTGGGACCGGTTTTGGGCTAACAGCCCTCATCAGCTAGGCTAGCTTGAATCCAGTGGCAAAGTGAACAAGGGACCCACGTCTGGGCATACCCTGCCAACCTAGGGCGAACAAAGCAAACACAAAGAGATGATGGACGGAGCACTGAAACTTTTCAGACACTCACCCCCAGTCACAGATATGGGTTGTATCATCATCGTTCTTTAGTTCACTTCGCCACCCCAGTTCAGACACAGCCATATGCAAATCAGTCTTGACCCTGTGCCTCATGGGAACAGTCCAGCCCGAACTGCCAAGCCATGTCTTCCCTGGACCAGAAACAAGCATCCTGGGAACGTTTCGGACTAACAGCCCTCATCAGTGAGACTAGCTTGAATCCAGTGGCAAAGTGAGCAAGGGACCCACATCTGGGCATACCCTGCCAACCTAGGGCGAACAAAGCAAACACAAAGAGATGATGGACGGAGCGCTGAAACTTTTCAGACACTCACCACCAGTCACAGATCTGAGTTGAGTCCATCATCATTCTTTAGCTCACTTCGCCACCCCAGTTCAGACACAGCCATATGCAAATCAGTCTTGACCCTGTGCCTCATGGGAACAGTCCAGCCCGAACTGCCAAGCCATGTCTTCCCTGGACCGGAAACAAGCATCCTGGGACCGGTTTTGGGCTAACAGCCCTCATCAGCTAGGCTAGCTTGAATCCAGTGGCAAAGTGAACAAGGGACCCACGTCTGGGCATACCCTGCCAACCTAGGGCGAATAAAGCAAACACAAAGAGATGATGGACGGAGCACTGAAACTTTTCAGACACTCACCCCCAGTCACAGATATGGGTTGTATCATCATCGTTCTTTAGTTCACTTCGCCACCCCAGTTCAGACACAGCCATATGCAAATCAGTCTTGACCCTGTGCCTCATGGGAACAGTCCAGCCCGAACTGCCAAGCCATGTCTTCCCTGGACCAGAAACAAGCATCCTGGGAAAGTTTCGGACTAACAGCCCTCATCAGTCAGACTAGCTTGAATCCAGTGGCAAAGTGAGCAAGGGACCCACATCTGGGCATACCCTGCCAACCTAGGGCGAACAAAGCAAACACAAAGAGGTGATGGACGGAGCGCTGAAACTTTTCAGACACTCACCCCCAGTCACAGATCTGGGTTGAATCCATCATCGTTCTTTAGCTCACTTCACCACCCCAGTTCAGACACAGCCATATGCAAATCAGTCTTGACCCTGTGCCTCATGGGAACAGTCCAGCCCGAACTGCCAAGCCATGTCTTCCCTGGACTGGAAACTAGCATCCTGGGACCGGTTTCGGGCTAACAGCCCTCATCAGCCAGGCTAGCTTGAATCCAGTGGCAAAGTGAGCAAGGGACCCATGTCTGGGCATACCCTGCCAACCTAGGATGAACAAAGCAAACACAAAGAGATGATGGACGGAGCGCTGAAACTTTTCAGACACTCACCCCCAGTCACAGATCTGGATGAATCCATCATCGTTCTTTAGCTCACTTTGCCACCCCAGTTCAGACACAACCATATGCAAATCAGTCTTGACCCTGTGCCTCATGGGAATAGTCCAGACCGAACTGCCAAGCCAGGTCTTCCCTGGACCCCACAATGCACTGCTTATGAACTCACATATTACATCACTCATGACGTGGTCAGTGACCTCACTGATGACATCTCAAATGATATCACTCATGACATCACTGATAACATCATCCACAGAAACTCTGACGCACCCACTCACACCCCAATATATCCTTTCATACACCCACTACAACTTCCACACTACCATTCTCAAAACCATTAACACACCCATACCAGTACTTACACACCCACTCACTCTTTCATCGGTCTACACATAGATCCACTCAGTTACCCATACATCCTCTCATACACCAACTCACAGCCAGTGATATATCCACTCATACACCCTTACAGCAACTCACACACAGTCAGTCACTCATAGAGCTACTCACACACCTACTCATTCACCTATATAGTCAATCACACAACTATTTACTCGCCTATACAGTTATACACACACCCACTCATTTATTCATACAGATACTAACACATGCTCACTCACCTAAACATTCACTGACACAAGCACACACTCACTCATACAGCCACTGTCGCAATCAGTCACACATAGTCACTCATATACTCCAACACTCTCCTATACTGCCTTTTACATATGCAGTCACTCACCCATGTACCACTGACACATCCATTCACTCACCGACACAGCCATACACACACTCACTCACCCATACAGCTCCTTATACACACACTCACTAACCCATAGAGCTACTGACTCACCCATGCACTCATCCATACAGGCAGTTACAAACACCCTCACCCACCCATGCAGACATTGACACACCCATACATGTACTCAGACAACCAATCACTCACCCTTACAGAAACTCACATACCCACTCATACACCTATACAACCACTTAGACACCAACTGACAAACAGATACAGACATTCACACAACATGTCACTCACCCATGCATTAACTGAGACACCTAATCACACACTAATACATTCAGTCACGTGCCCACTGAATCATTCATACACCCACTGATTCATCAATTCACCTTTGTATATATATTTAACACTCATAAACATTTTTAAAACACTCACAGTTACTGGATGATGTCATCAGTGATGCAATTTGAGATGTCATCTGTGATGTCATTAGTTATGTCACTGACCATGTCATGAGTGATGTAATATGTGAGGTCATAAGCAATGCATAGCGGGGGTTCGAGTTATAGTAAGTCAGCTAACTATAACTGCTTAATGTTTCTGGTTTTGTGCGTGTGAAATATACATATATATATATATATTCACTGAAAAAACCACAGGTTTCAGGGACGTTATAGTTAGTAATTAGCATTTAAAAAGCCTTAGAAATTCACTGAAAAAACCAGAGGTTTCAGGGACGTTATAGTTAGTTGGACATTTCACTCGTACAAAACCAGAGAAATTCTGACGTTATAGTTAGTTGAGCTAACTATAACTCGTGCCCCCGCAATGCACTGTTGATGACGTCACATATTACATCACTCATGATATGGTCAGTGACATCACTGATGACATCACTGATGACATCTCAAATGAAATCACTGATCCCCCGGTGCAGGCCCTCACGTTGGGGACCGCGGGGGGAGCCCCAATGCCCCTGTGGTCCCTGCTGGCTCCCCACATCCTGCAGAAGCCAGCATTGCTTTTGGACAAGGGGAGCTGCTGACACGCAGCTCCCCTTGTCCAAAAGCAATTCTGCTTCCACAAAGCAAAGCAGAAGTTTGCAAAGACAGGGCGGGAGCAGTGCTCCCACCCTGCCATTGCAAACTGCAATGTCCCGGGGGTGGGCACCCCGAGACATTGCTGGAGCCGGCCCTGGGCGGCCAAGGAGGGCTCCAGGAGGGGGGCCGTGTGGCTCCCCTCCCTTCATGTGCAAAGTCCCGGGGAGGTTGTGGTCCCCGGGGATTCACAATGGACCCTAGAACTTAATTTATGTATGCCCCGGGAAGGTGGAGGTCCCCGGGCCATGTGGGGGGGCTTGAGCCCCCCCACACATTTTTTAAAAATCAGAGCCCCAGGGAGGTGGCAGTTCCCGTGGCTGTGGGGGGGCCACGTGCCCCCCGTGTGTAATTATTAAAGGAGGTGGCGGCCCCCGGGGCTGCGTGAGGGGAGGCATGAGCCCCCCCACGCATTTTATATTAGAAAAAAGCCCCAGGGAGGTTGCAGTCCCCGGGGCTGTGGAGGGGCATGGCCCCGTAGATATTTTTTTGATTGCCCCCGGGACCTGGCCCACCCGTGGCTGATTAAAACGAAGTGCGGGAGTCCACGCTTCGTTTTTTAAAATTTTCTCAGCTGGATTCGCACACCCAGTGCCAATCCTGCTGATTTAAAAAAAAAAAAAGCTTTTTGAGGCCATGGGGGTCCCTGTGGGAAACCCTGACCAGGCCTAGGGGGTCAGGGTGTTTCTACCCTGCCCCTTTTTCTTTTTTTTTATAATTTTGTTTCCTTTTTGCTTGTGACTTGATTTTACCGAGTCACAAGATGGCTGCCAACACTTCTTGGTTTGAAGTGTTGGCAGCCAATCAGAATGAAGCTCGTGATCGGGAGGGTTCGCGGATTCACTGAGGTAACCAGATATCAATATATTTTATTTTTAAATTTCTCAGGAACTACTGCACAGATTTACATCATGTAAAGCAAAGAGTGCACTCTGGACCAAGAGCTACCTCTCTGCCAAATTTGGTGTAATTCCATTCAGCAGTTCGGGCTGTAGCCGCGACAAATGTTCCTATGGAAATTAACATGGAGAAAACCCGTTTTGGGACCCCCCTTTTTTCTTGGCCCCCGCTTGACGAATCACCCCAAAACTTTCAAGACAGGAGCGGGCCATTAGTTTTGAAAATTTCATGAAGATTCGTCAAACGGCGCCAAAGATATTGGCAAATCAAAAAATGCTTTTCCTATGGAAACTAGGTCCTAACTATAACTACCTACTGGCGACTGCCATCATTCTACATCATTTCAAAAATTGATAAACATGCAGTGCCACTTTAATTATGGGGCAATAGATGGGCAAATAGATGGTCAAATTAGGTGGCTGGGTGGACTAAATTATGAAGCAAGAAAAAGAAAATTATGTGAACTAATGGAACACATTTTGCTGCAGTTTTATCTTCCTGTTTTTTAATCGTAACACACAATAATACTGCATGTGCAAAAGTTACATTTCATTAGTACCAATTTGGCACCTGAATTTAGCAACCGTCTACTGAAATGTGACCAGTTAACTTTTGCACAAGGCCCACTGTTGTGCAGCACCACACATGTAGCTTTCAATTTATAATTATCCAAGATTGCATGATGCTGCAACCACAGTTATGTCCATCAAATAGACAGAGACCCTGAAGGAAAGAGAGCCCGCATACAAGGAGAATGTTATGCTAGTACAACAGAACAGAAAATGACGGTGAATAAACATTAGTGATGATGCATGTCACCAGCTAGAATAATACAATACTTAAGACTTCTTTACTTCCTATAATCTCCTCTATCTATCACCAAAGTGCCCGCTTTCTCCCAAAAATTTTTGCAAATTCAATGTTGTTGCTCCAAATCAGATAATAGAGGCACACTACCTGGATAACGCATCACTTTCACCTACCCCAACCCATAAATGACTAAGGGCCTGATGCATTAACAAACAAGTTGCAAATAGTGGGTGGAAACTGTGTGCCAACTTTGACCATAATATTTGGATGCTGCCTATGTTCTGAAAGGATGCGTTGCGCAATGTCCAGTCATGCCTTACTCAATGCCCAAAGGTGAACCTGTCCAAGAGGAACAGCCCCTCTCCCCCCATTTGCGAATGAGTTACCACCTCCTTTGAAGTGTTGGTAAGTTTTCCGTGGTTTGCAACATCACCTTATACCGAGTCACAATTAGAGGGGGATGGAAGAACCTTTCAGGCCCTCATACTAATTGGGACTTGGATTGAGAGACAAAATACCTTTTTACAATTCGGAAAGGCTTTCCGAATAACAAAAGGGATTTAGTACATTTGAATCTGTTTTCAAGCCCTGTCATTTTCTAAATCACAGTTACAAAATGGTTTGGGGCATTTGGCCCTTGATAGGGTGTCTGCCTTGATACTGATATAGAAATGGATAATTGAATATGATAGTGACAAGTAATATGAGAAAGTCTGGGGGGGTGGCTCTCTGGCATTGATTGATTGGCACGCCTAATTGGATGGGAATGTAGTATCTTTTTCTTTCTTTCTGATATGCAATGCCAGAGATGGACTTTGACGGGTGTCCTGTGTTGGGACTGGTGATGTTTCGGGTACTTGTGGAAGATACTACAATGTGATGAAATTGAACTGTTTGTTTCCTGAATAACTGTGGTGCGTACTCTGTGGGTGGGTCCCCTTTTGGTATGGGTGTTAGTTTACCTTGCATATATACTAATACAATTTTCGGGGGCAAATAAATAAATAATTGAATATGATATTACCACTTTGAGATTCAACCCTCGATTTATAGACCTGTCCTTACATCTCAGCAGTCAATTTATTAAAAACGTGTTCCTTACTATTATCTGCAAAGTTGTTGATGGATACTATAACTTCTAAACTTAAAAATGTTTTGCAGTAAATCAGAATTGTATTCAAACCTGTACATCTATAAAAACAATCCAAATCTTGTCTGATGACTTGTTGTACATAGACATGTGAATAACACCTTTAAGCTCAAAAACACTACCCAAGCTGTTGATGACAGTACATATGCTTGGTTCCGAGTTTGTCTACATGTGTCACAACTAATAAAGATTCTAAAATGATCAGCATGTGACCATGTAAGCTTTAACGCTAAATCCGAAGAAGCTTTGCATCAAATGAAAACTGCATGTACTGAAAATACAAGCCTTGGCTAATGATATGTTGACATTACTCCTGTCACCTCCTCCTTGGGAAAGAGGCCACTGGTCAGAGCTGGTCAGGGATAGTAGTAACAGCATTGCAATGGGTCTGCAGCTGCTGGGTTGTCGCTGATGCAGCCAATTTTCCTGCAGCTTGCCATAATTTCAAACAGATGCCTCCCAATGGCCCCTTAGTGCAGCTGTCATTTTAGGTAATTGTGGGGTACCGCAATTTGCAAAAAAAGATTTTAATGAACATTTTCTATTGAAAGTTTTGCAACGCGTTGGTTTCTAAAAATGTGCACAATTCAAAAGCCTGCATCGCCAGTCAGATTTGAGCCTATTTCGAAGCAAAATCTAAACTACACGTTCTATTTCTGTAGCTTCACTCCAGGGAGTGACGTTGTCGAGCCTTCATGTGTGCTGTGTTGTTTTTTTGCTGATTAAAATGCTACTGATTTTTTTTCGTTTTTTCAGATATGTGACGATGTTAGCCAAAAAGTGACTTATACTTGCTCACATAATGTGAAATGAATTTGTTTGTATTTTCAGTTTCCAAGTTATCAGCTGAGGGAAATTTGTATTTTAACAATTGCTTTCGTCTTCAGAAGGCTACAAGCCCCTATAGTGAAATGAATAAGATCTTCAGAAAGTGTTTAACTTACATGCAATGCAATCCTTTTGGTTGTGGGGATATATAAGACTTGTAGGTTCACCAAGAATCACAGGAACCCACAGCCAATAACTGAGCAGGGCCTTGCAATGGTTTTTCATTGTGTACCGGGTATATAGCAATTCATTTAGTAAAATATAAAGCGTGAAAAATAGGTATCAAAGACACCTATGTATTTCCGGAATGGGAACAAAATATAGAGTTTAGTAACAGTAGCTATTTGCACATCTCCGAAATTGTGGGTACCCATACTAGCATATGAATTATAGGACATTTTTCAAAGTGACTTCTTTTTACACATTTTCTATTATTTGGAAGGCAGAAATGCATAGAAAGTCAATAGGTTATAACAATTGCTCTACAATTCTGTGTTTCCCTAAATCTCCTGATAAAAATGGTACCTCACTTGTGTGGGTAGGCCTAGTGCCCGTGACAGGAAACGGCCAAAAATGCAACGTGGACACACCACATTTTTACAGTCAAAACAGACAGTTTTTTTGCAAAGTGCCTAGCCGTGGATTTTGAACCTTAGCTCTGCCGGCACCTAGGTAAACCTAGCAAACCTATACAATTTTGAAAACTAGACACCCAGGGGAATTCAAGATGGGTGACTTGTGTGGCTCTCACCAGGTTCTGTTACCCAGAATCCCTTGCAAACATCAAACGTTGTCAAAAAACAAATTTTCCTCACATTTCTGTGATGGAAAGTTATGCAATCTGCGTAGATCCACAAAATTCCACATACCCCACGTTCCCCAAAGTCTCCCGATAAAAATGGTACCTCACTTGTATGGGTAGGCCTAGTGCCTGCTAAAGGAAACGACCCAAAACGCAATGTGGACACACCACATTTTTACAGTGAAAACGGACCCTTTTTTTTTAAAGTGCCTAGGTGTGGATTTTGAACCCTAGCTCAGCCGTAACCTAGGGAAACCTAGCAAGCCTATATATTTTTGAAAACTAGACACCTAGAGGAATCCAGGATGGGGTGACTTGAGCGGCTCTCAGCAGGTTCTGTTACCCAGAATCCCTTGAAAACCTCAAACTTTGTAAACAAAAAACACATTTTCCTCACATTTCTGCGATGGAAAGTTCTGGAATCTGCATGGATCCACAAAATTCCACCCACCCCACATTCCCCAAAGTCCTCTGATAAAAATGGTACCTCATTTGTGTGGGTAGGCCTAGTGCCCATGACGGGAAACGGGCCATAACGCAATGTGGACACACCACATTTTTACAGTGAAAACTGACACTTTTTTCAAAGTACCTAGCTGTGGATTTTTAATCCTAGCTCTGCCGGCACCTAGGTAAACCTAGCAAACCTATACAATTTTGAAAACTAGGCACCCAGGGGAATCCAGGATGGGGTGACTTGTGTGGCTCTCTCCAGGTTCTGTAACCCAGAATCCCATGCAAACATCAAACGTTCTCAAAAAAACATATTTTCCTCAAATTTCTGTGATGGGAAGTGCTGGAATCTGCGTGGATCCACACATTTCCACCCACCTCACATTCCCCAAAGTCTCCCGATAAAAATGGTACCTCACTTGTGTAGGTAGGCCTAGTGCCTGAGACAGGAAACGGCCCAAATTGCATGTGGACACACCACAAAGTTTACAATGAAAACTGACCCTTTTTTTTTAAAGTGCCTAGCTGTGAATTTTGAACCCTAGCTCTGACGTCACCTAGGGAAACATATCAAACCTATACATTTTTTAACACTAGACACCCAGGGGAATCCAGGAGGGGGTGACTTGTGTGGCTCTCATCAGGTTCTGTTACCTAGAATCCCTTGCAAACCTCAAACTTTCTAAAGAAAATCACATTTTCCTCACATTTCTGTGATGGAAAGTTCTGGAATCTGCGTGGATCCATAAAATTCCACCCACCCCGCATTCCCCAAAGTCTCCCAATAAAAATGGTACCTCACTTGTGTGGGTAGGCCTAGTACCCGTAGCAGGAAATGGCCCAAAATGCAATGTGGGCACACCACATTTTTACTGTGAAAACTGAACCTTTTTTTGCAAAGTACCTAGCTGTAGATTTTGAACGCTAGCTCTGCCGGCACCTAGAGAAACCTAGCAAACCTATACATTTTTTAAAACTAGACACCCAGGGGAATACAGGAGGGGATGACTTGTGTGGCTTTCACCAGGTTCTGTTACCCAGAATCCCTTGCAAAGATCAAACTCTGTAAAAAAACAAATTTTCCTCACATTTGCCATTTTGTCCCTTGCCATGAAGTGCAAATCTACGCGTTAAATTACATCAGCAGTTTTGCAATCAATATGATCCAGCCCCTCAAAGCTTTAAGAACTAGGGGTGCTGCCCGTCCTGTAAAGAATCCCTCTTAAAATGTATTTTGAATTTATATTTTACATTTTGCTGCCGGCAAATTCCACGTGTTTCCTCCATGTGGCAGCAGTGATGTGACACTGTTTCATGTCAACAGGATACAATGTTTCCAACCTGTAGTTCCTAGGAATCCCCAGGACCTGGTCATTTTGGATGACCTAAACTGAGGGCTTGGTGTCCCAACCGCTTCCGGACACCTCCACAGGATATGTTAGCCGTGAGACAAGCTAGCTCTACAGTGCCACTACCACCCCCCTGTATTCTACAGTGGTGTAAGTAGTTTCTGGCAACCACTGAATATGACAACCCTGATTCCTCAGGAATCGTGGAAAACAGTACAGGCTTGTTTCGCTCAGTCACTCATGCTTGCTTTCTCTCAGAAAATACACAGGATGGCGATTAGGATTTTTCAATAAGTATTTATTGGTCCAGCGACAGCCTTGTGTAAAACATATGTGCTGCGACAATCAGGAGACAGAAACATACAAAAGAGATTGCAAGTACCAAGATAGTAAATAGTAGATACATTTTTACCATAGTGCTAATAAGATGAACATAAGCAGTTCAGATAAAAACAGCAGCACTGGCATATTCCTAAAATGCGCGCCATAAGTAATTTGCCTAAATGTACCTAGCCTAGATCTGTATGTGTAGCATGTATAAGTATGTGTGTAGCCAAGAAACCCCTAGGGAAGAACCATCCCCCTCACCTGATGGTTGAGAATAAAGGACCCCGTCGCTGCTTCGAGGATGACACCCAGCAAGGGATGTGTGACCACTCATGTCGAAGATTCAGCATGCAGGACCCCATGTCAGCTTGGAAGGAATTCTCCTCTAATTTGTAGGGGGGAGTGAGGGTCTTTCATACTAGAGTGGTCACTCCAGGCTTTCTTATAGAATCAATATGTTTCAAAAACAACCATAAATATTTTGGAAACAATCATGAATGTTTTTCCAAACAAATGCGATCATGCACAGCTGGCTTTTGGCCAAGGATGAAAAAAGTGGTGACCCTTATACAGAATAATTATACCGTGCCTGAGGACATGTTTATGTACGTCAGGTACAGGTATTATAATAGAATACCGAAAGCCTGGTGTTGAAGAGACAGGAGCAAGCTACTAGGCAAAAGGTCACCTATTTAGAATCGTTATTCTCGTCTGGATGGGACAATGTATGTAAAATGGGGAATGCATGACAGGACTATCCTAAAAGACATGACACCCACTCAAAAGGTCAACAGGGTCAGCTAGCTAATAATAAAGCTAAAGCTATCAAAAGGCATAAAAATCATTTACAATAAAACATACTAAAAGCACTTTAAAAGCCTGAAAAAATGTCCATAAAAGAAAAAATTTTTTTCCCTAAATGCGTTCAAAAGGTCCTCTAAACTTGTATATGTGGTTATTATTTCACTGAGCACCTTGAAAGCCAGTACGCTCAGTTCGAGCAGAGTGAAGAACAGAAAAAATGTAATCAAAGTCAGTTTGGTAAATGTTTAAAAAGTTGCCAAACAGTTTCCAGCAGAGAGGCCAAATTGTTTAGGAATCCTGTGCTGAAGATTCAACATCGCTGAACATCGTATCCGCATTTGGCAATCCCTTCAGAACTTCCAGTATCATGTCGAGTGAGCAAAGATGTTCATCTCTGGTTAGCAAATCAGCTGACGGGAAATAATTAGATGCCTGCACGCCTGATACCGATGCCTGTACCTCTGGAGCCGATTTCCCTTCCAACAGGAGCGGAAGCATCCCGTGGAGGCTCTAGAAATGCCGTCATCAACATGGGAATTCACTGTGGACATCTGCACACATGGGCCTGCAAAGGCTCCAGGAGCACATCTATGTCCGGCAGCGCAACCAAAGGAAGGGTCAGACACAGGTCCAACACGCAGCCAAATCCGCAGAAGAGCCAGACTGGTCTAAAAGATAGGAACCAATGCTCACAGCTCTCAAAGCCGAGGCATAGTCAGGTAGAACACCATACGCTCACGACAACGTCATTCCAGCAGTTTTCTCTCCATGTCTTGAGGGATTGAGATGTCCATTGTGAAGCAATAGGATTAAAATCAGGATGCCCGCTATGGATAGCATGACCAAAGGAAGCCCTCCAAAAACGCTTCCAAGTACAGTGTGTATGAAAGCTGGAATTACTCCAAACATGGTCTTAAAGGTGGTTAAGAGACCTGATCCAAGGCGCTTAAATAAGTGTACGATCCCACTCATATCAGACATGTTAAAGATACGATGAACCATTTCTCCGAAATGGATCGGGAAGTTCGTACGGACCAGGACCTGTATCTCTGCTGAAGACCTTGCAACCTGGAGATCAAAATTCTCTTGGGTTGAAGTTAAGGCCACATTTTGTTGAAACAACATGGCTTTCAGTCTGCTCAGCGAATGAAACTGTATACTGGAAACATTCAATGAAGGCCACAGTGGTGCCTCCCTAACTGTGCGAGCCGGGGGAAACAATACTTGCTTACAACAAACAACCCTGAGGTTTACAGTGACTAGATATGCGATGCATGGCGCCAGCCAGCAGCAGCCTTGATCATTCAGCATTAAGTAACTCCCATTCGAAAGTAACTCAAAAACTGGATGAATCACAGCAGCTGGGGAGCCTTTCAAGTAGCATGATAAGTTTGCCTTCGAAGCATTACACGCTCCGTGACACCTCTTTTTAAACTAAAGACCCACTCAAAGCCTTCCCACAGTCTGTACCACCTAAGAAAACTTCAGTATCCTTATTTCTGCACCTCTATCTATTTGGTAAATCCCAGGTTTCCTGTATGTACCCTTCACCCAACACTTCTTACCTGCCTGCTTGGATGTATTTAAGGCAGTACTGGAACTGGAATGTCGTGATTGGCAGTGTGATATAGCCATGAATTAACCATTCTGTAGATGGTGACTCTGCTACTGTAAAAGGTAACTTCTCTAATTTTTCAATGAGCAGCATGGTGTACTTTGCATCTCTGCGTGCCATGGTCAACTGTCTGTCGGTCAGATTATAAGCCGAAAACTGGTTTGAGCTGGTAATGTACCTCCAAGGCACGTGGCCAGAATGCATTGATTGTAGAGTCCAGCTTAAAAGCATAATGGAGCGCAATTGAGATTGCCAGTGTTGTAAAATAGACAAATTTTGTTCCATTATGTCAATTGCCGAGGACACAATGTTGCCCAGTGAATAATTACATGACGAAAGGGTGGTCATTCCATTGTCTACCACAGCTAAGGCCTTTTCCAGGTTAATCCTATCAATCTCACGTAATCTCTCAGCAGCATCCTGTTGGGCGACTTTCCACAGTTCATTGTAGATGACGTGTAAGAAGCGTTTCTTCCGTGGTTTCTTGGGACCTAGCAAGAAATCCCTAATGTCCATGTTGTCAGCTAGAAGGGACAAGTGTTGTTTCACCAGTTGCAGTGTTGAGGGTTTTGGCCATTCTAGGCACAACTTCCAAACACAATAAGGAGTCACTACCTCTGGGTCGTTTGTGTGTACATAACGCAGGTTGGGCCTATGGATACTAAACCCTCCGGTGGTACCCTTGAATCCTGACTGACACCTATTTGTATTGATAGGCCAAACCAACCATCCCTTCTAATTGGGAGCTGATGAATTGCATGTAGCATTCTGTATCATTGTACCAAGCACCTCCTCACTCATCAGTGTGTCATTTAATAAATCTTCAATAGGTGTGGGTAAAAGGATGCGTGGTGTTTTCAGGTCTTTAATTTTTGCAAACCCGTAGCAGGGAGTCCGTTACTGTTCTGTTCAGGAATATTATCTGTAATGGAATGAGGCAAGTTCTAAATAAAGCCTCAGATCCCTGAACCTGCCAATCTTTTGTCCCCCAGATGGATTTTGTGTCAATTGTGTCCCTCCAATAGTCGAAACCTTGCATTGACAGTTGGGAGATAAAAGGTACTGAATATATGAGCTTGGTGTTTGTCAGCATCATTTTCTTCGCAGTTGCATTAATTTGTACTAATTTATGGTAGTGTGGCATTGGGTCTGAGATATTGAACTTGAAAAGTATGCAAATTTCTATGCAAATGTGGCAGAACTACCTTTCGGTGGTGTCGGGCAATGTTCCCATTGATGGTAAGTGTTGACAGTGTGTGGGACGCTAGCTCTGTGCAAAAAGTGATGACCATAATGCTGGTAAGAATACATACTGTCAAAGTCAGGTGTATCTTCATACAATTCCCTGTAAGAAAATGAAGCAGATTGTTCTAAATCTGAGAGCATAGTATTTACAGTCTCAATGTCCCAATCATCAGAGAGTGTCCTCGGGGTAATAAAATCATTCATTGAAATTTTAAATACATTCGGAATTTTCAAAAGTTTAGTAGGACCAAATACATCATATGAAAACCTATCCCAAACTATACCATCCGGTATTGGAACTGCTGTGATGTTCACTAGGGACAAGTCTCTTTTTTCACGGTGTGATGGCGTATGTGGTTTCAGGACCAAGTTCACAGGTTGTACTGCAGAGAGTTGTGGGAGGTAATGTACAATAAGTAGTAGGAAAAAGACAGTTATTATACTGATCCAAATTAACAGGAACAGGATCCCAAATTCAAACCAAAGATGCAGCCAAGGGGGCACAAAGTAAGTCTTTTTCAGCCAGAGATAGAATCGTCAAAATGTTTCTTTCTTGGAAATGGGTGGCGTTTGCCCAGGTTCACTTGGATCTGAAGAAAAGTCATTGAAGTTGATGAAGTAGCCAGACGCAGTTCTATCTATCTTTGGGAGCTCAGCAGTGTTTGTAGAACTGGCAGTTGCTTCTTGGGAAAGGCACATTGATGTAAACTTCATTATTGGGCCGAATTGCAATTTGTGTTGCAGTTTAATCTGGATGTTGTTCAGTTTCAACTAGTGTAATTCGTCCTCCATTATTTGCTAACCGGCATCTTGCGCAGAGGAGTCTTGAAACGTTATTAGTCTTTCCATCTGAACTTCCTGTATAGTAGCGAGAGGAGATCTGTGGCTACCCAGGATTCAACACGGCCTACTGTTGAGAATCGGCCACATAGCGTGGTTTGATCATATCAATGGAGACAAATCTTTTTTCTTTTTTGCCGGCAAGAGGCGGAAGAAGTACTGTTCTTGTTCCTTGAACTGCCAGGACAGGTACAGGTGTTCTGTAGGATGGCCCAAACTCCTTCTCGTCCATGATCTTTTCTCTGACCAGGTCCCTAATCTTAGGGACCCAGAAAGGTCTTGCCGGAACTGATTTTACTTCCCCAGTGGCAGTGCGTTTTACTTGGACATTGCTTTGTAATGCCCGGAATTCATTGAGTTCCTGTAAAACAGCCAAACGATCATTCAATTCAAATGGTTTTACATCCGCCACTGTGCTGGCACAATCGAGTTCAGGTACCCACATTTTTGTCCTAAACAAGATCTCATAGGGGGTACGTCCCCCCAAGGATTTTCTTGGCATATTGTTTAGTGCCCTCTGGACCCAATATAGGTGATTGACCCAACTACCGCCTGCACCGAATACCCTAGTAGTTAAGGATTGCTTTAGGTCCCGGTTTTTCCTCCCCACCACCAAATTTCCCTCGGGATGGTAGGGGGTGGAGTACCGCAAGGCCACGCCCATACTTTCCATGGCTTCCTTGTAAGCCCGAAAGCTAAACGCAGGGCCACAGTCGGAATGTAACGTGCCAATTGTGTATGTCCCGATGAAGACTCGCAAATCCTTTATAATGGTTTGAGCGTCAGGCGAGCGCTGAGGCCAAACCCATAGAAATCTAGACCATGAATCCACTGCCACCAAGATGTACTTGTAAGCCACGTCTGAATTTAAGGGGCCACAGTGATCTAAATAGACACATGCGAGAGGTCTGTCTGAAATAAGTAATGGTGTTTGCGGTGCCCGTGCTACGGTGGAACCCTTCATCCGCTGGCAGAAGTCGCACTTTAAGATATAAGCCTTGGTTTGTTTGGACAAGCTTGGCCAACAGAATCGCCTCTTCAGTAATGAAATTGTAACAGTGACTCATGCATGTGCTGAGCCCAGACCCTCATGTGCAGCTAGAATTAAACCTAATCTGCGATCCATGTTTTGTATAACTCTATCCCCCAGTCCTGGAATTTGATCATACGGTGTGTTTTGCGCATCTAATTTATAGGAATATTTGAGTGAAAAGCCTTTTGGAACGGCAGAGCCGTTCTTTGAGGCATTGACAGCTATCAGTATGTCTCCGTCTATCCTTGTGTTAGAACGAGTGATTGCAGCAACGGCAGCAGTTCGCACTGTTGCCTTGGCGGCTTCATCACTGAGTGAATTCCCTTCAACGTGTACGCCAAAACGGTGATGACTCAAGGTGTGAATAACTTGAGCCCGTGGCAGGCATGCTTTCAGCTATGCAACTTGTTCCCATAACAATTTATGTTTAATTGTGCAACCCGTGGAATCTCTAAACCCATTTTGGCCCCAGTAATGAAGATATTCTTTATAGGACTGCACAGAGTAAAACGAATTGCACACTATCAGTGTGGGGAATTCCAGATCCTTATACTGTAGTACTAGTATCAGGGCTTTCATCTCTGCCAACTGTGCTCTACAATCTCCTACAGATTGGGTAGTCGTATTGCTGTGATGGAATTTACCCTCCTGCATACGTCCTTTCACTATAGCACATGCTGCGCTATACTGTTGTTTACTTCCAATGGCAGGCTGAGCAGATCCCTCAGAATAAATGATGTACTCATATTTCTCTAGAGCCAAGATTTTATTCGGGAGAGGGTATTCTTATTCCCACTGCAGGAACGCTTGTGTTTTTAATGTAGAATCGTATTTGTAATCTACATCTGTTACAGTGAGAGAATTAGCCCATTGTATCCATTGCGGATCCAGTGCTTTTGCATTTGGAATGCTCGCTTTGGTAACAGCTTCTAAAGTTGGTACCGAGGTTACAACAATTATGCGTTTCCCCTGTGCTAGTGCTCTTTCTCTCACTACAGCAGTCTGTACTGAGGTCAATATTTTTTCAGTTGCCGCAATTCGCATTTCAGCATTTGTGTATAAATGTGACTTGTATGCAATTGTGACTGTCTCACCTTCATTGAAAGTGAGATATATATATCCTGATAAACCCGGGACCATCCGGATCACCAAGCTGGTGGTATTCACATGTGTGTGCAAATGTTTTGATGCTTTCATGCCAGCCTGAACTGAACGGAGAGTATCTGTGTGTTGCTGTGTCCACTGATGTGCTTTGAAATCAGGTCTGATTAAGTTGTAGAAAAGTTTACTTTCTCTGCATAATCTAGAATGTATGTTCTGCGAAAATTTAGAAATCCTAATATGGATTGCAAACTTTTGAGAGTCTTTGGAGGTTGGAGCAGCGAATCCCACAATTATGTTATTCACCCTGAACAAGTGTTCAAGTAATTCATCACCCATCAGATGGATATCATCTACATAAGACACTGTCATGCAATACCACCACGGTGTTAATAAATACCAAGTGGTTCTCATAGAATCCACAGGAGCAAAGATGGTCCACAAGTCTCTCAAAAAGGAATGTCTGTGTGGTCTCTACAATGTAACTAGAACAAACAATTTCTCAAGGGGAGCCAGAAGGAAGCAGAAATCTAGGAAGACCACCACAGTTGTAGAAGAGGTAAAATCCTGATGTGTCTTCCTCACACAGAAGGATCCCAGACACAGTGTGGATCAAGCCAACGGTGTATCTGTGCACAATGTACTCTAATGCAGGGAGAGAGCAAGCAAGGAAAAAGAGAAGAGTAAGAAAGAATCCTGTACTTCTCTATCACACAATGCTCAGCAACAGTGAATGCTATACATTCTTTGTGCCACAAAAAACAATATAATCCACTCACCAAGCATTTCTGCTTTAAACTCATAAGATGAAAAGCGAAAATGAAAAGAAGGCAGCTCCATAAACAGATATTAATAATATAGCATAGCCCTGCCAGGACTATTCTGTAAAGTCAAAATGTCATGAACATAGTGTGGCTCCATAACACCAAATAAACATATGAGCTCTGTTATTTGTGGTAACAGCAAAATAAATTAAACTTGGGCCAAGTGAAGTCTTTACTGGCTTAATCTCACCGCATTAAAAAGGCAAAGTCCAGCGCTGCGGTGGAGAAATGCACCAGATCAATTGTCCCAGCATGAGCTGTGCCTAGAAGAACACTGTTGAGCGGTCACGCTCGTTAAATAAACACAATCACCAGCTGTGAGGCAACGGCCTCTCTCCTGTGCTGGTATTCAGGAAACATAGCTCCAGGGGATTCAGGTGAGCATTCACGCTCATAACTTCAAAGAAGGTGAATAACTCATGTGAGAGGCAATGGCCTCTCTGCTGTGCTGAGAAGGGAAGGGAACGAATGCAGGCAGCGTGTCAGATGGACGCGGTTGAAGGGGCTCAGCAGGAAGCGGCAGCGGAAACCAAGTCTCGCTTCGAAGGGATTCCTGCTTGACGAAGCAGGAAGGGTGTGGTCCTCCAAGCCCTGAAAGGAATTGAAATCAAGCAGTGTGTTGTTCATCACGGCTGCTCTTATACGTGCAGCAGGCTCCTCCTTGGCACACCTGCAGCCCATTAAATCCGTTACCAAGGAGTTTCTTAAGGCGTCCAGGAAATACATGAAACAAAGTGCCAGCTGACTTTAAAGGGACTCAAAGAAATGCAAGTTGACACATGTTTTAAAGCAACCTCATCTACGCCTATTGCTTTTCCTAGGTGTGGGGCGGTGTGGGGACTGTAAGCTTGCAGGAAGCCTGGGCTGTGACAGACACAGCCTCCTCATCGCTTGTTTGTAATATTTCTGACACTCTTGCCGAGAATAGCCCCAGGCTGTTCTTATACCCCTGAGGCAAATGACAAAAACTTTGCTGAGTGCCTAGGGCAGAGAATGCTGTCAAATATCAGCTGTCTGGAGCTATATTGTGGCAGAAGAATCCATTTGAGATATCTAGTGTCGTTGTGTATTTCTTCTGCATAATGTTATTCATTAATGCAGCACTGTGTGCATTTTGAACTGCAAATGTTCACGTGCATGTGTTTAAAAGTCGATAATCTAAAACTAGACGATATGTGTTGTCAGGTTTCATTACTGGAAACAAAGGATTATTCACCAGGGAGGTGCAAGGCTCAATTACACCTTGGTATTCAAGTCGGTCTAAGATTTCTTTGACTTGTCTTTTTGCATAATTTTTAATAGTGTATTGTCTCTGTGGGTTTGGAGTATATTATAATGGGATTTCGTGGTGAGTAGACTCCACGCCCCACCATACATTGTTTCGGATAATGCCGGAGCTAGCGCTAGCGCCCACTCCTGTGCGTATGAATGTTTTAATGATTCTGGAACCAGGTCGGAGAAAGCAGGCAAAATGACGCTTTCCCCTTTTGGGCAATCCATCACAAACTCCGGTGGCCAATCTTTTTCTATTAGCAGTATGTCATATCCATATGTTAAGTTCTCCCAAAAGAGACCTTTAACCTTTCGTAAGATGACCCCCTCTATTTGGAGCATAATTTTGTGTAATCAATGTGGGACACTAACTCTTGTATCAGGTGTTTCTACCGTAATGTGCTCATTCAATACTGCTGTCACCAGAAAATCTGTTAGGTTCTGGTGAGCTATTGTTACTTTTGCCGCGCTGTCTAGCATCATCAGAGCCCATTCCCCATTCAGAAGCTGAGTCCTCAGTAACCTGGGCATGTCTAATTTTTAAGCCAGCTAATTTCTTCTTTTTGAATTGAGGTTTCACTTTAGGTTGGTCTTCCTGTTTAATAATATAATCTGAATTTCGATGTGTTTCCCTTTTTGTCTTCAGACGGTCTTCTTGCTTTTGTTCTGATCGGCCGTCCCTCTCTGAATTTTTTGATGAAACCTGAAAGGAACGTGTATCAGTGTCCTGATACCTGTCAGGTTTCCTAATGTTATCACGATACCTAAGGTTGTACCTCTTTTCCGAGGACTCCCGTTGGGGAGACCCACCCCTTGATCGTGAATTCTTTTCTGAATTGATGCTTTTACAACTTTTATTTCCCCATTTCTTTTTAGAAGAAGCGGGTGCATGCTTTGAGTTGTCCTTGTCGGGACTACCCACCATTTGTGGCTTCCCTGCTTTGGTTCCCAAATTATCTCTACCTAATGCAGCATAGGATTCTTCAAGAATTTTTGGTAATTCTAGCTCCTTATTTATAGGTGCTATTTCCCTTAGGCGGCTGTGTATGGCTACTGCTGCTGCCTCCCCCTTTATGTTGCTCAGCATTATTGCAGAGATTTGGGCAAAATTACCCATCAGTTTCATTCCCAAGTCCAGGGCAGGACCTGCCCCGTACTCATTCTGTATTTGTTTTATTACTTCTGGAATGACTGCTATGGAAGGGGTACCGTGTAGTCTAATGTATACTACAGCAAAGATTGTTACCCAAGTAGTACAATTCTGGATCAAGGGAACCATCCCCATTGGCAAGCAAATGGTTAGCATTATTTGTTTTTCTTGTGGACCCATATGAGGAAATACTGCTTCCAGCTGTGCAATTATTTGTGCTATCCGGAATTGAATTTGCTCTCGTTTGGATGGAATTGTCCCTATTACTGATTTCAGTGTCTGTGGGTTCATTGTAGGTGTGGTATGATCTGGACCAGCAGGAGTATTTCTCGCTGGTTGGACTGTTAACGAACTAGACAATGTGTCTGAATAGCCTGACTATGTCTTTGTATATTGCACTGACTTCATCCACTGGTAGTGTATCTATCTCTGGATGTGGAGTGTATGTCGCTAAGACCGGCCAGGTCGCTCCTTCTATACTGATCGTACTGAGTCTCACGACAAATGTTATGTGTGGGAGGGCGCCTTTAAACCAGTTTCTGTGTTGCTGGTAAGTTAACGGGACTTCAATGTCATTGTATGGAATGTATTCTTCTGGTGGTTCAACTACAATGTATGAGTGGAAAAATGTAGTCTGTGGATCTGCAGGTGGGAACTGAACCCAAGAATAGAATACCTCTGATCCGAACACCTTGTGTGCCTCAATCACGAAGGTAACGCAGTCACCTGTTGCTGGTACGCCGTGTCCCAACAGCATTATAGTTACTGCTTGTCTGCAATTCTCTATGATGTTAAGAGCGTTTGCAAAATCTTCTTCCCCATTCCCTGAACCACTACTCGTGGACTCAGTCATTTTTAAATGGAGAAGAACAAATGTTTTTAGAAATTTTAGGGTTTTGCACAATGTGGGAACCTTTTACCCTTACAAGCTTGTTAAACCTTCAGCCAATTCACAGAGTATATCTGCTCAGCTGAGACGGATTTCCTTTCCCACTTCAGACGTCTCTGAAAAAGTGTGAATAGGGCTTTCTGAGACTGAACTACTCAGATTTTAACTGTTAATATAAGAACCAAACCAACGTTGGTGGCGCCATGTCATGTAGTTCCTAGGAATCCCCTCGACCTGCGCGATTTCAATGACCTAAACTGAGGGCTTGGTGTCCCAACCGCTTCTGGATACCCCCACAGGATATGTCAGCTGTTAGACCAGCTAGCTCTAAGGTGCCACTACCACCCCCTGTATTCTACAGCGGTGTGGGTAGTTTCTGGCAACCACTGAACATGACAACCCTGATTCCTCAGGGATCGTGGAAAACAGTACAGTACATTTCCCTCAGACACTCGTGCTTGCTTTCTCTCAGAAAATACACATGATGGCGATTAGGACATTTCAATAAGTATTTATTGGTCCAGCGACAGCCTTGTGTAAAACATATGTGCTGCGACAATCAGGAGACAGAAGCATACGAAAGAGATTGCAAGTACCAAGATAGTAAATAGTAGATGCATTTCTACCATAGTGCTAATAAGATGAACATAAGCAGTTCAGATAAAAATAGCAGCACTTGCATATTCCTAAAATGCGCGCCCTAAGTAATTTGCCTAAATGTACCTAGCCTAGATCTGTATGTGTAGCATGTATAGGTATGTGTGTAGCCAGAAACCCCTAGGGAAGAACCAGCCCCCTCACCTGATGGTTGAGAATGAAGGACCCCGTCTCTGCTTCGAGGATGACACCCCCCAAGGGATGTCAGACCACTGCGTGTCGAAACATTCAGCATGTAGGACCCCGTGTCAGCTTGAAAGGAATTTTCCTCTAATTTGAAGTTGGAGTTAGGGTCTTTTATACTAGAGTGATCACTCCAGGGTTTCTTCTAGAATTGATGTGTTTTGATAACAGCCATAAATCGTTTGGAAACAATCATGAATATTTTTCCAAACAAATGTGATCATGCATAGCTGGCTGTTGGCCAAGGATGAAAAAAGTGGTGACCCTCATACAGAATAATTATACCGTGCCTGAGGGCATGTTTATGTACGTCAGGTACAGGGATTATGATAGAATACCGAGAGCCTGGTGTTGAAGAGACAGGAGCAAGCTACTAGGTAAATGGTCACCTGTTTAGAATCGTTATTGTCGTGTGGATGTGACAAAGTATGTAAAATGGGGTATGCATGACCGGACTATCCTAAAAGACATGACATTGTCACACCTCATTGCATGCTAATCCAATTAGTTCCATAGACTACTACTCCCGGAGTGCATGGGTTCTTAAATGCAAGCCCAGCTCTGGATTCATGGTGCTGTGTCAACACGGGGCAATTTGACAACTCCACCCAGTGGCAGTGGCTAGTCTTTTCATCACATCTCCGCATGCCATTGATGGGGCTCGTGAGCGCTCTCCAGGAACGTTATTTGCCTTGTGGATCATTGCCAAGAAGTGAGCTGGAATGCTGCACAAAGGTGCGCAAAGTTCACATGTGATAATGAAGTTTCAGTGCTGATGAGGAGCAAAGAAAAGGAACAGAGCCAGACTGAGAGAAACAACTGTTTACTAGGTGAGGAGTGGATTGCTGGTGAAACCCCAGTGTCACCACATTATAATAGCTATAGTGCTGTTTAAAAATAACATTATGTATTTGGCCCTGGAAGCGCCCTTGCAGGCTTTAATAAAATACGAGCACTACAATGTAATCATCGCAGGAGATTTTAATTTGAGAGGTTTGGAATGTGCCCCGGGAAAACTAATTAAAGGGCACAAGGCAAGCCCACTGCACTGTCTTCTTAATAATGTCAAACTCTACTCTACCCACTTCCTGATGAAACTACGTTCACCCTCATGGTGCTCTAAACCATCGTTTTGGAATATATCCACTATAGACTACATCTTAATCAATGAAAAAACAGCGGACAGGCTGGAAGAATTCCAGGTCGATGATAGAGGAGAAAGTGACCACAGGCCACAATGCGCAAGATTTAACTTAGGAACGGAAGCAGCAGAGCTTCTGAAAATGTTGGGAGAAACCACAGGGGACGAACGTTTCAGAGCCATTAGAAGAATAAAATGGACAACATCTCTCGAAGGGAAAATGCAGGAGTGGGCAGCAATGTGGCAGGCCCGTGGTCCATGGGAGACCGAATCAGAGGTGACCAGTCTCTGGGAAGAACTGACAGAAGACCTATGACGGAAGCTGGGCAAAAATCATTGCAAGAAAACGTTCTGTCTCAAGGCCAATTCTTTAAAGAACCCACAGCCATCGAAGTGCCTGAGACAATGCAAAGGAGTGCTAATGAAGGCACTTAGAAGTAGGAAGAAAGGAGGAACATCGGCAGAGGGGGCCTCTAGAGCTGCATTGAGAGCCGCCCTTAGGAGAAAAGTAGGTGAGCAAAAGAGGAAAGAGATGGAACAAAAATGGATCACGGTATTTGCCCTGCTAAAGGAAAAGAACAACGCTAAATTATGGAGGTACATCAACCGTCTGAGCTCCCAACCCAGGAGCAAGGAGAACGACATTGCAAGCAACGAGTGGGAAGAATACGTAAGGGGACTATATACCAGAGGTACACCAGCTACAGAGCAAGCCACACTGAAGAACATCCGGGGAGTAGGCACCCAGATAGCCACTCTTCCCAAGCACCCAGACGAAGCAGGACAAATGAAGCTCGAGGGCGCAGGTTTTACGAAAGCTGAAATAACGTTGGAGATCAGGAAAATGAGGAATGACAGGGCGCCAGGCCCAAACGGCATTCCAGCCATGGTCTTTAAAACAGCTCCCACGCTTTTCTCCACTGTCCTCACCTCCCGATACAACTTTTCATATGCAACGGCAGTAATTCCACACTCATGGAAAGGATCCATCCTCTTCCCTATTCACAAGAAAGGCGACCACTCCAACCCTGCAAACTTTAGGCTAGTGGCCTTGCTGGATGTAGAAGCCAAAGCTTTTGCTAAACTACTACTGAGAGATCTAGAGGATTGGGTTAATAACAACGACATACTCCCATTCTACCAGACTGGCTTCAGGAAAAATAGCGCAACAACAGATAACATCATGGCCCTGGCCTACCTCTCAAAACGTGCTGTGAAAGTCAGGCACCCACCGCTGTTCTGCTGTTTCATTGACTACAGCACGGCTTTTGATAGAGTTGATAGGGGCAAACTCTGGAGAAAACTGTCATCCTGGGGGGTACCTCCTAAGCTACTGATGGCCATCATATCCCTTCACGAGGAGACTTGGGTACAAGTCAAGATAAGCCCCACAGCTCTATCAGCAAAAGTTGAAACCAACAACGGATTGAAGCAGGGTTGCGTCCTGGCCCCCCTACTATTCAACCTCTATACAGCAGACATGGGGGCAGCCCTGAAAGAGGCAAGTCTAGTTCCACCGAGACTGGGCAAGGCGAGAATGGCAATCCTACAGTACGCAGATGATACCGTAGTGATGGACCATACAAGGGTAGGTCTCCAAAGAGCCCTTAAAGAGTTGAGGAAGTACAACAAGGAAAATCACCTGACAGTTGATCAAGGTAAAACGAAGATAATGATATTTGGCAGATACTCGCACAAAAAACAAGCGGTCTGGAAGATGGGAGACCACCAAATAGGGACCACCGCAGCTTACAACTATCTCGGAGTTTGGCTAAACGAGAGGGCAACATCGGCAGCTCATATAAAACATCTAACTGCTAAAATCAACAGAGTAATTTTTTCAATAAGACGACTAAGCAAACGCCTGACCAGCCCCACACCCGAACCCATGCTGAAGGTCCTTAGGGCAAAATTAATCCCAGCCATCAACTACGGGCACCTGGCATTTCCGGGAGCTTTAGACAAAGTTATAGCAGCAGCGCAGGTCAAAGCCCACAAGATCGTGCTGCAAGTTCCCATGAATGCTAGGAACACGAGATTACGGCTGGAACTAGGGCTCGCCAAGGAGACCTAATAAAGTATTATATTGGAGTCCTTAAAGCACCGCACAACTCTCTAAAACATCATTTGGCAACAATCTTCAAAGAAGAGGTCTCTCCCTGGCACACCAAGCTGGGTAAAGCAATAGAGACCCTAAACATAGATCGAAACAGTTTGCCGCTAATAGAAATCCCGCACAAGGCCTGGTTGAACACCATGAGACGGCAGGTCCGCTCCATTTCTTATAAATTGGATTTAACTGCACTCGGACACAACACCTATACGAAGGCACTGGATGAATCTTACATCCTGGGGAAGTCCAACCATACCTAACGGAAGCATTAGGGGCCCAGGCCAGTAAGAAAATCCTTTTTATGAGGCTAACGGCCCTCAGAATTTGGGACTATAATCCTGCATGGGCACGAACAGATGGAGCCGTTTCATGTCGCCTATGCAACTACCAACGGAAATCTTGGCTTCATTTACTGTGCTGTTGTCCAAAGCTCATCAACGAACGACAGAGGCTGTTTCGTCCCATTTTAAGAGCCCTTGGCATCAGAACCTGCAAGGAGGCATCAGATTGGTGCTTCTCGGAAACAAAAACACACCACCTTGCAAGAGCGGCAAAATTTATTTATCAGATTGGTCAAGCTCTTGACGCTATAAAGTAAAAAAAGGACTGTCCTTAAGCTCTCAAAATCAGAGTTGATAAATGCGCCAACAAATGGTTTCTGCAAACAAAAATGGGCAAAGAAGACCTCGCCCGCTACTTCAAGTGCTCTGTCAGGCACCCTGCCTCATCAAAATTAAGTACCCGGATAGAAAGCTGAAAGGTCCCTGCAACACAAGACTGACTTTTGGAACGGGGTTTTTAATTTCACAGGAGGCACCGGGAGGGGGTGGAAAGGGTGGGTGGGTAAGGGGGTGGGGTTCTAATTTTAGCTTTTTACTGTAATGATTTTAACTAACGGTTAATAATAAATCAATCAATCAAACCCTTGCAGGCTGATGGGAAAATCTCTATTACTGTTGGCAATGTTTGTGTCCCCTGCCCCCGCTTGCTCCCCCGCTCCATAGCTGCATGTCTGCTGCCAGTTTTCAGGCCTGTACACAACGTTACTCAAACGTTTCAGCAGTATCTGAGTGCTGCAGCTGTGTCTCTGCTCCCAGTGGTAATTCCTCATTCTTAGTCCTCTAGACAGTGGTGCTAGCAGCTTCTCTGGTCCTGTCAGAAATTCTTCATTCTAAGTCCTCTAGACAGTGCTGCTGCTGTGTCTCTGTTCCCAGTGGAAATTCCTCATTCTTACGCCTCTAGACAGAGGTGCTAACTGCTTCTTTGGTCCCAGTGGTAATTCCCCATTCTTAGTGCTCTAGACAGTGCTGCAGCTGCTTCTCTGGTCCCAGTGTTAGTTCCTCATTATAAGGCCTCTAGACAGTGATGCAGCTGCTTCTGTGGTTCCATCGTTAATTCCTCATTCTAAGACCTTTAGACAGTGCTGCAGCTGTGTCTCTGTTCATACATCCACTACACTCCAAACCAAAACACAGAGGTAAAAGGCATTATCATTTACAACACCAATAGCTCTGACTCTAAAAAATACGAGACCTATTGCATTGCTAATGCTTGTTTTATTGTATCCATCTAATGGCCAGTGTTACAGTATTTTGCGGTAGTTCACTGTTCATGCAGCCTCCTATCCAATCATCCCTGAAAGTTGCAAAACCAGAATTTGTTAAAGGACAACATAAACAAAGTATGAGATTTTTCATACTAATGTGAGCATTTGGGGGCGAATGCCTCCTCAAAATAAAGCAATTCAAATCTACCCTTGTCAGTGCATAAATATATCTTGTATGCAAGACTAATTGTTTTCTCGCGTTTAACAATTACACATGCACCATTTATGCAAATCACGATGTTCTTAAAAGCTTCACGCTGTGTTTCTGCTTTAGAACTAAAATAAAGGGTCTATTCTAATCTATGAAAGAGAAAGAGTTTATTTTGGTTGGCGCTCCTCTGTCAGAGAAAAAAAAAAGAGAAATAAGGATTGGCTGCTGGTATAGGTATGCTTCTCCCACGCTCGAAAAAATTCTATGTTGTAATTTTACTCTGCCTGGTTTAGTTTTAGAAACGTTGTGGCATAAGAGCACAGTGTTTATTGGTAAGATCATCAAAAGGATACCTACTTCCCCTCTTTCCAGAGCAACTCAGAATAAAAGAACTTCATCCAACAACCTCCAATTCCATATTCCATAGAATGTACAGAGATCGAAATAGGGGAGATATGACAGTGCGAAATATGTCAGTAGGAAATATTAACTAATGTATAAAGACAATACCCAACACATATCCCTCCCTTACAATGTTAACAAAAAACAATAACACATTTAAATAACATAACTTAGCAAAAACAAATTGAGCAATTGATAATGACAAAGCCGGTTCTACAAATATAGGGGCATATTTACTAATATTCCATGCAGCACAGCAAAAGATGTTGCGTGAAAGGGAGAGCGCAGAACAGCGCCATATTTTAAAAGATATGGGGCCCCATGCATCCTCCGAAAATCGGGTCGCAAACGGGCTGATTCGCAGAATCTGCCCCTTTGCGACCTGTATTTTTGCATTTGGGATGCATCATCCCAAATGCAAAATTCGCAATTTAAGGAATCTCTAAATTGCGATTACTTAAATTGCGATTGCATTTAAGGAATCGCAAATTGAGATTCCTTAAATGCAATGCAACAAAGTAAACAAATTAGCGATATCGCTACTAGGGAGTGCAATTTACCATGAAGTTGAACTTCATGGTAAATTGCAAAACTTTGAGAAATGCACTAAAGTGCATTTTTCAAAGTTGAAGGTTACACACACACATGTCCTTGGGACATGTGTGTGCGCAACATAAGTGCACGGATCAATTTCAGGGGTGCAACAGGGTGTCCTTTTGACACCCCTGCACCCTTGAAATTGCATGCGCAATTTGCGAGTACCTATTGGTACTCGCAAATAGCGCTCGCAATTTCCCATTCATTCCTATGGGCCTGTAGGCCCATAGGAATGAATGGGAAGCCATTCCTTATTTGCGAGTCGCAATTTGCGAGTCGCAAATAAGGAATGTGAAGGAATCGCTATTATTATAGTGATTCCTACATGCATAGGATTTTGCGAATCCTTAATTGCGAATCCTTAATATTCGCTATTAAGGACTCGCAAAATCCTAGCTTGATGCATGTGCCAGATGGTACAGTTCTGGTCTCTCCTAGCACTGGCGCACTTGTGGCAGCCTAACACCAATGCAGGCTCCAATGCCGGCACCCTTGCTTCATGGCGCAAAGGTGTCTGCATTGTGGTCAGGTTAAGATTTGGACAGGAAGGGACTTCTTGCAAAGAAAAAATAAAAAGGAGAAATAATGATATTTCTATGCATTTCACCAGCCTTACGTAGGCACACCATTTTCGTACAAAGCCAAAATTACAAGTCTTTGTAAATAAGGGTTTGCATCAATACGCTTGGATGGATGCATGGGAACACCAATGCACCACCCATGTAATGGCTACATAATGCAAGGCAATGCAAGGCAACTTCTTCCAACCCCATTCAAACCCCTTTTCCAAAATCACCAATAGTTTGTTCTTGTTCTACATCCTGCCATCACTCAATAGCACCACACATCCGTTCAGTCTGATCACTTTCTTGCATGTACCAAAGTGCGAATTGCTCTTACTTATGTGACGCGTTACACCAATCTCTTAATGCCATTTTTCCACTTCACTTAGTTGTCCTTTTAATTTGTCTTGCACAGCACGCCTCACATCCAACATGCACACCAACTTTTCCGCACACCACTCCTTCCGCCCCATCCATTCCTTATTCAAACTTGACCCTGCCTCTCTCCTTCTGAGTAGCAAAAATGGTGAGGCATAGTGACATATGGTGTCATTTTCATGTCCCAGAAAATCCCCCTTACTTGTCTTTTCCATTCTATTGTTATGGTATGTTACTAGTTTTTATTTGGCACATGTAGACCAGGTCGGTTTCTTGATGCTACGTAACAGAAGAAAACACTCTACTGACGGCAATTAGTCATAGGCTTGTCTGAGGAGCCAAGTCTTCAGGAGTTGTCTGAATCTCATATAGCTGGGCGTGGATCTAATCTCAGGTAGGAGGGAGTTCCAGATGAGGAGAGCGAGAACAGAGAATCTGGAACCCCCAGTCTCTTTTTTTTAATGTGGTGAATATAAGGACATTCATGTGGGTGGACTTTAGGTTGCGATTGGGTGTATATTTTTTTATTCTAGATGATATAAAGGCTCAGCTTCTGCCGTGAAGGGATTTTAAAATGATACAGCCGGTCTTGAAGATAGTTCGTTGTTCTACCGGTAGCCAATGTAGATTACTTATCAGGCAGGTGATGTGGCAGTGTCTGGGCTGTTGAAAAATTGGCCTGGCTACCTGGTTTTGTGCCTTTTGAAAGGGCAAGATGGAGAGAGTTCACATTGTCAATCCTTGAGATGGCTAAGGCAATAATGACCTGAACCAGGGCTTCAAAGGTGAGGAATTTACCAATCTTCTTGATTTTGCACAGCTGTAAAAAACAGATGTTACTGCTCCTTATTGTGGTTTCATGAACAAAGTATCGTCAATGAGAACTTCAAGACTTTTTACAGAGTTCTAGGGCTGAGGGGTACCCATTGTGGGGGGCCAGAAAGAAGAATTCCACAGATCATGCTTATTTTGAGTTGTGACAATTTCTGTCTTGTCAGAATGTAATTTTAGTTGATTGCTGCTCATCCAATCTCGGATGAAAAGCATAGTTCAATATCTATATGGCCCCGTTAGCAAAGATTGCAGAACACTTTGGCTTTGAGATTATATCTTATGCTGATGACACCCAGCTAATGTTTACTCTAGGCCAAGAACTGATAACAGCAAAAAAGTGTTTTGCAGCAGGAATGCTAGCAATCTCCAACTGGATGACGGAGAACTGTCTTCAGCTAAATCCAGAGAAGACAGAGATCATGCTGCTGGGTAAAGCCTCCTCCATCTGGTCGGATGAATGGTGGCCACACCAACTGGGTACCGTTCCGGTGCCCAAACTAACTGTAAAGAATTTAGGCATAAAACTAGATCAAGCACTTACGATGAAAGATCAGATTGTGGCAACAACGAGCGCTTGCTTTTACAACCCTGTCTTCTGTGCAGAATCTTTCCTTTCCTCCCCATGACAGTTCGGAGAACGCTGACCCAGGCCATGGTGATTAGCAGACTGGATTATGGAAATGCTCTCCTAGCAGAAGTGAGTGAATCACTACTTTCCAAACTCCAGGTGGTCCAGAACACGGCGGCCAGGCTTACTCTGAACCGCCCTTCTGAAACTCCCTCAGTGCCCCTACTGAGGGAACTGCATTGGCTTCCAGTGAAGAAACACTCCTATTTCAAGATCTGCTGCATTACCTACAACACCTTAAAAGGCAAAGGTCTATTTTATCTTCAAAAAAAGTTAACGGCCTATGCCCCAAAGCGAAACCTTAGATCTAGCGACAAAGCCTTACTATGTGTCCCTTGTATCCGCCAAACACGCATGGGGGGCAAGGCCTTCTCATATCTCGCGCCAAAATACTGGAACAAACTTCCATTAACCCTGCAATCCATCCCCACATATGTAAATTTCAGGAAATTACTAAAAGCACACTAATTCCGATTTCATTTTGGTACGCACCTCCGGTCAGGATCCGAAACAGCACAGAGATGCCCCCGGGTGAGTCGAGCGCTATAGCAAATAATATTAACATAACATAGTATTTTGAAAGGCTTCCTTAGATTTGATGGAGTTATCAATAGTGAAGAGTAACTTCATATCGCCTGCATAATTATAGATTCTGACTTTCATTTCCTTTAAGGAATGCACTAAGGGACGAATATACAGGCTGAAGAGATGGGGGACAGGGAAGAGTCCTGAAGTACTCTACAAGTTAGTCAGACCTTGTAAGAGCAAAATGGAGATAGCTGGACTGATTGCGAGCAGTTCTTTAAAAAGATATAACGCAGGCAAGTGCTGAGTCCAATTAGAAAACTCTGTAGTGGGAGAGCAACATACTATCATAAGTCATTCACATGTCCATGGTTTTTTCAGTTGTAATCACTTAAGATCCAAGAAGCATAATTACATTCTTTCTTTGTGTTAAGAATCAGTCTCTAAGCGCTGGAATTTTTTTCACTTATCCTTCACTATAAACCAATTTCCAGTCCTTTTTGTCAGTCCCCACTAATGCTTTTTTATTCCTTATAGGAACTTCATCAGGGCAGCAAATATCTAATTTCCGAATTTCCATCTATCTAGTGCTCCTCAATTCCAACTAATTCAGAACATGCAATGTTCCTCCTATGTCAGGCAAAAACAAAATATTCCCGCTTTCCGTACAAGTGCCTAATCCAGTAGACCCACAGCCCTAACACGGCCAACCAAAAGCTCCTGGTCGACCATGTCAAAGTCCGCAGACAGGTTCATGAGGACCAGCGCTTGGGTGGTGACTCTGTGGACTTTTTCCATCTGAGAGGATGACCACTTCAGTTGAGTGGGCTGGATTAAATCCTGCCTGATGGGGGTCAAGGAAGTTAGATCCCTCTAGAAAGGTGCAGAAATGTCTGGCAACTTGTGGATCTAGCGCCTTTGCTAAGTATGGTAGCAATGAAATTGGCCGGTAGTTTTTCATGGTGAGTACGTTCTCACCGGCTTTCTTATGGAGCGGGACCACTATAGCCTCCTTAAAAGTGACAGGAATGCCACCTTGGCTCAGGCACTGGTTGAGGAGGGAGATGGCTAAGTCAGGAAAGTGTAAAAAAAACAGTTTTTAGGAATCTCGGAGGGCAGTTAACATTAGGGGATCCTGACTTGACTTTTGAAAGCAGGTCCATGTGGCAATCCTTGCTGAGTGCGGGAAGTTCTGACAGTGTGAACGGGTTTCTGTCATCCATGTGTATCACCTTGGAGAGGGAGCTAGCCGGTATGCTATATTTTGTCAACTTAGTCTCCTCTATAAAGAAGTTAAGGGTGTCTCAGGGGTTCTGAATGGGTAGGATAGGGATGGTCGACCTGTCAGGATTAGACAGTTCAGAAACTATGCTGAAGATTTCCTTTGACATATTCACAGAATGTAAGATTTTGTTAGAGAAAAAGGCAGATTTGACTTGCCTAATTCATTTTTTATATTCTTTAAAGTGTAGAGCGTAGAATTCCTTATTGTTGGATGAGTAATTAATCCGCCAGTTACGTTCTGCACAGCGGAGTGCAGTTTTAGCTGTTTTTGGATCAACAGAGAACCATTTGGAGACGTCCTGGCGCCTAGCCTGTTTGTATCGCCAGAGGGGAGCATGTATGTTGCTGGCTGCTATTAGCCAACTGGTGATTTCTTCCTCATGGCAATCTAAGCTGTCATATGAGTTTGGTGAGGTGATAGTAAGTGATTCACAGAAGGTGTTAAACTCTACCCGGACTAGTTTCTGGAAATGAATGCAGGACATAGGGAGGGTTTGAGCGGGTCAGGCCAATTAGTGAGAATTTAATTAACCGGTGATCGGACAATGTACAGGGTGACTGTGAGATTGGCCACTGATAGGTTGGTAGATAATACCTGGTCATCAATCAATCAGCCAATCATGATTTATAAACCGTGGCTAATCACCCGATAGGGTATACCTGCTCTAACATGGTCTAACGTGTGACCTTTATTATGGGTGGGTAAGACACGTTCAAAGTTTAGACTGCTAAGCAGGTCGGTTAGCTCTACTGATGATTGCCCACTGGCTTCCTCATTTGCCCATTCTATTCCACTCACCAGTCCCAACTGTGAATGCAAAAGAGAAAGTCAATTGCAAAATTCATCTTTCTAGGAACATACTCCAGTATATATTGGTACCCCAGTAATCTGTACTGCCTTCTGGCAATTAACTGAATTGTTTGAAAGCCACCTTCTGTACAGAGCACAACAATCAGGGTTGTGCAATCTGTCTGCAGGGTTACAATTGTGCCCCAAAAACAGGGTTTAAAAGACTACATGTACCCCTACATGGCAAATGCCTATTTTTCTTTTATAGAGTTTGTGGATTCCGCCACACATAAAGCTCTGGACACAAATGCCACAATCTCTTCCTTTCCATTATTTCTCTTCTGTAACAAGACAGCACCCAAACCATTACTGCTCATATCTGTCATGATTATGCATCCACTTTGCATTTCAAAAAGCTCAGAGGTAAAGTCTTAAATATACCTACCTTGATATGCTCAAACACCCTCTCACACTACTCATCACATAAAAATCCCCTAGTTCTTTTTCAGCATTTTGCAAAGAATTGTGCCTTTCCTTTTGTGGTGCAAATGCTGCTTGTCAGATCCCATTCAGGAGGTCAAGTGGCAAGCAAGGATTACTGGGCAACAACTGTGAGGTTCGAGGCCTTTTACCACTGCTGTCCCAGGGCCTGCCCTACTATGTGTCTGCAAACTGGTCCACAATACTCTCAGTAGCAGCAAGGGTGAGCAGTCACATACTTCTCAGGGAGGTAAGTGTGGGGGTTACTAAGCCTGAAGAATCAATACCATCCCCCCTCAGTGCAATCAGATCAATGTTCAGCCCAGTGCTAGTCTTTGTAGAAAAGACAAGTACTTTATTACACAGAAAATCTAGGCTTCCTTTACACAATCAATAAAGCACAAATACCTGATTCACAGGTGCAGGATTTGTGCTCTAGGGGATTCTGTCGAACAGCACTATATCTACACTTCATGGGTTCCCCTGTCTTTCGACTCCCCAGTTCAGCATTCAAGGTAGATTGTATACTTCCCCCTTTTGATCTAGTCTGAGCACTCAGTCTCTTGCGCATAGGTCTGTTGTGTCTCTCCTCAAGTTCTTAGTAGCAGCATGAGCCACTTTTGCCCTGTAGCAGGATCTAACTGGCAGCAGGAGCCTCCAGGCAGCACAGAGCAGCCTTCCCAGGAGCTGCACAGAACCAGCTGTGCAGCAGGCTGCTCATAGGGTAGCAGCAGGAGGGAAGATTTCTGAAGGGGGCATGCTCCATGCGGCAGGCTACAGATCACAGCTTACTGCAGAGCTCCGGTGCATAATTGATTCACAAGGCGGATTACTCTAAAGCTCTATTGAGTACTTTAGCACAGTTCTCCAGCATGGCAGGTGTCAGGTCATATCTTCGGAACATAGTGCCTTAAAGAGATGACCTTAATTCATCTAGAAGCTCTTCTAGGGCACCTCTCAGGCCGCTTAATCTTCCAAAGTGTCTCCAACCCAATAGCACACTTGGCAGTGCAGCAGTCATGCAGTCTACTTGTGGAACACATGGGCCACCAGCAAGCACTTATACCTACTTCAGCCAGACCTACCGCATCGCTTCCAATGTTTGACAGCTACAAAGGGGAGAAATAATGTAGGTCACACTGCTAGATCAGGCAGTACTATGAGTTCCTAAGTGCACTTGATTATCTAGTCCTTTGGTTGACCCCACACCAGGTTAAATTACAGCAGTCCCTTCCACAATTCCCTTCTCCCACAGGGTTGGTGCTTCCTTCCCTTGCACACAGATAAGATATTTTGGCATCCAGGACAATCCAGTAATTTGTACTTCAGATAGAATGCCATGAGATGCTATGTCTCCTCTGAGGAGTTGACTGTCAGTGCAACACCAGCCCTTGGCTGTATAGTAGTCCCTGACGAGTCTAGAAGAGACCACACCAATAAACAACGATAGGTTTTGAGCTCCCATCATTATACCGTTTTCACAGACAGATTATATATATTCTAGGTCTGCCTCCTTGGAACTGGTTTGGCCAGTTCCCTTTCATGTGTCCAGGTCAGGCCACGTTCAAAGCCTGGGCTTTGTCTGCAAGCATGCTGTGTCCAGCAGGACAGTCTCCGGGTTAAGTTCCCACCACAGAAATAAAAAGAGATGCAAGCAGGCTGCACCCAGCTTTTTGCCACCCCTCCTCACAGAGATCAGAAAGACAGACAAGAATCCATGCACCTTCAATGGGCTCCTTTCACTAAAAATCAGATACCACAAGCCCCTGCCATCTACCTAATCGCAGTGGCAGTGATACTCATTTACAGCACACTGTATCATGAAGGGTCCTGTCTCTCCTAAAGTAGGTCTGTCTCCTCTTTCCTCACCGTAGTGTCTGGTGCTCCTCGCTCTCATCTAAGAGATTCCAGCAATAAAAATGTGCTGTCTGGAGAAAGCAACCTTTCCTCCATCTTCAACTCTTTGTGTAGTGGTTTGTAAGGTCTGTGGGCATCCAAATAGAAATTGCAGGCCTGTATTAGTTGTTCATGGCACACTATCACGCCAAGCATTTATACACACGTACAACACATGGGATCTCATTCAGGATTTATGGCTCATCATGAGCAGCACCCGTTGATGTCTCACAGGTATAAGCCTGTCACTATAATTCAACAGTCATGGTGCATTGCCACCAATATGCAGCACACATGAAATCCATGACAGTTTGGGACAGGGTCCAGAACTTATCATTGTACAATGGCTGGGTCAAGGACAATGCATGCACTTCGTTTAGTGGCATGTCCCAAAATAAAAAAATAAACAAACAGGATCACTGGTATGCAGTTTGGGCACACAGTGAGGGGAAACAACTTTATATCATACAGGGGACATTCCTATCTCACCATGGCATAAAGCTCTGCCTAGGCCAAAATGATTGCAGCAGATCTCAGGTAGATGGTGGGGCCTCCATAGTGCCCTTGAACAATTTTACTTTTGGTCCCACTCCTTCTTTTGATCCATGATGGCCCAAATAATTGACCCTATTTTCAGCAAATTTACACTTTTTATTTTTCTGCTCTTTTAAACCAAAATATATTAAAATATTAAAGATGGCATTAAATCTCCAATCAGGCTGCACTTTGCAATTGCCATACACAGCAATGTCACCCCAGAAGAACACCACCCCTTCATGCCTTTTAACAAAATAACCATCACTCTCTGCAATATGGAAGATGCTGATGCCAAACCCAATGACATTGGCCTGTACAGCTAGGCAGAATCTGGCATGACAAAGGATATCAAATGGCAAGATTCCTGATGCAGTTTGATCTGGTGACATACCATTAAAATATCCAGAAAAGTAAAGATCTTTGGCAGTTTTAATATTACCAGCATATTGGATATGTTTGTCAGTGGCTGCTGATCCACATATGTGTACAGTGGAGGTCACATACGTTAAAAACACAATCTTAAAAAGCCATCAGGTTTGCAGGCCTTTGCCACAGGGTACAACCACTCCAAACATTCTTTTTTCTCTATAATTCCCAATTCCACTAGATTCTCTAATTTGAAGTCTTACATTTCCCTGAAACCTTAGGCTCTTGTTCTCCTTGCATGCATGATGCTGTAATTAATTGGGGGCATTAGTTAAAGGGGGTGATGGCTAACCTGAAGCAATAACCACAGTCCTTGTAAGGGTAAATCAGGAAAAGTACTACATTATCCAGAGCTCAAGCCCTTAGGAGCTAGTAGTAGTAATAACACAAGAAAAATCCCAAAACAATTTAGAAAAATTGAGTACATTTCAATAACTAATATTACACCGAAGTATAATAATCTAATAAGGGACACTAGAGAAATGAATCTTTAAAGTTTAACATTCCAAATAGCACCAAAGGTCCTAAAAAATTAACTGCTGTCAATTGGTAGTGGTCCCCTGGTTCCTGGGCACAATTTGAGACTGAACACGATGAAGCAATGGCTGGCTACAGAAACTAGGCTTGACCTAGTTGGAAGTTTTATCTTCGGACTTAATCTCTGAAATGAAAGTCAAAAATCTTCGAGGGGAAGGGCAGCAGGTTGTGATCGAGAAGGGCACCACGAGGTCCCAGTGAGTGTGTTGAGTTTTGATGGGAAAGGTCAGAGCAGAAGAAATTCAATTTGTGTGCACAAGAAAGGTCCCTCTCCTGCCTGGAGAAGATTTCTACTTTCAGACGTAATCACTTTTTTGGAGCTCAGATTCCTCCACCAGTTCAAGGATGCAGGGTGTAGCCAAAGAAGGCTCCACAAGGCCAAATAACTGTTCTGCGAGGTCCAGTGGAATCAGATTTGTTGCTGTGGAAAAGATCTGGGAGGGTGATACCTGAATCTTCAAGCCAGTGTCAACCCACCTTGGTCGGACTTGCTTGGCATATTTATTTCCAGTCCTCTGAAAGTCTTTGGAGCCACAAATGACTTAGTCCAGGTTTCTCATGATGTTAGCAGGAGAATGCTTTGACACAGTCCACGGTTCCAGGATCTCGAGACAGTACTTGTGGTTCAAGACTCACTCCATCAGAAGCCACTAGCATGGTCCAGAACATCCTTTGGAATTACTACTATGTGATTTGTTTCCTCACCCAACAAAAGCACCTTTTCCCCCTTCTTCTCTTTCTTGTTTTTCTTCTAATCCACCTTAAGTCAGAGTTGTACCCAATTTGTATGGGTTCCACCTTTATTTGCTGCATTATCCACACTTTTAGCCATCTGCCTCATGTTTAGTTCTGAGTATTCATTTCCACAGACTGTTTCCAATCTTCTTGTTGTTAGTTTTTTCAACTAGTTAAGCCCTAATAATTTCTTCTTTAAAATCCTGAAAATGACTTGTTGTGGCTAACTTCTGTAGGTAAAATGCCAACTCCTCAGTCACTATTGTCCTGCTAGTCTTTATGATCATAAAAAAGGGGGAACCTGACACCTGCTTAACCTCTGTGCTGTCTCTTTATAGCAACGGTCAAACCACAACTATTTTAGTTTGATCTGGTTATTTATTTACCCTTATCATTTGTTAGTATTTTATGCTTTTTTCACAGTAATTCAAATATATGAAAAGAATAACGCTTGTTCATTCCAAAGACATGAACAATTTACAAAAACATTCAAAGATTCAACAATATTCATAAACAACAAACATTAAAACATGTGACATCACTACATAAAACAAATGGCTAACATTACAATGCACCATATCATATTTCTAAACAAGCAAAACCTTAAGGCTACCACTCAGTCTGCCTCAAAGGAATGCTAAACACTGGGAACAATTACTACAAACAGGGGGAAATACTTATCATTTCATTTCCCTCTAATTAAATTAATGTTAATTCACAGCTCCTCGGTGTTGCAACACCGAGGAGCTGTGAATTAACATTAATTTGCAACACCGAGGAGCTGTGAATTAACATTAATTTAATTAGAGGGAAATGAAATGAAAAGTATTTCCCCCTGTTTGTAGTAAATTTTCCCAGTGTTTAGCATTCCTTTGAGGCAGACTGAGTGGTAGCCTTAAGGTTTTGCTTTGTTTAGAAATATGATATGGTGCATTGTAATGTTAGCCATTTGTTTTATGTAGTGATGTCACATGTTTTAATGTTTGTTGTTTATGAATATTGTTGAATCTTTGAATGTTTTTGTAAATTGTTCATGTCTTTGGAATGAACAAGCGTTATTCTTTTCATATATTTGAATTACTGTGAAAAAAAGCATAAAATACTAACGAATGATAAGGGTAAATAAATAACCAGATCAAACTAAAATAGTTGTGGTTTGACCGTTGCTATAAAGAGACAGCACAGAAGTTAAGCAGGTGGGGGCGTGACTTCGGAGCCAAGGAAGATGGCTGCTCTGGCGCGGAGCTCCGGAACGACGTGAGAAGTCGAGTCTCCTCCAGGCGTATTTTCTCCTTTTCCGGACCTCACAACCGCTGGCAGGACTGTATGCAGCCCAGCGCTACAATTTAAGCCCCATTTCAACATCCAGGGTGAGTGCTTTCCTCATTTTTCCTCGCATTTTCGGACGCGCTCGCATTCTTGCGACCGCCATTTTGTTTATCTACGAGGTGCCGCCGGAATCCTTTTCCTCACGCTTTGCGTACCTCAGTGTATCCCTCATGCTGCCTACATTATTTATAATGACTTTGCTGGTTTTTTCAACTTTACTCATGCCATTTGGTAAATGTTTATAAAAATTATGTTTCAATGAAGTAATTCTTCCTCATTTTTACTTCAGTATACACTTTTGAAGGCAATTAAGGGCAACACTATTTTTTCTTCCTCCTTTTTCTTGTCCTTCTGACCTTTTGGCATAAAGGTGGATTACTCTACTCACTTCACTATTCTCCCATAGGAGCTGCTGTTATCAGTATGGCAAGGCGCGCTCTACACGCAACTGTGCTAATCCTATGGACAGTAATTCAATGGCTGATTATAACCCTTTCAGTGTCCTACAAGAAAACATGGAAGATATTGAACCTAATCTTCCTAATACAAGTAATGCGACACCTACTATGCCTCGTAACAATTCCAAACAACCATCTAAAATTCCCTCTATTTCATCCGCTGTTTCATCTAAACGTGTCAAGAAGGACCCGCCGTCACCTACTAACTCTACAGCATCATTATCTATGGAATTACTTCTTCAAGAAATTTGCGCTCTCAAACCCTACATGGAGGAAACAAATATTCGTCTCCAAAAATTGAAGATAAATGGTCTCAAATGGAGCAACAAACTTTACACCTGACACAACGTGTTGACTCTGTCCAAGCTGTTACCAATCAGATTCCTCCTTTGCAGTTGGAGATTTCTCACCTAAAGCAACAGGTGGAAAATTTGGAAAACCGCAATAGGCGTAATAATTTACGCATTTATGGTCTTGTGGAGGGACTTGAAGGTTCAGATCCTCTCTCCTTTTTTCAAACCTTTCTCCCAACTCTTCTGGATCTTCCTGACTCTCTGAAATTAAACATCCAAAGAGCTGACCGCTTGGGGCAAATCCCAAAATCGGCATCCTCCTCCACTAAACCAAGAGGCGTCATTCTATATTTTTTAGAATATACAGACTTACTTAAAGTCCTGCATGCTGCCAGAGGTAAAGGGAAAATCTCCTGGCATGGTGCCAATCTCTTTTTTGCTCAAGACTATGCCAAAACAACTGCAGATCAACGGAAAAAGTTCTTAGACATGAGACCAGCTCTCTGTAATCTGAATGCTTGATATGGGTTGTTTCATCCTTGCCTTATGAAGGTGACTTTTAACAACAAAACCACTACCTACGAAGATCCAGCTGGTTTACAACAATTCTTGGACACCTACAAAGAAGAAAACATGGAAGTTCCTTCCTCATCGTTGTTTTGAGGCTATTTTTGTTGTTTCGTTGTTCTGTTATGAGTTTGTATTTTATGTTTCTTGATATAAGTTACTGTTACTGTTATGTATTGCATTTCCTGTAATCACTTCTTTCTTTTTTCTTTTATTAGATGCAGTTCAATGTGGTCCTCAGTTATGTGATCCCACTTTTCCGCCTGGATGATATCTCCCTTTTCCGTTTTCGTCTTGGAGTTTTCCCGCTTGACCGTACTGTTTTCCTTACGTGGTTCCACCATCCCCATGTTTCCGTGTATTTTTGTGGTATGTTCTTCTATTATTTTTTCTTCTCTTTTTGTTCTGTATCTATTTAACTCATATTTCCTTTATCTCCTTGTCTATTTGCTCCATCTTTTCCTTTCTCTTTATCTCCCTACCTTCCAGTCTTATTCCATTTGCCGGTCTCTCTTCTATCTCTTTAAATCATCTCATTTTTTATCTCATTTTAACTTTTATTCCTACTTTATATTCTTCTTTTTCTATACTTATCATTTCTCTACAAAATTCCTTCTAATTGATACTCTGACATGCGTTGTATCATTATATTCACATACTTGTAACTGTTTATATCAAAGTTTACGACTTAATCTATATACTTAGATGTCGCTAAAAATCATATCTTGGAACGTTAAAGGTTTGGGTTCTCCCATCAAACGTCAACGTGTTTTATCACATATTGCAGGTTTAAAAGGTGATGTTGTTTTATTGCAAGAAATTCATGTGACAAATACTGAAATAACCAAACTACGCCGCCACTGGGTAGACCATGTTTTTGCATCCCCAGGTTCAGGGAAACGTAATGGTGTAGCTATTCTTTGCCATAAAGGTTTAGATGTTCAACTTATACGGCAAGATAATGACTCTGAAGGTAGATGGGTTTCAGTGTCTTTATTGATTAACAAGATTCCTTTAACCATTTTTAATTTATACGCTCCCACTTACCAAGATAAGCTGTTCTGGCCTCAAATCCTTTCCACTTTGATGACTTATACTGATGAATATTTAATCTTTGGTGGTGATTGTAATATGGTTATGGATCCTTTTATAGATAGACGGTCCAATTCTAGACTCTCACCCTCTTCCACACACACTCAATTTACTTCTACTATATCTCAAAGGTCTCTTGTTGATTCTTGGAGACTATGTCGCCCTAATCTAAAAGAATACACTTATTACTCACCAGCACACTCATCTCAATCCGGGATAGATTATATTTTTATCTCCAAAGCCCTAACCCAACACATTTCCCAATCAGATATAGGCTCTATTTTAATTTCTGATGACGCCCGGTTTCTTTAAGTTTGGATTTCCCCCATCAAAGGGAACTAAGAGATGGAGATTCAATAATTCTCTCCTATTAGATTCTAAATTTACATCCGCCTTTCTTGATTTTGCAACCATTTTCTTTACAGAAAATGAATCCCCTCAATTATCTCCTCAACTTATTTGGGATACTTTTAAAGCTGCCTCTAGAGACATGGGGGCATATCAACAACGATTTTAGATAAACATCGCTAAGCGCGTTTAGCGATGTTTATCCTATTGCTGGATTTCATCGCCGTGATAGCGCTGTATTAACAACGCTTTTCACAACGGCGATAAGAAATCCAGCGATAGCAGGGGAAATCGCCGTTTTGCAGGGAACATAGCTGGTTTTCCAGCGATGTTCCCTGCAAAACGGCGAGTACTTCTGCTGATACGACCCTGTGGTCGTATCAGCATAATCCACCCCCTATGTCAAACATAGGTAAGTCAGGATTTTAGCAGACGTTAGATTTTGGCGAAAACGGCCGTTTTCGCCAAAATCTAACGTATGCTAAAATCCTGTGGGCTGCCTTGTAAATATCGCGATGTGAACATCAGCGATATTTGCAAGGTAGACCATCTGGGGTACGCCCAGTGACGCCCACTTTGCATCTCATTAGAGTTGCAAAGGGAGGCGTTGGGAAAAAGGGTGCTAACATGCGATTATGCATGTTTGCACCCTCTTGTTAATAGGGCGATAGTTTTATCTCCGCTTTTTTGGCTTTTAAAAGCCAAAAAAGCGGAGATAAAGCCCTTGTAGATATGCCCTTTCATTATTTCTTTTGTAGCTCAAAAGCGACGAGCATCCTCTCAATCAATACAGTTACTGGATACACAAATTAAAAAATTGGAACATTCCTACTATTTAACAAAAAATCAGTCTGATTTGAATGAACTTATCAAAGCCAAACTCTCTTTTAATAAACTCTCCACCGAATCTGCAAATTTATACCTACTTAAATCTAGTGCCAAATACTATAGCGCGCAAAATAAGTCTGGTAATCTTCTTGCTAATTATGTCAAGACTAGAAAAGCGTGCACTAAAATTGAATCTATCTTAAGCTCATCTAACACTACAGTCCATAAAAATGAAGATATTCTATTAGAATTCACTAACTTCTATCAAAAACTTTATACTCCTGAATCCCCTCCTCAACCGACTGCTATTTCACAGTATTTATCTTCCATTCCTCCACCCTCTTCTCATGATGTGGTTTTCTCTTCCTTGGAAGATGATATACAAATTAAAGATATTCTTAAAGCCATTCAATCTCTTAAAAAGGGAAAGCCCCTGGGCCCGATGGCTTTACAATAGAATTTTACACACATTTTTCTCTTTTTCTTCTTCCCAAATTACATCAGTTATTTTTATTCTGTATAGCATCCCAGAAATCTGAAGGTTCTTTTCAGGAAGCTTTGATCTGTCTTCTCCTAAAGAAAATAAAGATCACACATTATGTAAGAACTATAGACCCATTTCTTTAATTAATTTAGATTATAAGATATTTGCGAAAATTCTCGCCGTTCGTTTAGATAATATTCTACCAAAATTAATTGGAAAAGAGCAATGTGGTTTCATTAAGGGCCGTCATCTCTCTGACAATACTCGCCTCTTTTTTAATGTCCTTAGCAAATCTCATAAACAATCATTGGCAGTTTTGCGCTAGATGCTGAAAAAGCGTTCGATTGTGTTAATTGGCAATTTATTTTTTCAGCACTTGTTTGGTTCGATTTTGGCCCCAAGTTCCTTGCTTATGTCTCTTTACTTTATTCTTTTCCCAGGTCCTTTATTCTAGCCAATGGCCTTGTATCTTCCTCTTTTCCTCTTCACAGAGGAGTTCGACAAGGCTGTCTGCTTTCTCCAGTTTTATTTATTCTGGCATTGGAACCCTTTTTAACAAAAATTCGTTTGAATAATGCTATCACAGGTTTCCCATATGGTGATAAACATTTAAAACTCTCTGCATATGCGGATGACATTCTTTTATTTATTTCCAATCCACAAACCTCCATACCGACTTTCAGATCAGAAGTATCAGATTTTGCTTTAGTTTCAGGATACAAACAATGTTGATAAATGTGAAATCCTTCCTTTAAACAAACATTGCTTTCACGCTGATTTCTTGGCTTCTTCTTTTCATTGGAGCCCAACTAAGATCAAATACCTAGGTTTATGGTTCACCCCTTCTATTAAAGATACTGTTGCGTTAAATTAAAAAAATGTACAACTAATTTTGACTACTTCCACAACACGCTGGCTTCCCCTGTTTTTCTCTTGGTGGGGTAGATTAGACTCTATAAAAATGATGCTAGTTCCAATAATTTTGTTTTTCTTGTCTAATCTTCCAATCAATATTCCCAAATCCTGTTATAAAAATATCTACAGTATTCTTTCAAAATTTTTATGGCAGAACAAAACAGCTAGGATGTCTTTTTCCAAACTTAAACAACCCAAACACATGGGTGGAGTTAATTTTCCTGATTTCTCTTCTTATCATACCTCATTTTTTCTTAAACACTCTTCTTTTTTATTATCTGAGAATATGAATGACTCTACTCTTCAACCTTTGTGGGTAGACATTGAAAACTCCTTTTTCACCCCTTTACCTTTGAAGAATACGTTTCTTTATCCCATGCTCCAGCAAAATTATACCTCCCCATTCTTAAAATTGCCCGTAAGGTCTTTCAACCTCTCTTATTAGTTGGCCTAGATGAACGTACTCGATTTCTACAATCCCCAATCTGGTATAATAAACATATTAAACTTAAAAACAGAACTCTTTTTGGAAAGATTGGCTCGATTTTGGACTTAAATGGACTCATCAACTTTTTCATGATGGTATCTGTATCCCATTTTCCGTAAATCAATCTCGCTTTTCTCTACCTCTTTCTTACTTTTCCAAATATATGTCGTTGATTACAGCTGCTCAAGCTTCTTATAATGCTTTTATGCCCTCTCCTACTTTTACGGCTTCCTTCCCTATCACAATATCATCTTTACAAACCTCCACTTCGGCATCTCAAATATATAAGAAATGAAGGGATATCCCTATCACTCGTGATAAATCTAAGGTAGAATGTAATTGGGAATCTGATTTAGGTGAATCTTTTCCTATTTTAACATGGAACAAAATCTGGACTAAAATAAGGAAGTCTTCTAGAGCAGCAAACACCACTCAAACTTTATTTTTCATATATAATAGACTTCTGCTCACACCGGCTAAATTACATCATATAAATCCCACTATCCCCTCTACCTGTTGGTCTTGCCCTGCTCCTTCAGCAGATCTTAAACATATGCTATTTACTTGCCCATCTATCCATACATTCTGGATTAGAGTGTGGCAACAAATTAACAATATTTTCCATACTCATATCCCTTTCTCTTTTTCACACATTTTTCTAGGTAGCATCTCAGAGGTATGGACCTCCCACAATACTAATATCTGCATCATCAATTTACTCATAGCTGTAGCATTTCAACAGATTACCAAGTCATGGAAAAATACATAAGATGTTTCATTTCAAGCTTGGTGGTATGGAATTTGCTACAGCCATAGATTGGATAGGGCTTATGTCCATCCAATCACACTTGCTATTAAACGAGACATATTGTGGTTGCCTATTACTAATTTCCTAAATGTGTCTGCTCAAACCTTGCCCTTGCATAAACCTCGCAATGAAGAAGTATCCAAACCCCCTTGAGTTTAATAATTATTAACTTTTGTCTAATTTGTTTTCTCTTATGATCAAGACTAAGGGGCCGATTCCGATTCGGGTCGGAAAACATACCGACCGACTCGGTACGGGAATTTAGTCCGACCGACACGTACCGGCGCTGCCCGACCCGCGTAGTACGATGAAATGCATGTGAATCACGACCGACTCGTACGGAACACAAGCCGAACGACCGAACCGCACGGAAACAAGCTATCCGGCCGGGAAACCACGCGAATCGAACCGACCGACACACACCAGGAATGAACCCGACCGAAACGTACCCGCGAAATCCGACCCGCGCAGTACGATGCAATGCGTGGAAAAACAGACCGAGTCGCACAGAGCCCAAGCCGTACGACCGACACGCATACAAAACCCAGCCGAAGCAACCCAATACTCCGCGACCGACACGTACGCCGCACATGAAACCTAGCAGAAACACAGCGTGAACGACTCGGAGAAGCTCGGAAGAGACAACTGCAGCGTCCTACTCGGTCAGAAGAACGTCTTCTACATGCACAAAAAGTACAGAGGGAAAAATACTAAAAAAAAGGGCCAAACAAGCAATTACAAAGCCAATAAATACTGGGGGAAACATGGAACAAAGACCCACCCACAACTCCACCCATATAAAGGCCACAAATCCCTACCATGATCCTTTGCAAATTCAACTGACCTGCCAGCACAGAACACCATCAGACAGCAACCACAGACACACTCACAGCTCATCCATCACACGAGCCACACACCATTAGCACCTCAACAAATAGCACCCTCACATACACCCAGCAAAACCTACACTCACACACCCTCACTTGCACACACATACACATCAATCACCACCACCACCCATCACCATGCCCCCAAAGAAGAATCCAAAGTTCCTAGACAGTGAATTGGAAGTCCTGGTAGATGAGATCCTCAGGGTAGAGCCACAGTTGTTTGGTACATTGGTCCAACAGACCCCCATGTCGCAGAAAACCAAGATGTGGGAGAGGATCGTCGACAGGGTGAACGCACAATCACCATGTTTGCGCACAAAGGAAGACATCCAGAACAGGTGGTATGACGTGCGCAGGAGTGTCAAGGACCTACTAAAGAAGGATTACATCTTGAGTCAGCGCACCGGCAGTGGCCCTCCTGCCAAACCACTATACCTCAGGCCCTGGGTGGAGAAGGTGCGGGCCATCCTACCACCAGTGAGCGTATATGGACTATCAAACATCCCAGAGCCTGGTGAGTACACAACCAATATACACAATATTGTGTGACAATACACACACATCACTGTCAAGGGGATAGTCAAACCATGCACCCTTAGCAAAACCACAGCAACCAAAAGATAATCATACCAAGATGTGTATGTTAGTCAGACAAACACAATACCTGCCATCTCATAGTGATATGTAACAGTGTCATGACATGTACAAACCTAACAATAAATAGAGCAAGCCAGTGGCACAAATATAACAAACAAACACAGTCAGATATGTTGCCACCACCAGAACACCACCTCACAGGGAAGCTCACTGAAAGGAAGGAATTCTGGGTATGCTGGTGAAGTCAGTGTAGCCAATAGCATGATGGGAGTTGTAGTCACAGATATTGGTCACCCTCACAATTGGCCCATCAACACCACTTTGAACCATGCTCACATCACAGGGAGTGGAAAACAACTGACAAGATGGCTGACACTGGGTACTGCTGTGGGGAGCACAAGTCCCTGCTGGGAACTGGGCACCAACAAACAACAGGATCACACTGTCAGACATCTTGCCATTGCTGTCACACTCACAAACAGTGAAGTCCACTCAAAAGGAAGGAAGTATGGGCACGCTGGGAAGGGAGGTGTAGGCAATAGCATGATGGGAGTTGTAGTCACAGACATTGGTCACCCTCACAATTGGCCCATCAACACCACTCTGAACCATGCTCACATCACAGTGAGTGGAAAACAACTGACAAGATGGCTGAAACTGGGTACTGCTGTGTGGAGCACAAGGCCCTGCTGGGAACTGGGCACCAACAAACAACAGGATCACACTGTCAGCCATCTTGCCATTGCTGTCACACTCACACACAGTGAAGTCCACTCAAAAGGAAGGAAGTATGGGCATGCTGGGAAGGGGGGGTGTAGGCAATAGCATGATGGGAGTTGTAGTCACAGACATTGGTCACCCTCACAATTGGCCCATCAACACCACTCTGAAACATGCTCACATCACAGGGAGTGGAAAACAACTGACAAGATGGCTGAAACTGGGTACTGCTGTGTGGAGCACAAGGCCCTGCTGGGAACTGTGCACCAACAAACAACAGGATCACACTGTCAGCCATCTTGCCATTGCTGTCACACTCACACACAGTGAAATCCACTCAAAAGGAAGGAAGTATGGGCATGCTGGGAAGGGGGTGTAGGCAATAGCATGATGGGAGTGGTAGTCACAGATATTGGTCCCCCTCACAATTGGCCCATCAACACCACTCTGAACCATGCTCACATCACAGGGAGTTGAAAAGAACTGACAAGATGGCTGACACTGGGTACTGCTCTGGGGAGCACAAGGCCCTGCTGGGAACTGTGCACCAACCAACAGCAGGACACCACTGACTGACAACCTGAAAGCAAACTTGCACTCCCTGCAATGGAAGCACGTTCCATGGTGGGATATCTGGCTGGGTGGGAAGGAGGACTGTCAGCTCTGACCATAGTTACCAGCAGCTTCACTCACACACCCCCTTAACACAAACTCCACACAACTCACCTGGGAGAATGCATTGCCTCACACTCTAATTAAATATCCCACAAAGTACTACCACACTGGGTTATGCTGTGTGAAGCACAGGGACACTTTTGGGACTTGTAGCCAAACAAACGCCAGGACAACACTGTCAGCCATCCTGTCAGCACAGGCACACTACCCCACAGGGAAGCAGAGTCAAAAGGAAGGAAGTATGGGCATGCTGGGAAGAGGGTGTAGGCAATAGCATGATGGGAGTGGTAGTCACAGATATTGGTCACCCTCACAATTAGCCCATCAAAACCACTCTCAACCATGCTCACATCACAGGGAGTGGAAAACAACTGACAAGATGGCTGAAACTGGGTACTGCTGTGTGGAGCACAAGGCCCTGCTGGGAACTGTGCACCAACAAACAACAGGATCACACTGTCAGCCATCTTGCCATTGCTGTCACACTCACACACAGTGAAATCCACTCAAAAGGAAGGAAGTATGGGCATGCTGGGAAGGGGGTGTAGGCAATAGCATGATGGGAGTGGTAGTCACAGATATTGGTCCCCTTCACAATTGGCCCATCAACACCACTCTGAACCATGCTCACATCACAGGGAGTTGAAAAGAACTGACAAGTTGGCTGACACTGGGTACTGCTGTGGGGAGCACAAGGCCCTGCTGGGAACTGTGCACCAACCAACAGCAGGACACCACTGACTGTCATCCTGAAAGCAAACTTGCACTCCCTGCAATGGAAGCACGTTCCATGGTGGGATATCTGGCTGGGTGGGAAGGAGGACTGACAGCTCTGACCATAGTTACCAGCAGCTTCACTCACACACCCCCTTAACACAAACTCCACACAACTCACCTGGGAGAATGCATTGCCTCACACTCTAATTAAATATCCCACAAAGTACTACCACACTGGTTTATGCTGTGTGAAGCACAGGGACACTTTTGGGACTTGTAGCCAAACAAATGCCAGGACAACACTGTCAGCCATCCTGTCAGCACAGGCACACTACCCCACAGGGAAGCAGAGTCAAAAGGAAGGAAGTATGGGCATGCTGGGAAGGGGGTGTAGGCAATAGCATGATGGTAGTGGTAGTCACAGATATTGGTCATCCTCACAATTGGCCCATCAAAACCACTCTCAACCATGCTCACATCACAGGGAGTGGAAAACAACTGACAAGATGGCTGACACTGGGTACTGCTGTGGGGAGCACAAGTCCGTGCTGGGAACTGGGCACCAACAAACAACAGGATCACACTGTCAGCCATCTTGCCATTGCTGTCACACTCACACACAGTGAAGTCCACTCAAAAGGAAGGAAGTATGGGCATGCTGGGAAGGGGGTGTAGGCAATAGCATGATGGGAGTGGTAGTCACAGATATTGGTCCCCTTCACAATTGGCCCATCAACACTACTCTGAACCATGCTCACATCACAAGGAGTTGAAAAGAACTGACAAGATGGCTGACACTGGGTACTGCTGTGGGGAGCACAAGGACCTGCTGGGAACTGTGCACCAACCAACAGCAGGACACCACTGACTGACATCCTGAAAGCAAACTTGCACTCCCTGCAATGGAAGCACGTTCCATGGTGGGATATGTGGCTGGGTGGGAAGGAGGACTGACAGCTCTGACCATAGTTACCAGCAGCTTCACTCACACACCCCCTTAACACAAACTCCACACAACTCACCTGGGAGAATGCATTGCCTCACACTCTAATTAAATATCCCACAAAGAACTACCACACTGGGTTATGCTGTGTGAAGCACAGGGACACTTTTGGGACTTGTAGCCAAACAAACGCCAGGACAACACTGTCAGCCATCCTGTCAGCACAGGCACACTACCCCACAGGGAAGCAGAGTCAAAAGGAAGGAAGTATGGGCATGCTGGGAAGGGGGGTGTAGGCAATAGCATGATGGAAGTGGTAGTCACAGCTCAACATCCACCACCCACATGGCCCAGCAAGCTCACACTGAAGAATGCTCACATCACAGGGAGTGGAAAAGAACTGACAAGATGGCTGACACTGGGTACTGCTGTGGGGAGCACAAGGCCCTGCTGGGAACTGGGCACCAACAAACAACAGGATCACACTGTCAGCCATCTTGCCATTGCTGTCACACTCACACACAGTGAAGTCCACTCAAAAGGAAGGAAGTATGGGCATGCTGGGAAGGGTGGTGTAGGCAATAGCATGTTGGGAGTGGTAGTCACAGCTCAACATCCCCCACCCACATGGCCCAGCAAGCTCACACTGAAGCATGCACACCTCACAGGGAGTGAAAAGCCACTTCTAAGATGCCTGACAATGGTGCTCTGTTGTGGGGAGTACCAGGCCCTGCTGGGAACTGGGCACCAACCAACAGCAGGACACCACTGACTGACATCCTGAGAGTCAACCTGAACCCACTGCAAAGGTGGCATGCTTCATGGTGGGATAACTGGGCTGGGTGGAGAAGGAGGGCCGGATGTCCACCAAATACAACCAATGCTGGCCATGCACACACCTCAACATTCACATTGAAATGCCTCAGGTTTGCAGGACAATGTGCTACACCAATATCAACCTCTTACTGTGACAACTTAGGACAATGCAATGTACAGGCCCGCATCCAGAGGTACAGTCACAACTGTCAGGTGTGTGAACCATTGATGCCTGTAGAAACATAACATACATTGTGTGTCTCTTCCAAAAACAGGTGATGATGGGGACACAGCAGCAGACGATGAGGAGTCCCTGTCCCAGGCTCCGGGGGACACTGAGCGCACTGGTGTGGAACAGCCTCTGCCCTCCTCGGATGGCGAAGACCTACCTGGCCCCTCCGGTGTGAGTCATCATGCAGCACCAGCAGGACCAACATCTGCACCCCCTGCACCCACCCCTCCAACAACTGCCAACACACAGACCACCCCCGCCGACATGGACAGACCAAGGACCACCGATGACAACAGCACAGGGACCCTGGCACAACGTCGAGCTACGGACAACGACCCCAGTAACAACCCCCAAGGGGGCCTAGGGTCATCTGTGCATGTCACCGCAGGTCCCGCACGTGTCGCCAGGGGTGGTGGGAGGAGTGGTAGACATAGGTCGCTGTTTGCAGAGGGGTCTGGACTGCATGATGACCCACAACTGGTACGCATTGCTGATGCGTACCAGAATAGCACCGGAGAGGTCAGCCAGGTAGTGGGGATCCTCAAGGACATTCAACATCAGCAGGCTGCCCATCATGCCCGCTTGGACTCACACATGTCCCGTGTGGAGACACACATGTCTGGCATGGAGTCCAAGTGGGACACATTGGAAGAACTGACAGCGGTGCATAGGGACATATTGACATGCCTCCGCCAGATTAGCACCAGCATGGCCACACCTCCCTGTGTGCCCACAACATCTGGTGCTGCAACAACTGCAACTGCCACAGGGAGGGAGGAGGACTCTGGCAGATAGTCCCCTGTACCGCAGCAGCCTGCACGTGAGGGTCCCCCCCCAAAGAAGAGGGGTCGTCCGAGGAAGGAAAACTGAGAGGTCGATGCCATGTACATCCCCCAGGAACCCAACACCTGTTCTGGAAATTCTCCTTTGTGTGCAAACTGTTCACCCTGTCGAATGCAACACAACTCTCCCACATGACATGGGGAGTTTAAGTTGGACCAATGTATCAGATGACTGTTGACTTTACTCAGGACATTTCTGCTACCAAGACTTCCAACTCATCTGGGAACTTTGGATCACAATCCCAATGTACAGCACCCACCATCCTGTGCACTATACTCACACATGTATGTAAATAAACTCACTAATACACCATACTTGCCTCTGTTGTTATTCCAACGTGGTTTCTGTCATGGGGATGATGATCTGCTAAATGACATTGTGCATGCTAACTGCTACAGCAAGTACAACACCGTCATGTGAGTCATGGCGACGTGACACATATGAGGGAGACACACCACTAGGGCTACACAACACATACACACCAGGGCCATCGGACTCATCGCCTACACTGATGTTGCCAGGAAATACAGTGGAATGCACAGACAACACACATATTCAGAGTCTGTGTTAACTAGCCCACAGGTGCAGTAAGCAAATGTCAGTCAGATGTGTGACCACAGACAACGCACATCCCAAAGTGAAGCACAGGTTTATTACACATTTGCAACATGTTGTTTGCACTACAGATGCAAGGTAATCCCACGTGGCAGTGGCCACACAGTCAACAAGTGTAGAAGAAAGAAAGTCCAGGGCTGTGTGGCACATCACCTGTAGGGAAACGACTGCTGCCACCCTGAGAGCTGAATCATGGTGTCGGGGGATCCAAGTTGAACAAACAACTCTGAAATCACCCTGTGAAGGACAGACATGACACACAGTCAAAAGCACTGAAGAACAGGACAGAACTGCAATACTCATGCCCAATACATGTCACAAGATACCTACACAAAACCAAGTTAGCATGTCAACACTTTTGGGGAGTACAGACTACCTGTAAGGACACATCGCTGCACGCATCCAGTCAAGTAGGACATGGCCACACTCAAACAGCACCAGAGCACCACCCACACATATCATGCAAACTCACATCATTGACATGACATCTCTGGATACTCACATTCAGCTGAAGAAGTTGGTGATGAGCTGTGTGCGGACATCACCCTCATCATCATCATCATCACTGGCATCATGGCCCAGGCCAGGATCCTCCACAGGTGGCGGATGTTGGTCATCGTCATCCAGGATGAGAGGCAACTCCTTCCGCACTGCCAGGTTGTGTAGCATGCAGCAGACGATGACAATCTTGCACACCTTTGCTGGGGCATATGGGAGGCCACTCCTGTCTTGTCTAGGCAGTGGAAGCGGCTCTTCAGGAGACCAAATGTCCCCTCAATCACTCTCCTGGTCCGACTATGTGCCTCATTGTAGCGCATCTGGGCTGGTGTCACAGGGTTTCTGAGGTGTGTCAGCAACCACGGCATGTTGGGGTATCCGGAGTCACCTACAGACAGACAATTGCACATTAGCTGAGTTGGAAAAGAGGGCGGAATACAACATAGCAGAACACACACAATGGTACAACGTCTGTACACACCGACAAGCCAGGCACGCTGGTTCTGCATCTGTGACATCATCCTCGGGATGCGACTACTCCTCATCACGTAGGCATCGTGTGCCGAACCGGGGAAATGGGCACACACATGTGAGATGCTCATATCTGCAAGACATACCACCAGTGCATTGATAGAATGATAATGTTTCCTGTTCCTGTATGCCTGCTCATGTGCCTGTGCTGGTACCAAAGCCACATGTGTCCCATCAATGGAGCCAATGACATGTGGCATCCTCCCCAGGGCATAGAAGTCACTCTTGACGTCAGTGAGTTGTTGACGTTTAGGGAAATAGATGTACTGGTTCAGGTATCTCAACATTGCCTCCAAAAAATCGCGTAGCATACGGCTGAACTTGGTCTGTGACATCCCACCAGCAGACGCCACAGTGTGTTGAAAGGTACCGGTGGCAAAGAAGTGTAGGGCAGCCATCACCTTCACCTTGGGGGTCAGCGCTGTAGGGTATGGCCGGCCAGGTTGCAAATGTGGGGCCAACCGCACCGCCAATTCCTCAATCAGCGGCCTGTTGAAGCGGTATCGTCGGATGCAGTCACGTTCCACCATCGTTGCAAGGTCAGGGAATGGTCTATGGACAGCTGGTGCCCTGCAGTGCATAGGTGAAGAAAGAAAGATTGTCAGTCACCCCACATATGTGCCATTGACCATACTCAATATCACATGTTACATCATTACAAGACACAAGTACCTGATGTGTTGTTGTATTCCTCTTAGGGTGTCCATAAACGGGCTTTCCAGTATCATGTCCTTATATAGGCACAATTCGCCCTGCCCTTATATAGGCATAAAATCCCAGTCCTTATTTAGGCATTAAACCGTGCACTCCAAATACAGGCATGGTCTCCGACATCCGTCCACCCTAACGTCACAACGAGTTCATGAAGAACAGACCCTTAGGCTGCGGGAGTTTCCCTAGCCCAGGACTATTGATTTCTTCAAGGACTCATATATTATGCATGAACCATTATTCCTTAGGGGTTCATTCATGACGTCTTCCGCTGTCTGACTCACGTCATGCTAACATTCTTAGGTACTTCTCAGGTATAAATATACCTTCCCTAGCCCCTGTAAATCGGAGGAGACCTCGACTTCAGAGGAGCCCGTTTCCCGGCCTGACGCACTGAGAAGACGCTGTCATCCCTGCACGCAGAGAGTCCAGCTTCCAGTGATCTGACTTCCCTTGCGGGGTGTTGGAGTTCGAGTCTGGCAAGAGATTCCTACCTCTCTCTTTCTTCAGGTATGGAGATGATTAGAACCTAGAGGGACTCTTGGCATACTAGGCATACTAGGCTTAACATACTCTTAGGATACCATAGTAAGGAATACTTCACCTACTGCATACCTTTCCCTACACCTAGGTTAGGTTAGGTACATTGGGGTAGAACTAGATTAGAAACGCATCATATGAGTACTCGCATTTTTAGTCTGTGTCATTTATGTAAATGCATATATACTAAAAGATAATGCTATCGCAGTATTATTTATTTCTACTGCTCACACTGTACATTATTTATCTTGCATACTGTCTTGTGATCGTAACAGCACATTTTACTTACACCAGAAACAAGACTGTTCAATAAATCTTTTATTGAAACGCCCGTCTGTTCTTTCTGTGTAACTTTGAGGAAAACTAAGCATGCACGATTGAGCTGAGTGAAATAGTTATCTATTGTTTCCACGACTCTGGGACACGTTCTGATTCTAAAGGGAAACAAAGTGGTCATGTTTTGCGGCTGCCAGAAACTACTCCCTTCTTGTCGTCATAGAGTTTCTAGTGGCCTCTGAGCTAGCTGGCACAAGTAATTAAGTTTAATATACTCGATAGGGACATACTGACCTTAGTCCTATGTCAAACCTATAGGATATATTATTCCAATGCTCAGAGCCTATTAGGGAAATAGGAGCTACACTACAGTGTGTGCCGTTCTGTATGGACATATATGGCACCTACATGGCCAACATCTAACATCACAGTTCAACATGTGTTGACAACAAGTTCCAGGTTGTGCTATGGGAAATCATTAGGCTGTGTCACAGTACCCATTTACTGCTGTCAGGTTCCAAACACACACCACAGTGACATGTCAGGACAGATGTGCCCCAGGCATCACAGCTCATTGACAGGTAGATTCCCAGGGACCCTGTATTGCCACATGGACACTGGCATGACATGGCGTATCATGTACATGTCAGCAAAACAACCATGACTCCCACAGGTAGTGGCGCCTGTTGCCTCTGCAGGACAAGCATGGACGTCTGTGACACACACACGCACAACATCAAAGTCCATGCACAAACAACGTGGATGTGGAGACTGTCTCCCATTGTGCACATGGAATCAGAGACATCGGAAACACAACATGCACACAGACTGTGGAGGGCCATAACTATTGTGGCAATGGGTCACCCTGTGACGTACATACCTTCCCACATGGGACTCAGGGGGTATGCGACATGACATACACATACACAACCTGGAAATGTGACCATGCCACATGCTCGGAAATGAACAGTTGCACATCACAGTGGTCATGTGCACAACACACAAAGGATTCTGTCCCCATGAACACGTGCACAGCCTGGGAGTGGCTGCCCCCAAGTGCCACCCAAAAAACCACATGTTTCCCCCCATACACAGAAAAGGTAATGCAGCCTTACATGCCTTAGGATACAGTGTGGACAGGCTGTGGTGGCGTAGGTGTGCCCCTGAGTCCCTGGCAAGTAAATGTGGCTGGCATACGTTCACCAGTGACAAGCATGGTGACATATGCGAGTGACTTGTACAGGGACGCGTCGTACAGCAATGAACCGATCCGTGTGCACGCATTGGCCATTGCATATGATGTGAGCGAATACGCGTTGTACAGCAATGGACTGATCCGTGTGCACGCATTGGCCATTGCATATGATGTGACTGAATACGCGTTGTACAGCAATGGACCGATCGGTGCGCACGCATTGGCCATTGCATATGATGTGAGCGGGTACGCGTTGTTATTTGAAATACGCGTTGTACAGCAATGGACCGATCGGTGCGCACGCATTGGCCATTGCATATGATGTGAGCGGGTATGCGTTGTACAGCAATGGACCGATCGGTGCGCACGCATTGGCCATTGCATTTGATGTGAACGGGTACGCGGTGTACAGCAATGGACCGATCGGTGCGCATGCATTGGCCATTGCATATGATGTGAGCGGGTACGCGTTGTACAGCAATGGACCTATCGGTGCGCACGCATTGGCCATTGCATTCGATGTGAGCAGGTACGCGTTGTTATTTGAAATACGCGTTGTACAGCAATGGACCGATCGGTGCGCACGCATTGGCCATTGCATATGATGTGAGCGGGTATGCGTTGTACAGCAATGGACCTATCGGTGCGCACGCATTGGCCATTGCATATGATGTGAGCGGGTATGCGTTGTTATTTGAAATACGCGTTGTACAGCAATGGACCGATCGGTGCGCACGCATTGGCCATTGCATATGATGTGAGCGGGTACGCGTTGTACAGCAATGGACCGATCGGTGCGCACGCATTGGCCATTGCATTTGATGTGAGCGGGTACGTGTTGTACAGCAATGGACCGATCGGTGCGCACGCATTGGCCTTTGCATTTGATGTGAACGGGTACGCGTTGTACAGCAATGGACCGATCGGTGCGCACGCATTGGCCATTACATATGATGTGAGCGGGTACGCGTTGTTATTTGAAATACGCGTTGTACAGCAATGGACCGATCGGTGCGCATGCATTGGCCATTGCATATGATGTGAGTGGGTACGCGTTGTACAGCAATGGACCGATCGGTGCACACACATTGGCCATTGCATATGATGTGAACAGTGCAGCGTTGTACAGCAATGGACCGATCGGTGCACACGCATTGGCCATTGCATTTGATGTGAGCGGGTACGCGTTGTACAGCAATGGACCGATCGGTGCGCATGCATTGGCCATTGCATATGATGTGACCGGGTACGCGTTGTACAGCAATGGACCGATCGGTGCGCACGCATTGGCCATTGCATATGATGTGACTGGGTACGCGTTGTACAGCAATGGACCGATCGGTGCGCACGCATTGGCCATTGCATATGATGTGAGCGGGTACGCGTTGTACAGCAATGGACCGATCGGTGCGCACGCATTGGCCATTACATATGATGTGAGCGGGTACGCGTTGTTATTTGAAATACGCGTTGTACAGCAATGGACCGATCGGTGCGCACGCATTGGCCATTGCATATGATGTGAGCGGGTACGCGTTGTACAGCAATGGACCGATCGGTGCGCACGCATTGGCCATTGCATTTGATGTCAATGGGTACGCGTTGTTATTTGAAATACGCGTTGTACAGCAATGGTCCGATCGGTGCGCACGCATTGGCTAGGGCCTGGCATTGCAACGGACGCGTTTTCGAATCTGTAACGAGTTTGATACAGTGAATTCAGTTGGCCAGCCACAACAATGTTGCAAATTCATGGGTGTCATGAAGTTTAACTTTTGAAGGATGCTGTGGGCGTGTATAAGTGGTGCAATTCCATGGATTGGCCAGATTCAGAAGATGCAAACGAGTTGGACCTATCACTTTGGACACATGGGACAGTATCTGCCTCTGCAGCACACATATAATGCTGGCTGTTCCCCTGAGAGCTCACTTGCCTGCACTACGTGCTCCAGGACAACATCTGCCACCAACACTGCTGCTGTCTCTGCATCCTCTGGCTACTGCAATGGCACGTACTGTGGAGAGAGCCCCAGCCTTCACCACTGAGGAGAACCAGGCCCTGCTGGACAGCCTCCTTCCACAGTACAGCAAGCTGTATGGGAAACCAGGGGAGCAGGTGAGTGTGCTGTCCACTGCCTTACTAAATGTGCATGTTGTCTGACTAGCAAGACTTCCAGTGTGCACACCACTGGCTAGCATGCTCACTGAGTAGTTCTCACCCCCAAAGTGTGTAGTTACATGCACTGAACAGGTATAGTGCAGTAACAGTGCATTCCAACAAGGTTTTACTTCCCAGGCAATGATACCATTTAGTAACTGCTGGTAAACTGTTCATATCCATAGTTGCACTGCCTGTGTACATCATGTGCCCCTGTGATTGAGACATGTATATCCAACTGTGTGATGCACGGATATGTTGCATGTGTAGTAATGGCCTTTTTCACTTTGTCATCCTCACAGGTTGATGCCCACCAGAAGCAGGAGATCTGGCTGACCATCGTCCGGGCAGTAAGATCCGTGGGGGACTACAATCGCCGGATCCGCAACTGCCAGAAGAGGTGGCAGGACCTTCGGGGCTGGACCCGGAGGATCGCAAGGGTCCAGCTGAAGCTGTCGCCTCCTCGCAGGAGGGGCGGACACCGGACCCTGACCCCCACATGCTCCGGATCCTGGCGGTGGTCTTCCCTGACCTGGATGGGCAGCTGAAGGCCAGACAGCAGAAAGGAGGGGGTGAGTCCATGACTGCACTGTGAACTTTGTCTGACATGCTATGTGCCCTCCTCTGGCCTGGTTAAAACTCCACAGTACATCAGTCTTGTGGTCCAGGACCCATGTCCCTCAATTGTGACATGCCCACTCCTCATCTGATACCCAGGTGTGGCCCTTACAGTCTGGAAATTGTGTCACTTGGGTACTGTGTCCTTGCATTTTGCTTAGCTCAGGGTGGGGGCCAGCATTTGTTGCCGTACCTTTGTGGTGGGCTTCATGGGTGGGTCAATTGCTTTCACAATGCCTGAGTTCTGACATGTAATCTGCGTGTAACTTTGATATGTGTTCCAATTGCTGATCTGACTCACCACATGTGCCTGGGGTATTTGGCACACCCCCATGCTGTGGGTGGGAACAATGTTTGGGCCTCAGGAGTATGTATATCAAGTGTGTCACACATGCTTAGCCACATGCCTACTGTCCAGGGCTCATCCCTCTTTCACGTGGAGCAGGACAGTCATGCCTACTCCAGAGCATACAATACACTCTGTACTCCCACTCCCGTGTATCAGCTGACACCTTGTGCTCAGTGAAATGTTCCCTCAGGTGTCTGCCTCTGTGTCATTGTGCTGTGGCTTCGTTGTCAGGACTACTGGGGTGTTTATCGGTTATGGCTCAGCATGCCATCTGAGATGTGACCATGAGAGACGATACTTGGGTGACATATAGGTGTTTGATCACTTGACTGTGCAGACTGGTGCATGCGACTGAGAAGTTCAGGCAGCTGTTTTTCATTCACAGCAGACTGTGAGGTGCTCAGGTTCAGAGAGTTGTGTTTCATGTCTCCCATATGTCCAATTGGTATGACGTGGACAAATAAGAGTTCAGATGATGTGGTGGGGGGATGGACATGTGCACTTGTCAGCTACAGAACTTGCATTCCCCATGACCTAGGATTGTGACACAGTGCAGACTGTTGTTGGCTGGTTGCCCTGCCCATGTGACTGGAGACAGTGATGTATGACTTTGCAGGCATGCATGTGCCATGGCATTAAACTTCCTAAGAGTGATCCTGCAGGGGAGTGACATGTGCAACATGCACCCCATTGTGGCATTGACTATGAGGACATGGATGCATCATAGTGTCTGGTGCTGGTATGCATCACATGCATTTCAAATTAGACTCTGGCCATCCCTTCATCCGGACACCTGTACTGACTCAGGGGCAAGAGATGTGATGTGTGCATGTTCACATACTTCACCGTGTTCCCTGCAATGTCCAACAACTGGGTAGGTGGTGCATGTGTCCACACTGGGGTATTACCATCCGGCAGGCACCAGACAGATGGGTACAAGCTGTTTGAGGGTAAATGGGTGGTCACACCCTTCTGCTTACCGGCTCATGAGAGCACGACCCGCACTCTGCTCGTTCACTTGAAAAGAAGGAACAACGGTGTGAAATACAGTGGCACTTTGCTAAGCAATTCAGTAACACCGAGAACTGTTCATTTGATGCTGCTCGTCAACACATGAGCAGGATGAAAATGAAAGCATCAACAATATTACAAATCATATTTTAAGTGAAGCACAAAGATCTATGTAACTATCTATCAGTGAGCTACTGCCTATGGGGCAAGTCTTAAAAGAGGGATCATGAATAGGCAAGCGCCTAGAAGGCAAATCTTAAATAAGAGGGCAAGAACCATCCAAGGCTACACAGTTTAAGCTAGGATAAATGCAATGAATTGGGTGTGGATGAGCTAAATTAGAGAGGCTGACAAAGGCAAAAGGCTAGCAATCAGAAAAGAGCATTACCACCTTGAGAGTAGAATTTCGAGGCCCAAGATCAGGAGAACGGCCGACCGGGAACCCTCCCCATGCAATGCACTGGTATGAAGAGTTCAGGGCGTGGACATGGGTGCAAAGGTTTTATATGGCTTAATGCAGAACTCCTACCCACAGTTGACGTGGGCCCTGACGTGGGTCCTTGACCACATGCTTACAGTAACTGTGGAAAGTTTTTTGAAGAACAGAGAAGTGGTATCATGGTGAAAACTTTTAGCAGGTGGTCGGTGCTCTTGACTGCAAACATAAGAAAAAGATAACTTTTACCGTAAGATGCTCAAAAATTGAGAATTTTATATATTATTTCTCTATCACGTAGCCGCCTTTTCAATTTCAGTGGAGCAAGCGTTGAAAGTTTCATAAGTTAACATTTTGCAAACATTGCTTGTGAAAGAGCAAGATGTACCAGCAGAGTGTCACATACGTGTGGGCTAACCTTATTCTTGTGACTGTGGATATTTACAAGGGGGGGGCTGGTGTCGCGGTGGATGGCACAGGTCCCTGCTGTCAGGTCAGAAAGGCCTACAAGATTTGTTGTATTAGAAAAATGATAGCATGAGGCAGTGGCCTCTTGGGCCTACATGTGTATGTGCATTTAAGGAGGTGGGTTTGGGCCTAAGTGTATGTATCTAAGGGGGGGTGGACCACTGTGACAGGTACTAAAAGGCTAAAAGAAAAATGGACAGCTTAGGTCATCTATCAGGGCCTGACTGGTGGGGCCTATATGGTAGTGCCATGTTTCATGGGCAGAGCAGAAAGGTACATAGGTCTGTGTTATATGGTAGAACAGAACCCTACTACAAAGGCCAGGAGGGGTGTGAGTGCCATGGTTGACCATCAGACTGACAATTGGCTTCTCCTAATCTGTGTGAGCACTTTTGGCAATGTTCAACTAAGGATGCCAGGGCTTGCTCTGTAATGTGCTGTACTTACTGTGGTTTGTGCGTTCAGTGCAGGTGACTGATGTTTGTCTGTTTCCCTAATTGTTTGCAGATACATCCACGTCCACAGGAGGGGACAGCTCCACTGACCAGGAGGAGCTGCAGAGCCAGGCTGGGTCAGCAGCTGATGAGTGGTCGGAGGGACCCAGTGGCACGGAGGGCGAGGGGAGCCACACCGAGGAGTCCTCAGCACCATCCACCTCAGCTGAGGACCACAGCAGCTCGGAGGATGACTCCCTTGTGGAGGTGGGTGTCAGCAGCCACCACACCCCAGCTAGTATGGCTGGCCCCGCCACCACCACCACCACCACCACCACCGTCCTCCCATTGGCTCCCATTCCAGAGGTCCGTGGAGGCTCCCGTGTTCGGGAGCGTGTCTCCTTCATGCCAGGCACCGCACCCCCTGCCCCTGTGTCCCCTGCTGCCCTGAGTGAGGAGTCTGTGTACTTACTTCGCCAGCTCCATGTAGGGCAGACAGCTATGCTGAGTGTCCTCCATGCACACACCACTCTGTTGACACAGCTGGTGTCGTTCATGGAGGGCATCTCATCTGGCATGTCTGCCCTACAGAGGAGCAATAAGTCCATGGACTCCTCCCTAATGGCAGCAGTGTCCCTCCTCCAACAGTCCCTCACCCCTCCACCCTACCTGTCCCAAGCACATGCACACCTTCACAATCACCCAAACACACAGACACAAGCAGCACAGAAACACCCAAAACAAAGGCAAAACGTGCACGCAAGCATCCTCAGGGGACTGATACCACACCCACAGGGGATGGGGAACAGACACACACACAGGCATCCACAGTCACGCCGCAGTCCTCCAAATCCTCTCCCTCCAAGACCCCTTCCCTTGCCTCACCTGCAACCCCACCTAAGCAGCAGCTCTTCCTCTGTGACCTCGGCCTCTTCCCCTCCAATCCAGCTGATCCAGCATACAGGGGGAAGAGGAAGTCCACCCACACAGAGGGGAGTGCCCCTCACCCCCGGACACCCTCCCCCAGGCACGGACAGACTAAGGCCCCCACACGCAAGTCCTCCCGGTCCCGGAAAAGCAAGACCCCGCCACCGCCCTGCAGCTCAACCACACAGTCTCCTTCCTCCATCCCTCAGGCCCCCACAACACTGGTTCCCCCACCACACCCTGTCCCAGGTTCCCCCACCCACAGATACACCATCCCCAAAATGATCCGGCCTTCTCCACCTACCACTTGCTCTTCCAGCCTCACACCCCCCGCTGCACATGTTTGTGCCACTGGTGTGGAGACCGTGTCCTCCCCTCTGTCCTGCCCACCTTACCTGAACCCCATTCTACTCCCCTGGAGATAGGCACTGCAGTGGAGTCCACTACCACCCCGTCTGACTTGGGCACTGCAGTGGGGAACCTGTCCACTCCATCTGGCCAGACCACTGCAGTCGTGCCGGCACCCACACCATCTGACTCATGCCCCCCAGTTGTGCTGGCACACACCATGTCAGACACCTCCACTGCAGTTGTCAGTGACTCTCCAGCACCAGCCACCCCTTCCCTGCCTCCTTCTGGTGAGCCCTGATCCTGTCCCTGCGGTGCCTGGCCCGGCCCCCCCCGTATGCCCCTCCGAGGGGAATGTCCCTGCTCCGTATCAGTGCAGGCAAGCAGAGGGTGACATCTGCCACTGTCACCCTGTTCGGACTGAACTGTTGGACTGGCCATTGGCCTTTGTATTTTTGCAGGACTTTCATATTTCACACACATATGCTGAATAAAGCTCCTTTCTGTTCTCTGGTGGTTTAGTTTCAGATGTACATGATGTTGATGATGCTAACCATGCCCTTGCTGCAGTGATGGTGATTTTTGATATCATGAAAATGAAGTGTTACTGTGCAGGACCCCATGTGGTCCAGGGGGAATGTGTCCTATCCTGGTGTGTAGCCATGTCATCCTTTGCAGCAATATGAGGGTGTCATGTTTTCAATATTTGCCAATGTGATTTCCTACATTTATTTGCAATATCACATCTGTGGCTTACACCCCTGCACATCAGTTGTGCTTGCCATTGTTCAATTTGTCTGTCTCCCTGACCGTGTGACCATCTCCACTGGACATGCAAGTTTGGGCATCAATGGGGAAGGACTCATCTGTGTTATCAGTGCAACTTGCTATACATGTGTGTTGGATCTGTGCAGATGATTTTGGTGACACTCCCATGACCAGGCTGATGTGACGAGAGCCTTCATTTTGTGCTAATTGTTGACTGAGTGACCAAGTGTACTGCTGACATGATAGAGCCCTGCAGAGACAACGTATGGCACAGCTTTCCTTACACAGGAGTGGAGTCCCCTCATGGCAGTGTGTAATTCCGTGACATTGCCTGAGCCCAAGGTGTGTGTTGTGTGAGCATGTCTGTGTGTGTTCACTTCCATTTTGCAACACAGGCTGGGATCCCTAGTGATGTTCCTGTTTGTGATGCTTGCTGAGTTGACCTATGTTCCCCCCAAATCTTCGTACTGGGTTCTCTGGGATGTGGGTGCATGGCACATTACTGGTCATCAGGGTGTCGTCCATAGGTGTGTTTGCTGTCAGGGCTGAGTTTGTGGGCAAACGCAGATGAGACACAGTCAGGATTCCCCTTGGCACTTGTTGGTTACACAAGTCATGTAATTTACAGTTTGTGTTAGCTTTCCGTGATTGTGACACGTTGTGTGTGTGACTGCTGCCACTCCTCAGGATCAGAGCTGCAATGTTAGGAGTTGTCTATGTGTGTTCTTTGTGGGTGACCTTGACTTCTTCATTGGTGTGTGACTGTGTCCGGGATCACATTGATTGGAGAAGTGTGGCTCAATGGTTAGAGCGGCAGACCCTGATGCAGAGATCTGGCCCAGGACCAGGGTTCAATTCCCGCCTCGGCGGGTCTTGGGCTCAATTTCCTCGGACCTGATAATTCTCGCCTCGGTGCCTATTCTAATCATGGGTCCCACTCTGCAACTCTGGGCAATAGCTTGCTTAATCTCCACAACGGCCCCAACAGCGCTGGGATGCCTGGCTTCACCCTGGGGGTGCCCAGGAGTGGACATTTCACAGGGAAATGCCAGGAAGGGTTCCACAGCGGCATGCGTACAGCGCCTGGACACCCCTTTGGGGGTATGGGTGCGCTTTACAAGTACAAATTTCATTTCATTTCATTGTGGTGGATTTCACGTCATGCCCATGTACGGCATACTGTGCAGTGTGTCTGACATTCACGAGTCTTGTTGACTGGCCATGTGTGATGGGTTTCTGCACCTTAGTTCCCACCACCACCCCTGGGATTGTCATGGGTGCATGTGCAATGTCACCAGTCCATGTGAGCTTCACAGCTGCACATTGGTGTAGATCAAGGTGTGTGGTGTTGAGTGTGTGCAAATGAGAGTTGTTGCACGGCTAGACCCTACCTCCATGTTGGCCTTGGCTGACAGGCCGTGCTGATTGATTTGTGCTTGTGTAGGTGTGATGGTAGTTTGTAGCTCAGGACACATGACTGTGGTTCACAGTGTGAACGACATCTAGCTTTGTCATCACAGTGGGATTATCATGCAGGCCAGGGTCACCACAATGTGGGGTCCCTGGGGGTAGTGCTGTGGTGGGTCTGTCTCTTGCTGTGTTATTTGCTGTTCCTACAAGCTTGTGTGACATGTGTAATTTGGGCTCCCTCTCATCTAACAATGCCTGATTGCCCACATAGGGGAATCCGATCCATGAGTTACTTTTGTGTGGCACTGTATACACATCTGTGTAATTGTGATTCAGGCCTCCTCATGTGTTGTGTGGTTGCCTGGGGACACTGGCACACCCCCCCATCACCTGTTGTGTTTGATATGGAGTGTGAGGCTGCCTGTTTGTGTTTGTGCATCTGCACCACTGCATTGGCATATGTTTGTGTGCCATTGGCTGTATGTTATTTGGTGCATTTCCCCTGCTGTCCCTGGGACTCCTAGGTCATCAGTCAGCACAATGATCATGGTTTGTATGTCCCATTGCTGCCATGGTATGGTATTTGTTCACCTGACATCTACAGTCTCCACAGGATATCTACATTTGTGTGTCCATTGGTGCAGATATGTGGGGCTGCATTATGATGGTCACTTCTGTCATTGTGTTATTGACGAATGTTGACAATGTCAGCCCCCATGGGTGATGTTTGTCTGCACATGGCCAAAGGTATATCTTATTTGCACTGCACTGTTTGCCTCACCCAATGTATGTTGCTATGGGACACAAGCACTACTATGCCACAGATGTGTTTGTTGTTCTGTGACCAGGAATCATCCATGCTGTTTGGCATTTGCAGCTTTTCCCATGACAACACTTACCTTTTGGTCACTGTGGTGATGGGGGTTTAAACCCCATTGCCACAATGTTCAAAATGTGCTTCAGCTATGGACCCCACACTTACCTTTTGGTCACTGTGGTGATGGGGGTTTAGACCCCATTGCCACAATGTTCAAAATGTGCTTCAGCTATGGAACCCACACTTACATTTTGGTCACTGTGATGATGGGGGTTTAGACCCCATTGCCACAATGTACAAAATGTGCTTCAGCTATGGACCCCACACTTCCCTTTTGGTCACTGTGGTGATGGGTGTTTAGACCCCATTGCCACAATGTTCAATTGGGCTTCAGCTATGGACCCTACACTTACCTTTTGGTCACTGTGATGATGGGGTGTTATACCCCATTGCCACAGTGGTCATGGTCTGCTTGCATTGTGGAGGCCACACACATTTATGTGTGACACATGTGATAGGGGGTCACATTGTATGCTCAATGTCATGTTCAGTGTTGTAGGCATTTGACACAGACTACACACGCTTGTCATGTGTTGGTGGGATGTATTTTCAGACATTCCTTATGTTGGAGTATGCTGGTTGTGTCATGCATTTCCCGTCCTATGTGTAGGGGTGGTGTGGGTGGTAGGCATTCATCCCCCTATGAGTGGGGATGGTAGTAGTGACAGGCATCCAGGCCCCCCTGAGTAGGGGTGGTGGTAGTGGTAGGCATCCATCCCCCTATGAGTGGGGATGGTAGTAGTGGTAGGCATCCATCCCCCTATGAGTGGGGATGGTAGTAGTGACAGGCATCCAGGCCCCCTGAGTAGGGGTGGTGGTAGTGGTAGGCATCCATCCCCTATGAGTGGGGATGGTAGTAGTGACAGGCATCCAGGCCCACCTGAGTAGGGGTGGTGGTAGTGGTAGGCATCCATCCCCCTATGAGTGGGGATGGTAGAAGTGACAGGCATCCAGGCCCCCATGAGTAAGGGTGGTGGCAGTGGTAGGCATCCATCCCCCTATGAGTGGGGATGGTGGTAGTGGTAGGTATCCATCCCCCTATGAGTGGGGATGGTAGTAGTGACAGTCATCCAGGCCCCCCTGAGTAGGGGTGGTGGTAGTGGTAGGCATCCATCCCCCTATGAGTGGGGATGGTAGTAGTGGTAGGCATCCATCCCCCTATGAGTGGGGATGGTAGTAGTGACAGGCATCCAGGCCCCCTGAGTAGGGGTGGTGGTAGTGGTAGGCATCCATCCCCCTATGAGTGGGGATGGTAGTAGTGACAGGCATCCAGGCCCCCTGAGTAGGGGTGGTGGTAGTGGTAGGCATCCATCCCCCTATGAGTGGGGATGGTAGTAGTGACAGGCATCCAGGCCCCCATGAGTAGGGGTGGTGGTAGTGGTAGGATTCCATCCCCCTATGAGTGGGGATGGTGGTAGTGGTAGGCATCCATCCCCCTATGAGTGGGGATGGTAGTAGTGACAGGCATCCAGGCCCCCCTGAGTAGGGGTGGTGGTAGTGGTAGGCATCCATCCCCCTATGAGTGGGGATGGTAGTAGTGGTAGGCATCCATCCCCCTATGAGTGGGGATGGTAGTAGTGACAGGTATCCAGGCCCCCCTGAGTAGGGGTGGTGGTAGTGGTAGGCATCCATCCCCCTATGAGTGGGGATGGTAGTAGTGACAGGCATCCAGGCCCCCATGAGTAGGGGTGGTGGTAGTGGTAGGCATCCATCCCCCTATGAGTGGGGATGGTGGTAGTGGTAGGCATCCATCCCCCTATGAGTGGGGATGGTAGTAGTGACAGGCATCCAGGCCCCCCTGAGTAGGGGTGGTGGTAGTGGTAGGCATCCATCCCCCTATGAGTGGGGATGGTGGTAGTGACAGGCATCCAGGCCCCCATGAGTAGGGGTGGTGGTAGACATCCAGGCCCTCATGAGTAGGGGTGGTGGTAGTGGTAGGCATCCATCCCCCTATGAGTGGGGATGGTGGTAGTGGTAGGCATCCATCCCCCTATGAGTGGCGATGGTAGTAGTGACAGGCATCCAGGCCCCCTGAGTAGGGGTGGTGGTAGTGGTAGGCATCCAGGCCCCCTGAGTAGGGGTGGTGGTAGTGGTAGGCATCCATCCCCCTATGAGTGGGGATGGTGGTAGTGCAAGGCATCCAGGCCCCCATGAGTAGGGGTGGTGGTAGTGGTAGGCATCCAGGCCCCCCTGAGTAGGGGTGGTGGTAGTGGTAGGCATCCATCCCCCTATGAGTGGGGATGGTGGTAGTGGTAGGTATCCATCCCCCTATGAGTGGGGATGGTAGTAGTGACAGGCATCCAGGCCCCCCTGAGTAGGGGTGGTGGTTGTGGTAGGCATCAATCCACCTATGAGTGGGGATGGTGGTAGTGGTAGGCATCCATCCCCCTATGAGTGGGGATGGTAGTAGTGACAGGCTTCCAGGCCCCCCTGAGTAGGGGTGGTGGTAGTGGTAGGCATCCAGGCAACCCTGAGTAGGAGTGGTGTTAGTGGTAGGCATCCATCCCCCTATGAGTGGGGATGGTAGTAGTGACAGGCATCCAGGCCCCCCTGAGTAGGGGTGGTGGTAGTAGTAGGCATCCATCCCCCTATGAGTGGGGATGGTAGTAGTGGTAGGCATCCATCCCCCTATGAGTGGGGATGGTAGTAGTGGCAGGCATCCAGGCCCCCCTGAGTAGGGGTGGTGGTAGTGGTAGGCATCCATCCCCCTATGAGTGGGGATGGTGGTAGTGGTAGGCATCCATCCCCCTATGAGTGGGGATGGTAGTAGTGGTAGGCATCCATCCCCCTATGAGTGGGGATGGTGGTAGTGGTAGGCATCCATCCCCCTATGAGTGGGGATGGTAGTAGTGACAGGCATCCAGGACCCCCTGAGTAGGGGTGGTGGTAGTGGTAGGCATCCATCCCCCTATGAGTGGGGATGGTGGTAGTGGTAGGCATCCATCCCCCTATGAGTGGGGATGGTAGTAGTGGTAGACATCCATCCCCCTATGAGTGGGGATGGTGGTAGTGGTAGGCATCCATCCCCCTATGAGTGGGGATGGTAGTAGTGACAGGCATCCAGGCCCCCCTGAGTAGGGGTGGTGGTAGTGGTAGGCATCCATCCCCCTTTGAGTGGGGATGGTGGTAGTGGTAGGCATCCATCCCCCTTTGAGTGGGGATGGTAGTAGTGACAGGCATCCAGGCCCCCATGAGTAGGGGTTGTGTTAGTGGTAGGCATCCATCCCCCTATGAGTGGGGATGGTAGTAGTGACAGGCATCCAGGCCCTCCTGAGTAGGGGTGTTGGTAGTGGTAGGCATCCAGCCCCCTATGGGTGTGTATGGCATTGGTGGTAGCCATCCCGCCCCTATGGTTCTGCTGTTGCTAGTGTACGTCATTTCTGCATCCCTATGTGTGTGTGACATATGTTGGGTACGTGTCGTTTCTTTGTGTAGTGGGTGTTTGACTTACCGTCTTCGCAGTACGCGTCCGTACCGGTCCCGGTAATGGATGTAGAGTATTGGTAGGACCTGCGCGATGGGATTCATGGTTTGTGCGTCTCGTTCGGTTTTCTCGTGGCTTGGACTCGTACTCGTCGCTGGCTTGTTCGTCTCGTAGCCGTGGATCGTCTTGTGGCACGAATCAGAGCTTATGTGCAGCTCTCCCGGATGCTCTGACGTGCCGGACGTAGCGACGGGTTCGGCGCATACGGAGTGCGCATCGTACTAGTCCGGCCGGAAGGTGCTGTGTATTTGGTTCCGTGCGACTCGATTCGGCGTTTACGGATCCGCCTCGGGCGGGGAACAGGAGCTGGAATGAGTGAGTACGGCTCGCTCGGAATCTGGGCTGTTATGCGCATCGTACTTGCTCGTTCGGACGACTGTTCGAAACGGTCGAGAAAGACGCATTCGGCTGGGTTTTTTTCCGGACGAATAGTGTTAGGTGCGCTTCCGGCCCGAATTGGAATCGACCCCTAAGTTAATACATTAGGAATTATTGTAACATAATTGTTGTGTTTTGAATATAAGACCTGGTATACAATTTGATATCCCTTCCTCCCCCCTTTCTCTCCCTCCTTTCACTTTTCCTACCCCTATATGAAATACTTGTATTATATTATAATTATATACTGTGTTTTATCTGTTGCACTTTGTTTATCTTTACATCAAATAAAATTTATTTTAAAACTTAAAAAAGAAGTTAAGCAGGTGTCAGGTTCCCCTCCCCCTTTTTTTATGAGTTATATGGCCCTACCTGACCCTGGTTCTTTGGGCCTAACCCCACTTGTTGGTTAGTCTTTATGATCATGGCATACTTGTAGTGGTGTTTGCTCCTATTGGTGTGTTTGATCTTTCTGCTCTCCTCTTGTTTTATAATCTGTTTTTCTTCTAGGTTACAACACTCCTTAGAACAGAGGCAACCATTTCCATTTACAATAATGAGACGATCCTCATCCAATCATCATATCATAATCCTGATTTATTTGAGGAAAGTTTCCCCTGCATTAAAAAAGTTGCAGCTAGTAATATATCCACAACATGGTGTGCAACATGTGCTAACCTACAACTCCAAGTGGGTCTGAGCCCCCATATATCAATCACTTTACCAAACTTCAACACATCCTACAACCAGAGCAGTTACTCCGGAGTTACATTGTCACAGAATTCATTACCTCACCCAAACCACACCTCTTACCCCTCCATGCCTCTACCAATGACACTCCCAACACCTGAAACCACTAGCCCACTCAGCAACAAGCCCCTAGTAACCCCTCTTACCCTGCGCTCTAGCTCCTCTCCTCCCATCTTTAAATTGCCTGTCACCTCCGAGCCAATTGCTCCAAAGCCAGAACCCTCTGGCCAACCGTTTTACACTATCAGAGGCACCAACACCCCTCAGAACTCCTTCCCCTCTACCCCAAGATGAAATCCTACTCCCACAACTCAATAGCTTCCAGACTCGATGAGCTTTCACAAAATCTACAACAGCTAAAGGCAGATTTACAAACCCTTATACACATTCCCATCGGATCTACTAATAATAGCTGGCCTTCTAGGAACCTGGGTTTGATTAATCACAAGCTTGACCTACCCACCATTCATCTCACTGGGCCTCATATACACCTCCCAACCAGCCTGATCTCACCCTCTTCGAAATCTCTGCATCTGAGATGCCCTACCCCAGTGCACCCTCCAGGCGCTGTAGAATATTAGACTTTGATACACTATCTGTTGATGATATACATTTCCTCCTCTTATCATATCATTCTTCCCACGCTGAGACCCTAGACAATCAGGGTCAAATCCAATCCATCCTTGCCAACCCTCACAGAAAATCCAAACCCAACTGTAGAGTGATAAACAAGCCAAACCATAAGCAAATTACCTTCAGTCAGACTGCCCCAACCATCACCACATGCCATCTGAAATGTAGGCCTCTCAATTGTAGATCAGCTGCAAGACATGAGGTGTACTTCGCGGACCTTCTCCTTGCACAGGACCTTGACCTCCTAATCCTAACCAAAAACTGGCTAAATGCTTCCTCTGCACCTATCCTTGACATACTTGTCCTTCCTTGCTATGACATTACTAGACTAGATAGAGCTAGTCGACCAGGTGGAGGCATTGCATTTATTCACCGTAACTGCTTCTTAGTCAAACAGTCTATTCCCCTGTTCTGTTCTCATGCAAATATCTTTGTATCCATAATGCTTGCAACAACAGATCTGTATGTAAACTACACATGATTTACCATCCGCCTGGTGATAGCCTCTCTTTTTTAGAACAATTTATGGATATCATTAAACATTGATCAACACAGTAACCAAATCTTCCTTGGAGACTTCAGTCTTCACTGGATTGATGTGAATGACCCTGTAGTTAACAGCTTTAAATCCTTTCTTGCAAACCTCAACATGACACAAATATGTGACAGCCCTGCTCATAATGAGGGAGCGATCACAGTTCTTATCAATGCGAAGGCTCACACTATCCTCCTAGAATCTATCCTCCCATGTGACTGGTCTGACCATTACTGAATCACATTCCTCATCTCTGAACCCCTGAGAATAAACACTGCTCAAATAAAAAAACTGAGATATGGAAAAGGAGCACGAGAAATATCAACACTAATGAATTGACATCCCTCAGAAATAACATGCTACCGCCTCCTGGAGACATGTCAGATGCTCAAGACTTTACAAACCACTACACTAGCTCCATGAAGTCTATTCTAGACTTGATAACACCCCTAGAGCTAAAAAGATCATCCACCAAAGACTCTAAACCATATAATGGTATAATGGTACAGTACCAATGGCTCAGTACATCTGAGACTACCGGCAGTGTGTATGCTATAGCCCTGCATTTCGCGTTTAAGCGCATGCCAGTAGTAGACCCTGTTTTTAACTTGGTTTTACTGTGTGTCTCTACTCTGTTTTTAAAAACTTGTGTCGTAATTTGCTGCTACAACTGGGGAATTCTTTTAAAACGGGGGAATCTGCACACTTGTATAAACTATAGGCATTTAGTTGTTTACTCGTGTTCACCGCTAAAAACTTGATAAAAACTTGATAATTACCTCCTATTTGCACCGTCGCTGACCGAGACGTGCTGGTGTACTTCCGCCTGTTAGAGCGGGTCACCCTGAAGACGTCATCTTGGTCAGCGCTCTAGCTCTCTTGCAATCTGCACACGCCTCCTATTTAGGAAGGGTGATGCAAGCGCGCAGATCTCAGTACATCTGAGACTACCGGCAGTGTGTATGCTATAGCCCTGCATTTCGCGTTTAAGCGCACGCCTGTAGTAGACCCTGTTTTTAACTTGGTTTTACTGTGTGTCTCTACTCTGTTTTTACAAACTTGTGTCGTAATTTGCTGCTACAACTGGGGAATTCTTTTAAAACGGGGGAATCTGCACACTTGTATAAACTATAGGCATTTAGTTGTTTACTCGTGTTCGCCGCTAAAAACTTGATAAAAACTTGATAATTACCTCCTATTTGCACCGTCGCTGACCGAGACGTGCTGGTGTACTTCCGCCTGTTAGAGCGGGTCACCCTGAAGACGCCATCTTGGTCAGCGCTCTAGCTCTCTTGCAATCTGCACACGCCTCCTATTTAGGAAGGGTGATGCAAGCGCGCAGCGGGCGCACCGATGGCGCGCCGGAGGCGCGCCAGAGGCAAGCCCGTCTGCGCCCGCCAGCGCATCGGCGGCACACAGGGCCAGCCATGCTGCCATTTCCATTCCAGGCGAAACTAGAATATGCTACTCCAAAGAACAACTTATGCACATAGGTAAGATTGTGGGCAGGGGGGCATATATAGATGCAAGGAATAAAGTCAGTTGCAAAGGAGAGCACAAACACGAGAAACTGAATTGCGGCCTAATTAACACTAGATCCCTTATTAAACACTATCAGGAAGTCCATATAATGCTGGAAGATATGGACTTAAACGTATTATTTATGACTGAAACCTGGGCACGAACCGACTCCGCGGTCGTAATAGGGCAAGCCTGTCCAGCAGGATATAAAATCCTTCACAAACAATGGCCGACAGGGAGAGGGGGCGGAGTGGGAGTAATATTTAAAGATAAGTGGGACTTCATGCCCCTTCACGTTGATGCAGTCGAGGGAATTGAAATACTGGGCTTCTCATTGAAGGAAGCAGAGGGACAACTGATGTCAGGGATAGTATGCTATAGGCCTCCTGGTAGCCAAACCCTACACATTCAGTCATTGATTGACACAATTTTTAATTTATCGTTAACTCATTCAAGACTGATCATGGTGGGTGATTTCAACCTCTGGGATAATGGAGGCCTTAGCCCGGCTTTTAAAGAGTTGACACAATCGTGTGAGAGCATAAATCTACAACAGTTAATTCTTCAACCGACTCATCAAGCATGCTATACGTTAGATCTTATCTTCGCCAATTGTACAGAGGCAACGGTGGCCGAGATACTGCCTCAAGTATGGACTGACCATTTCTTAGTCCAGTTCTGGCTGTCCATACCTGGCTTAAAAAATAAGCCAATCAGAACTGCAGCGCTTCACCGAGGTAGAGAATGGTTCAAACTAATGAAAGATGGTAAAAGGCCACTGCTACCAGGAAAGGATACCTTCTCCTCCAACAAATCGGTGGGCGATAATTACCAGGCCCTGTGTGATCAAATCAACCACTCGTTAGACTTGCACATTCCGGTTAAAGACATAAGTAATAAGAAGAAACCATCAGCCCCTTGGTACAAAGCAGAATTGAAAAATTTGCGATTAAAGTGCAAACAGGCTGAGAGAAAGTGGTGCAAGCTTTATGAGGATGCAGATAAAAAAATCTGGAAACAGCTATTGAACCTCTATAAGGAGATGATTGTTAAATCCAAAGCTGAACATTATGTCAATAAGATTTTGCAGTCACCTAATAGCTCAAAAGCCCTCTTCACAATAATGAAGGATCTCCAACCCTGCTTGTATGAGCAATAGGGTTGAGGCATCACAAGGACTCTGCAATGATATTGCTGCGCACTTTAATCTGAAAATCAGCAGGATTATTGAGGGCCTTAACCTAAAGATCATTCAGGAGGGGGCTAATGATTGTAACACTATAGTAGATTTGGAACAATTGGTAGAAAGTAATGCCAATGCTCAATTAGTTACATTGGACTCATTCCATATCTCCAATTTGGAAATATTTAACAACCTAGCCTTGAAGGTCTCCTCAGGTTCGCCTTTGGACCCCCTCCCGCAGAAATTGTGGAAAGAATTTCATTTGGAAATCTTTCCCCGGCTGTGGCAGATTTGCCGTCAATCATTGGATGAAGGCATGGTCCCTGACTGCTGGAAGCAGGCAATGGTGACCCCACTGTTGAAAAAACCGACTCTCGATCCTACGTGTCCAGATAATTTTAGGCCCATATCGCTGCTGCCCTACCCGGTAAAGATCCTGGAGAGAGCGGTCAGCAAATCTCTTTCATATTACTTGGAGGAGCACCATCTGCTTGACGAAGCACAATTCGGCTTCCGCCCAGGGCATGGCACAGAAACAGCCCTGGTATCGACACTCGATAACCTAAGAATGAGAGCCGACAATGGGGTGGCAACAGTTCTGATACTACTCGATATGTCCGCAGCATTTGACACGGTAGATCATGCTATTCTGCTGATGAGACTGGAGAAGCTGGGAGTGAAAGGGCGGGCACTACAATGGCTACGGTCATATTTGAATGGCAGACAACAAGTGGTGACTATTCCGCCATTCACATCCCCTAAGACCCCGGTCTTACAAGGGGTCCCACAAGGCTCCGCAATCAGCCCAGTACTTTTCAATATTTATCTGCGCCCGCTCATACCGATTATAAAGTCCTTTGGTATTGATTTAATTAATTATGCTGATGACACGCAATTGGTGTTTTCCCTAGAAGGAGCCCAGGCAGTATCAATGGATCAATTTCAGGAATGTATGCAGAGTACTACAAAATGGCTCAGACATAATTCCCTGCAATTTAACGGAGATAAGACCGAGATGGTAGTCTGTTCCACTGCCAAAGTTGCTCGCCCACTTCACTTGGAATTTAGGCTCTCTCCTACTGATAAACCTTTGACACCAAACAAAACAGTGCGCAATTTGGGAGTTATGCTGGATGAGGACCTTCAGCTGGAGACTCAAGTTAATAAGCTAGTGGGCACCTGTCTCTCCCTGATCAGAGCATTACGCACAATCCTTCCACTCCTTCCTACTAACACCAGGTCATAGGTGGTGAGAGCAGTGATACTGAGTAGATTGGATTACTGTAACTCTCTCTATTTGGGGCTCCAAACTCACTGATTCTGAAGCTCCAGAGGATCCAAACTATAGCTGCCAAATTGGCTCTCAATAAGCATCGTAGGTCATCTACATCGAGGGCTTTGAAGGACCTTCATTGGTTGCCAATTGGCCAGAGGATTAAGTTTAAATCACTATGTATAGTGTTTAAGGCAATCCATGGGTTAGGCCCAAAACCTCTGCAAGATAAATGTAAATGGTATGCCCCAAAAAGGAATCTCCGGTCAGCAAACACCAATTTGGTGATCATGACGAGATACAAAAAACAAGAACTGGCGGGAGAGCCTTTAGCGTCTGCGGCGGCAAAGCTCTGGAACGACCTCCCTGTAGACATAAGACAAACTCAGGAACTGCTACCATTTAGGAAAAAGCTGAAGACATGGCTTTTCCCAAGGGAGGATTAATTTTGTAGCTATCACTCAATGCAGGCTGGGCTATTTGTCCGTCTGTTTTGCATCCATACATCTTCTGGTCAGTCTCAGCGCCAGGATACCCTTGGGGTGACAGTTGCGCGGTACAAATATATTTTACATTACATTACATTACATTACAATGGTGGACTCAATACCAAAACAACGCAACTTGAGACTAGCCTAATGAAGATGGAGACCCTCACCTACCCTAAATGTAAGTCCGTTTTTATATAGCGCAGCTACTCACCCTTATGGGTCTCAAGGCGCTGGGGGCCGTAGTGGAAATTAAGTGAGCTATTGCCCAGAGTCACATGGTGCTGAGCTGAGCTGCCGTCGGAGCCAGGGATCGAACCGTGAACCCTGCGCTCTGAAGTCAGCTGCCCTGGCCGCTGCACCACACCTCTCCACTATTGAACATCTCAATCATCTGAGGTCACAGAGGAATGCATATTACAAAAGCATCAGAAATGCAAAATCAGATTTCTTCAGAAACCAATTTAACCAAGCTAGAAATCAGCCCAAATAACTATTTGAGCTTGTTGAACTTCAAGCAAATGGTCCACCCAACTCTTCCCCAGCTGGATCTAATGCACTTCATATATACAAAGAATTTGGCTCCTTCTTCCTTGAGAAGACTGATCACTTTAGAACTGACTTGCAGAATGCACTGGGGAATGGCCCTCTCTTACATCACCCTAGCCTTCCCACCTCCATGGCTATGGTGCCATCTGGTTATACGGGACTCATTCTCAAAAATCATGCTACATGGAACTCTTTCAAAACCATTATGGAACTCTTCAATTCTCAAAATTCTATCAGATTTGAAACCATCAAACCACTTCAATGACCCTCTTCTCTCCAACTTCTTCAAGGAGCTCAAAGTGTTGACACTCCCACTTGGCACCAAGATCATAAACGCCTTCCTATGTCAAGACAAAATCCCTAATTTCCTAAAGTCTGGCAGGTCAACCCTATCATATAAAACCCAACGGCAGATCAAACCAACCTAAACAACTTTCACCCCATCTCCATCATCCCTACTCTGGTGAAGCTCCTTGAAAAATGTGCACGTCTAACTATGTAACCACATAACAATTCCATATTCCTGACTGATTCCAATGAGGCTTCCGCCCAGGGCATTGCACTGAATCAACCCTTACACACATCGTGGATGATGTGCTAAAAATGCTACATCATAATGAATCATGTCTCTTAAACCTCCTTGAGCTATCTTCTGCATTCAATATGTTTCAGCATGACTATCTACTAGATCTATTGGAATATAGAATGGGAATCGCAGGTTCCGTCCTAAAATGGTTCACCTCATTTCTCCATAACAGAACGCAAAAAGTCAAGTTAAATCAGTCCCTGTCTAAGGCTCTGGTCACATTGGGCATTCCTCAGGGCTCCTCCCTCTCACCACTCTCTTTAACTTGCGCATGGAGCCACTAACAGAAATGCTAAAGTCACCTAATATACGCTGATGATATCCACCTCTGTCTGAAAGTCTCCTCCCCTGAAGACATCATGGGGCAGATTTACAAGCCCCTTGCGCCACTTTTGCGTCACTTTTCCCATGTTAAAAATGACGCAAAAGTGGCGCAAGGGGCTTGTAAATAAGCCCCCATATCTCTCCACTCAACTCTACTAAATACCCAAAATTGGCTAACATGGAACCATCTCAAACTTAACAAACTCAAAACAGAATTCCTCCTAATCGCCCACCCAATCAGTTTCCCATCATTAATGAATAGATGAAGCAGTCAAGTGCCTACCGCAAGCTATTGATTCAGCAAGATCACTTGGAATAACTCTTGATAAGAACCTTAAAATGCAGAAACACATCAGTGCTGCCACTAAAGGAGCAAACCACTGAATGAACATCTTGAGAAAATTAAAACCTTTCCTCCCCCGCAATGACTTCAAGTCTGCCATCCAAGCCTAGTGATTCCCAGGTTGGACTATGGAAGTGCTACCCTCTGCAGTTTGCCCAAATCCTAAACAGCCCCATTAAGGATATCCCTCAACTCTGCCGCAAGGCTCATCACAGGATCAAAAAGAAACAATCACATTACTCTTGATTTGAAATCCCTCAACTGGCTCCCCTATGAAGCAAGAATTCAGCTGAAAAATGCTTGCTTGACACACAAAGCTCTACACTTCAACACTCCAAGCTACCTCACTCAGAAGCTTAAATTTTTGGGAGGACCTAGATCCTGTAGAAGCTCCAACACTTTACTACTGAACCATCAGAAATTCTTTAAAAAAGAAAACTGTTAACAGAGTCTTCTCTGCCATCACACCGAGAATTTGGAACTCCCTCCCCCTGGAACTAAGTATGAACCCTTCAGCCACATCCTTCAAAAAAGGAATTAAACTATTACTCATGAACAAATTTCTGCCCTACACCCTAGTAACTCCCTTTCCGAGCAGTCTATACTCATCAACCACACCTTATGACTAATGCTAACCTGTTCCCCTTTTGATCTTTTGATTTCTCTGTGTCAACACTGAGTGACACCACCCTTATTGGGTATGCTGCCTAATGAGTCCTGTACTGTCCTAGATTATGATATCATGATCACTGCTTGTTTTTATTTTTTGTCATGCCTGATCTAATTGTCCTAACACAGATATTATACTGTCCTCAGCTGGGGTGTTTCCTCAGACTATACTGTTCTAGATGACACCAATTTTATTACTTGCTGATTATGGTATTGTCTTGCTTAATCTATCGGTCATAACATTGAAAGGTCACCACCCTCTTCTTGGGGTGTTGCTGTATCTTGTATTGCTCTAAGTTATTCTAATTTGTATACATGTATCACTGCATAACTATACCCTCTCTAACAATTGTAAAGCGCTCTGATGCCCATGCAGGTGTTGTTCATGCTATATAAAACTCTTGAAATATATAAATAAAAGTTATTTTTATCCTCTACCACATCACCCTGTTCCCTTGTAAATATTTTAACCTTAATTATCAATCAATCAATCAATCAATCAATCACGGCATTTATAGAGCGCGCTACTCACCCGGGAGGGTCTCAAGGCGCTGGGGGAGGGGGTAAGTTACTGCTCGAACAGCCAGGTCTTGAGCTGCTTCCTGAAGGAGAGATGGTCCTGGGTTCGCCGAAGGTGAGTGGGGAGGGAGTTCCAGGTCTTGGCTGCCAGGTAGGAGAAGGATCTTCCTCCGGCTGTGGTTCTGCGGATGCGTGGTACGGTGGCGAGGGCGTGGCTGGTTGATCGTAGCTGGCGGGTGGGCGTGTAGAAGGTCATGCGGTCGTTGAGGTACTTTGGGCCCAGGTCGTGGAGGGCCTTGTGTGCGTGGGTGAGGAGTCTGAACGTGATTCTCTTGCTGACGGGGAGCCAGTGCAGGTCTTTCAGGTGTCCGGTGATGTGGCTGTGTCGGGGGATGTCCAGGATGAGTCGTGCGGAGGCGTTCTGGATGCGCTGGAGTCATTATAGGTAATGTCTTTAAATTTCTTCTCCCTCCAGATCTAAATTGTCTACCTATAAGGCTATCTTCTTCATTGAGGTAAAAACATCAATATTAATAGCATCTAGGTAGACTTCCAAAAAAATGTTTCCACTGTTTCTAAAAAGTCTAGTACCAGTAACAGCATGGAAAGAAGGAGGAGGTGTGACTCTTTCCTTAATGTGAAACAAAAAGGGACGTCAAATGTTGGTAAAATCATTTATAAGGGACTCTTAGTTTGTTTTGACTATGAGATTTCAATTAAGCCAATCTCAATAGTCATACAGGTACAAATTGTTAACTTTCCTTGTACAATTTCCCACCCAACACCTCCAAATATTGTGTATCCTCTTACTCTCTATGATCCATTTTGATGTCTTTATCAGGTCCCTGTAAACTGATTCTCTTCCTTCTTCTACTGTCTTCAAGCAGCATGCACTTATATTACCTGTATTGTTTGCATTACATAACCAGCATTCGTTGCCTGGAGCTGTGTCATTGCTGCCCTGGTCTCCGTTTTAAGCAGTGCCCTTCAACTTTGACACCACAGACATTACCTGTTTGATCAATGAACTACTGGGCCACATTACTGACTTCCGTAGTTTCCTCCATAGGCTGACATATCTATTGTGTTGACGCCTTAGAGTTACCCCTTTGGCATTCATTCATGAACAGTACTTTGGCCCTTCCTTAAAGTAGGGTAAGTCATTTTGCCCAAAAGTATATAGTAATGAGGATAGTCTTGCCTACTCAGCAGCCTACAGACTGAAACGTTGACGTGATATCCACTTCTTATTTCACTCAAAATGTATTCAATCATCAAAAAACATAAAAGAACAATGAAGGTTGATTGATATGGACATCATAACAAACAAGGGAGGAATAGCATGTGTGCTTCACAGCCATGAGCATTTTATTATCTGTAAAGTTTTGAGCACATTTCTTTCCATCCAATTGAATGCTTTAAACATGCACATTTGTATCAATCAATCTATCAGGGTTGTTGAAGCACAACTACTCACCCGTGAGGGTCTCAAGGTTATTTGTATCAATGTATTTTGTAACAAATGAACTTTACATTGATGGCAATATGATGGTTCAATTTCTAACGCTCTGTTTTGATCTTTTTAAATAACTGCAGATAATTTGAAAGTGAAACAATTCTTTTGGTTGCTTTTAATATTTTATCACAATGGGAAAAGGTCATCTCTCCTCAAAGAGCCACAAGACAGTCAAGTACACCTTGGCTGGGAAGCAAAGATGGATAGATAAGGTATCACTTTATGTTTGGATAACAGCTCCTCATACTTTACAGTGCACAACTTCTTAATAATGCCAGATCATATATAAAAAGGGGCCTCATTTACAAAGAATTGGCTTAGGGCAGCGCCGCAAGTAATTTTACTGCGTTGCTCTATGCCAATTCAAAAGGGAAGGAATGCACTATATTTACAAGATACGGTGCATTCCTGTCCTTTTCCCTTGCGCAGGTGCAAAGTTTGCAGCCAAGCGCCAATGCAGGCAAACTTGCACCATGATTGTTTTTTCTGCACAGAAACAATCACAAGAGGCATTTTCTTCATTCTATGTGTGCTGCAGAATGCAGCACACATGGAAAGAGAAAAAAACAAGGAGACTTGTTATGTCTGCTGTGGGGAGGCATACATTTTTGGGACTGTCCCAGGTTTACATGCTGTTGTAAATCTGGAGCAGTGTCAAATTCCATGGGTGTTGAGTAGGAACACCCACAGCAACACCCATGGAATGCCTCCTTGACGTAGAGTAAGGCAAGGCAGCGGCATGAGGCCATGCGAAGCCCTACAGTCATAAAAAATTACACTCCTGCGGCGCTGGCCTCTTGTAAACGAGAGCCAGATTCTCTTAAGCAATAAATACAGACAAATCATAAAATACATTTATATACATACACATTCAAAATTGAAACTCATTTAAGGCTATTCAAAATCTTGCCAGTGCGTGAATAACGCTCAAATAGTGTGTTGTACATAAGCATTTCAAAGCAGACAATCTTGATCTCATATTATATTTTTAAAAAATGGGCTTTCAAAATTGACTTTTAAAAAGCTAAAAAATAAAGGCAGTCTATTACAATTCGAACTTTGCATTTGGAAACCACATCCGAATTTTAGAAAAATTACCAGAAGGGTGTGCTTAGACCGTATGTAACTCTATTCAAAATGTTGTCATTATTATACTGCCCATGTGCTGGTTAGGGAAAGGATAAACATATGGAGATCTGAAAGTTAAACCTTTCCGTGCATCGGACGGCCAGGAGCCGTCCAACGTCACAGTGGGCGTGTGCGTCAGACAGCTCCCAGCCGTCCTAGCAACCACCCACAGGGAAAGCGCTGGTGCTCCCCGTGGGCCACCCTTAATGCTGCCCCCACAGGGGAAGGCAGCGGAAGCCCTTCCGCTGCCCCCACGTCCCCTCCACATCATCTAATGACGTCAGCGCGCCCTGCGTGCCTACGTAATTACATGAAACCAGACGCGCTGGAAGCCATTTGCTTCCAGCGCGTCCAAGGAGGAGAAGGTGAGTTTCTCCTCAGGGAGGGGGGAATTTAAACACAAGAGGCATCGGGGCAAGGAAGGGGTTTTCCTTTCCTCTGATGCCTCTTTTGAGCATTTCTGATGCACGATCCCGCGATCGTGTGAAGGAAGTGACCCGATTAGGGTCACTCAGGTCACTCACGACCACCTCTCAGCCTTCCATACCAAATGAAGAGTCAGTCAGACAGTAGGGAATACAAACCAATAACAGTTTATTCAGAGTACACTGTCTACCCAGTTGCTAGGAGTGCTGCAGAGGGACTGGCATCAGTAAGCATAACAATACATTATGTACACTTCGAAACAAATGAAAGCACGCCCACCATGGAATTTTCCAGGGAGATGCAGCTGGACAGTAAATTACAAAGGAGTAACTTTTCGATTCTGAGGCCGGGCACACATTATCTACTATTCAAGGTCACTCTGCCTGTACCCACCACTAGATAAGTGGGAGAAGGCCTATGTCTAACAGGAAAGGTATGCGCTAATAAGAATAGTGCATTCATTAGTGTAGCAAAACTCAGTTTGAAGAAACATAACCTAAAGAAGGCCGTTTCTCGGAAATGGCAAAGGATAAGTTTCAATTATGATACAAAATGGCGCCCCTTACACAAAATGGTGCCGCAAATGCTAACTTACTTAAAACAATGTGAAAGCATAATTTTCCATTCTAACAGACCCAACTTTTAGCATGAGCTAAACATTTTGTATAATGGCAAAATCAATAAATCATTAGTGAACTGTATTAAGAGCACTCCATGTCTTCAGCATCAGGAAGGGAGGCAGTAAGGAGGGAAGAATTCTCAAAAATGCCTGCATCTATTTGCATGAGGTCTTCTACTTCCTTTTGAATCATAATTGTTGCATTAGTATCATGAATCGATATTCTCTTAGGAGTGAGAAAGGTGGTGCAGTAAGAGCAACATAAAGGAAGACACTGGACCAGGACACAGCAAGAGATCAAAATCACAATGATGTAAATCACCTTTTAAAGGATCCAACTCCAACTACAAAAAAGCGACCAACTCCAATTCCCACTCTCCATTCCTTTAACATTCTCCAGGATGTCTAAAATGTGTTGGGTAATATTCTTTTCCATATTAGTGATCCCAACTACACACTGGTCTCCTAATACCGCGCACACACCACCACTCTTAGCTGGAATGAATTCAACAGCATATCTAGTCTGCTCGGACAACACACGGGATAGTAACCAGCTTTTTGAGTAACTGTTAGATCTTCATAATGCCAGCCCACCAAGGTAATGTTTTGCTCTCTCATGTACAAATTATCACAATGTGTGTTATTATCACACCCAGGATACCCCTTTTTTGTGGCTTTCTGTAATACAAACAAGGGCCAGGATACCCCATACCAAACTCACCCCTTACCGCTACAAAGTGGGCTGGGCGAATGTACGTGTAATTGACAAGTGACAATGGGGAAGCAGTCCATAAACTTGTAACAGATTCGGTGGGAAAACAAGCTGTACCTTCTCCAAAAAATCTTTTATGGGTGTCTAGAAAATACATTACTCTGGGCTGTCCTTTTTGTGCGGATTTGGGAAACAACCTTATTCTCAGTACATGACGGTGCATCCTGATCACATTCCAAAACCCAGGGCACCCCACCCAAAATCAATAGCAGTAGAATCACAAGAATAGCACATACTATCTTTTTCTTGGTAGGCCACAATATGCGTGTATGAACAAAGGGAATCACTGGCTGCTCTTCATCAGCAACCATTCTGCCAAAGGGATGCATAGCAAATGATAAAGCGAGGGGACGAAATGCCCGCAAGAAGAATATACAAGTGCCCAGTGTCCGTCAGAGCCTCACGGGTACATGCTCCTATTGTTCATCAAAACGTTGGCGCTCTTGAGAACTGGTGGTGGAGTTTGCTTTGTCCTAAGCTCAAGTTCCCACGTCAACCAGGATAATGTACCCCCAAGGGGATATTTTCGATCAATCCTATCCAATGTTCAAACAGTGCACAAATCTCACATCACCCTAAACTAACTCCGTTGGTACTATAGCAAAGTGCACCCTAACTTACACAGTCCATCCCTAACTAATCTGACTTCTCCTTTTGTGCACCGTTCTTCAGCCGAGGGTGCAAATTTTACCTAGTGACTCCAGGCACAGAGGGATCAGCAAAAAGCGGCTCCTGAATAGCTTGTATTTCCGGAGGGACTGCTATATTCAGCACTTCATCATTTTCCTCATCCGTTTTGGTCCAGGTCAGCCTGGCATTGCTGAAAGGAACAAACTGAGGCACCTTCTCACACTCGGAGTCCCCTACTCCATTCCTCACCCATTGATCAGTGGGCAAGGGTAGTGGTATCCTGCGACAATGAGTCGCTGGCACCCAGTTCTTTCGGACGGCAACTTTAACAGCTGTGCGCGTAGATAGGATGTCCTGTTCCGGTCCCTTCCACTGTGGCTCCAAACTCTTTTTCCGCTGGAAGTTGCGCACCAGCACGAAATTGTCAGGCTGAATATCGTGTCCGGGCCCCTCTGGTGTAGCTGGCAGGGCTTCCCGGACCTGTTGGTGAATAGAAGGCAATCTTTCAGTTAACTGGCAAAGAGAGTCTATCAACAACAGATACTCAATATCTGAAAACCGCTGAGGGCGCGGGAAGCCCCAGATGTTTGCCAACAAAAGAGCCAATAGTAAAGCATCTGGCCACTGTAACCCCATGGTCTCCTGAATTTTTGCCAATATAAGTGTGAGAGTACCATTGTTCTTCTCAACTAAGCCTGCTGACTGTGGATGATTGGCAGCATGAAACTTCTGCTTAATACATAAACCATCACAAATCAATTGAATCACGTTGGCATTGAAATGACTTCCGTTATCACTCCAAATCAAACGGGGCAAGCCGAAACGAGGAAAGAACTCCTTCAGGAGTACCTTTGCAGTCGCAACAGCTGTATTGTCTTTAGTGGGATAAGCCTCGACCCCTTTACTGAAGGCACAAACAACCACTAAAACATACTTCAAATTATTGCTCCTATCTAGTTCGATGTAATCCATCTGGAGGACCTCAAAAGGAAAAGTGGGTAGTGCGAAATTACCGGGTTGTGTAGGGGTACCCTTTCCAGGATTGTGCATCATGCACACCATACAGTTCTTCACTAAATGTGCAGCTCTTTTTGAAATAGTATCATTCTGCCATACAGGGTCTAAAAACTTGCAAATACCTTTAGCACTAATATGGGCTGGGCCATGGGCCATTGTGACCACAGGAAGAACATATGCATCTGGCAACATCCATATCTGCTTCCCTGACTTATCAATCCAACATCCCTCATCTTTCAATTGTGCTGTACTTTCTTAGTGCTAATTCCTCTATTGTGGCCTCGCTTTGTATCTCCTTCACATTCTCGAGTGTATCCTCAAACATGGTAACTTCAGGCCCCACCTAGCGGGAACTGCTACAAACATTCTTTTAATTTTAGTCCGGGCTGTTTCCTTAGCTGTCTGATCTGCAAAAGCATTTCCCCTGCCTACATCGTCAGTGACTTTCCGGTGGGCACTACACTTTACTATAGCCAATTTCTTAGGGAGTGTCAAAGCAGACAAAAGCCTCAATATGAGGTGCCCATGCTGAATCTTTTTGCCATGCGAAGTAAGAAACCCTCTCTCTGCCCAGAGTCTCCCAAAGTTATGTGCGGCTCCAAAGGCGTACTGTCTGTCAGTATAAATATTGACAACCAGTCCCTCACTCAATTCGCAAGCTTGTATTAAGGCAACAAGCTCAGCAGATTGGGCCGACTGATAAGGAACTCGTGATGTCTCAACTACTGTTTGCAGCATAGTGATAGCATACACAGCAGTTGTAGTGCCATCTGGTAATTTGAAACAAGAGCCATCGACATATAGTTCCCCTTGTGGGTCAGATAAAGGAAATTCAGTCAAGTCTACCTGTCCTTTCGTCTCTTCTTCTGTCCGGACGATACAGTCATGCTTATCAATCTCATCACTCTCAGAAGGGAGGGGCAGATACGTGGCTGGATTCAGAGTGGCACATCATTTGATCGTAATATGTTTAGCGAACAATGTTAATTCATAGCCAGTCAGACGTGGACTGGTGAGGTGCTGTGTCTTTGTCTTATTCAAAAGTGTATCCACAGCATGGGGTACCATGACTGTGAGATCAGTATTAAGTACGAGTCCAGCCGATTGTCTTATTGAGGTGGCCACAGCCGCGACTGCTCGTAGACAGCTCAGGAGGGCTCTTGCAACAGGGTCAATAACAGCAGAGAAATAAGCACATGGTCGTTGCTTATCTCCAAATTTTTGTGTTAAAACAGAAAGCATGCAACCAGCCATCTCATGGATGAACAACACAAACGGCTTGTTATAGTCTGGGGTGCCAAGTACTGGGGCTGAACAAAGCACAGTTTTCAATTGCTCAAAAGACTGCTGACATTCAGGCGTCCAAAGCAGGGGCTCATGCACATCTTTAGTGGTTAGTGCAAGCAAAGGTTTGATTAGTAAGGAGTAGTTAGGTATCCAATGCCGACAGTAGGAAGTGATACCTATAAAAGCATGCACATCTTTCTCAGTCTGTGGGATGGGCATTTTAACAATGGTACTGATGCGCTCAGGGGTCAATCTCCTACCCTCTTTCGACAGTAGTTGACCTAGATAGGTGACCTCCTGATGGCAATACTGAAATTTAGAAAGATAAACTTTATGTCCATGCTGAGCTAAATGTAGCAATAAATTAAATGTACTGTCTTTACAGCCTTGTTCAGTATCAGAAGCAATAAGGAGGTCATCAACATACTGTATCAATACATTACCTGTGGGAAGCAACAAGGAATCCAACTGACCTTTTAATGCCTGGCTATAAATGCTCAGACTCTCTGTATAGCCCTGAGGAGCTCGACAGAACCTAAAGCTTCTGTCAGCTAGGGTGAACCCAAACAGATATCTGTTATCTGGATGAATAGGAATACTGAAGAATGCATTTTTCAAATCAATGACAGAAAATAATTTAGCAGTGGAAGGAATCATTGTCAAAAGAGTAGTAATGTCAGAGGCCACTGGAAACTGGAGTATCACTATTTTATTAACTTTGCGCAAATTAATCACAAAACGGTAAACATCTTCATGCTCATCAAGGGAACCTGAGGGCGTCCGTTTAAGAATCGGAAGAATAGGGCTATTACAAATATTAGCAGTAGTCTCCTCAACCACTCCCTTCTTAATCAAATCCTGAATAATTTGCAATAAGGCTAATTCTCCTGCCTGTGGTATCATATACTGAGGGATATGGGGCAAAATAGCACCATCCTTAACTTGTATCGAGACTGGAGGTATCTGCAGTAGTCCCACGTCTGTGTTGCCTGTCACCCACAGAGTGGGTGGCACATCAGCAAATTCAACAGGAAGAGGTGCATCTTTGGACAAACACTGTTTAGCGCGTGCTACATCTGGACCCACTGTGATATAGACACCCGCCGGGGAAAAATAAATAGTAGCATGCAATTTCTTCAACAAGTCCAAACCCATCAAATTTTCGCCACAATTAGATGTCAGCAAAAATGGCGAATCCACAGTGGAAGGACCAATAGTCAATGCAAGGGGTTTCGAAATGGGGTTTACAACCGGTATACCAGAAAAACCTACTGAAACGTTATTATGGCCAGACAGAGCCACTCCAGGGACCATATTTCGAGAAACAGAACTTTTCTTCCCAATTGTGTCCAACAAAAATTCCTTAATCGAACCTTGCAGTTCCGCTGTTACATAAGGACCACGCTGGTCTACAGGTATCGGAACTGGTCCCCCACTCTCTCCCTGGCTGTCCTAGCTGTAAGACATCCCTGTCACTTCCTCCATATCATAATCATCATGATAGTACTGTCCATCCCAAGGGTCATCAAAATAATTATTATCAGAACGACCCTGTGAGGCTGCAGCACTCTGTGCCCTATCAGCCCCACCAGCTCCATGACCCCGTCCACGGGAACCTCGTCCTCTAGGGTCTGCTACCTTCCGCAAAAGCACAGGACACTCGCTATGCCAATGACCCTCCTCCTTACAGTGCGCACACTGATTCGGACCCAAAGGCGTCGTATGTGGCTACCTACTTGAGTGTGGTAGCTGTCGGGCAGGACCACCACGTCCTCTACCATTCCCTCTAAAAGCCTGCTGTAACAACACCTTTATCTTTAAATACTTAGGGGCAGATTTACAAGCCCCTTGCGCCACTTTGCATCACTTTTCCCATGTTAAAAATGACGCAAAAGTGGGGCAAGGGCCTTGTAAATAAGCCCTTTATGCCTTTTCTCTGTCCTCTCCTTTTCCTCATTATCCCTATGCTCATAATACTGCGCCATATTCAAAATAACAGAAGGGGAAGAGGTGGGCCAAGTACTTTCAGAGGCCTTCAATCGAGTCGCAATTTCAGGAAGCAGATTAGAAACAAATCTATTAACAAACAACTGAACACCTCCCTCAATAGACAAATCCTGCCCACTGTAATCCAAAAACGTACCTTCAAACCGAGCAATAAAATCAGACACACTCTCATCTTTCTTTTGTCGACAAGCCGACAGTTTATCCCAGTCTACTTTTCTCGGCGGAATAAGGGAATGCATATACGTAATAATACGGCCTGGCAACGCTAAAATTTCCACCCGGGCCTTATCACCTGGCTTTCTTTCCCGGTCCCATGCTTTAATCTGATCCCATGTACCTCCCAATTCCACAACATGATCTTGCGTGTGCACCTGCCTCCAAATATCAACCGGAACCAGTAAACCAAAAAACATTTCAATATCGGCAAGAGTCATTACAGTGGAAGAGGCAGCTTCAGTCAATTTTTTATAATATGCAGTAGGATTTTTCATAGGATCAGGCAAATGAGTCTTAAGGGACAAAACTTCACTTTTTTTCCACAGAGTATAAACCTATTGCTCCTGAAAATGGGCCGCCACCCTCGCCCTAGTAATATTACCACGGCCATCCTTTAATTCTGGCAATTCTGGATGATATATGGGATGAACCTCCAGCATCAGAAACTGAGACACCGACCTGGGACTTTTCTCATGTAGTCTTCCCCTTTAAGCTATTATTGTTGTGACATTAGCAAAAACTTGTTCTGGCCCCAATTCACTAATATACACCCGATCTCTAATGTCATAAAATTTGAGGTGCTTCTGCTTCAAAACACTGTTGCCAAAGACCATTAAAGTTTTGCACATGTGTTTAACGGCATGCTGCTGTATAAATGGCTCAAAATCTCTCATAGTCGCCTAGACATCCTCTACACTGTAAATAGGATTAGGAGCCCACTGTGCAGCCTGATTAGCTATTACCTGTTTCTAACCATCTCCCACATCAGATCGCACTAACTGTCCCATGCGTTCCTTAAATTTCATCCAATCCCTATCCTCAAATCCACGTACCGGCATCCCGCTACCTACTAATGTCGCAGGATGAAAAACAATAGTGGGAGAAGCAACAAAAGTAACAAGCAATATTGTTGCTAATTGTTGTGTCGCAGGAGAAAGAGCTGTCGAGAGGGACGCTGAGACAATAGAGGTGGCAGGGGTACTAACAGTCACAGTTGCCACTGACGGCAAAGAAACAGAAGGAAGAGGAGGAGGAGGAGCCGATGCCACAGCCGTTGAAATAACAGCAGTAGATTCAGGGACAGAGACAGTAGAAGCAACCGTGACGGGCGGCTCTGAGGGCACCGGAACAGTGGGATATATTCTTTGCGGGGAATATGGAGGCGGGAGTCGAGTATCTAACAATTCTTCCACAAAAGTGTCATCTTCTTCCTGAACCACAGATGATTTATCAATTTGTAATCAAAATCTTCTATCTTCAAATTCACCACCCTTTTCCTGTTTTTCCCTATCACATGCTACAGCCTTCTGAGTCAATGTCTGCATTTTCCCTTTCCGGGCCTCTTTTTCTGCCTTCAATCGCCTCTGTCTAGCTGCTTTCTGCCATGTTCTGAGGGAATCACACATAGACTGCCTACTTTGTCTCTTAATTAACTGTTCTTGTAAATACTCAATCTTTTGTTCATCAAAAGTGCCCGTCAACGGCCACTGCAATTCCGCATTGTCCCTCGTATATTTGTGCCATAATGTACTAAACATAATAGGGCAAAGACCATGCTTCACATACATATCAAAATTTGGAGTGCCTTCTGGAGGCGCCGGCTGAGCTTCTTCCAATTGAGCATCTGCAGAACAACAGCAACAGCACAAAGAAAGCATTTTACTGACACCAGGCATTCTCAAAAGAAAACAAGTTCAGTATTTATGCCTGGCAAAACAATTTCAAATGTTTTTATCCAAAAGACAGTCCTTAGACCGTACCAAATACACACCAAAATGGCACCATATCCACAAAGAACCAAAACAAACTCACCTGATATAAACATGTCAAACTAATTTATTCTCCGCTGCCGACTCTTCAGACCAAATGGTCAGATCGAAGGGTTTCGCCATTCAGGACTCCAGTCGGGATGACCACTGGGCATGGCACCGTCCGGCGGGACAGAAGGGGCAGCTGCGAGTACCAGAACTCTTTCGTGCAGGGATCCCTGATCCGTCCGACCGACCTGAAGATGGCCTTGACCTCCCACCCGTCCGCGGAAGGGGATGGGTCACTCACCGAAGGAGTCCCTGTTTGTGTGGCAACTGTAGGATTTGACCCAATTAGGGTCACTCAGGTCACTCACAACCACCTCTCAGCCTTCCATACCAAACTAAGAGTTGGTCAGACAGTGGAGAATACAAACCAATAACAGTTTATTCAGAGTACACTCAGAGCGAAGCCCTGTCTGCCCAGTCGCTAGGAGTGCTGCAGAGGGACTGGCATCAGTAAGCATATCGATACAGCATGTACACTTCGAAACCAAAGAAAGCATGCCCACCATGGAATTTTCCAGGGAGATGCAGCTGGACACTAAATTACAAAGGAGTAAGTTTCGATTCTGAGGCTGGGCACACATTATCTACTATTCAAGGTCACTCTGCCTGTACCCACCACTAGAGAAGTGGGAGAAGGCCTATGTCTAACAGGAAAGGTATGCACTAATAAGAACAGTGCATTCATTAGTGTAGCAAAACTCAGCTCCGAAGAAACATAACCAAAAGAAGGCCGTTTCTCGGAAATGGCAAAGGTTTAGTTTCAATTATGATACAAAATGGCGCCCTTACACAAAATGGCGCCGCAAATGCTAACTACGTAAAACAATGCAAAAGCATAATTTTCCATTCTAACACGTGCAGCAGGAATGCCCACTAGACACCAGGGATTTTTTTTTTTTTTTAAGTGATTGACTGTTTGTGGGGATCGGCCCCTTAGGCAAGGGTCGTTCCCGTTTGTGAGACAATGTTTTTGGCTGTTTCTGCCCCCCTAGGCCGTTTCTAAATCTTGAGCGGGACGCCTTGCTGAAATGTCGCTACATGGAAGATGTATTTTTTAATCCAGTGACCATCTCTTGGCTGAGCCTTGATAGTTAACGGCCAACGGATGCGGTATGCCGTGCTGGGATGTCTCTCCATGAGGCATTATTTTGAGAGATTATTCGAAAATCAAATGAATGCGCGACTTATACGCCGATGCTGAGTTAGCTCGTCGAGAAGCCCTAAAGGTGTTTTCACAGCAGTCCTACGAGTGAATATTTCCCTCCTTATGTTGTGTTCTTTGGCTCGACGGCCATTAATGGGGAAAGCATCTTATGATGTATATCCAATTGGAATTAGACAGACCCCAGCTTTATAACTCCTTGTTCTTTCCCGGCTGTATTTTATCTGAAGTTGTGCAGCGGCACTCGATTTGTATGAGGAGACATCCTTTCATATTGTTTTCCATCTTTATTATGATAGACAGGTCCCATTGCCAATTTTTCCTTTAATCACCATATGCGCCCTGAAGAAGGTGATACCCAGAGAAGGGGTGTTTCACCGAAACACGCGTCGGCGCTGTGAATGTGTTCCCTCCATGAACTCATCTGATTCACCTTTCCTGGAAAATCAATTAATATATTTGAAAAGTTTCCTCTAATGTTAAATTTTTGACAATAATTTTTTCTTTCCTAACATTATACAAATTGCAAATTAATTCTGCAGAAGCTTATTATGATATGATGAAGACCTGTGTCGGTTAAATTTCAATTGCATTATTGTCATATGTGCTGAGGGGACTTGGCCCATATCATGTTTTTTGATATATCTGTTATGCCTTTATATGTGGTTTGTGTGAGGATGTTTGAGTATGAAATTGGATGTATGTTGTGAGTGATTGTTGTGGAATGGGATCTGTTCTTTCTATAATTTTTATGATATGATATTTATTTGTGATATATTAATTTATTTATGATGAAAAAATAAAGTAATGTTTAATATATTCTGGTTGTTGTGAAGAATATGGATTTTTGGTCTAGCCAGAGTGGTCAATAAATAGATGACGTATAGCATATTTTAAAATACATAGGTAGAGTATTTTGTTTGTGTATTTCGTCTGCCCCCCTGGGAGGCAGATCGGGCCATTTCTTTTTTAATCGTGCCCACTAGACCACCAGGGATATGTTTGCGGGGAGCAGCCTCTTGGGCAAGGGTTGCTTCCCTTTGGGGAGCATTATTATAGCCGTTTCTGCCCCCCTGGGGGGCAGATCGGGCCATTTTTTTAAAAATAGTGTACCCACTAGACCAGCAGGGCAGTGCTTAATTTGTAAAATATTAAGTGCAGGTGCTCAACATTTTTTAGGAGGCCCCACCCACTTTCCCAGCTATGTCCACTTCCTCCAGAAGCTCCACCCACTTCCTTTATTGGTTCCACCCACATCCACAAGCCTCAATACATCATAGCCACCTCCTCACATCTTGAGTTCCGCAAGAAGCTGAAGACCTGGCTCTTCACATAAGCACTTCCAGGACCTCACACCTACACAGCTGCCCAAGTGCCTGGATACCCTCTCGGGTGATTAGTGTGATACACAAATCAATATATCATAACATAATGTAACATATGGGAAGCCTATGACAACAACTTAAAAATGAACTCAAATTAGAGAATGTGTGTAATTCTCAAAGTGCAGCTTTAGGAAAGTTCATTAGAAGACTTGAGGCAGCTTTGCAAACTAAAGAGAATGTGCTTGTACTGTGCTGTTTAAAAGATAGGAAGGTGTGAAGGAAGAAATACATTAAAGAAGGCAGCAACAAATTCAGGCAGGAAGGGGAGTACTGGAGTGAGGACATATATGAGTATCGGATGAAAGAAGGAGGAAATAAGAAAAGAATGTGAAAGGAAGAAATGAAGGAATAGAGGGAGAAAGGAAGTGAAAGATGTGTGATGGATGAATAGAAAGAAGAAAGAAAAGGATCAAGATAAGCATAAGGAAGAGTTGATGATAAGAAAGGAGGAAATTAAAGAAGAGGTGAAGGAAGGAGGAGGAAAAAAGAAAGTAAGGAAAGAATGGAGAAAGAAGGAATAAATGCACCAAGGGAGGAAGGATGGGGAATGAATGAGGGTGTAAGGAAGCAAGAATGGAATGAGGGTGTAAGGAAGCAAGAATGGAATGAGGGTGTAAGGAAGCAGGAAGCAAGAGGGGAAAGTAGGCATGGCTGGAGGTACAGAGGATGAGAAAAAGGGAAAAGAAAAAGATGGGATGAAGGAAAGAGAGGAGGTCAGGGGAATGGATACGAGTATGAAAGGTACTGGGTCAAGGAGGGACAGAGAGAATAATGACAGCGTAATATTGTAAAGAAATTGAAAAACAAAAGATTGAAATACATTTGTGTCCTTAACATACTATGTATGTTTGTAAAGCACATATTCACCAAAGGGGGCCTTGACACTGAATTTAAGAGGTTGTTATCCAGCTCATAGGCACACATTTTATCAACCTCAGAAATAAGAAAGACTGAGTTGCCACACCAAGATTTAAATTTATGACCCTGAGGACAAACACTGATTCCTGGAGTGGATATAAAGAAATGCACAAGAAGGAAAAACATAAAAGGGAGAGTGAGAAAGGAGGAGAGGTCTGAAGGCAAAGATAAATACAGTAGACAAAGAATGTGAAAAGAAGTGAGGAAAGCAGAGATAGGGAGTGCAAGACTGGAGTGGAACATGATGAGAATGAAAAAAGGAAACAGGAAAAAGGGAAGAAGAACAGACAGTGGGAGTGCACGGAAAGAGAATGCAAGGGAAAGATGAGAAGGTGAAAAATGATAAGCAGTTAATGAGGGGAGGTGGCGATTAAGAGGAAATGTGGACGTAGGGCAGAAAGTGAAAGAAGAATGGAGAGAAGGGAAGGAGTAAGGTGTGAAGGGTAGGAAGAAAAGCAGATACTGAGGATCAGCAAGAAAAGAGTACACCTCTGCTTTGGTAAAAATAGAGTAATTAATTATGTAAAGTTGAGGGGTGACAGGGCTGAATCGTTCTTGGCCTGCCTCGTGAATGCATAACTGTGCTGTCCAAGACACACAATAGCGATTTAGGACACCATAACACTAAGTGGCAAGCTTGGGGGCGTGCCATTTGGGCATGCATTGTGAGAGCATGTGCCATTGTTAGTTCTAAGGATTAGTTATTTCAGATTGTATGTGACCATGGAGCTCCCCCCACCTCCTTAAGCTTGGTGCACGTGCCGCCAAAAGAAAATTTTCACTTACAAAACTCTTTAATTGAACCACTCACATTGACTTGAGTATTGAAAAATACATCACAAATTAACTAACTCCATGTGAAGATAGAAAGAATGTCATATTTTTAAATGACGGCTTCCTTTTATACTTTGTCCACTTCAGGCCTGTTTGCACAGGTGTGCCTGTGTAGTTTATCCTAAACATTCTAAATTTTAACAAGTGTGCACCGAATCCTTTGCACAACATGAATGACTCTTTAGTCCTCAAGAGGCAACAGTGGTGGTAGAACAAAAAGTATTTTATGACTCTTTCAATTCAGCTCCTAAATGGTAATTCTTTTTCAAATCAGGTAACCCTTTCCATCTTATAATAAGCCAATTACATACAGTGTAGTGGGTCAGGGGTGGTATTTTACCATAAGTGGTTTTAATTATGGAGACGGACAATGGTTTCCGCAGCTTAATATTGCTCATTTTGCTTTTGGACACTTTAATCAACAGGCATGTATGTTTGGATCAATCAGTTTCAGCTGTTGTGTTGATTCATCTAGTAATTGAATTTAGGGGAAATGAAACGAAAGGACACACTTGCACAGACAATGGTCGCACAAATGCCAAGAAATCACATATGCCAGTGTTAGCCCAATAGCGATCTAAACAGCTATGCTAATGTGCACTGCTCTTTTATAGCGTAGCTATCTCCTTTCACAGCAACAGGACAAAAGTATTCAACATTCTTCCGGCATTGCAGACCCGTGGTCGCATCCTTAATGTATTAAAAAAATAAAAAGGTAAAAAGTGAGGCCATTGCAATATGTGTATGTGCTAATAACCTAAAGGCATAGAAATACACTTTCAACCTTTGTAGGCCACCAAAAGAAACATTTTAAGCACTGACCAACACAAACTGACCTAGACTAAGTGCAGAGCAGCACGTGCACACCGTAGTTAGTGGTGGGCCATGAGCACTTCAAATGCACCATTAGAGACAGCTCCAGGTCAGTGCTGATATAAATGCATGCTTCCCACTCTTCTAATTTCAGAAAGGCAGGGCAGAAAAAAAATACTTCAACAGATTTCATTTTCATAGCATCCTGCTATCAACCTAAACTATGAGACTCAAGCGCAGCCTCTGGCAACCATCATCCGGATTTTACAAGGCAATAAATGAGGGTGACCAGATTTTCAGAAGGAAAAACCAGGACAGGCACAGACATAGAAATAGGACTAAATGTCCTATTATGTCTCAGGGCATCAAAGGTGATGCCAACAACTATAACCATCTCCCTCCAAATCCCTTCTCCAAATACAGAGAATGATTGGAATAAATATCTCAAAGGCTTATCGGCAAACCCCTCTGCTCTCCCTTTCTTCATTTCCCTCCAACAAGGGCACGTAGTCCTTTGGGTGACCTGAGAAATCCCAGAAGATGCAACTCCCTGCTGCAGAGTTGACATCCTGTCCTGGAATGATTGTCAGAGACATCCAGAGCCAACCGATCCATCCTTGAGACCCAAGACCGTTTGACCACCATCATCCCGAATACTACATATTGGAAAAATGCAGTGTTGTGATAGGCTTAGGGGAGGGAGCCTGGCTGCCTGCTTCCTGTTCCTGTGGGAGGCAGGAGAGCAGGAGAGCAGGAGACGAGAAGACGCGGGACCGGGCCTCAAGGTAAGTTTCATTTTTTTTTATTAAACACCCCCACGCAATCTCCCCCATGACCCCCCCTTCCTGTGTGACCCCTCCCCGCACCTATTTCCCCCCCAGCGACCCATGCCAGCCGTGACTGGGAATATGTACATCCCCCTTTGAATAAGACAGCATGGTAATCTAATTGAATTGTAGTGAGGTCTGTTAGGTGTAATACAATGCTGGTGTCAGCACACAACTTCGGTGCAATCCATTCTTGATATTTTTATTCCTGTAGAGGTTCCCTCTATTATCCCAAATAGCCCTTGCCCAATTATTCTTGTAAATTTCTTTCAATTTCGCTAGCATACCAGGTATATTTTTAAAATTTCAAATTTGGACCACAACATTTTTCAGTTTGCCAGGTCAAATGCAGAACGGTTAGCCACAAAAAAGGTGTGCAATGAACACCCGGTGTCAATGGATTTACATGCTGCGACCCAAAGACTGAAACAAGGGTCTTCAGTCAAGTGACCTTATTTAAATCTGCTGTGTTTTATAGGAATTAAATTTGCCGCTTCAATTAGGGTTTTGTGTGCTTGTAATGTTTTTTTTTTGCATGTACTTATGCCTCCACATCAATTAAACTGATTAAACCGTTAAAAAGATTGATACATTTGTCTTTTCAATTCGCTGGATATACACCAGTAGCTGTAAATATTTTGAATGCCCCAGAAAAAGCCTTGAACACCAGTCTAAGTTTGAATTGATTATAATTGCCGGTAGGTCATCTGGCCCAGCTGCTCTCCTTAATATAAGGGATGACATTATTTTTTGATGATGTTACTGAGAACAGGGAGAGAACCTCATCATCACCATAAACACTGCCATCTCGAAGATTTAAGACTAGTGCTTCACCCAGGCTCCTTCTGATACCACCACCCTGTATTCTGCCCTGACGTCTTTGGCATATAAACCTAGATGTACCAATTTCCAAAATCTTTGCATATCATATTTTGCAATTACATAGATCATATCATCTCTACAATTTTGGGCTTTATTCCATTTTAGCCTTGCCCTATTTTGTTTTTGTGCCTCTCTGTACTCGTTAACATCAACAATCAAAATTCCTATATGCTTTCTCAGATCATGATATTGAGAATCAAGTCAAACTGTCTGCTCTATTCCCTGCAAGCCTGGGAAATTATTTTTATAATATTGTTTTGCCATTTTACTTCCAAGCAATTTACCACATCTTTTATCAGGTGCTCATACTCTGTAATCATATTTTCATAAATTTTAATTAGACTATTTAAGTCTATATTACTTTGCAATTCACACAATAACGTTAGGTGTTGGTCATTTATTCGTGTGGTTATTGGGAACTGTATTTCCAGTGGCAAGATGGTATCTCATTGTGTCATTTTCAACATTAAAATCGCACTTTGTGAAAGGTGACTGTTATCCATTAGATTGTGAATTTGAAACTCCCCATTCGCAGAAAACGCCATGCTTGGACAAAAATGTTGTCTGAAGTAAGCCTGGGCGTAGTTCGCGAAGTAGCGCTATGCGAAGCTACGCAAAGTGCAGTTCGCACTACGCGAGCTACGCGTAGCACTACGCTGAACTGCGTAGTGCACTGTTCGCAATGATTGCACAGTGCCGGATGCTTGTCCGCACTGTGCAATCATTGAAAACGGCATCTTGCACAGTGCGAAGCTGTCTCTTACTGCCGCCGAGTAGATTTTTACTCGAGCGGCAGCTTTCTCAACGCGACTGGTAGTTTTTCATCGCGAGCGGTCGCGAGCATACGCGACCACTCGCAATGAGAAACCTGACCTCCCGCGCTGAGAATCTCGCCGGGAGGTTTATTTTCCACGCTCGCGATCGGCAACTTGATGTTGCTGATCGCGAACGAGGAAAAAGTCTCGCCGGGATGTCATTTGCTTGCTCGCGGTCGCCAACTTGACGTTGAGGACCGCGAGCAAGCAAAAATGACCGCTGCACTACGCTACGCTACGCTACGCGTGTTTGCACTGTGCTACGTGCAATTCGCGTTGTGCGAAGTAGCGCAAACTTCGCAAACTACGCGAGCGTAGCGTAGTGCTTTGCCCAGGGTTAGTCTGAAGGGTCTTTTTAATTACCCAGTTTAAATGTCTGACTTGCTGGGATATATGAATTAAATCAGTTATTTGAGTAGAGCTCCACTTCTTTTGCAACCTTTTAGCCATTCTCCCACAATTTCAGATCTCTGGCACTGTGGGATAATTGCTGGAGGTATCTTACAAGTCCTCAGCAGTACTTCAAAATGTAATTCTTCCCACAAAGGTTTCAACCGCAGGCTAGAGTCACCAACAATTAATATCAAAGTGTTTGAAAATGATGTGAAAATGTGACCTAGATCACCGATAAGCAGTTGATTTACATTATATGGATTCTCCCTTAAACTTAATTGAAAATGTACAATTATCTTATTCCATATGACTACCAAATTAATTTAGAGATCAACCTTACCTGCCTGCAGCCATTCAGGGCATGCATTGGAGCATTTAAATGATGAGGGCGGTGTCCTATGCGCCTTCAATTGCCAAAGCCTCTGAAGAGAAGTGGGGACACTTTGAAACGCGTCAGGCATCCATGGCAAATTGAACTGCTTAAAGCTATTGTTGTGCCGGCGGATTGTATACCATAAAGGCTCTTCATGAGCATGTTGCTGTTCGAGTGCTCCTTGTACATTGGGTACTTTGGAGCTTGGATGACATCACTGATGACATCATCCATGTGATAGTCTGATGCACCTCCTCACACCCTTATTTTCTAAGTGCATGGGTAATGCCTGGGTGACTGCATGAGTTTATGGGTAATGCCTGGATGATTCCATGAGTGCATTGGTAGTGCCTGGCTGATTGCAAGAGTGCAAGGGTAGTGTGTGGTGATTTTATAAGTGCTTGGGTATTGGCGGAGTGATTGGATAAGTGCATGGGTACTGGCTGGGTGATTGGAGGAGTGCATGGGTAGTGCACGGGTGATTGGAGCAGTGCATGGGTAGTGCCTGGATTATTGCATGAATGGATGAGTAGTGCCTGAGTGATTGCAGGAGTGCATGGGTAGTGCCTGGGTGATTTTTTAAGTGCATGGGTATTGAATGGGTGATTTTGTAAGTGTATAGGTAATGCCTGGGTGATTGCATGAGTGCAGAGGTAATGTATGGGTGATAGGAAGAGTGTATGGGTAATGCCTGAGTGTTTGCATGAGTTTATGGGTAATACCTGGATAATTACATGAGTGCATGGGTTCTGCCTGGGTGATTGCAGGAGTGCCAGGGTAGTTCATGGTGATTTTAAAAGTGCATGGATAGTGGCTGAGTGATTAGAAGAGTGCATGGCTACTGGCTGGGTAATTGAAGGAGTGAATGAGTAGCGTCTGGGTGATTAGAGGAGTGCATGGGTACTGCATGGGTGATTGGATGAGTGCATGGGTAGTGCCTGGGTATTACATGAGTGGATGAGTAGTGCCTGGGTGACTGGAGGAGTGCATTGGAAATGCCTGGGTGATTTTGTAAGGGTATAGGTATTGAATAGGGGATTTTCTAAGTGCATAGGTAATGCCAGGGTAATTGCATGAGTGCAGAGGTAATGTATGGGCAATTGGAAGAGTGTATGGGTAATGCCTGAGTGATTGCATGAGTTTATAGGTAATGCCTGGATAATTGCATGAGTGCATGGGTAGTACCTGGGTGATTGGAGGAGTGCAAAGATAGTGTATGGTGATTTTATAAGTGCATGGGTAGTGACTGGGTGATTGGAGGAGTGCATGGCTACTGGCTGGGTAATTGAAGGAGTGAATGAGTAGTGTCTGGGTGATTAGATGAGTGCATGGGTAGTGCATGGATGATTGGATGAGTGCATGGGTAATGCCTGGGTGATTGCATGAGTTTATGAGTAATGCCTGAATGATTGCATGAGTGCATGGATAGTGTGTGGGTGATTGCATGAGTGCATGGGTAGTGCCTGGGTGATTTTGTAAGTGCTTGGTTAATGACTGGGTGATTGATGAGTACACAGGTAATGTATGGGTGATTGGAAGAGTGCATGGGTAATGCTTGACTGATTGCATTCGTTTATGGGTAATGGCTGGATGATTGCATGAGTGCATGGGTTCTGCCTGGGTGATTGTAAGAGTGCAACGGTAGTGCGTGGTGATTTTTAAGTGCTTGGGTATTGGCGGAGTGATTGGTTAAGTGCATGACCACTGGCTGGGTGATTGGAGGAGTGCATGGGTAGTGCACGGGTGATTAGAACAGTGCATGGGTAGTGCCTGGGTTATTGCATCATTGGATGAGTAGTGCCTGGGTGACTGGATGAGTGCATTTGTAATGCCTGTGTGATTTTGTAAGTGCATGGGTATTGCTTGGGTGAATTTGTAAGTGCTTGGGTGATGCCTGGGTGATTGCATGAGTGCATGGGTAGTGCCTGGGTGATTGCATGAGTGCATGGGTAGTGCCTGGGTGATTGGAGGAGTGCAAGGATAGTGCATAGTGATTTTATAAGTGCATGGGTAGTGACTGGGTGATTGGAGGAGTGCATGGCTACTGGCTGGGTAATCGAAGGAGTGAATGAGTAGTGTCTGGATGATTAGAGGAGTGCATGGGTAGTGCATGGGTGATTGGAGCAGTGCATGGGTAGTGCCTGGGTTATTGCATGAGTGGATGAGTAGTGCCTGGGTGATTGGAGGAGTACATGGGTAGTGCCTGGGTGATTTTGTAAGTGCATGGGTATTGCTTGGGTGATTTTGTAAGTGCATGGGTTTATCGGTAATGCCTGGATGATTGCATGAGTGCACGGTTAGTGACTGAGTGATTGCATGAGTGCATGGGTACTGCCTGGGTGATTGGAGGAGTGCAAGGATAGTGCATGGTGATTTTATAAGTGCATGGGTAGTGACTGGGTGATTGGAGGAGTGCATCGCTACTGGCTGGGTAATCAAAGGAGTGAATGATTAGTGTCTGGGTGATTAAAGGAGTGCATGGGTAGTGCATGGGTGATTGTAGCAGTGCCTGGGTAGTGCCTGGGTTATTGCATGAGTGGATAAGTAGTGCCTGGGTGATTGGAGGAGTGCATGGGTAGTGCCTGGGTGATTTTGTAAGTGCTTGGTTACTGCCTGGGTGATTGCATGAATGCACAGGTAATGTATGGGTGATTGGAAGAGTGCATGGGTAATGCTTGACTGATTAAATTAGTTTATGAGTAATGCCTGGATTATTGCATGAGTGCATTGGTAATGCCTGGGTGATTGTAAGAGTGCAAGGGTAGTGCGTGGTGATTTTATAAGTGTTTGGGTATTGGCGAAGTGATTGGATAAGTGCATCGGTTCTGGCTGGGTGATTGGAGGAGTTCATGGGTAGTGCACGGGTGATTGGAGCAGTGCATGTGTAGTGCCTGGGTTATTGCATGAGTGAATGAGTAGTGCCTGGGTGATTGCAGGAGTGCATGGGTAGTGCCTGGGTGATTTTGTTAGTGCATGGGTCTTGAATGGGTGATTTTGTAAGTGCATACGTAATGCCTGGGTGATTGCATGAGTGCAGAAGTAATGTATGGGATATAGGAAGAGTGTATGGGTAATGCCTGAGTGATTGCATAGGTTTATGGGTAATGCCTGGATAATTGCATGAGTGCATGGGTTGTGCCTGGGTGATTGCAGGAGTGCAAGGGTAGTGCATGATGATTTTATAGGAGCATGGATAGTGGCTAAGTGATTAGAAGAGTGCATGGCTACTGGCTGGGTAATTGAAGGAGTGAATGAGTAGCGTCTGGGTGATTAGAGGAGTGCATGGGTAGTGCATGGGTGATTGGATGAGTGCATGGGTAGTGCCTGGGTTATTACATGAGTGGATGAGTAGTGCCTGGGTGATTGGAGGAGTACATTGGAAATGCCTGGGTGATTTTGAAAGTGCATAGGTATTGAATGGGTGATTTTGTATATGCATAGGTAATGCCAGGGTAATTGCATGAGTGCAGAGGTAATGTATGGGTGATTAGAAGAGTGTATGGGTAATACCTGAGTGATTGCATGAGTTTATGGGTAATGCCTGGATAATTGCATGAGTGCATGGGTTGTGCCTGGTTGATTGCAGGAGTGCAAGGGTAGTGCATGGTGATTTTATAAGTGCATGGATAGTGGCTGAGGGATTGGAGGTGTGCATGGCTACTGGCTGGGTAATTGAAGTAGTGAATGAGTAGTGTCTGGGTGATTAGAGGAGTGCATGGGTAGTGCATGGGTGATTGGATGAGTGCATGGGTAGTGCCTAGGTTATTACATGAGTGGATGAGTAGTGCCTGGGTGATTGGAGGAGTGCATTGGAAATGCCTGGTTGATTTTGTAAGCGCATAGGCATTGTTTGGATGATTTTGTAAGTGCATAGGTAATGCCTGGGTGATTGCATGAGTACATGGTTACTGCTTGGGTGATTCCATAAGTGGAGGAGTAATGTCTGGATGATTGAAGGAGTGCACAGGTAATACTTGGGTGATTGCAAGACTGTAGAAATAATGTCTGGGTGATTGCAAGAGTGTATGGGTACTGCCAGAGTGATTAAAGGTGTGGATTGGTAATGCCTGGGTGATTTTGTAAGTACATAGGTTATGCTTCAGGGATTGAAGGAGTACATGGGTACTGCTGAGGTGATTTGAGGAGTGAGATGATTGAGTTTGAAAAAATGAATGACTGCAATAAAACTGACTGTAAACATTAATTCATATTATTATGCTTATTACATTATTTCATCTTACCTTCTTTATTGAAGTAGATATCAAACTCATTGAAACTATTTTACAGTTGTTTCATTGTAAACTAAATTTAAAATATTTTCAAACTTTAGTATTACTTTCTGTAAAAGAGAAGAAAAATTCTGTTATTGCAAATAATATTATAGTTTTAAGAAGACAACATAATTTTAGAATTACATAACATATTCAGTTTCTCTTTTTTGCTGTTTTCAGATTCTATTGAATTTCACCATACACAGTGATTTCAAAGTTGATCATCATATAACAGCGGGAAAAAAATACAATCAATAAGATTATAAAAAAAACAAATCTGTGTTGAAAATATTTACAAAAAGTTCAACTATCTGTTTACGTTTTCAAAAATATACACTCTCATTTACATTGCATATAATATAAAGATCAAATATATGAACTACTTCTTTCAAACACAATTTTCCAAATGCAATATTAATTAGCACAAACAATAATCCAAACACTAATTGTTCACACCTTCCCAATACGCCGAATGATGTTTCCGAATTCATTTGCATTGAAAATATCCAAAATAAACTCGTTAATTCATGTTCACATCTTCCCAATAGGCCGAATTATGTTTTCAAAACTTTAGCATAAAAAATATCAGATATGAATTTGGTAATTCTTAAGGCAACCGACATTTGAATTCCAAATGAGCATCATTACAATGTGTCCATCCTTTATTGCACTTTAAATGCACAGTATAGTGTCCAGATGTTGTAGTAGGTCCATCATGGAAAATAATAGCCACTGCTTTAAAAGTTCTTCCTGAAACTTACACTTGACTTGCCACAACATTTTTAATTTTGGTTTCCAATTTTCTTCCATCTGCTCTACAACATTGTAGCATTAAAAGGACATATTGTCCAAATCTTTCTATAAATAATGTTGACAACATTTCTGATTTACAATGAGAATATTTCATATCTTGATTAGCTGTTTTTACTAGTTTGTTGAAAGACTCTGATTTGCAATCTGGTATTGTTAAATATATGAATCGTTCAGTGTCTATTTCAGTGGTAGAAAAAAATGAACACTCTTCACATTTATGATCCCATCTGTAACTTAGTCCAAACAAATTTTCAATTTCAATCCCTTCATCTTCCAATACTGCAAGCGTAAACATAAGAAACTCTTGTGCATCTTGTTGTATATTAAGTGTAAATTGCGAAGAACCAGTACATATATCCAAAAGATGCCGAATGCTAGAAGCAGTATGGATTTTAGTTCTATCAGTTACCAACTTTTGAAAAATGTGATGTAATAAAGAACAGAGGGGCCTATTAGCAATAACCGGCGATAATTATCGCTAAGCGCAGTTAGCGCTTGGATAATTATCGCCGGCTATCACAGGTTTCTATCGCGGAGATAGCGTGCTATCAGCAACGCTTATCTCCTAAGCGATAGAAACCCAGGAGAACAGTGTGAATATCGCTTGAAAACAAGCGATATTCACACTGTGACCAGTGTTAGCTAGGTGATAGGGCGAGGGGATTTAGCCATGTAATCCACCTCCCATTGGATTACATGGCTAAGTCAGGTCTGGACCAGGCGTTAACAAACCAGCGCTAAACGTGTTTAGCGCTGGTTCGTTAATCACCTCCCCTGCCTCGCTAATAGGCGATAGCGAGCTTAGCGACTGTTTCCAGTCGCTTTTAGGTTGGGAACGCCTACTTTGCATGCCATTAGCGATAAATATCGCTGGCATGCAAAGCGGCACCCAACCCGGTCGCTATCGCCTAGAAGCTGTCGCTAACAGCAGTTAGCGACAGCTTGCTAATAGGGCGTTAGAATTATCGCCGCTTTAGCGGGAAAAAGTCCCGCTAAAGCGGCGATAGAGCCCTTGATAATATGCCCCAGAATCTTTTTTCTCGGTTTTCCATATTATGAAAAAGATCTTCTAGATAAAAGACAACATTTAGAATAACATTAGCATTGCAGTTGATACCTGTACTATTTTCTAACTGGTATCCTACAATATCATCAACAGTATCCATTTTGATTTTCTTTGCAGCCTCATCATTCTCTTGAATTGTTTTCTTTTTTCCATATTCACCTAAGTTAGGAGCATACAGTCTTCTTAACCAATTATACTCTCTTACACAATTTGCATCTGCACTAACCTTTTTCTCATCAAAATAAATCAAATTCAATCCAGATAATGTTCTTACTCGAGACAAAGCAACATATGCCATACCCTCTTTAAACACTGTACTTCCAATATTCACCAAAGCACTGTCTACACTTAAACCTTGAGATTTATGAATGGTCACCGCATATGCTAAAGAAAGAGGAAACTGTTTTCTACGAACATACAAATCTTTTACAAGCAAAAAACGAACAGCACAACGTCCAATCAGTTTTACCTTTTCAATCTGATCAAATTTAATCTTCAAAAATTCAGTTCCATCTCTGTTCTGAAAATTTGTTGATTTACATAATCAACAACTTTTCCCATTGCTCCATTCACTAAACCTTTTTCAACATCTAAATTATGCCGTAATATTACCCAACAGCTTACACATACATATAAAGTCTATCCAAACCAGCAGTCTTTGATACAGACTTTTCCAAAGAATCCAATTTTGACTGTAATTTCTCTGAGAGAAGAATAGTAACTCCTTCGTGTTCCATTTTATCAATGGCTTCCATTTTCACTATTGGTTGTTTCTCCAGCTTCAAAAGTTCTTGTTTGAAGGTAGAGCACTCTTGCAGTGTTGGCATTAGACAAACTATAGACTTCTTTTCTCCAATTTTTTTGTACATTGTTTCAGGTGCAATATTTTCATTTGGAAACAAGTTTGTTAGTAGTCGACTTTGTAAAGCTTCTTTACCATCTTTTGTCAAAACACCAATTCTAATATCTTGAAGAATGTTTTCATAATGTTCATCACTTGCTTGTCGCATATTCTTAATAAGTTCTTTATATTCAAAAAGAGACCAAATGTTCACATTTCCAATACTTCCCAAAGATTTCTTACTGTCTTCATGGACAAGTGTTTTAAAAACTGGTTGTCCTTTCACAGGAGTAAGTTGTAATAGATCGCCAAATACAATTACATGTTTTCCTCCAAATAAAACATCATAATCTGTTTTTAAAATCTGTTGCATTCTTAAATGTACAAAGGCAAGCATTAAGTTTGAGACCATGCTCACCTCATCAATGATCAGTTTAATTTTCTTTAGTACTCTTGAAACTTCATAACAAGCTTCTCCAGATAGCTTGTGATATTCCAACTTATTTTCATGTTCAACTGGTAGCATAAGTAATCAATGTAATGTAATCCCTTTAATGTTATGTGCTGTTAACCCAATTGGAGCGGTTACAACACAAGATAAATGTGATTCAGTGGTTTTGTGTAGATAACTGGTCAAAACTTTAATTAAGAAACTTTTTCCTGTTCCAGCTTGCCCACTGATATACATTCGAATAGGTTTAAATGATGTGCATTGGCATTTTTTTTCATGCAGTTAACCATGCTCTATCTGTTGTGTAACTTGCTGGTTTATTTCTTTTTGTTCAATATTTAGTTGTTCTTCCAAGTTTCCCAACTCAAAAATATCCTGTTGTGCTTGTTGCATTGCTGCTTCTACTTCATTCATAGTGATTGCTGCTTCATTTTCAAGAATTGGCTGTCCTAGTGGATCTTGACTTAGTGGAACAGAACTTTGACTATCTTGAGAACTATCTCTAGCGATTTCAGCTGCAATACTAGTTTCTTGTTCAATCTCTTCATTCAACATTTGTAGATAATTTGGAAAAACAGTGCATTCAATGCTATCTTTACATGCATTAAAAGAATCTTCATAGCAGTCAAAATCTCCAAGTAATTCCATTTCACTACGCCAAGGCTTGAACAGTTGCATAAGTACTAAATAGAAAAATTCCCTTTTATCTGGAGTATCACAACTGAGTTTCCTGTGATTAATAAGATTTCCTTTGGCATGTTTTACCAAACATCCATCACACCAATTACTGCATATTTTTCTTCATTTATATTTTCTGTAACATTTCTTTTAAAGCTGTAATATTGCAGTACTTCATAGAGACATATGTTTTCCAGATGTGGACTTCTTTAGGATAGTACGTATCCAACATATTTGTTTTAACAATATCTGTACTTTCCGGTTCATTCAATGCTAAGTATTCAATTTCTTGTACAGATTTCAATACTCGATTTCGTGTTGCAGCAAGACCTAGACTTACCCAAATGATTCCTCTTGACTTCGAATATAAACTTGCAGAGGTCAACCGATCCGAACATTCAGTACGATCCAATCTCTCGATGGGAAAGCATCTTCAAACTAAAGCTGTACAATTTGTAACTAAGAGTCTTCTCTTGTGAAATTTCTTCCCACATTTCTTTCAACTCTGTCTTTTCAGATTTAGTTATATATGATGTAACATAATGAGCAACAGCAATCAAATTATCTGCAACATACTGGATATCCATATTTGCATTCCACATCGTCAAAATTACTGGATAGTTGTCATTAACATACTTTGAATCTTCAGTTCTTTTTATGTTGTAAGTATTCTTCGGAGATTTCCGAGTTATAGTATGCCTCACTGCTGACATAAAACTGTTGACTCTTCCTTTCGAAATTACTGGACGTGGGAATCCAAAACGACATTTTGTAGGAATTTTTTCCTTTGACTTGTATTTCCGTCGACAATATTTTCCACATCGATGACTTTGAAACCGTAAAACTTGTTGTCTTAAGCTATTTTCTCCTCCTGTTTTTGGAATAGCACAGGTAACATAGTCTTCAATGAAAGACAAAACAGTTTCATCAGAATTGGTTCCAAATTTAGGTGCATCCTTGATCCATAATAGCATGTGTATATGAGGAGCACCTCTGGCTTGGTACTCCTTTCTCTCAAAAAAATCAATAACTTTTCCAAGAGGTGGATTATTTTTATTGCAGATAAAAGACATCATAGCTCAAAACCTATGATTAAAATATCTGCACATATTTACAGGATCCAAGGAACACAGTTCTCCAGCTGTCTTCAATTCAATGTTTTTAATATTTGAATTTGCTTTTCGTAGAAATTCAAGTAAATCGTCCCATGCGTATTCAGCACAGCTAAGCGTAACAAACCACGTAGGGGTTCCTAAGTTCCTTAACATACATTTAAGTTCTCTGTGACGACGATACCAATACTAATTAGTACCACGTTGACACGCCATCAAATTAATTAACTGAGATTCTAAATGATCGTCTCTTTGTTGTACTTTGTCCATGAATTCCTTTGCAGAAACATGTGTAAGATGAACTCCTGTTTTTAATATGTGGTTCACTGCATATGAAAGTCCAGACAAGTCACTTTCAAACAGAAGATGAAATATATATGGAATACATCCTGAGTACAATATTGGATCTCCTGAGTACAATATTGTTGTACGATATTCTGAAGCTGGAATCTGCACGGGTCGTTCATCATATCGTCCACCTTTTCCATTGGGAAAGAGATGTGGAAAACAACGGGCTTCTAAACTTCTTTCGAAAACACTCATAGGAGTTCCCTTCACTTTCTTCATTTGGAATAATTCAATAGTATTTCCAATCACTTCTTTTGAATGTAAAGGATGTATACTATAATGTTCATAAATTTCTTCACTCCTGGAGTTGTCCACTTTTTCGATTTGGCCAGTTGAAATTTCTCTATCATCTCCTAAAGATAGTTCTTGTTCTTCAAGATATACATTTTTATAATAAATATTGTTTTCTATGAGATATAATGTAGCCTTTTGAACTTTGGTGACATCTACTAACTCTTGCCATATTTTCTGACTCTTTGTCATTACACCATTAACTAGAATAATTACAGGTTCAGTTTCCTCTTTCTCTACACCAATAGTTTCAATATTTTTCTTTAAATCTAAAGGTAAATAAACAACTCTTCCTTTTAATCCTCTTTGTAAATCTGAGGGAGGCAACTTACCTGTTTTAGGCTCCATACAAACTATAGCCTGAAACGGGTGTACAGATTGAATAAGAATAGATTCATATGTATTTACATCCACCAGTTCCGGAGGAATAGCTACCAATTCTAGGTTATTATGTACAGCTCTAGCTGGCATTTTGTTCTCTTCTAATCTTCTGTAACAATATTTACAAATACGTTGATCACAACCCAACTCAAAACAACCTTCCACCAACAAATAAGCACCAAATTGCTTCCACTTATCATTGTTTTCCTTTTCACTTTTTAAATACACATCAACATTCCTAGTTTGACTTCTATAGTGAGTACGTCGACAACAAATACAAATATAGTTTGGTTTTTCACAACAAATTACCTTAAACTGTGTAATTTCTTCTAGAAACTTCTCAGTAGTACTATATTCCACCTCTTCTTCAACACCTACACTTATCAAACTCTCACTTTCTCTACACTCTTCTTCAGTACCAAAGAAACAAAACTGTATATCATCACAAACTTTTTTTACATCTGATACTGAACCATGCAAAAGAGCAGTGTTTATTTCACTTAAAAATAATGCAGGACTTTTTACATAGTACAATCTTCTTACTAACTTCCGCATTGCTGAATGATGTACTGCTAACATTCTCAAATGATGAAAAGTACTTTGACACACTTTTCTAGAAAGACAAGCCAGAGAATGACCCTGCAACCCAGTATTTTTTCTCACTTTACAAGGATCTAGTCCTTGCAACATCTTAATCTTCTGTTTAACACTTTTTTTACTATACTCTCATAAAATAAATCGTAAAATATCAATAGATTCCTGTCGTATACTACAAATACTACTACAATCCCACGTATACACTGGAGCTTGAGAACGTCTCCCTTGAATTTCTTCAGCTATTACTTCTTCCACATTTCTAGCAACCATCTTTTCTTTTTCAATTGGACAACCATTTTTTACCTGAAAAGAACGACCACTGGTATCAACTGCGTGAACTAACGTATTTTGTTGAAAATAGCTTTCTTCATTAAAAAAAGGTTCTGAACTAGAAGTGTGCTTCCATTCACCTGAATTTTTTTTGCAAAAGTTAGTTCTATTTAACCCTGGGCGTTAAAATCCGCTCCGCTCGCGGAGTTTGCGGATTTTTGGCAACTCTGTGTTCCGCATAGAACGCGGAGTTACCAAAAACTCCGCGCTCTGCAGCGGAGCAGAGTTTTTTTCTTCTTCGCGCTTTCAAAATGCGTTTTCACGCGCGCAGTAGCGACTTACCGGGATCCCTGCGTTCGCCGACGAAATTTCCTCTCCGTTCGCGTGCGCCACGAGATTTGGTAGCCGGCCGCACGGACCCGCGAGAGTGTGCGATGGCGAACACTTCATTCGGACGCGCCATCGGACATCCGGTCGAAGTTCCGTGAAGGTCGCGATGCCGAACATGCAGAATTTGCAATCTGGAGAAGAATAACTCGCGAGCAGCATAAAACCTTCTTGAAAATAATGATTTGGATGAAAAAAACTCCTCAGATTGACATTTGGCTGTACTTTTTTGTGCAAGGAATCCTTTTTCTTTTTTTACTTTATTTTTAAGAGGAAGGAAGTGCCCCAGAGTCACTAAATTCCTGTTCCTGTCCAGCAGGCTCCTCCCAGTGCTTTGTCCATGTCCTGTTCACTTTTCATTTGGATTTGGAGCTGGAAGGATCACTCTTTGTGCCTGCTGCATCATATATAATTGGATTTGAGGACTTTTGGATTTGAGATTTTACAAGTAAGTTGGAGAATTGGTGTTGTTTGTTTGATTGGAGCATTGCACCTACATTTTTTTGTACTTTTCATCGTTTTTTAAAAATGTATTGTTGTGGGTGGCCTGTAGTTTCAGGAGGGGCCTAGTTGTTTTTCTTTGTATGTAATTTTTCTACTAGTTTTGTTTTATAAAGGAAACATGTTGCAAAGTTCATTACATTTTCTCCAACTTTTGCAATCAATTTGCAATATTAATTTAATTCACTAGCCCGGTAGTCTGGCCCAATAGGCCTTTCAGCCAGTAGGACCAGAGCTACTCATGGGTGCCTGAAACAACTGTTTCTGTGGTGTCTGTTGAATTTAAACAACATTTAGGGCATGGATGGCATTGGATTGAATTGCAAAATGTGTTTTTTTTTGGTATTTCACTTTTTTGGTGTGTGTTAAATAAATGCCTTTGTTGAATGTGTGTGTGTGGTGTGGTTGTTGTGTAACTTGCAAACCTTTTTTAGCCCTGTGGATTTTCATTTTTGCAATTTTGCATTAAAGCTGTGTTGTTTAGCATGCCTCCTTTGTCTGGACATATAGGCCTGCTTGAGTTCATTGTTTTCCAGGCCTCCTGCTTGTTGTGACTGTGAGTGACCATGTGGCTGGTGGCCATTTTGTGGTGGTAGTTTAGTAGTGTGCTGCTTTTGCCATATAGGCCTGGATGTCTTTCCTTTGTTCCTCTTGGCTTATGCTTCTTGTTGTTGTGGCCTGGCCATGTGGCTGGTGGCCATTTTGTGAAGCCAGGCAGTGTGCTTTTGCCATAGGCATGCAAGCTTGTGGCCTAGTCTGCCAATAGGTCTTTCAGCCAGTAGGCCAAGAGATACTCATGGGTGCATGTAACAACTGTTTCTGTGGTGTCTGTTGAATTTAAACATCATTTAGGGCATGGATGGCATTGAATTGAATTGCAAAATGTGTTTTTTTGGGGTAGTTCACTTTTTTTGATGTGTGTTAAATAAATGCCTTTGTCGGATGTGTGTGTGATGTGGTTGTACTTGTGTTGTGTAACTTTCCAACCTTTTTAGCCCTGTGGATTTTCGTTTTTGCATTTTTACATTAAAGCTGTGTTGTTTAGCATGCCTTCTTTGTCTGGCCATATTATAGGCATGCTTGAGTTCATGGTTTTCCAGGCCTCCTGCTTGTTGTGACTGTGAGTGACCTTGTGACTGGTGGCCATTTTGTGGTGGTAGTTTAGTAGTGTACTGCTTTTGCCATTTAGGCCTGCATGTCTTTTCTTTGTTCCTCTTGGCTTATTGCTTCCATCCCCTTTGCCAGCTGCAGCTCCCTGAATGACATGATGCGCAAATTAATGCCAAACAGGTTCCACTTCCATTACATTTGTATTTTTGTTTTTGTACTTCTTCTTTCTTATCCTTCCTGAGTGTACACAGTATACCATGAAAGCCCTTGTTGTCAAAGTCTCACAACTGGCTACACTGTTGTTATGTTTTTTTAATAACTGAGTTAATAAAATTTAATAATATAAGTAACACTAACAAGTGTGACCACCACACACTAAGTTATATATTATGTTTGTTTGTTTGTACTAGTAGTATTTGAACCATAACAACAAATGCCACATTTCACTGATGTTCTTCTGGCTTTTTTGGTTTTAGGTGCACAAAAGACTGAGGAGGAGGTGTCATCATCACCCGTTGTCCTGCCAGACAGAAGTCCTGTTGCGCACGACGTCACGTGACGTGTGACCACAGACATCTCTGCAACTTGTGCAACTGCGTTCTGCTGACATCTGAAGAAGATGGCCCCAAAGAAAGGTACCAGGTCCTCCAGTACCAAGAAAGTTGCCAGTGAGAAGAAGGAACAGAAGAAGGAAGAAGTGGCACTTACCAAGACTGGTGTGCCGCCCAGGATGTTTTTTGGGAAACAAAAAATTAAGCCTGCAGCAGCGGTGTAAGGGGAGCAAGCTGGGAGCAGCACCTCCGCATCAGTGGGCCCACCCCACCAACCTAGGCCCAAGCCCATGAGTGTCGCAGATGCAGCCAGTCTAGTCGTGAAAACGCCAACGAGTAGTGATGTTGAAATTGACTTATCGTTATCGCAAAGTAGTACCCAATCAACGCAGGAGGAAACTCAGCAGATAAGTGGGCAACAACAGCTGCAACAACAGCCGTAACCACCGCCCACAATAGTAGTTGTTCCTCCCGAAGTAGGGGCAGTTCAGGAAATCGAGCTTCCTGCATCGGAAGAAGAAGAGCAAGCCACTCTTTCAGAAGATCCATTGTCTTCCAGATCCCGAGCAAGGAAAAGGAGTGTTAGTCCATCAACTTCATTTTCAAGCCCCCCTTCTGATGATCTAGATGCCACTTGGAAGCCACCAGCTCAGTCTGAGAGTGAGACACGCCACAAGACAAGGCTAGGGAAAAGGAAGGTTCCAGAAAGCCTTAGAGTTATGGAGGTAGATGTAGAAGAGGAAGATGATGACGAGCCAGTCATCATGAACATCACTCCTGCCCCAGTGGAGATGGAGACCAACATTACCCCATCCCAAATTGCTGTGAGGAATGTGGCACGGATACCACCAACACAGGTAACACCAACACCACCTCCAGCTTCCATATTTGCATTTGCAAAGGCCAGGCAGGGACCTACATCTAGCACAACCACCACCTCAGTAGGTAGTGGTACTGCACAGAGTCAAATTCCAGGCACACCCTCACTCTCCAGTTCATCCGGCATTGCAATTGGCACCTCTAGCAGTGCAAGAAAGTTCACCTCCCCAGTTTGGGACTTCTTTTCGGTTAGCAGTAAGGAGGAGAACATTGCTATATGCTCAATTTGTCGACAAGGTGTTAGTTGGGGTAAGCTTGGTACAAACTATGGTACCGGGGGCCAAACAACCCAACTGAAAAAACACCACTTGATCCAGTGGGAGGCGCACCTTAGCGGCCAAAAAACTGCACCTATTGCTGTTGGTGGGGATGAAGAAGTAGAAGAAGATATGATCGTGGTGGAAGGTGAACAAGAGGGAGACATTTTCTCTGGTACACAAAGTAGCCCTGAACCCAGCAGTGCAGTGGTACCACTACCGCCCACATCGTCATCAGCCTCAGCAACATCTCAGTGGCACCATAGTAAGAGTCAGGCTGAGACACCAAGGAAACAGAGTACTGCAATGAAAAAAAGTGCGCGTTGAGCCTAACAACATCTCGTTCAAGAAGTCACCTGAATCAGCGGCACCAGAAAGGAAAAAAATCCAGCCTACTATTCTCAGCATGCTTAGGTCAGAGGGGCAGTACGAACCCAAGCACCCAACGGCACGTTTGTACAATGCGAAGCTGGCTAAAATGTTAGCGCTGGACCTTCTCCCTTTTGCTTTTGTGGAAGGAGTGGGTTTTCTGGAATTTGTGACAGCCATCTGCCCAAAATGGAAGATTCCCAGCCGGTCCTATTTCGCCAGAGTTGCTGTTCCAGCACTACATCACGACGTGCTGGAATTGCTTGGACAAGCTTTGCAGCAGAGTGCTGTTCACAATATCCACCTGACAACAGACATGTGGACCAGTTGCCAAGCCACTGATTATATGTGCATCACTGCACATGGGATCTCTTTTGTGGGGGTTAGAGAAAAGATATCTGCAGCAGGTGTTGTTGACACTGCTGAGATTTTTAATGCCACTCGTAAACATGCAACTGTAGCCATGTTCGCCATGGAGAAATCTCATACTGCTGCAAACATTTTGGAAGAGTTTAACAACAAGGTCTTTGAATGGCTGCACCCAAGAGGGCTTAACATTGGTTTTGTTGCCACGGACAATGGCAGTAATATAGTTAAGGCCATGCACACTGGTGGCTATTTCAGGGTCCTGTGTTTGGCGCACTACATTAACATCATTGTTCAAGACTTTCTGAAAAAAGAAGACCGAGTCAGCAACTTACTGACCACCTGCAGAAGAATATGCACACATTTCAGCTATTCTTTTAAAGCCCGGAAGCAGCTGAGGATCATTCAACGTAAGCATAAAGTGCCAGTCAAAGCACTCATCCAGGAGGTGCCAACACGTTGGAACTCAACTTATTACATGCTTGATCATCTGTTTGATCAGTACAGACCAATCAATGACTATGTCATGCAAAGACTAGGGGATGCTACTGTGAAAGGCATGACCGTTGAGATGGGCCAATGGGGCCTAGTTAAATGCCTGACAGAGATGCTACTTCCTTTCGAGCTCTTCACACGTGAAGTCAGCAAGAAGGACTGTACTATGGGCCAAGCTATCCCACTGTTGCACATGCTAGAGCAACAGCTGAAGGCGGTGTCTGAAACGTACGCAGGTGTGGAGGAAAAAAAAGACGCATATGAGTTGGTGGAGAGCTTAGCCCTTTGATTAGCTGAAAATACAAGGGTGCCAACTCAGATTGTGTCAGACAAACATTACATTTCTGCCACAATTCTAGATCCACGGTTCAAATCAGTACTGATTACTAAGACATTAATTCCTTTTTCAGAAGTAGATATTGCCAAGTACAAAACTTGGATAGCTGAGGTAGCCAGTGACTTTGAAAAAGAACGGCTGGTAATTAGAGGCCCGCTACTCCAGCCCACAACAAGTACTGCAGGGCATCCGGCATCAAGTTCAACTTCAGATCCTGAGGGCAGTGCGTTTGGCTCACAGCAGTCACCAACACTATCAACAACAGCAAGAACAGGATCCTCAGCCCCAGTAAAATCAGCACAGGATTGGTATCTACAGCAAGGGCTTGTTAGGTCCAGTGCTGATGCAAAGGCAAAAGAGGCCCAGCAAAGCGGAGCACCACTGAGCATTGAGCGGATGGTCCAGGCCTATCTGGATGACCCAACGGAGGTCTACATTGATCAAAACCCATTGGTGTATCGATATGGGAAAAGGCGCCAATGGCCAGTCCTCAGCACGCTGGCGATAAACTATCTGGCTTGCCCTATCGCAAGTGTCTCTTCTGAGCGTGTTTTCAGTGCTGCTGGTGCCATTGTAACAGTGAAAAGGACCAGTCTCTCGCCCAAAAACGTGGAGAGGTTAACCATGATCAAAATGAATCAGCACTTTATACCACCGGATTACAAAATACGTGAATCACAGCAGGAAGATGAGGACAGCGACTTAGGTGATGGAAGTAGTGTGTTAGATAACCTACTTCTGGTTGAACCACCAGAGTTTGAGGACGAGCTCTACTTCCCTGACAACTATGCTTTCAACTTGTTACTTTCTTTCTTCCTTATTTACTTTTTTTACTTGTGTGTGTCTCTGTCTTTCTGGTTTGAATCACAACAAATCCATCACCACCGTCTTCTCTTTATTATTGCCATATTGGAGTTGCAGCTGTGTGCATTTATTAAAGATGTCCACTCCTCCGAGTCCTGCTCCATCCTCCTGACTCGCCCTAAATCCATTTCCCTCAAGCCAGACATTGGATGGAGAATAGTACAAGAAATGTTGCCTCGTCGAGTGTCGAGTCCCTCCAAAAGAAGTGGAACATGATGACTATAGCTATCCTCCTTTCCGAGCCGAGAGGGACTGCCCCTTAACTTAAGATGAGAAGGAATAGGTAATGATGGCATGCATTGGATGCAGACTCTCAGTGATTGGTGTTTGTGTTGTTGTTGTTGTGCATGAAGTCGAAGTGTACTAGTATTTAATCCACACACTAAAAGTGACTCAAGTCAATGTATCCCTTGTTGTTTAATAAGAAAATTGTACTTCTACTGCAGGCCGATCCATTGCATTTTTGAATATGGAATCTGTACTCACTCGGAACACTACAGACTGAGTTGGACAACACCATGATGATGACCACATAGTATCTTCGCACTCAGTCAGTTGGATTGGAGATGATTGATGGAATAACTCAGGGTGTTTCAAATCATGAAGTGGCATAAAAGGTAAACAAGTCAACAACTACCACAGCAGACCTACATGTCTGTGTAGTGGTGGAGTCGAGTAGTCACGAGTGTAGTAGTGGTATGACTGACAGCCGTGCATTGATTTAGTTACTTACTTTGGAAAATGCTATGTTATAATATATAATATACTGCTGCCCTGTACTGTCTACTAGTCTATTTAGTAAGTACTACTTATCATCATCAACCATCAAGTCATCATCATGCATGCATTTCCTTTTTCTCACTTAACAGATATATGATTGCCGTCTGCCAAGATTGTGTGTGTTCAGTTGTTGTTGTCCATGTGTAGTGTTTGTCTTTGTCAAACCTTTCCCTCAAATACCCCTTCCCAACCATTCATCAAACCCTAACCCTCTTCCCCCGGGCTGTGTGATTTATATTGAAGTGTGACTAAATGAAATTTACACCAATAATTGATCACACTCTTGCTGGGGCGGATGTGGTGAAAGCAACACTAATTCAATTTCAAGGCAGGGCGAGGATCTTCTTCTGCTTGCCCACCCATGCTCAGTATATTTGCAAGTAAATTTTTTTTCCAAAGGAACAGAATCCATCATAATTAATTGCTGGCATCGATTGGATTAATCATCCTCCTCCTTAAAGTACTAAAAGTTACGCTTGTGTCGAGTGACACGAGTCAACTGCAGTTTGTAACTTGTACTTGTTGTACTAGGCTATCCCCACCACCATTATGTTTTATTTTACTTTAGCATTGCTAATCAATCATCATTATTATGGTTTCTTGTTTGGCAGTCTTCCTGTGTACTTTGCTGTACTTTGTTCTACTACTCCTTCCAGAGTCTCTCTCAGGCGACTGACTGTCTCATTTTCTTTTTTTGCAAATGCTACTGCCAGTGTCTATTGTACTACCTCCACAACCATGGCATCTTGGGAAACCAAACCATCATCACCATGCAGCCATCGCTGTGCCTACGTTTAAACATCAATAACAGGTAAGAGAAAAAGTTTGGGGGAGGCATAATTAATAATGGAAATTAATTCATTAATTCACCCACCCACACCCTTGAGTCCAGTTGCAGACTGCATAGAGTAGGAGGAGAGACTGACAGTACTAGTAGGACAAGTCACTCAGTGAGGGTACCGCATCTATCTGTTTGTGTGTTACAAAATCAGCTGATTATTTAAATCAAAAACTGGCTGCAGCCCTGCAGCAGCAAAGGAAGGAAACAGTGTGACGTAAAAGAGTAACCCCCCCACAAAACATTTACATCGTATGTAAAGTTTAAGTATACATATAATTTAATCCCCTAACAAAATAAACTAATGTAAAAATCCCACAACACCTGACCCACCCCTCTCCCTAACCCCAACCAATGTCCAAAAAGATAAAGAAAGAGTCCAACCAATGTCCGTTAAATTCAAAAATAAAAGTGTCCATAAATATATAAACCCCAGCTTTTCCCCAACGTACGCCCAATGCCCACCCACCAAAAAATCGGCGGGACCTCCTTTACCTGCTCCTCTAGGCGCGCCATTCGGAGGAGCATGCAGCACTTAAAAGCTCGACAATTGCATCCACAGGGGGGGGCAGCAGTGTTGGATGAAGTGCGGCGGGCGGCTGCCAGACCACGGCACCGTACCACTTGAGGGGCCTGGCTGGGGCCCGGGGCATTGGAGGAGGCTGCAGCTGCTGCCGCCTCCTCCTTCTCCGCCAGAGCCACCAGCCGCCGATATTCCATGCGGATGGCCTCAAGCGTCCGGCGCCGGGCCATGGCTACCAACTCCTTCCTGTCTGGTTTTGCTTTTGATTGGGAAGGAGGAGCTATATCAAAAAAGAAAAAAGACTATTGTAACCAATACTGTTAGCAAAACAGTAACACAAAATTAATTCTACACATAGTGGCACAGTAGCACTAGCAAGCACAGTATATAACATTTGTGTTATCTATCCTCCCACTTCCCCGGCCTCTAACATTTGGGGAGTTTGAGGCATTATACTAGCACTATGGATTCAAGTACACCAGTCTCCTTCTTCTCTCTTGTTTAGTTAAATTAAGTAACCTTGTTGTAGCAGGCATGCCAGTTCAGTCAGCTTGTTCCCAAGACAAACATACTCGTGACGCAGACTCACGTTATTTTTGTTTACTACTGTCTGCAGGTGGGGAAGCTGACTACACAATCATCGTATTTTTCTATTATGGGTGGCACTGGTCATACTCTGTTACATCAAGGGCAACTGCTCAATTTCACTTTCACCCTGCCCTGACTACTACAACAAGGCAGATGATATCTGATCCAAATGATCATTGCTTATATATGGGACGATATGAGGTACTTTGTTTTGATTGATTGATTGTGTAACCATGCAGCCGATAGGCCACCCATGGCAGGCTGACACAGTCGAAAATAAATTAACATAGGTAGGGAGTGGGCCTCGGAGTCGGAGGGAGGCGCTTGATAACAACATACATACACAAAATATATGCTGTGCTTGCAAACTACTGTGAGTCAAGGGAGTATTCTGAAAATACAACTTCTATTCTCCTTGGCTTTGCTACTCTGGCGCGGTTTATTTTCTTTTACATTCTCTTCAAAGACTCTTCATCCAGTGACAGTCTCCACCTATGCTATGATGAATACCATCCAGGCATCCATCCATTCAAAGTAAACATGTCTATCATTCTTCTTAACCTCTCAACAAACCTTAGTTTGTTTCAACAACAACAAACATTTATTATTTTTTTTAAACCACCACCCATGCGTCCACTCCTTCCTTCCTTGCTTGCCTTTGAGTTTGACCCATGAAACACCCCGGAGGATTCTTGCTATCACCCATACAGTTTCACCCACCCAGGCAGGCATCTTTTCTTTCACCTTCCACCCATCCTTCAACCACCCATGCATATGATTCCTATCAGCCACCTATGCATGCATCCCACATATCCTTCTCTGCCAGTCATATATATTACATGACATCTCGTCCGTCCTTCATCCTTCCTCCTTCCATCCTTCTTTCCCTTTTCGTTCAACCCATCCATCAAGGTCATCTGACTCCCAGTCTTCTCCATAAATATTTTCCCAGCTGAGTTGAAGTCAGATAGAAGAGGCCATTAGTTACTCAACTACTACTCCCACCGCTAATGCTATTGCTCTAATGCTAAGTAAAGGGTGTCTTCTTTAACCATTGTTCACAACAACTTAGTCTCTCTCAACATACAGTGTACACCCTTGCAGCGAGTGTGTAACTATTGTCAATAAGTAAGGAATATAAGTATAACTTACCACCGCCCACCACTGCCGCTGGCTCACCCTCCCCTGTGGCAGCTGCCGCATCCACTGCTCACTCCTGGCTAGCATCGCCTGCCCCGCCGCTGGCCCCGGCACTGGTGGTCGGTAGGCCTAGAAAAAACATTACACATTTTTTAGATGCCATATACACCTCCCCCTATTTATTCTTTTTCACTAGCAAGATTGAAAAAAAAGTTAAAATACATACATATACAACATACATCACTAGTACAAATTGGGTAGTAGAGTAGAGTAGTAGTATGTCCTATCCTATCAAAAATAGTAAAATATCTGGTTGGGCATTTTATTGGTGGAAATTGTCGAAAAGCTTAAGAAGACTAGAAGAGGACAACCCAAAGGACTGGACTCAGTGGCTAGAGCTATTGTTGAATCTGAGTTTTAAAACCTTTTAAATAAAAATAAAGATTGGCCAACTGGGCAAGCTTAGCTACAGACAGACTAATATAGTAGTAGTACAGAGAGTCAGAGCAGAAGCAGTTAGAGGCAGGGATAACAAGAATTTAGAAACAGATAGTCTAGATCAAAGTAAATTTGGTAAAAAATAGAATTAGGAAACGGAAATAATAGTTCGGACAAAATAAGGTGCAGTAAAAGTTAGGGAAATATAATTATTAATGTTAACAACTGGAGGACTTACTGGGGCCAGCAGCAGAGCCCTCGGTAGAGGAGCGGTCCTGGCCCTGGGATTGGGAGGCATCTTGTTGTTGTCCAGCTGCTCCCGCTGACTCTGACCCCGTCTTCTTGCCCCTGGGTGCTGATCATGTAAGATATAATAAAGAAAGAGACAAACATTGATGATTGGTGTGAAACAAATAAAATATTTTAAAAACGCTCATTTTTGGAAACAACAATTGCAATAAAATTGACCTATCTAATCTGATCGACTAGTAGTATCGCGGGATTTGCGGACCGTCTAGTTATTATTTATGAACACTAATCCAGTGTTCCATTCTGATTCCAGAATCCTAAGCCTAAGTACCACCTGACGTAGCTCACCTATTCAAGACGGGCCAATTGTAATGCATAGATGGATGACGCATGCATACATTTTTGCATACACCAAATTGTTGGTTGGTTGCTGCTGATGTTCTGCTAAGCCTATTACTCACTCACTAACAAACTACAAAATGTTCTACTAAGGACTGGAATAAGCAACACTCAGCAGCACGTGACGTGACAGAGGATGCGTCACGCAGACCGCTAAAAAATTACCAACTAATACTAAGTAACTAAACTACCTATCAATCCACCACTATCTTAGTGACAGTAGGACAAAGGAAGGACTAGAGTCTCTCTAGCATTACCTAACTTAAGTTCTCTAAAGTAAACTCTCTTACATAATCAGCCCAAGCGAGCGCAAAGTTGCAAACAAGTAAGATTAGTAGCGCCGAGTAGCGCCTGTGTCTAGAAGAATAACAATCACAGAAGATTTTTAAACGTAATTTACCTGCAATGTAAGCAGCAGCATTCTTGCTATTCGGAAAAAAATTATATTCGCATAACAGTAACACAGTCTAGAGAACACACAATACTACTAGTATTAGCTACTCACCAAGCCCCATGACCTCAACACCTAGCAGGTCCAGCAGGTCCTGCTCCCGGTCCAAGATGTCTGACCACCAGTGGACCCCAGAGCAGCAAAACACTGCCCAGCGCACCCTCGCCCACCGGCGGTGATGCTCCTGGGTAATGTACCTGGAGCGAGGCCTGCCGCCTGCTGCCAAGATCAAGGGGAGGTGGCACTGCACAAAAAAAACAAGGGTGGCCACCTCCGCCTCGCTAAAAAGGGACCGGGCCTGCACCCCTTCCGGGCGCAGTCTGCTCCAAGGAAGGCGGCTCTGATTCCATGACTACAAGAGTAATATCTGGGGACTTACATGACTACATAGAAAGAAACTGGGTGATTTTATAAGAGCATGGGTACTTCTTAGGTGATCGCAGGGCTACTGACGTAACACCTGAGTGAATAAATGAGTGCAAAGGAAGTACCTGGGTGATTTAATAATACCATGACTACTATCTAAGGAGGATATTCACAAGAACGTGCGCTAAACATCTCCAGAAAATGTTAATGCAGCTTTACACATCGCAGTCTATCGCTGGAAAATAACCCCATGTTAACCTGGAATTCACGACACAGTGGTACCATGCGATAGTCCTCCGAAAACGCGGCCAATGTCTGCGATACAACCACCGCGGCGGAGTCAAAAAAACAAACCCCAACACCAAAAAACGTGCGATGAGCCCATTTGCGATGAGGAAATCAGCGATAAGCAGCGCCAGGCCTGCCATACACACACGGCAGGCGGGACAATCACTACAAAAGTAGAACAAACACACAAACACAAAATGACCAACACCCAAGCACCATGAGGCAGCCGGAGTAGGCGCAGAGGACGAGCGGAACCCCACAAGCACCCCGGACGACCAGCCTGGGACCTCGGTGACAGGGAAGGGCAAGGACAAGAAGAAGAGGAAGACGAAGTTCAGTCCGCAGGAGAATAGGATCCTGGTCACGGAGGTGATAGAACACCATCAACAACTGTTCGTCGCCCCCAATGTGTCATTGGGCACCAAAAATGGATTATGGCGGTCCATCGTGGACAACGTGAATGTCGTCGGAGAGCACAAGAGGTCAATGGACGAGGTCAAGAGGCGATGGATTGACATCAAGCGCAAGACTAGGGAGAAACTCGCAGGCAACCAGAAGGCAGCAATGCAGACTGGAGGTGGGAGCCCAGCGCCACAGCTGGAGCTGGATGACATGGAGGAGCTGGTGTCGACAGTCATCAGTCTGGAGACCGTGGCAGGAGTCGGGGCACCGGACACTGCTCGACATGACACAACACAACAGCAACAGGGTGAGTAACCACCAGGTACTGGGGGGATGGGGAGAGATGGCCACAATGGCACACATGCACAATCAAGCACAGCACAGTGCACACCCACAATGACTCTGGATCATGGCCCTGATCTACAGACTGTCACAATGTACATTGCCATGCTGTCTGAATGTGAACATGTACCATGTGTCTACATACATGTGGACACACTGTAACACAGCATCTCCCCTTCACATTTCAGGGGCACCGTCAACACCACCTGCAGAGCAGTCCCAGCCACTCTTCACTGATGACGAGGAGGACACCACCAGCATCGACACCCAAGCCCTCCAAGACATCATTGAACTCATCCGCCAATCACCTCCAGGACCAGGGCAGCCCAGCTGCATCAAGGAGACCCCACCCACTCCACAAACCACCCAGCAGGAGGCACCCACAACCCCGGCTGTCTCCCAAGACCCCCCCGAACAACACATGGCCTTCCAACGCCATGTGTTGGAGGTCCAGAGGGAGATGGCTGAGCAGGTGCGGGTGGGGTTCGACCTCATGGCTACCAAACTTGACGCCAACCATGGGTGTCTGAGTCCCATCAGGGACCACCTCCAGTCCCTAATGGACACCCACACGCTGTTCCATGGTCTCCAACGAGCCCTGGCTGACATCGCTGGAGTCATGACTTGGAGACAAGAACACCTGTCCGCTCAGAGTGGCTCCAGCGATCTCAGCCATGAGATGGCACACATGCGGAGGCTCATGGAGGACATGGTGCGGATGGAGGCGGAAAGGATGGCAGCCACCGCTGCACATCAGTGAAATGTAGCTGGGATCTACCATGCCCTGCATGTCCTCATCATGGCATTGCTGCCACAAGGCGTGGCGCAGATGAATGCTGCTGCCCCTACACCATCCACATCTCCACCCCCTGGTGTGTCAGTGCCTCACAGTGCGGCAGGCATTTCCACTCCGGCACCTGATGTGTCACTGCCACACAGTGCGGCCGACAATCCACCTCCAGCCCCTGATGTGTCAGTGGCGCACAGTGCCGCAGCCGGAACTGCACCACCCACAGGTGGGGCAGAGCACACATCCGAGGACGAGGATGTGGATGGGCTTGAGTTCAGAAGGAGGCACTAACATTCATGTCCGTCACCTGGCCTGTTGCTGCTTGTTGCCGCACATCGCCCCATGACCTTCCACTGACCCCGATACACTCTGCTGCACTCACCTTGGACCGCGACATGGACTGACATATCCTGTTTGGTGACCAATGACACGGCGACCACACTGTGGACTGTACCCTTCCTCTTCCGCTGTACTTGTCAATCCCCAATGGACTCTGGCTGGCCCTCCACGGGCCCATATTGTGAGTGGGGTTGGCATGGCCCTGTACTGCTCCAGCTGCAAAACTCCACTGGATGTGCATTAAACATTCAGAAACGCACTGCTGTGTCATGTCTTTCATCATTCATGTATGAATGTGTGAATGAATGTAGGCTCAGTGATTCCCCCCAACGTCAATGATGCTCATCTAGTGGGAATCCAGTCACAGTGTGCTACATTGCCGATTGCGTTCCGGGTGCTGCAGACACCACAACAGGGACACATGATTTAGTCACTTCCTTGTGCGGACATGGACTGAACCCAGAGCCCCCGAGTCATTGTTGCAAGCCCTGTGCTGGTCCGGCATACGCCAGGCCAGACCACTCCGCTTACACTCCGAGGGGGGGGCCACATACCTACAAGTCGCAGGTTTACACGCTAGTGGTCTGCAGGTCGCTGGTCTAGTTGTCAGCATGTCACGCCCACTTCCTGAGGGCAGGTTTGCACGCACACCACACCAATCCGGCACAGGCGTCACAGGCCATGTGACCCCGCCAATATAAGGGGCCGATGACGTCACATTCCCCACTGCCGGTGGTGACTGGATGACGGACGTTCCACGATACTCAATCATAAAGGGCCCATGACTTGTTAGTGGCACCCGGAGCCATGCGGCCGTCACAGGCCTACCACCATGTGGTGCTGACTGGGGTTGCACAGGGTTAGTGGCACCCGAAGCCATGCGGCCGTCACGGGCCTGCCACCACGTGGCGCTGACTGGGGTTGCACAGGGTTAGTGGCACCCGAAGCCATGCGGCCGTCATGGGCCTACCACTACGTGGCGCTGACTGGGGTTGCACAGGGTTGGTGGCACCGAAATTGCTGAGTGGGTGTGCAGCCTGCGATGATGACGTGTGCACTGATGTGGTCTCTGCCATTGATGCCTCAGGACTCAGCGTCATGTGTGGGACCTGCTGGGCCACGGCACGGGTCCGCATGATGTGGACATGCCATGGTGGCGGGACCTGGGCCTGGAGCTTGCACGGGCACGTGGTGTGCCCACTGGTGGACACACCGTTGGCGGCAGGTGAGCAGTGGGGCTTGGGTGCGCAAGTGTGGACAGCCAGTGCTGGCCGGCGGGAGGGGGTAGGGTGCGGCTGCATGTGTGTGCAGGATGGGCAGGCGTTGTTGCCGTGTGCAGTGTGATGGACTCTGCCATGATTGACTCTGGCCTCGATTACAGATTGCAGACCTGGTGGCTTGCAGTGTATACCGGCACGTGGTTGGAGACACACCGGTGGCAGCAGGTGAGCAGTGGTGCGCGGGGCGGCAGTGTCCCTCCTTCTCCCTCTCTCTCTCTCCTTCCTTTCCTTCTCCCTCTCTCTCTCCTTCCCTTCCTTTCCTTCTCCCTCTCACTCTCTCTCCCTTCCTTTCCTTCTCCCTCTCTCTCTCTCTCTCTCCCTTCCTTTCCTTCTCTCTCTTTCTCTCTCTGCCTTTCTTTCCTTCTCTGTTTCTCTGTGTCTCGCTCCTTTGATGTGCGCATGACACACGTTCTGATTTTGTGCTTTATTTTCCAAGCTGTGATATCAGGATTGTCCCGGACGGACCCGACAGGAGTCTTCCGCAATGGTGTTTTGTGTTGTATTCAATAACGTTTTTGGTTGTTACTTCAATGATGAGTGACTGTTTCTCGTTCTTCTGACCACACATGTGTGTTTCTTTTTGTCATTGTGAGACATCATGTGCTTTTTGTGGCTCTTGTGTCATGCATGGTATGTGTTTGTCCGGGGCGGTCCGGGGGGGGGGCCTGGGTGTGGTGGCGGTGGGTGTTGTGGCCCTCATGGGTCTCCGAGCTGCATGATCATTGTCTCCATGGCATCTGTGGGTCTTCAGATGTGGCTCTTGGCTGGGCTCCCTTTCATGCTGCAGGTAGTCGCCCTGCTTAACACTAGCAAAAGGCAGGTGTTAATTCCCTGCTGCTACCGCGGCTTATCGCCTGTTTTTGGTCCGCATCGCAAATCTGGCAGTTCGTTGTGAAAGTGGTGTAGTGGTGTTTTTGTGTGTTTTTGCACGGGAACACCTACTCTGCATCTCATTAGGGTTAGTTGGTGGTGTCACCCGTGGAGGTAAATTTTGAGGCAGTTATGGCGGCAATACTTGCGTTGTCTGCAGTTTGCAACCGCTTGTGAATGGGGCGTTAAATCTATCTCTACTTTTGTTGCGTTAAGGTGGCGATAACTCGGAGATACGTCCTTGTGAATATCCCCCTAAGTGATTACATAAGTACAAGGCTAGTGCCTCTGAGATTCAAACAGTACAGCAATAGTACTTGAGTGATTTTATAAGTACATGAGTACTGGGTACATGATTGAAAGAGTGCATGGGTAATATCTTGGTGATTGCATGAGTGCATAGCTAGTGTCTGGGTGATTGCATGAGTGCACAGCTAATGCCTGGGTGATTCCATCAGTGCATATGTTCTGCCTGGATCATTGAAGGACTGCATGGGTAGTTCTTGGGTGTTTTTATAACTGCATTAGTGTTGGGCCTAGCAAAATATAAAACAGTAGACTATTACAAAACTCAACCATAAGTCTCTCTACATCATTAAAAGCATGCAGACATATGTCTCTACCTTTTAAAAACATCATCATATCTAAAAGAAATATATATATACAATATTTATAAAATATAGTGAAACCTAGAAACTGAGACATGTAATAGATCTGCTTGAGTGATTGCATTACTCCATGCATAGTGCTTGGGTGATTGTATGACTCCAAAGTAATCGCTGAGTAATTACAGAACAAGATGGAGAGTGACTGACTACTTACATGAGTGCACAGATAAACGTTTAGTGTATGGATAAGTGTATAAATACCACCTGAAGGCTTACATGAGTCACTAAAAAGTACCTAGGTGAATACATGAGTGCAACAGTAGAGCCTGGCTGATTATATGACTGTAAGAGTAGTGCCTGGATTATTACATGAGTGCATAGGTAGAAACTGCATGATTCTATAACTGCAGAGGAAGTACATAACTAGTGCCTGGGTGATTGCATGACTGCAGGGGTAATATCTGGGGAATTACTGGAGTACATAGGAAGTGAGTGGGTGATTTTATAAGTCCATGAACACTACCTGGGTGATTACAGAAGTACTAAGGTACTGCCTCACTGATTACAGGAGTGCAAAGGTAGTGCTTCGGTGATTTTATAAGTGTGTGAGTATTGCCTGAGTGATTACATAAGTACAAAAGTACTGCCTCCATGATTGAAAGACTGCAAGGATAGTGTATGGGTGATTGAAGCACTGTATAGCTAATGCATTGGTGATTGCATGAGTACAGAGGTAACGTCTGGGGGATTAAAGCAGTACATATGTAACGCCTAAGTGACTGCATGACTACAGGGGTAATATCTGGGGATTTACATGACTACATAAGAAGTAACTGGGTAATTTTATAACTGCATGGCTACTTCTTCAAAGATTGCAGGACTACTAATATAGTGCCTCAGTGAATAAAGGAGTGAACAGGTAGTGCCTGGGTGATTGCATAAGTGTATAGGTAGTGCCTGTATGTTTGCATGAGTAGAGGGGTAATGCCTGGGTGATTGCATCAGTGCAAATGTACTGCCTGGATCATTGGAACACTGCATGGGTAGTACTTGGGTGTTTTTATAAGTACATGAGTGTTGGGCCTAGCCAAATATAAAGCAGCAGACTATTACATCACTAAACCATAAGTCTCTCCATATTGTTAAAAGCATGCATACATACGTCTCTACCTTTTCAAATCATCATCATATCTAAAACAAATATGTATACAATATTTCTGGAATGTAGTGAAACCTACAACTGAAACATAAAATAGATCTGCCTGAGTGATTGTATAACTTCATGAGTAGTGCTTGGGTGATTGAATGAGTTGAAGGATAGTCACTGGATAATTCTAAGAGAAGATGGATAGTGACTGGCTAATTACATAAGTGCACACATAAACGTTGAGTGTATGGATAAGTGTATCAATAGCACTTAAACATATAGATGACGCATTGAGTAGTGTGTAGGTGAAAACATGACTGCAATAGAAGGATCTAGGTCATTCTAGGACTGCAAGAATAGAGCTTGAGGGGGCGTGGCCAAGCCGCGGTGCGCGATGGCCGCTTGATTCTTCAGCTCCGCCGACTCCTTCCCTAACATCGAATATCCAACACACAGATCGGGCCTCCGGTGAGGGTACATGCTCCAGAGCACAAGCGGTGCCGACCCCTAAGACTTCCAGAGCTCCGGACCGAGCGAGATGGGAGTTACGAGCCCCGTTAGCCTGCGGCCTATGTGAACGCTGCAGCCGGGGACTAAAGTACGGACTTGACCCGCGGAGGTGCCCTGGGGGTGCAGCCTCAAATACCACATATCCTGGGTCTCACCAGCGAGGCGAGCTGCGGACATCGCTGGCTCCCGTAGCGGGAGTGGGACGCCCGCTGAGTGAGCGCGGACTACTGCGACACACCAACGGCGCTGTGGGTGGCGGAGGAGTGAGGCCGGAGTGCAGCAACGACACGGCGATCCTGCCGCCCTGAGACGGTAACCCCTGAGGAGTGGTGGCGGGGGCGGCTGGATGCACTAACAACTGTATCTGTATCTACACCGGCAGGGCCGCTCCCCCCCTCCCCGTCCTCATGCTGGCCGCCGGTCCCGCTGGGAAGCGGCGAACTGGTAACGGCGGGTGGGTGTTGAGTGCCCCACCCCCCTGCAGGCACTACCCCGAGATCCATACTAAGACCCATGGCATGTTGGTGATAGCACTGGAGGCAGAGGTTTGCTCTTCCACTGGGCATTGAGAAGCATCCATGCACTGAAGCTACCTGTGTCACAGGGCCGAGCAGCGCAAGGGGTGGTGAAGCACCGTGGCTGTTGTTTCTAAGTGCTTTCCAAGCTGGGACCTTGACATCTGAAGCTGCAGGGAGGGTAAACCCCTCTAGTATCACCTCTACCTTTCACTGGGCCGCTGAGACAAGGCCCTATACCAACGTCACGCGGCGACCCACCGGGCACCGCGAAGGGTAGCAGTTCAACAGCGGCGGCCTGGACATTCAAAGTAAAACAATGGACAAACCTAAATCCGCAGGGGCGAAGGGACCCAAGCCAACCCAATCAAATAAATTGGACCGCTATACCCTCTCCAAAGAAGCCCTACAAGACCTCCAGTCTAAAAGCAAGTCTGCAATAGACCCCGGTGGGGAAAGTCCAGAACCGACTTTAAAAGACGTCATGGACACCATATCAGGTATCAAAACCACGATGGAGAACAAAATGGACTCTCTCTTGATTGACATGAACCTTATTAGGGCGGACCTTTCCAAAATCAATGAAAAAGCACGCAAGTAGAGATCACAACTTCGAGCTTGCTTGGAGATGTCACTCAACTACAATGTGACGTGAGTGAACTACAATCCTCCCGCAAGTTCATGGAACTAAAACTGGACGATTATGAAGGACGTCTTCGATGGAACAACGTGCGCATCTTGGGGGTGCCGGAGAAAGCGGAGGGACAAACCCCAGATCTCTTTGTGGAAGACCTTATATTGAACCACTTACAACCCAAAGGACTCAGCAAATTCTTTGTCGTGGAGCGGGCTCACCGAGTCCCAGGCGGGCGCCCGAAGCCAGGAGCCCCCCCACGTCCGCTATTGGCAAGGGTCCTTAATTTCCGGGATAGGGACGTGATCCTCCAAAATGCACGGAAAGGCCCCCCACTTCGCTATGACAACGCCGAGATATCCTTTTTCCCGGATTTTACGCAAGGAGTGCCGAAGCGGAGACGGACATTCTTAGGGGTTAAAAAGAAACAACGGGAAGGTGGCTTCAAATATGCAATGCTGTTCCCGGCGAAACTTCCTGTTGAGGCGGATGGAAGGGCCTGGTTTTTCGAGCAACCAGAGCTGGCATCGGACTGGCTGGAGAGCCGGTTAGGTCAGCACCTCAATGACCGAGACAGTGGCAGAGATTCCTCCCCTCGGAACAGAAAATGAACAGTCCTAGCAGCATGAGAACACCCCAGTAGCTTTGGACAGAACTGCAACTACATTGGGACAGGAATCTGGGGTACCCTTGTTCTCTCTCTGTCTCCTCCAAGGCGTGGTACAGGTTGATGGGGAGAGACAGGAGGAATCCCAATAAGAGTGCCGGCAGTATGAGGACAAAAAAAAAAAAAAAAAAGGAATCTGGGGTACCCTTGACGAGAGTGCCGGGTGAGGGTACACGTACATGTGTGTCACATTAACAATGGAGCAGGACTCTATCTGGGGGACCACATTGCTGCTATTGAAAGGGGACAGGGAGGCGGAGCGTAATACCCCCTCAAAGTTCTCCTTTTAGTAACCGTTAGGGCGACAGGCACTCTGCTAGTTATTCATGGGCAGTTTAAGGCCCAGAGGGCAGGGAAGCAGGGAGGGGGGCTGTTGGATCGGGGATTTGATTTTGTTGTTTTTTGTTGCAGTTTTTTCATCGACCATCTATGTTGATGGCGTGACTGAGGCCATGAAGTTTTTGACTAGATTTAATGCATGCACAGTGGGATAAGAGTGCCAGAATACTGAGTTGGAATGTCAACGGGCTTGGCAACAAAGTCAAACGTAGCATAGTACTCCAATATATTAAGAAACAGGCCCCTGAGGGCACTCATGCAAAGCGATGTGCAGATGGGGATACAAGTTAATAGCACATGCAGGGTTCACAGCTAGCTCGAGGGGGGTAGGTATCATGGTGAAAAACACATTTCCCCTTAGTGTGAGTTCTACATGGGCTGACGATAGAGGCCGCTATATAGGTATTACAGTGACTTGGGAGGGGCGTACCATAACACTATTATCTATATATGTGCCACCTGGCCTTCAATCTACTACATTCCAGGACCTGTGTACTATTCTTCTCTCATTGCCGGATGGGTTACTATTACTGGGGGGCGACTTTAATTCAGTGGTTGCGGGTAGACTGGACCGCCATCCCCCACGTGAAATGGGGCCCTCTACTAGATGGCTCCCAGACTTCCTTGAAGCCATGGGATTAGCGGATACCTGGCGTACATACCACCCCGAGAAAATACAACATACTTTCCACTCTGGAGCCCATCATAGCATTTCCAGACTGGACTATATTTTGGTTCCTAGCCCTCAAATCTCACAAATCCACGAAGTCAGACATTTAGCTAGGGGTATCTCCGATCACTCACCAGTATGGGTACACATGCTCTTAGACCAGGTCAAAGTGGGTAGAATTGTCCCAATCAATCCCTGGCATCTCCGCAATCCCAAAACCCGGAAGGCCCTCATCAAAGTGAGGGATAACTATTTTGCTGAAAATGAGGGCACAGTGGACTCCTCCCAGACACTTTGGGAAGCATTTAAATCAGTAATTAGGGGTGAGGCCTTGTCCCTGATATCTGTACAGAAGAGAGACCAACAAAAAGAGGTATCTGTCATAGAGAACGAGATCTATCGCCTAGAAAGGGAATTAGAAACAATGGTCACCCCGGAATTGCTCCGCTTGCTAAGTCTTAAACAGGATGAATACAGGGCACTGGTGACGGAAAAAGCCAAAACTTTGGGGAGAGAGAAACTCGGCAACCTATACGACCTGGGAGACAAGGCAGGGAAATTAATAGCCTGGCTGGATAAAAAGGAATGGGCAAGCAGACTGGTCCCGACTCTACGGGACACCGACAACACATGTATAACGGATCCTCAGGAAATTGTAAATCACTTTGCTCAATACTTTGCTGACGTATACACCGCCATGGCACCCTACACTGAGGAAGTCTCTTCTGATCTTTTGAGAGACATAACACTCCCCACCCTCTCCTTGACAGATCAGCAGCTACTAGATAGCGCCTTAACAACGGACGAAATAGTTGTTTTCTAAATGTTAGAAATGGGATCTCTAGTTGGCAAGGGCTTGCACCTTTGTCCAAGTAGGGACCCTTCTTCCTAGTCAGGGTAAGGGTGTTACACTCGTGAAGTAACCCCTGCTCACCCTCGTGGTAGCTTGGCACGAGCAGTCGGGCTTAATTCAGAGGCAGTGTGTAAAGCATTTGCACATAACCAACAGTAATACAGTGTAAGCACTACAAACGGACACCACACCAGTTTAGAAAAATAACCAATATTTTATATACTCAAGACAAGACCAATTACGAAAAAATCCACAATACTATACTTTACGAATGAATACTTGATTCGGTAACTTCTTCTTTGCAGGACTAGTCCAAAAACAAAGTTCGTACGAGTCGGTAGCTCCGTCTGAGCCTACCGCGATGCTGAAACCCCAGAGTCTAACAGTTCCAGCCGACCGTGTCGATACGGGCCAGCAGAGTTGTGAACAGACTCGGTTACAGTACCTTTCTCGTTGTGGCTGGTACGGAGTGTACGAGCCGGTCGGCGTTCGTCGCGGTTGCGGTGCAAGACGGAGCGATGCAAGGTGCGGTGTCCCTCGATGCGGTGCAGGCAGCGGCTCGATGAGCGTCGTGCAGATGGGGGCGGTGAGTCCAAGGCGTGCGATGCAGGGTGAGACGATGCTCGATGCGGTGCTGACAGGTTGCGATGCAGGCGACCAAGCCGGAGTGCGGGAGCTGGCGTCGGACAGCGGTGTGAGTCGGAGCGGTGCGTCGCAGACGTGCGAGCGGTGCCCCAAATGCGGTGCGGTCTCGACTCTTGAGCCAGTTGCAGCGACCGCGTCGGTCGGGTCCGGTTGGTTCAGTGAAGCGATGCGATGCGAACTGCGGTGCCCACAGGTCACGGTGCAAGCAGCGGCTCGATGTTGGCGGCGTCGGACGTCGCCCACGGTGAGACCAGGGTTGCGATGCGAAGCGGGGCGATGCGGTCTGCGGTGCAAACAGGTCACCGGCCAGGGATGGATTCGGTTGACGGAGTCGGTTGCGGTTCCCTTCCTCTGTGGCAACTGAAACAGCGTTCCAGAAGCGGTACCCAGAGGCTTGTGAAGTCTTTGCAGTCCCTGAGACTTCTTAACAGGAGGCCAGCTCGGTTCCAGGCCCTTGGAGATACTCAGCACAAGTTTGTAGAAAGTTCAGTCCAGTCCTTTCACTGCCCAAGACAGAAGCAGCAACTGCAGGCCAACCCAACAAAGCAACAACACAGCAAAGGGGCAGTACTCCTCCTGGCAGCTCTTCCAGCTCTTCGTCTTGGCAGGTTCCTTGATTCCAGCGAGATCTAAATACATGGGGTCAGAGCCCCAATATTTATATCCCAAATTCCTTTGTTCTCTGAAGGCAGAGAGGCCTTTGCCTAGTCCAAACCAGTTCTGGAGCACTTTGTTGACAAGTCTCCGTCCCTTCTTTCAGTGAGTAGCCCAGGGACATCAGACGCACCACAGGAGGTGGAGCCAGCATTGTGGAGGGAAGGCACTGTCCTATTCAGGGCCCAGGTGCGACCCCTCCCACCCATCTACATGTAGATCTTGCTATTCAGCCCTGCGCTGACTCACCCTGTCTCCTGGCATCCCCCAGCCCCTGTCACTCACACTCCAGACAAGGAATACACAACCTCGCAGAGGCAGGCTTGGATGGTTAGACAAGAAAATACCCACTTTCTAAAAGTGGTATTTTCAAACACAGAATGTTAAAACCAACTTCACTAAAAGCTGCATTTTATCATTCTGAGTCCAGGCATACTAAACTCGAATTTCTACCATGTTCCCGGGGTCAGTTAGGATTATAAGCTGTAATAATCAAAACTGCCCATTCTGGCCTAGGGGAACAGGTAGCCTTGCAATAGTGAAAAACGAACTAGGCCGTAATTCACTATCAGGACATGCCACACACACCAGGGCATGTCCTACCTTTCGCATACAACGCACCCTGCCCACAGGGGTACCTTGGGCCTACCTTAGGGGTGACTAACATGTAGAAAAGGAAGCTTTAGGGACTTGCAAGTGTGTGCACTTGCCAAGTCGACATGGCAGCCCCAGGCTGCGCACAGGCTCTGCGATGGTAGGCCCGAGTTACACTTGACGGGCTGTTTGCGTGGGTGGCACAATGCAGTGCTGCAGCCCACCAACAGCATTTGGTCTATAGGCCCTGGCACTCGCAGTGCACTTTACAAGGGACTGATACATAAACCAAATAGGCCAATCATGGAAACACCAATCCATAACACATTTTATACAGGAGCACTTGCACTTTCCCACTGGACAGCAGTGAGGAAAGTGCGCAAAATCATTACACCAGCAAAAACAGAGTCAAAACCGGGAGGTCAGAAAGCAAAAAGTCAGGGGAAACACGCCAAAAGATGCCAAGTCTAACACATGTCCCCTCCAGCTGAAAGTAGGGAGAACTACCCAACCCCATTGGAGTTCTGTTCACTAAGGCGGAAGAACCTGGACAGACCATCTGCGTTGGCGTGTTCTGTACCAGGACGGTGTTCCACCGTAAAGTCCATTCCCTGTAGGGAGATGGACCACCTCAGCAGTTTTGGATTCTCACCCCTCATTTGCATCAACCAGCTGAGGGGCCTGTGGTTTGTCTGAACCCGGAAGTGAGTCCCAAACAGGTATGGTCTCAACTTCTTCAGCACCCAGACCACAGCAAAAGCTTCCCTTTCTATGGCACTCCACCTCTGTTCCCTGGGAAGTAGTCTCCTGCTAAGGAAGACTATAGGCTGATCCAGGCCCTCTTCGTTCAGTTGTGAGAGCACCGCTCCCACACCATGCTCTGAAGCGTCAGTCTGCACGACAAATTCTTTGGAGAAGTCAGGTGAATTGAGCACGGGCGCCGTGCACATGGCTGCCTTCAGGGCATCAAAAGCTTTCGGGCAGGACTCAGTCCAGATCACTTTCCTGGCCTGCCTCTTAGAGGTCAGCTCTGTTAAGGGGGCAACGATGGTGCCATAGCCCTTAACAAATCTCCTATAGTAACCGGTGAGACCTAAGAAGGCTCTCACCTCTGTCTGGGTCTTGGGGGTTCCCAAGCCAGAATGGTGTCAATCTTGGGTTGTAGGGGCGCCACCTGGCCGCTTCCTACCTGGTGTCCCAAGTACACCACAGAACCCTGCCCGATCTGGCACTTACTGGCCTTGATCGTGAGGCCTGCACCTTGCAGAGCCCTCAACACTTTCTCAAGGTGCTGTAAATGTTCTTCCCAGCTGGAACTGAACACAGCAATGTCATCCAGGTAGGCGGCACTGAAATCCTCCAGCCCAGCCAACACCTGATTGACCAACCTCTGAAAGGTGGCAGGGGCATTCTTCAACCCAAAGGGCATCACCCGGAATTGGTAATGACCTTCTGGGGTTGAGAATGCTGATCTCTCCTTGGCCCCATCGGTTAGAGCAATCTGCCAGTACCCAGACGTCAAATCAAACGTGCTGAGGAACCGGGCAGCTCCCAACCGATCAATGAGCTCATCAGCTCTGGGGATGGGGTGCGCGTCAGTCCTGGTGACGGCATTGAGCCCCCGGTAGTCCACACAAAACCGGAGTTCTGGGGTGGCACCGGGCGCAGCAGCCTTTGGGACCAAGACCACTGGGCTGGCCCAAGGGCTGTGGGAGGGCTCAATCACCCCTAACGCCAACATCTTAGAGACCTCCTCCTTGATGCTGGCTCTGACCCGGTCAGTCAACCTGTAAATCTTGTGCTTCACAGGATGGCTGTCACCAGTGTCCACGTCATGGGTACACCAGTGAGTAACACCGGGGGTCAGAGAGAACAGTGGGGCGAACTGTCCCAACAACTGGCGACAGTCCCCCTGCTGCTCCTGAGTCAGAGTAGGGGAGAGGATCACACCCTCTACTGACCCATCATGCTCCTTGGTAGACAGGAGGTCAGGGAGAGGCTCACTCTCCTCTTCCACCCCATCATCTGTCGCCAAGAGCATACTCACTTCGGACCTCTCGAAGTGGGGCTTGAGGCGGTTCACGTGTAGGACCCTCAAAGGGTTCCTTGGAGCCTGCAAATCCACCAGGTAGGTGACGTCACTTTTGCGCTCCTTTACCTCATATGGCCCAGTCCACTTCTCCTGCAAGGCACAAGGTGCCACTGGGGCCATGACCCACACTTTTTGCCCAGGTTGAAATTCGACCAGAGTGGCATTCTGGTCATACCATCTCTTCATTTCCTCCTGGCTTGCTTCTAGGTTCGCCTGAGTGAGTTTCCTGAAGCGGGCAGTTTGGTTTCTAAAGGCCAGCATGTAGCTAAATACATCCTGGGGAGTTTTCCTGGGAGCTGCCTCCCAGCCTTCCTTTACCAAACTCAGAGGTCCTCTGACAGGGTGGCCATACAGGAGCTCAAAGGGGCTGTACCCAAGAGACTTCTGAGGCACCTCCCTGTATGCAAAGAGTAGGCATGGCAAGAGGACGTCCCACTTACGCCTCATGTGTTCTGTTAGACCCTTGATCATGCCTTTCAAGGTCTGGTTGAATCTCTCCACCAGACCGTTTCCTTGTGGGTGGTAAGGAGTGGTGAACTTGTAGGTTACCCCACACTCCTTCCACAGGGATGTCATATACTTCGATATGAAATTGGTCCCCCTATCAGAAACCACCTCTCTGGGGAATCCCACACGGGAAAAGATCCCCATTAACGCCCGGCCCACCACTGGCGCCGTCGTTGTCCTGAGAGGGATTGCCTCCGGGTACTGGGTGGCATGGTCCACCAAGACCAGGATGTACCTGTTGCCCATGGCTGTCTTGGGATCCAGTGGCCCCACAATATCCATCCCTACCCTTTCAAAGGGTGTTCCAACAACAGGAAAAGGTTGGAGAGGAGCTTTGACCTTCCTCCCACTCTTACCACTTGCCTGGCAAGTTTGGCAAGACCTACAGTGTGCATCTGACTGCCTTCGCATTTGGGGCCAAAAGAAGTGGGTGACAAGCCTGTCAAAGGTCTTGTCCTGCCCCAAATGTCCTGCCAAAGGCACGTCATGAGCCAGACCCAGTAGGAAGGTCCTGAAGCGCTGGGGTACCACCAGCACACGGGCTGACCCAGGCTCAGCAACCTTAGGCTCACTGTATAGGAGACCACTCTCCCAGTAGATCAGATGTGACCCGGACTGATTACCAGCTGCCTGGTCTGCAGCCTGCCGCCGCAGACCCTCCAGAGTAGGGCACTCGTTCTGCTCCCTGCAGAACTCCTCCCTGGTGGGACCCCTTCTTGCTGCCAATGGGTTAGCTCAGAGATGTCTCCCAGTTCGGCTACCTGCTCCCCTGTAGGCACCGGGCGTCCCCTCGAGGTCCGCCTCCTCCCGGTCCGTGGGAACTTCGGGGGCCGGTTTCCCGCGCCCCTGCCCTTTCTCTTGGCAGGGACTTGGGCCACTGTTTCAGGCTCCAAGTCCTCTTGATCACCCTTTCTGGCTGCCATTGACCGAGTAGACACGCATGCCCACTCTGGCAACCCAAGCATCTCCAAGTGAGACCTGATCTCAACCTCCTTCCATGAGGACTGCTCCAGGTCGTTTCCTAGCAGACAATCTACAGGCATGGTAGGGCTCACAACCACCCTCAAGGGACCTGAGACCCCCCCCCATTCAAAGGGAACCTGCGCCACCATACATTGGCGCTCTGAGTTGTCTACAGCAACTACTTGGTGGAATTCTCCTGGGACTACTTGCTTCTCAGACACCAGGTGACACCGGACTGAGGTCTCACTGGCTCCAGTATCTCTGAGAGCCTCTACCCTGTTCCCATTAATGGTCACCCAGGTGCTATATTTCTTTGTGTTAGGGGGCACCTGGTTTCCTGGGACCATCTCACTATCCCCTAGTGAGACAAGGGTCATTTCTGCGGGATCCCCACCCTCCTGTGGGCACCCCTCCTCCCCAAGCGCTACACTAGCCAACACTTTGGACTGTCCACCGGTGGGTGGCTGTGTCCCCTTCGGGCACTTGGGGTCCCCCTTAAAGTGACCTACCTGGTCACATGCATAACACTTGTGGGGCCGGTCTCAACAGGCTTTCCTGTAGAGACCCCTTTCTTCTTATCACCGGGGGCTGGGAACCTTTACCCTGGGTACTAGTTTGGGGCCCTTTAGAGAACTCCTGTGCTTTACCCTTGTCCCCCCACCTTTCTGCTGGGGACCCTGCCCACCTTTGGCTGAGTCTCCCCAAACGCTTTCTTGTGGACCCTGGTACTCACCCCGCGGTCCGCTTCCATAGCAAGCTTCCTGGGGTCAGTTAGCTTACTATCAACTAGGTGCTGGCGCAGATCTGCAAAACATAGACTAGACAAGTTCTCCCATGCAATCAAGTTGTAGAGCCCCTGAAAATCTGTTACACTACTGCCCTTCACCCAACCATCCAGAGACCTGCAGAACACATCCACACATTCCAACCAACTGTTGGCATCAGACTTCTTACTGGACCTGAACTGATCCCTGTACTTTTCAGGAGTAAGACCATACTTCGTGAGAAGGGCATCCTTCATGTCAGCATAGGTGAGGTGATACCCCTTACCCAAAGCTATCAGAGCATCCCTTGCTTCTTCGGGGAAAAGTGGCCACAATCCTGCTCCCCACTCTCCTCAGGGACCCCATTCATGTGTATGGCTGCCTCATAACCCTGAAACCACCTTTGTATGTCATCCCCCTTCTTGAACTCCTTGCCTACGTTCTTGGGAATGTGCACAATCCTGTCTGCCTTTCTGGACGAATTGCTGCCACCATCTGAGCCTGACTTACTCCTAAGTTCTAGCTCCTTCAGTTCTCTCTCATGCTCTAAGAGCATCTTCCTCTCCTCTATGGCCAATCTCTTCTCCTCCCGCTCACTCTCCAGCCTGAGCTTCTGCAGCTCAAACTGCCTTGCCTCCCGCCTGTCCTCCAGCTCCTCTGGGGACAGACTGCTGCTGCCTGACCTGGCGGGTTCCCCCTACCCAAAAGCACATCCACCCTGGAAATAGGCTCCTCCACCTCCTCACTGAGATTACCAGGCTGCCCATTGGCATGTCTGGCTGCTACCCAGGCCCTCAGCGCCTTCTGTAGCTCCTCCTTCCTTGTGAGGCCTTTAATTTGGACTTTCAGGTTTTTACAAATCGCTCGTAACTCCTTTACGGCGTAGGATTCCAACCTATCCTCCTCAAAGATAACTTCCAGAGATGCAACGGATGATGCAATTGATTCAGGCATGACCAAAGTAGTGAGTTGAAAACTGTCAAGATCACAAATAGGCCAAAAGAAAAAGAACCAGTATGTGGTACGTAATGGTCTGCGATATGGTAGTAGTGCACACCAATCACTGTAAGTCAAGTGCAAACACAAGTCCTATCCTCACCGCTGACAACCAATGTTAGAAATGGGATCTCTAGTTGGCAAGGGCTTGCACCTTTGTCCAAGTAGGGACCCTTCTTCCTAGTCAGGGTAAGGGTGTTACACTCGTGAAGTAACCCCTGCTCACCCTCGTGGTAGCTTGGCACGAGCAGTCGGGCTTAATTCAGAGGCAGTGTGTAAAGCATTTGCACATAACCAACAGTAATACAGTGTAAGCACTACAAACGGACACCACACCAGTTTAGAAAAATAACCAATATTTTATATACTCAAGACAAGACCAATTACGAAAAAAATCCACAATACTATACTTTACGAATGAATACTTGATTCGGTAACTTCTTCTTTGCAGGACTAGTCCAAAAACAAAGTTCGTACGAGTCGGTAGCTCCGTCTGAGCCTACCGCGATGCTGAAACCCCAGAGTCTAACAGTTCCAGCCGACCGCGTCGATACGGGCCAGCAGAGTCGTGAACAGACTCGGTTACAGTACCTTTCTCGTTGTGGCTGGTACGGAGTGTACGAGCCGGTCGGCGTTCGTCGCGGTTGCGGTGCAAGACGGAGCGATGCAAGGTGCGGTGTCCCTCGATGCGGTGCAGGCAGCGGCTCGATGAGCGTCGTGCAGACGGGGTCGGTGAGTCCAAGGCGTGCGATGCAGGGTGAGACAATGCTCGATGCGGTGCTGACAGGTTGCGATGCAGGCAACCAAGCCGGAGTGCGGGAGCTGGCGTCGGACAGCGGTGCGAGTCGGAGCGGTGCGTCGCAGACGTGCGAGCGGTGCCCCAAATGCGGTGCGGTCTCGACTCTTGAGCCAGTTGCAGCGACCTCGTCGGTCGGGTCCGGTTGGTTCAGTGAAGCGATGTGATGCGAACTGCGGTGCCCACAGGTCACGGTGCAAGCAGCGGCTCGATGTTGGCGGCATCGGACGCCGCCCACGGTGAGACCAGGGTTGCGATGCGAAGCGGGGCGATGCGGTCTGCGGTGCAAACAGGTCACCGGCCAGGGATGGATTCGGTTGACGGAGTCGGTTGCGGTTCCCTTCCTCTGTGGCAACTGAAACAGCATTCCAGAAGCGGTACCCAGAGGCTTGTGAAGTCTTTGTAGTCCCTGAGACTTCTTAACAGGAGGCCAGCTCGGTTCCAGGCCCTTGGAGATACTCAGCACAAGTTTGTAGAAAGTTCAGTCCAGTCCTTTCACTGCCCAAGACAGAAGCAGCAACTGCAGGCCAACCCAACAAAGCAACAACACAGCAAAGGGGCAGTACTCCTCCTGGCAGCTCTTCCAGCTCTTCGTCTTGGCAGGTTCCTTGATTCCAGCGAGATCTAAATACATGGGGTTAGGGCCCCAATATTTATATCCCAAATTCCTTTGTTCTCTGAAGGCAGAGAGGCCTTTGCCTAGTCCAAACCAGTTCTGGAGCACTTTGTTGACAAGTCTCCGTCCCTTCTTTCAGTGAGTAGCCCAGGGACATCAGACGCACCACAGGAGGTGGAGCCAGCATTGTGGAGGGAAGGCACTGTCCTATTCAGGGCCCAGGTGCGACCCCTCCCACCCATCTACATGTAGATCTTGCTATTCAGCCCTGCGCTGACTCACCCTGTCTCCTGGCATCCCCCAGCCCCTGTCACTCACACTCCAGACAAGGAATACACAACCTCGCAGAGGCAGGCTTGGATGGTTAGACAAGAAAATACCCACTTTCTAAAAGTGGTATTTTCAAACACAGAATGTTAAAATCAACTTCACTAAAAGCTGCATTTTATCATTCTGAGTCCAGGCATACTAAACTCGAATTTCTACCATGTTCCCGGGTCAGTTAGGATTATAAGCTGTAATAATCAAAACTGCCCGTTCTGGCGTAGGGGGAACAGGCAGCCTTGCAATAGTGAAAAACGAACTAGGCCGTAATTCACTATCAGGACATGCCACACACACCAGGGCATGTCCTACCTTTCGCATACAACGCACCCTGCCCACAGGGGTACCTTGGGCCTACCTTAGGGGTGACTAACATGTAGAAAAGGGAAGGTTTAGGGACTTGCAAGTGTGTGCACTTGCCAAGTCGACATGGCAGCCCCAGGCTGCGCACAGGCTCTGCGATGGCAGGCCCGAGTTACACTTTGCCGGCTGTTTGCGTGGGTGGCACAATCCAGTGCTGCAGCCCACCAACAGCATTTGGTCTATAGGCCCTGGCACTCGCAGTGCACTTTTCAAGGGTCTGATACATAAACCAAATAGGCCAATCATGGAAACACCAATCCATAACACATTTTATACAGGAGCACTTGCACTTTCCCACTGGACAGCAGTGAGGAAAGTGCGCAGAATCATTACACCAGCAAAAACAGAGTCAAAACCGGGAGGTCAGAAAGCAAAAAGTCAGGGGAAACACGCCAAAAGATGCCAAGTCTAACAATCGCCTAGAAAGGGAATTAGAAACAATGGTCACCCCGGAATTGCTCCGCTTGCTAAGTCTTAAACAGGATGAATACAGGGCACTGGTGACGGAAAAAGCCAAAACTTTGGGGAGAGAGAAACTCTGCAACCTATACGACCTGGGAGACAAGGCAGGGAAATTAATAGCCTGGCTATTAATAGACTGGTCCCGACTCTACGGGACACCAACAACACATGTATAACGGATCCTCAGGAAATTGTAAATCACTTTGCTCAACACTTTGCTGACGTATACACCGCCATGGCACCCTACACTGAGGAAGTCTCTTCTGATCTTTTGAGAGACATAACACTCCCCACCCTCTCCTTGACAGATCAGCAGCTACTAGATAGCGCCTTAACAACGGACGAAATAGCGCAGGCAATTAGGTCACTGAACTCAGGGAAGGCTCTATGCCCTAACGGCATCCCTATCGAATTATATAAACTTAGACCAGACAAATTGGCCACTTACTTAAAAGCCATGTTTGAAGAAAGCATAGAGAGGGGGGCACTACCTATTGACCAACTGATAGCTACCATCGTGACCATCCATAAGGAAAGTAAACCCAAAACGGACTGTTCCTCCTACAGGCCAATTTCACTCCTTAACGCTGAACCTAAGATTCTCGCTAAGGTTCTGGCCAATCGTTTAGTTAAAATCATAACAAACCTTATACACCCAGACCAATCCGGCTTTATACCGCACCGAAACACGGCCCTAAACCTGCGCAGAGTTCATGGGGTTTTGGGTAGAGCGGCAACGATACTGGAGCCAGCCATTCTGGTATCCCTGGACGCAATCATGGCATTCGATACTCTTGAATGGCCCTATCTCATGGCTGTGCTCCAAAAAATGGGGTTTGGTCCGGGTTTCACTCAATGGGTACGTCTCCTGTATACGATGCCATTGGCACAAGTTGTAGTTAATAATAAAAAGTCAGACACTTTTGCCCTTAGCCGGGGAACCCGTCAGGGATGCCCGCTTTCCCCTCTCCTTTTCGCCCTAGCACTGGAACCGCTTGCGGCCTGGATTCGGTGGACTCCGGTTATACTCCCCATGTGCGTGGTCTGACCACTATTGTATTAACCTGACCCTTCCTCTTACTAAGCGCAATGCCCGACCCCCTTCAGACTGGAAACATGTCCGTAGCTGGTCAAAAATCAAAAATCGAGGCCCCAACATTGGTAAGCGCCCTCCGAGACTGACCTGGTAAGAAGCCGGAAACAGCGGATATTGATGGATGGTCTGAAGCTATTTCCAGCCGGCTTCTTTCTGCCTTCAATAAAATAGCCCTGAAAGAAAAATAAAAACTGGTAACAAAGGAAAAGGTGCTCCATGGTTTACGGAAGAGCTCAGAGCCCTGAAACGTACGCTTCGCAACCACGAACGACAGTGGCGCAAACACTATGAGCCCCTGGCCCTTGCAGAGTATAAAGCCAAAATTGCTTCCTACAAAAAGGCGCTCCTCCGTAGGAAGGCGGATTATTATGAAAACAGGATCCTAGTAGCAACCAATAAACAGAAAGAAACGTTTAAAATCCTGAAAGAACTCAGTCAAAAACAATCACTGACGTCTCCATCTAACCAAGAACAATGCAATCAATTTTTAATATATTTCTCCAACAAAATACGGGATATCCTGATTGAGATTGATAATTCCCTATTTAAGCAACCTCCCACTGTAGAGAAGGTCAGACAGGGAAAGCAAGCAGAAATGCTCTCTTCATTCCAAAACCTCGACATTGAAACCTTCCGACGCATTGCCACAAAAATTAAATCTGGCTCACCCGCCGACCCCTGCCCCCCTAGGATTTTTAACTTAGCTCTCCCAGAAATCGAGGAAGAAATCCTCGCTCTGTTGAACCTCTCCCTGGAGACTGGGAAGGTTCCAAGTTATTTCAAGGAAGCCAGAATTATCCCCCTGCTCAAAAAGACTGGCGCGGATCCATCCAATATGAAAAACTACAGACCCATTTCCCAACTCCCATTTCTTGCTAAAATTCTAGAGCAACATGTCCTGCAAAACCTAGCCAAGTTTACGGAGGATTACAACCTTCTGGAGGACAGGCAGGCTGGTTTCCGAGCTCACCATAGCACAGAACTGGTGATGCTATCAGTGCTTGATGACCTCAGGAGGACTACAGACAATAAAAAGCCTTGTGTCCTAGTCCTCCTTGACCTGTCAGCAGCGTTCGACACGATCAACCACGCCCTACTCCTGAAAGATTAAGAACAATTGGGATCGGGGGAGCTGTCATACACTGGATCACCACATTCCTGACGAACCGCGGCGTTTGACACCATCTCTCATTCAAAGCTCGTGGACAGACTTTTGGCCTGTGGAATCCAAGGTACAGCCTTAAAATGGCTGCAACAGTTCTTATCTGATAGATATCAAACCATCACTTTGGGTTCCTACCGGTCAGAAAAAATGCATTTGGATAAGGGGGTTCCGCAGGGGTCCTGTTTGAGTCCCACACTGTTCAACGTCTATATGGCCCCATTGGCAAAAATAGTAGAACAGTTTGGATTTGAGATAATATCATATGCTGATGATACACAGCTTATGTTTAAAATTGGTCCTAACCTTGAGACAGAGAAAATCCGCTTTGCTACAGGAATGCTTGCAATATCTAGTTGGATGATGGATAATTGCCTTCAATTGAACCCCGGTAAGACTGAGATTATGTTAATGGGGAAAGCCTCATCCATCTGGGTGGGTGATTGGTGGCCTCCCAATTGGGAGAGGTCCCCGTACCCAGAAAAATTGTGAAAAACCTTGGGATAAAATTGGACCAATCATTAACAATGAAGGATCACATAAATGCCACCACTAGCTCCTGCTACCATGCCCTGCGCCTTTTACGTAGGATCTTTCCTTATTTACCGATAAATTCCCGTAGAACCCTTGTTCAAGCTATGGTGATTAGCAAAATGGATTACGGAAATGCCCTACTGGCAGAGGCGGATGAGTCCTCGCTTGCCAAACTACAAGTGATCCAGAACACGGCCGCAAGGCTAATTTTAAACCGCCCTACAGGCTCCTCGTCCGGCCCTCTGCTGAGAGAACTACATTGGTTACCGGTAAAGAGGCGATCCTTTTTTAAAATCTGTTGCCTCACGTACAACGCTCTCAGAGGCAAAGGGCCCCGGTACTTGCAGAGGAAACTTTTAAAATATGTTCCATGCCGAACTCTTAGATCTAGCTCACTTGGCCTCTTACAGGTGCCCCGAATACGCCTTAAGCGTACTGGGGGGATAGCCTTTTCCCACCTTGCTCCTAAATATTGGAACAAGTTGCCTCTGGCTCTCCGTGAGACCCCTTCCTACAGCACCTTCAGAAAAAAACTGAAAGCCTTTCTGTTCTAGGACATTAGGCAGTCCCTCTGGTATGTCTCAACACAAGCGCCGAGATGCCCCCGGGTGAGTCGTGCGCTATAGAAGTGGTTTTAACATAACATTTAACATAACATAACCGCTCCCAAAGAATTACGATGGGTGACGGGGGTCTCAGAGAGGGGGCCCGTTCCTTGCGGAGTCCCACAAGGGTCGGCCCTATCACCCCTCCTATTTAACATATATCCCAGACCATTAATTAATGCCCTCTCGGCTATGGAGTGTCAAGTCTTCAATTATGCGGACGATACTCAAATTATTCTGCAAATTGAAAAGACCCCCAAGCATACTCTCGGGCGAAAGATGTTCTACGCCTCACGGTCAATTGGATGACAGCAAATTCACTAAAGATTAACCCAGACAAAACTGAGGTTCTGGCCATGACCGATGCTGACAACCCATGGAATTCCTCTACTGGCCCCAGGAGCTGGGTGATGCTCCGGCCCCAGTCCCAGTGGTAAAAAGTCTGGGAATCAAAGTGGACGCTAAGCTTTCACTAGCTAACCAAGTTTCCACTGTGTTTGGAACCTGTGTGGGCCTACTCAGGCTACTTAGGAGACTCTCCCCTATCCTCTCCTTCTCGACCATGAGAACAGTCGTGACTGCCATGATCCTGTCCCGCCTCGACTATGGCAACTCGCTCTACATTGGACTGCCAGACTCCTTAGTAGGTAAACTCCAGATAGTCATGAATGACGCAGCAAGGCTAATTTTTAAAGTACCCAGGCACACGCGTGCATCCCCCCTTCTGCAAAGTCTTCACTGGCTGCCCATAAAACAGAGGGCCAAATTTAAGGGCCTCTGCATTGTTCACAAGGCTTCTCATGGACAGGCACCCACCTATATTAAACAACGCCTTGAGAAATACACCCCATGCCGCTCGCTAAGATCATCCACGATGGGCCTCTTATATTGCCCACGCTTCAACTATGCCACCAAGGGGGCCAAGCCTTTCCATCCTTCTACCCACCCTTTGGAACAAGCTGCCTAGCCAGCTCCGCGCAGAAAGCCGCCTTCTTCCTTTCAGAAAAAAACTGAAAACCATTCTCTTCACAGAAGCTTGGGCTTAACTGTCTTCCACTCGCCCGGGTCTGACGCCACTCTTCTTGTAGCGCTTAGAGACCTTCCGGTATTAAGCGCTCTACAAATTCAAATTAACAATAACAATAACAACAATACGAGGTCTGCGTTGGTCTCCCGAATGGGAGGACCGTATTTCGCTCTACGCAGACGATGTATTGCTCTACTTGGCATCCCCTAGGAAATCCCTAATCGCAGTTCTAGATATATTAGCGATATTTGGCAGGTATTCGGGGTTCACGATCAACTGGACGAAGTCCCATTTATATGTTCTCCAGGGAGAGCCGCCTGCCCTACCCCGAGACTGCCAGATCCAGATCAGCACCACGGGATTCAAATACTTAGGAATATTTCTCTCCTTAGATCAGGCACTCCGCTACAACAGAAACCTGCTTCCCCCATTATTGAGGTTAAGGCGAGATATAGCCAGCTGGAAATCACTCCCGCTCTCCCTTCTGGGTAAGGCTGCCCTTTTTAAAATGATGTCCCTCCCCCGTTTCCTTTATGCCCTGCAAAACTCACTTGATCCAGACCCAATGACATACTTTAAAGAAATTGAAAGTCTCCAGAGAGAGATATTGTGGAGTGGAGCACCACGTATCGCCTTTGGCAAACTCACCTTAAACTGGTATGATGGAGGCAATAGCCTCCCGTATATAAAGAAATATTATTGGGCTGCGCACCTGGCGGCTATAAATCATGGTACCTATGGTAACCCTGAAGACCCTGGATTTTGTATGGACAGGTGGCTCCTACCAGGAGGAAACTACAATAGAGCACTTTACTCGAAGCCGAACCGATTTCATTTGACAGGCCCCACCGGGCACTCAGTAAAAGTGTGGCATGCAGTAAATAGATCCCTCGGATGGGGACATAAATTGACGCTAGCAACCCCCCTGTGGGACTCTGAGCGACTGGGTAGTTTATGGAAGTCAAAGGGATTTGATAAATGGGATCTGATCGGTATCTCTCAGATTGCAGACCTGTGGGAAAAGGGAGGTGTGAAAACATTTGAGGCTCTCCAACGCCAACATGAGCTAGCTGACACTGAACATTCTCGCTATCTCTAAGTTCATCACGCAGTACACTCGCTCCTCCCAAAAGGTTCCTCCCCTCCGGAGTCCTCCCCACTGGAGGATAGGATATTGGATGGCCTCCTCCCTGAGAAAACCATCTCCCTAGTATATAAAAAACTAATCTATAATATGGATGACCCTCTTCTAGCTTTACGAAATAAATGGATGGCAGAGGGTATAGAAATGGACGATGAGGAATGGCGAGACGCCCTATCCTCCCCCAAAGTGGTAGCAATCGCGGCACGACTTACGCTGGTGCAACTTAAAATCCTGCATAGGACATATATCACGGGACCCCGCTTGGTGCAAATGGGAAGAGCGAGCGGGGGGGAATGTCGGAGGGGCTGTGGACAACTAGGCTCCTTCATGCATATCATATGGGAATGCGAACAGATCCAATCATATTGGAGGGAAGTACACGAGGTAATAAGTGCCGTGTTTGAAACTGTTATTCGCCCGGAAGCACGTCGATGTCTCCTGAATATATGGGAACCTACTGACTTGGGTGCACACCAAATACAGTGGGCCACTCTGGGGTTTATGATAGCAAAGAGGGATATTGCTCAGGCCTGGGGAGCGGCGGCACCGCCCAGGGTAGGGGCATGGGAAACAAACCTAGATTGGTGCAGGTACAGGGAAAAGACAGTATATGTGGCTCGAGGCTGCCCTAAAAAGTGGTCCAGAATCTGGAGTGCGTGGAACTCATATTGTGGAGATATATGTCCTCCCCCAATTAGTATTGGATTAGATGACCTGCTCACCCCATGATTTATCCTTACTGTGTATGCTGTGAATGATGATTGTATTAGTCCGTCATGCTTATAATGATATTGATTGTTCTGTATGATTAGCTACATGTCAATGATTGTTAAATAAAAAGATTTATAAAAAAAAAAAGAATAGAGCTTGAGTTATTACATGAGTGCATAGGTACAGCCTGCATGACTACATGACTGCAGGAGTAGTACATAACTAGTGCCTGGGTGATTGCATGACTGGAGGGGTATTATATAGGGTATTATTGGAGTACATAGGAAGTGAGTGGGTGATTTTATAAGTCCATAAATACTGCCTGGGTGATTATAGAAGTACTAAAGTACTGCCTGAGTGATTACATGAGTGCAAAGGTAGTGCCTGGGTGGTTTTATAAGTGCATGAATACTGGCTGAGTGATTACATAAGTACAAGAGTAGTGCCTACATGATTGAAGCACTGCAAGGATAGTGCTTGGGTGATTAAAGCACTGCATAGCTAATGCATTGGTTATTGCATGAGTACATGGGTAACATCTAGAGGATTAATAGAGTACATACGTAACACTTGTGTAACTGCATGACTACAGCGGTAATCTCTGTGGATTTACATGACTACATAGGAAGTAACTGGGTGATTTTATAACTGCATGGGTACTTCTTGGATTATTACAAGACTACTAAAGTAGTGCCTGACTGAATAAAGGAATGCATAGGTAGTGCCTGGATGACTGTATGAGTGCAGGACTAATGCCTGAGAGATTACAGCAGTGCATATGTAGTGCCTGGACCATTGGAACGCTGCATGGGTAGTACTTGGGTGTTTTTATAACTGCATGAGTGTTGGGCCTAGCCAAATATAAAACAGAAAACTATTACATGAGTCAACCATAAGTCTCTCCATATCGTTAAAAGCATGCATACATATGTCTCTACCTTTTCAAAACATCATCATATATATTTAAAAGAAATATATATACAATATTTCTGAAATATACTGAAACCTACAAACTGAGACATGCAATAGATCTGCTTAAGAGATTGCATAACTCCATGGGTAGTACTTGGGTGATTGTATGACTCCAAAGGTAGTCGCTAAGTAATTGCAGGACAAGATGAATAGTGAGTAGCTAATTAGATAAGTGCACGCATACAGGTTCAGCTCCTCGATAAGTGTATAAATAGCACCTGAAGGCACAGATGACTCACTAAGACATGCCTAGGTGAGTAGATAAGTGCAACAGTACGGCCTAGGTGATTGTATGACTGCAAGAATAGTGCTTGGGTTATTACATGATGCATAGGTAGAAACTGTATGATTCTATAACTGTAGGGGTAGTAAATAACTAGTGCCTGGGTGATTGCATGACTACAGGGGTATTATCTGGGAGATTACTGGAGTACATAGGAAGTAAGTGGGTAATTTTATAAGTGCATGGATACTGCTTCGGTGATTGCAAGAGTACTAAGATACTGCCTGAGTGATTACAGGAGTGCAAAGGTAGTGCCTGGGTGATTTTATAAGTGCATGAGTACTAGCTGAGTGATAACATAAGTACAAGAATAGTGCATGTGTGATTGAAAGAGTGAAAGGATAGTGCCTAGGTGATTGATGCAATATATAGCTAACATATTGGTGAATGCATGAGTACAGGGGTAACGTCTGGGGAATTAAAGGAGTACATAGATAACACCTGGGTGAATTTTTTACTACAGGGGTAATATCTGGGGATTTACATGACTACATAGAAAGTGACTGGGTGATTTTATAAGTGCATGGGTACTAGTTGGGTGATTGCGGCACTACTGAGGTAGTGCCTGAGTGAATAAAGGAGTGCAAAGGTAGTGCCTGGATGATTATATAACAGTATGACTACTAGCTGAGTGATTACATAAGTACAAGTGTAGTGCCTCCTTGATAGAAGGAATGCAACATTAGCGCCTGAGTGCTTATATAAGTACATGAGAAGTGTCTACATGATTCAAAGAGTGCATGGGTAATACCTAGTTAATTGCATGACTGTACAGGTACTGCCTGGATGTTTGCATGAGTGCAAGAGTAATGCCTGAGTAATTATAGCACTGCATATGTAGTGACTGGATCATTGGAAGACTGCATGGGTAGCACTTGAGTGTTTTTATAACTGCATGAGTGTTATATAGCAGACTATTACATGACTCAACCATAAGTCTCTCCATATTGTTAAAAGCATGCATACAAATTTCTCTACCTTTTGAAATCACCAACCTATGTAAAAGAAATATATATACAATATATCTGGAATATAGTGAAACCTAGAAACTGAAACATGTAATAGATCTGCTTAAATGAATGTACAACTCCAAGCGTAGTGCTAGGGTGATTAAATGACTCCAAACCTAGTCACTGCGTAGTTACAGGAAAAGATGGACAGTGAGTGGCTAATTCCATGAGTGCACACATAAACATTGAGTACATGGAAAACTGTATAAATAGCACCTGTAGGCCTAGATGAGTCACTGAGTAGTACCTACGTGAATAGATGAGTGCAACAGTAGCATCTGGGTGATTCTATGACTTCAAAGGTAATACCTGGTTAATTAAATGAGTGCATAGGTACAGCCTGCATGATTCCATGACTTCAGGGATAGTACATAACTAGTGCCTGCATGATTCCATGACTGCAAAGGTAATGTCTGGGCGATTTTTGGAGTACAGAGGAAGTGAGTGGGTGACTTTATAAGTCCATGAGTACTGCTTGGATGATTACAGAAGTACTAAGATACTACCTGAGTGATTACAGGACTGCAAAAGTACTGCCTGGGTGTTTTTAGAAGTGCATGAGTACTGGCTGAGTGATAACATAAGTACAAGAGTAGTGCGTGTGTGATTGAAAGAGTCAAAATATAGTGCCTGGGTGAGCCAAAATATAGTGCCTGGGTGATTGAAGCAATGTATAGCCAACATATTGGTGATTGCATGAGTACAGGGGTAACATCATGGGAATTAAAGGAGTACATAGATAACACCTGGGTGATTATTTGACTACAGGGGTAATATCTGGGGATTTACATGACTACATAGAAAGTGACTGGGTGATTTCATAAGTGCATGGGTACTGGTTGGGTGATTGCAGCACTACTGAGGTGGAGCCTGAGTGAATAAAGGAGTGCAAAGGTAGTGCCTGGATGATTACATAACAGCATGACTTCTGGCTGAGTGATTACATAAGTACAAGTGTAGTGCATCCGTGATAGAAGGAATACAACATTACCGCCTGAGTGATTATATAAGTACATGAGAAGTGGCAACATGATTCAAAGAGTGCATGGGTAATACCTAGTTGATTGCATGACTGTACAGGTACTGCCTGAATGTTTGCATGACTGCAAGAGTAATGCCTAAGTGATTACAGCAGTGCATATGTAGTGACTGGATCATTGGAAGACTGCATACGTAGCACTTGGGTGTTTTTATAACTGCATCAGTGTTGGGCCTAGCCAAATATAAAGCAGCAGACTATTACATGACTCAACCATAAGTCTCTCCATATTGTTAAAACCATGCATACAAATGTTTCTACCTTTTCTAATCATCAACATATCTAAAAGAAATATAAATACAATCTAAAAGGAATATAGTGAAACCTAGAAGCTGAGATATGTAATAGATCTGCTTAAGTGAATGCATAACTCCATGCGTAGTACTTGGGTGATTGGATGACTCCAAAGGAAGTCACTGGGTAATTACAGGAGAAGATGGACAGTGACTGGCTAATTCCATGAGCGCACACATACACATTGAGTGCATGGATAACTGTATAAATAGCACCTGTAGGCATAGATGAGTCACTGAGTAGTACCTACGTGAATAGATGAGTGCACCAGTAGCATCTGGGTGATTCTATGAGTGCAACAGTAATGTCTGAGTGATTACAGCAGTGCATATGTAGTGACTGAATCATTGGAAGACTGCATGGGTACCACTTGGGTGTTTTTATAACTGCATAAGTGCGTGGCCTAGCCAAATATAAAGCAGCAGACTATTACTTGAGTCAACCATAAGTCTCTCCATTTCATTAAAAGCATGCATACATATGTCTCTACCTTTTTAAAACATTATCATATCTAAAAGAAATATATATACAATATTTCTGAAATATAGTGAAACCTAGAAACTGAGACATATAATAGATCTGCTTGAGTGAATCCATATCTCCATGCGTAGTGCTTAGGTGATTATATGATTCCAAACATAGTCGCTGGGTAATTGCAGGAGAAGATAGATAGTGACTGACTAATTGCATGAGTGCAGACATACACGTTGAGTACATGGATAACTATAAATACCACCTGAAGGCATTGATGACTCATGGAGTAGTGCCTAGCTGAATAGATGAGTGCAACAGTAGGGCCTGGGTGATTCTACTACTGCAAGGCTAGTGCTTGCGTTATTACATGAGTGCATAGGTACAACCTGCATGATTGCAAGACTGCAGGGATAGTACATAACTACTACCTCAGTTATTGCATGACTGCAGGGGTAATATTTTGAGGATTACTGGAGTACATAGGAAGTGACTAGGTGACTTTATATGTCCATGAGTAGTGCCTGGGTGATTACAGAAATACGAAGGTACTTCCTGAGTGATTACAAGAGTGCAACAGTAGTACCTGGGTGATTATATAACTACATAAGTAGTGCCTGCATGATTGAAAGAGTTCAAGGATAGTGCCTGGGTGATTGAAGCACTGTACAGCTAATGCTTTGGTGATTGCATGAGTACAGAGGTAACATCTAGAGGATTAAAAGAGTACATACGTAACGCCTGGGTGATTGCATGACTACAAGAGTAATATCTGTGGATTTACATGACTACATAGAAAGTGCAACATCCTCAGTAGTAGCAGAATACAGCGTTACTATTCTAGTACTAACTGAGTATACAGCATAGCTAACAGGAAAGCAATACTTCACTTATCTTTCATGAAAGTCTGACCATATTTCTAAAACCATGTATGCATATGTCTGTACCTTTTGCTAGCACCATCATATATAAAAGTAATTCACACATAAATATATACCTGTGTTTTATACATCTATCATCTTCACACGCACATATCTCAGTCACAACACCATCCACAGCTCAAAACTCCACTTCAATTTTCAAACAGACACTGAAAATGATGCGGTATATATGAAATATAACTTTCCTCACATCATACAAATTACTCTAATAAATAACATCTCTACAAACATCTCAAACCTCACTTTCAGACTGCTGCTTCACCATTCTACAACTATTTATAATGTTACACGTACCCAAATACAAAGCAGAAACCCTTCATATCTCTTTACTAAAACTCTTACCATATTCCTAAAAACATACATAAATATGTCTGTACCATAACACTATCCAAACCTTAAAAATTCACAGAACAAACTTCCAATTTCAAACAAACACCAAAAATTATGCTGCATATTTCAACTGTACCTCTCTAGAAACTTAAAAAAAGAAGCCTAATAAATAATACCTTATGTCAGCTTCTTTTAAACCACACTTTTGTGCTGTATCTTCACCATTCTACTACTACTCACAGTCATGAGCCTACCACATAAAAAACAACAACACCTCTTTATTATACATCATGCACCTTCAAATGTATAAGCCATGTGAAAATACATATACAAGTAGAGACATACTTGAGACAGAACTCCATGCACACATTAAACCTTGACAGACTCCACCTCCAAATTTAAAACAACAGCTAAAATTATGCGGTATACTACAAATGTACATATCCACACACTAATACAAACTACCATAATCACTAATCCATCTTCCAATATACACATATTACTATACAAAATCTATTTCAAACAACATTTAAGTACAATAAAACAAACTAAAATACACATCTCTACAATTAATAATATATTTCAAATATCACAGTTCATCAATAATTTTCATTGATTAAAAATAAACCTAATACATAGTACACCTCACAAATTTATAACTCACCTTTCAAATTGATTTGTAGAACTTCAAATATCACAAACTCATAAAAAATGTTCCTATGCACACAATCAATGTGATGCACCACTGTCAGCAAGGTAAAACCAGTAATGGCAAAGTATCCCTCTCTTTCTCCACACAAATACATGTAAGTAACAAATCACATTGCTTCCTACATTATTTTAAATTGTAAAACGCATTTCTATTGGTTAGACATATGAACCCTTACCAACTGACTTCTAAAAGTGCCCAAACTGCTTCTGTAATTTTTTGGAGTCGCGATTCCACCGTGCACCAATGCGATGGAGCCGCGAATCCATACGGGAGTTTAAAAATATATTACAAATAAAAATACCACTATTTTTTAACAACACATCACTTTTAAAGATAGTACTGACTTGGGAAATCTTACTTTAATAAGATATCACTTACATATAAATTAAAATTCCACATTTCAAATCCAGAGTTAAGTTTCAACCCTTCCCCCGTTCTCCGTAATGCCAGTTTCCATAGTAACAGTTCATGGAACATTCAACTTAACTGACAGGTCACAAGTTCACCATATTTTCAAGTTCCGCACACAATGTTGCAAATGCAAACAGCAGGTGTGGTTGACAATTCCAAAATATCACCTTATCCTATCTACTGTACCTTTAAAAAAAAAAAATGATTAACCAATAAGTAACATGCACCCTATTTTTCAATGTACAATCTTCTTAAACTGCCAATCAATTCTCTACTTTTTAAAAAACAGCATCTTGTCCACCATTTTAGATACCTCTCATTCTACCAACTGACTACCTCAGCTACAGACATCTTTTCATTACTTTTACATTCAAGACAGAGCCCAGCACAATTCATTAAATTCCTGACATCCGTCAGAAAAATTATTTTAATGCTAAACAATATAATCAGTATCATACACAATGTACAAGGATTTCTGTATCGTGAAGATGTTGACACGTAGGTGTAGTAGGCAGAAACAGCCGACACGTGTTTCGTCGCTATGCGACTTTCTCAAGGCCAATTCTTGTATGAATAGGAAGATGTAGTCAACAACGTCTTCCGTCTTGTAAATACCAAGAAAAATTAAGCAGTAACCACGGATCTTGGAATCCAAAGTTTCGACAGTTTTAATGCGGGAACAAAGTTAGTAAAATCAGCAAAAAACAGCTGCGATGGGCGGAAGGGAGGCCATATAATAAGGCTCCTATTCAAACTGTGCCCGCATAGTGGACCGATAGTTGCCGAGCTACGTCCTGCTCGTCTTAGATTCAAACAGGTATCTCCGTGGCGTGATTCATACCTGTTTGAATCTAAGACACAACACACTTTTCTAGTTTAACTATTAATTTTTAATTTTATATATTTTTAACAACTCTATCATTTTTAATCTTCTCATTAACTTCAATCACAATACCTCTTTAAAACAACTTCACAAATGCAACACTACTTTCTAAAATATATACTACTTAATTAGTCATTTAAGGTGAATTCGCGAATCCAACGTGACGTTACACAGGGGGCCGCGCTGAGAGCCGCGTTGGAGTCGCAACTCCAAACTCGAAAGAAAAAAAACCCGCCCGAATCCCATTATTCGGGATTCGCACCGGGGACCCCATCCCCCGGAGCCTGCCAACATATTAAAAAAATAAGGAGGGGGGCCGCGTGGCCCCCCTCCTCAGGCCATTAATGGCCCCGGGAACCCCATCCCCCGAGGCCTGCCACTATTTTTTTTGTTTTGAAAAGAGGGGGGCTGCGTGGCCCCCCTCCAGGGCCACTTCTGGCCCCGGGGACCCCATCCCCCGGGGCCGGCCCTTACCATTGGAGACCGTGGGGGGAGCCCCAATGCCCCCACGGTTCCAGGTGGCTCCCCGCCTTCTGCGGGAGCCAGCATAGCTTTTGGGCAAGGGGAGCTGCTAACATGCAGCTCCCCTTCCCCAAAAGCAATCCTGATTTGCTTCGTTGAAGCGAGAGCAGGTTTCCTGCTCTCGCTTCAACGAAGCAAAGCAGAGTTTGCTATGCTCCCGCCCTGTCACAGCAAACAGCAATGTCCCGGGGGTGGGCACCCCAGAACATTGCAGGAGCCGGCCCTTCGGGGTGTCAGTCCCCAGGGCCATCAAGGGCTCCAGGAGGGGGGCCGTGAAACCCCCCTCCCTACATTTCAACAGCCCCGGGGAGGTGGTAATCCCCGGGGCCACGGGGTCCACAATGGACCCCCGAATTTACATATTCAATGCCCCGGGGAGGTGGTGTCCCCGGGGCGTGTGGGGAGCTCGAGCCCCCCTTAACACATTTAAAAAAAATAAAAAAACAGAGCCCCGGGGAGGTGGCGGTCCCTGGGGCTGCGGGGGGGCCACGTGCCCCTGTGTTTAACTGTCAAAGCCCAGGGGAGGTGGTGGTCCCCAGGGCTGCAGGGGCCCCCATGGGCCCACGCTAAACAATTCGGCATTGCCCCCGGGACCTGGCCCACCCAGGGGCTTAAGTACAACGAAGCGCGGGAGTCACTGCATCGTTTTTTTACATTTTCTCAGGCGGATTCGCGCACCCAGCGCGAATTCGGCCGATTTTTAAAAAAAAATACTTTTTTTTACCCTGGGGGTCCTTGTGGGACCCCCTGAGCAGGCCTAGGGGATCAGGATGTTTCTACCCTGCCCCCTTTTCTTGTTTTTCACCTTTTTCTCTACTGATTTCTTGTGACTCGGTTACCGAGTCACAAGATGGCTGCCAACACATTCTAGTTTGGAGTGTTGGCAGCCTATCACAATGAAGCTCGTGCTCGGGAGGAGTCGCAAAACCTCCACGGTGCTCAGATATCGATATTATTATTTTTTTAATTTCTCTGTAACTACTGAACGGATTTACACCATTTGAAAAAAAAGGTCACTTTCTGAACTAGGAGCTACCTTTTTGCCAAATTTTGTGTAATTCTGTTCAGCAGTTCAGGCTGTAGCCTGTTCCAAAATTTCCTATGGAAATTAACATGGAGAAAACGCGTTTTTTCTCGGCCCCTGCTTCACGAATCACCCCAAAACTTTCAAGACAGAAGCTGACGTAACGCCCCATTAGTTTTGAAAATGTCGCGAAGATTCGTCAAACGGCGCCAAAGATATTGGCAAAAGAAAAAAACGCTTTTTAAATAGAAACAAGGTCCTAACTATAACTACCTACTGGCGACCGTGATATATATATATATCTCCTTTCACTGAAAAAATCAAAGTCCACAGGGACGTTAAAGTAAGCAAATAGAAGTCAAAAAACCTTAGAAATTCACCCCAAAAAATTTGCGCCCCGCAATGCACTGCTAATGATCTCACATATTACATCACTCATGACATGTCCAGTAACATCACTGATGACATTACTGATGACATCAAAAACTCTGACTCACTCACTCACTCCCCCATATAACCTTTCATACACCCACTTCAACTTCCACACTACCATTTTCAAACCCATTCTTAAACCCCTTCCATTCCCAATTTTGCCACCCGAGACACCATCCCCTGGGACCTGCCTTTTAAAAAAAAAAATGAAAAGGGGTGGCCACACGGCCTACCTCCCAAGGCCAATTTCGGCCCAGGGACCCGATCCCCGGGGATGGGCCTTTTCATTAAAGGGAGGAGGTGCGAGCGGCCTCCCTAATGGGCAATTCCCCGTACCCTGGGGCCAGACCACTTCGAAGGGGACCGCAGGGGGATCCTGAAGGCCCCTGAGGTCCCTGCCGGCTCCCTGCCTCATGCGGGACCCGGCATTGCTTTTGCACACAGGGAGCTGCTGACTTGCCGCTCCCTGTGTGTAAAAGCAAAGTGTTCCGCTTTGAGCAAGCATAAACAAAATGCTTTCGCTTGCTCAAAGTGGAGCACACTGCTTGCTATGGCATGCTATGGCATGTAATATGTGAGGTCATAAGCAGTGCATTGCGGGTCCGCGAGTTATAGTTAGCTAACTATAACTGCTAAATTTCACTAATTTTGTATGAGTGAAACCTGAGCCTAACTATAACATCCCTGTAACCTTTGGTTTTTTCAAATGAATTTATAAGATTTTTTAATTCCATTTCCGAATTATAATGACCCTGTAACCTTTGTTTGTTTCAGTGAATTTCTAAGGTTTTTTAAATGCTAATTCCTAACTATAACGTCCCTGAACCCTTTGTTTTTATCAGTGAATTTTTATGTTTTTTTTAAAGTAGTAGTCATGTTTGCAGAGTGGTGGAGAAAGGGGCGTGGCATCTGGAGACCGATTTAGCAAATCCCGCTGTGTGGGACTTATTGGAGGTAACAGAAGGGGTTGTTCACCCCAAAGGACCCTCAGCAGCCAAGGGGACTTCATCGCCCAACTAGTAGTGCACCAAGAGGGGTGTTTCTACAGAGTCGTAGAGAAAGGGGGGGGGGTCATGAAGACCTCTGACCAATCCCGCAGTGTGGGACTTACTAAATGTAACAAGAGGGGTAGTTGACCCACAAGGACGTCCTTGTTGGCCCAGTGCTACCTCCATGCAGGATCCCCTCATAAATAATAACAAAAGCCCTGGGCATTGGTGGTGCCCAGGCTTTAATTAACCCCTAGGAGGAGGGCCCCATGTTCCCCCCTCCTTTATTTTTAAAATGCACCGGGATTTGGCCCACCTATAAAAGGCGCTCTGGATCCTGCGTGTCTTTTTAAAAATGTTGCCATGAATTTGCACCAAAATTCAAGAAAATGGTTTTCCCTTTGGGCCCCCCCATATCTGGGGGTCATGGTATTCCTACCCTGCCCTATTTTCTTTTTTTTAACATTTTCTGTGGGACTCCGCTTCAAGCCAAGTCCCAAGATGGCTACCAACACTTCCTGGTTGAAGTGTTGGCAGCCAATCAAATTTTAGTTGGATCTGCAAGTCCACTGCAGGAACTCACAACCCCAGATATCTATATTTTTTAAACTTAAATAGCTCAAAAACTACTGAAAGTATTTACACCAAATCATAAAAAAAAACACTTTCTGGACCAACATCTAGCTTTCTGTCAAATCTGATATAATTCCGTTCTGCAGTTTGGGCTGTAGTCGTGTTAAAAAAATGAAAAATCCTCATAGACATAACATGAGGAAAACACGTTTTGGGAGCCTCTTTTTTCTCAGCCCCCACTTGACAGATCACCCCAAAACATTTGTGCAGATTCGTCAAACAGTGCCAAAGTTATTGGCAAAACAAAAAAAAAATTCCAATGGAAACTTTGGTCCTAACTATAACTACCTACTGGCAACCGCCAGTCGATAAAATATTATATACTACCTACTGTACTATATAGGTAGTTACAGTTAGAAAGTAGTTTCCATTTGAAGAGCGTTTGACAAATCCACGCAAAATTTTGAAAACTAGTTTGTTGCTTACTTCAGCTGTTGTCCTTAAAGTTTCGGGGTTATCCATCAAGCAGGGACCGAGAAAAATGGGTGTCCAACAACACGTTTCCCCCATGTTAATTTCCATGGAAACTTTAGACAAGGCTACAGCCCAAACTGCTGAACGGAATTACACCAAATTTGGCAAAGACGTAGCTGTTGGTCCAGAAAGTGACCTTTAAGTGAAATTGGTGTAAATCCGTTCTGTAGTTTTGGAGTTATTCAAAGAAATTTCCAGTTGTGTATATATAGGGATGTGGAGGCAGGAGGAGTGCTGTAATTTGCTGGCCACAAGCTGAGGAAAATGTTGCGGCCCCAATTTAATGATGCAGAGCTGGCCCGGGCAATTGTGAAAAGGAATAGAAAAAGCTAAAAATGGTCAGTGTAGGTGTACCTTGACCCCATAGGTGTATTGTAGGTGTATACTAGTGATCCTTTATAAGTTTTAAGCTCAGTGCGGCACCCTGTGTGATGTCACAATGGAGTCGCGTATCCCGCCAGGGATTGGGCCATCATTTTATGAAGCTGGAGACGGAACCGGCGAATAGTGCTAAATAGGAGAAAGTATAGAAGAAGTAAGGGTAAGGGTACTCTGAACCCATAACTGTATTGTAGGGTTTGTGAGTCATGAAATGTCGTAAAGTGTCCTTTCTTTTCCACATGCGAGGAGTTGTGACCCTGTCACAGTGCTCAATGGGCCCCCGTGTAACGTCTCAATGGAGTCCCAATCCTTGATGAAATTATTCTTTTAAAATACATCAAAACACTCATTTACACAGTAATGCATGCACTTAAAATCACCCAGACATTAACACACCACTCACAGGCCCATGCACCCACTCACAGACCCACTCACAGACCCACTTATGGACTCAAACATCCACTTACAGAACAGTCTCTCACTCACTCAGAGACCACTGAGAGAAAGACACACCCACTCACAGACCTACTCAGACTCTCATTTACCCACTCACAGATCAACTCAGACACTCATATACCCACTGTTAGACTCACTGAGAGACTCGCACACCCACTGATGGACCCTGTCAGACAGCCATATACCCACTCAAGTCCTTTTAGACACTGACGCACACACTCATAGACCCTCTCAGAGACTCTTTTATCCAATCATGGTCTCATACACCCACTGAAGACCCATTTCGACACTCATGCACCCACTTGCATACCCACTCAGAAAGTCACACACTTATTCATGGACTCAGACAGGCATACTCTCACTGAAGACCCATTTAGAGACTCACACTCACACACTCATAGGCCCATTCAGACAGTTATGCATCCACTCACAGACTCAGAGAGTCATGCACCCACTGAAGACCCATGTATACACTCACGCACCCCCTCACAGACCCAATCAGAGCCTCACACACCCACTCATGGTTGCACTCAGGCACTTAGGCAGCCACTCACAGACCCACTGAGACAATAATGCACCCATTCACAAACTCACTCAGACACTGTTGCACTTAGTCACAGACCCACTTAGACACTCATGCACCCATGCAGAGAATTATTTAGAGACTCATGTACTCACTTACAGACCCACTCAGACTTCTGCACCCACTTGCACACATAGTTATACACTTAGAAAACTACTTACAAAAATATTGTAACATATATAAATGTAAAATTAGAGTTTTAAATCTAAAATGTAGTTTTGTTCCTAAAATTGTGCTTTTGCTTTGTGGATTCACGATGGAGTCGCAACTCCGATTTTTCTTTTTTTTTAAAAAGGGATTTCAAATAAAAAAAAATAGTATTGGGCAATAGGGTGCCTCTCAAGAAAGCCTTTGTATTCATTGTGAGTATGTCACATCTACACATAAGACTGGATGCAGAGTTTTAGGTTGCTTAGAAAAACATTGTTTCCTTCACCTGTAAAGTGTACTTCATCACTTCTGTAGAATCTGTAGATTCCATGCTTATTTGAAATGCATGCTATTGTTTTAGATAGAGCCCATGCTATGGTCTCTGAGGAATGCAGAAACAGCTTTATTAACACGTTTCCCGAGTTGGTTAATCTGTGGACAGAATTGATATGACCACTTCCATATTTGTCTTTGGCATATGTTGGAGTACACCAAGACAGTGTATGGCAAAAATGTCATTAATTTGCCATGTCTCTTTCATTGCAATTTCCAAACCAACCCAAGTAATAATGCCTAGGTCATTGCCACCACAGTGCACTATTAACAAGTCTGAATGTTGGGAATGTGCAGTACTGTCAACCAATGTCATCAATTGGTGCCACTTTAACCCTCTCAGGCCAAACCATTGAATATCCACATTTGTTAAATCCAAGTCCTTTTCGATCTTACTGTTTCTTGCATACTGTCTACCCCAGAAGACATAGCTGTGACCCACAATCCACTATCTAAACATTTTCAAGAAAGGAGCAGTAGCAATCAGGTGAAGGGTGCAGCTAAATATGAGAGTCGGTAGAATGAAAGATAGATAACAAGGAGGAGAGCAGTTGTTTTTTCTAAATGTCGTGCTTGATTGGGTGCTGTAAATAAGTAAAAAGTTAAAAATAGGTTGTGTTTTAATTGGAAATGTGAGTAGATTTGTGCTTGGTGCATTGAAATGTTTCACAAGTTATGCTACTCTGGATAAGCTCACATTTAGAAGCACTCAACCACACCTGCTAGTGTGCAATTGGAAGCTGGTATGCTATGGTTGAAAAGTGTATTAATTTTTGACTTACTGTTACAGTACAGTATTTCAAAACAGGTTGCTACGGAATCTGAAGCACACCAGTTTGGGACAAAGGTTCCAAATATGCTGTGGGGCGATTTTTAAAAGTATGCCACTTTAGAGCTAACATAGAGTTGAACACAATACATGTTCTAATTCACTGCTGTGATTACAACACATATGTGACATAAAAATGTAGGGCCCAATTCACAAAAGCAATCTGAGACAAAATCCTAACTTTATGACTTTCAGTATTCCCAAAAGGCATTTAGGAGCAGTAAAGTTAGGATTCCTAACTTAACTACTCCTAAATGCCTTTTGTGAATACCGAAAGTCGTAAAGTTAGGATTTTTCTCAGTTTAGGAGTAGTAAAGTTAGGATTGCTAACTTTACTACTCCTAAATGCCTTTTGTGAATACAGAAAGTCATAAAGTTAGGATTTTTCTCAGTTTAGGAGTAGTAGTTAGGAATCCTAACTTTATTACTCCTAAATGCCTTTTGTGAATACCGAAAGCCGTAAAGTTAGGATTTTGTCTCAGATTACTTTTGTGAATCAGACCCCCAGTACTTTTATTTTAAATGTTAAAATGCACTCCCGTATGGGGTCATGACTCCATCGCAGAGTTACATGTGGGGCCATGCTGGGCGCGTGATGGAGTAGTGACTCCATCCACAGGAACTACCAGATTATGCTTTTTGTGTAGTCATTTCTTAAATATTAGCACTGTTTCAGTTGAAATTTCCTCCCAGAGAAAATGAGTAGTATGTCTCTATGGAACAAAGGACCAGTAATGTCTCTTTTTCCATCTCTTTTTCCACTGATACTCATATGCTAAGCAAATCAAAATGTTGTGTTCATTTTTTCCTATTATTATGCTACTTATCATTGGTCACTTTGTTTTAACCCTTTATTAGCCTCCTGATACAAAAGTCCAATCTCTCATTAAATATAGTGAGAGAGAGAGATAAACTGTGATAAGTAATAATCTAAAGTACTACATTTAAAATATTTGTTATATAAAGTATGATTTTCTTGTATAATGATTTGAAGTGTTTCTTTATAGATGAAGTGAAGTGGATGTGGAAGTAGTCAAGTATTTGATAAGTAATTGATATATGGAAGTAAAGACTATCATAGATAGGCTTTTGTGCTATAAAATAGTCTACAGTACATTTGTATGTGGTACATAGAGGTTTGGTACCTTTTGCGCAAATGTTATATTTTATTTATTTAAAAGGTTCTTCTGCAGTTGTGTATTTTTAGTAGGACCTGGTACAATACAGTATTACTGCTTGGGAACATGATATTTAAAACTGTTTGTGAAGCTTTAACCTGCTGATGTACTATTTAAAATTGACCCCTAAGGTAGCCTGTAGCTAGCCCATAGGGAAAACTGTACATGTCTAAAAGCAAAGATATGAAGTTGGAACTTTTCGTGAGCTACATGCACACTTTTATGCACATATGCTTACTTATACATGCAGACTAGCACATTGATATGAATCTTACGTAAGCAGTTATAAAAGCGCAGAGCTTTTAATACATCCTCACACACACTGTAAAAACTATATTAAGCTTCACTCACATGTCCAGACACAACTCTTATGTATCTAGTGCTAATGCAGGCAGTGAGATTACCACTTGAATAACACTTTTGTGACTGACACACCTAAAAGACAATCCATGGCAATCCTTACATATAGATTTACAGAGTCAAACAGTTAGAAGGAGAGCCAGCGATGTACTAAGGGACTTCAGAAGATATAGCGGAGAAACCCCAGATTGGAACTGACATGCTTATTCAGAGATATAGTAAAGCTCTGACACTACCAAGTGAACAATCCACACAAGTAGACTGCCCCAATATGTCTGAGGCCTAGTACACTTCAGTCTGTGCATGCAGTTCTACTGCTAGGCCAACTTGGTCTATAAAACAGCTTGACAAGCTTTTACCTGCTCTTCTAGTATTTAAAGGTTAGTTATAAGGTAGTCTGGTCCTCGGCTATAGGGTAAACTGGTATTTGTATAAAAGCAAAGACATGTACTTAGAATTTTTACTGACCTATGTGCACACTTTTAGGCGTGTATGCCCAGTTATACATGAGGGTACTACATTGAGTTGAATCTCATTTAAGTGCTTATGAAAGGTCAGATCTACTAATACATTGTCACGTAAACGGTTACACATCCCCATGTAGGGAGTAAGACACTCCTTCACATATATACTTAAGTCACCCATCCAGAGAAGTAGCCCTTTCAACATGTTGCAGGCAAACTATAGTTGAACCTGTACATGCAGATGTACAGCTAGGCCGACTTGGTATTTCAAACCCCTTGACAAACCTTAACCTGCTGTAGTACTATTTAAAGTCACCCCTAAGGTGGCTTATAGATAGGCCATTGGGTAAACTGTATATACTTAAAAGCAAAGTCATATACTTAGACGTTTTTGACAAGTACATGCACACTTCAAGTGCTCTACATTCAGTTGAATGTCGTGTAAGCACTTATGAAAGGACAGCGCTACTAATGCATCCTCTCAGACACGGTTTCAACCATACACACCTTCACTCACATGCACAGACACAACTCTTATGCATCTAGCGCTAATGGAGGCAGTGCCACTCTCACTTAAACAAATCATTAGTGACTGGGACACCCAAGAGACAATCCTTCTCACCTCTTACATATAGATTTACAAAGCCAAACAGCTAAAAACAGAGCCGGCAAAGTACTAAGAGACTTTACTTCATATAGGAACAAACACACAGAAAGGAACTCAGACACTTATCCAGATATTTAGTAAAGCTCTGACAGCACCAAGTGAACTATCCAGACAAGTGGCCCTTCCAACATGTCTCAGTCCCAGTACACTTGGGACTGTGCATGCTTTTCTACTGCTAGGCCGAGCTGGTATTTCAAACCCCTTGACAAGTTTTAATCTGCTATATCACTACTTAAACATCACCCCTAAGGTATCCTGTAGCTACGCCATAGGGTTAACTGTATGTGTATAAAAGCAAAGCTATGTAGTTAGAAGTTTTTGACAGGTACACACACATTTTTAATTTTTTTTTACTACATATAGAACAAATACAGATACAAACTTAGACATTTATCCAGATAGGTAGAAAAGCTGTGACATTAGCAAGTGAACCATCCTGACAAGTAGCTATTTGCAAATGTTGCAGACGTACTGCACTTGAGCTTGGGCATGCAGTTGTATTGCTAGGCCGACTTGCTATTTCAAACTCCTTGACAAGTCTTAATCTGCTATAGTACTACTTAAACATCACCTATCAGGTAGCCTGTAGCTAGTGATAAACTGTAAATCCATAAAAACAAACACATGTAGGTAGAAGTTTTTTACAGGTATATGCACAATTTTGTACGCATATGCTAAGTGATACAGCCAGTGTTCTACATATATAATGAATCATACACTCACACATACATTCATACAACCAGATACATACCCATTGATACATCAATACAAGTACTCACCCATCCAGTCAGTCACTCATTCATACAAACACTCCAGTATAACGTCTTACACACCAACTAACTTAACCAAACTGCCACTGAAAGAGTTACTGACTTACCCCTACAACAGATTTACACTCCTAGTCACTCACCATAGAATCACTCACACACCAATTCACCTTTCCATGCAGCCACTTACCCACCCGCCCACTCATGAATACATCCACTAACACCCACTCACACAGTCATTCACACAGTTACCTCTTCATCTGCTTATTCTCTCACCCATAAAGTTACTCACACAGCCAGTCACCTATAAAACACTCATACAATGATACACTTACCTATAAAGCTACTCAAACACATATTTACTAACCCATACAGCTGCTTACACACCAACCACTCACATAAACAGCCTCTCAACATACCTAGAAATTCACCCATACAATCACTAATACACCCACTCAGCAAGTTACATACCCATTCACATATTTTTAGAACTAGTCATATGTATAGTTATTCACCGAGATATTCATTCTTCAATACAACAGCTAATACACAGACTCTGTTAGCCACTCACAAAGCCATTCACACCCATAGAAATACACACAAATCCAGTTGTTCATCTATACAGCCACTCCCACTCCCCTAGTCACTCATAGAGCCACTCACACAACTACTCATTCACCCAAACACCTACTCATACACTAGTCACTCATACATTCTGCAACTCACACAGCCACACGTTTAACCAAACAACTGCTACACATCCACTTAACCCCTTCGCTGCTAGGCCTTTTCCCCCCCTGTGCTAAGCCTTTTTTTGGCTATTTGGGGTAGTGCGCGCTTAGGCCCCTGTAACTTTTTGACCACATAAGGTATCCACGCCAAATTTGCGTCCTTTTCTTCCAACATCATGGGGATTGTAAAGGTACCCAGGGTTTGTGGATTCACCCTGGAGGGTCCCAGAAATTAGTCAAAATACAGCAAAATTTTGTTTTTTGGGGGAAAAATGCGAAAAAAGGGCTGCAAATGAAAGCATCTGGGTTTTTCCCTGCAAATGGTATCAAAAAGGGTTTGTGGGGCTGAAATCACCATTTTCCCAGATTTTAGGAATGACAGACTTTTGTCAGAAAACCAACATCTTTTACACAGTTTTGGCATTTTTCTGGGACATAGCCTATTTTTGCTATTTTTTGTGCTTTCAACCTCCTTCCAGTTAATGGTAGAAATGGGTATGAAAGCAATAATGGATCCTAGACAGCTATACATTTTAGAAAATTAGACAAAATTCTGAATTCAGCAAGGGGTCATTTGTGTAGATCCATCAAGGTTTCTTTATAGAAACTAACAGTTAAATATAGGAAAAATTGAAAATTAGTTGAAAAAAACAGCCTTTTGTGTCAACGTTTTCACCTGTAACTTCTTCTAATTATGACAGCTCTTTGAAATCAATATACCATTACATCCGCTGGACCTTACTGGTTTTGGGGATATATAGGACTTGTAGGTTCACAAAGAACCCGACGAACCCAGAGCCAATAACTGAGCAGCGTCTTGCAATGGTTTTTTATTATGTACCGGGTATATAGCAATTATTGTGGGAAAATGTATACATGGAAAAATCGGTATGAAAGACACCTATGTATTTCTGAAATGGGAACAAAATATAGAGTTTAGAAACAGTAGATATTTGCACATTTCCGAAATTGGGAATACTCATACTAGCATGAGAATTATCGGTCATTTTTTAAAATGACTTCTTTTTTACACAATGTCTTTCATTTGGAAGGCAGAATGCATCGAAAGTCAATAGGTAATAACAGTTGCTTTACAAATCTGAATTACCCCAAGTCTCCCGATAAAAATGGTACCTCACTTGTGTGGGTAGGCATAGTGCCCACGACAGGAAATGGCTCAAAACCCAACGTGAACACACCACATTTTCACAATGAAAAATTACCCTTTTTTTGCAAAGTGCCCAGCTGTAGATTTTGAACCCTAGCTCTGCCGGCACCTAGGGAAACCTAGCAAACCTATACATTTTTGAAAACTAGACACCCAGGGGAATCCAGGATGGGGTGACTTGACTGCCTCACACCCAGGTTCTGTTACCCAGAATCCCTTGCAAACCTAAAATGTTGTCAAACAAACCACATTTTCCTCACATTTCTGTGGTGGAAAGTTCTGGAATTTGCGTGGATCCACGAATTTCCACCCACCCCGCGTTCCCCAAAGTCTTCCGAGAAAAATGGTACCTCACTTGTGTGGGTAGGCATAGTGCCCGCGACAGGAAACGGCGCAAAACGCAACGTGGACACACCCCAATTTCACAGTGAAAATTGACCCTTTTTTGACAAAGTGCCTAGCTGTAGTTTTTGAACCCTAGCTCTGCCGGCACCTAGGGAAACCTAGCAAACCTATACATTTTTGAAAACTAGACACCCAGGGGAATCCAGGATGGGGTGACTTGACTGGCTCCCACCAGGTTCTGTTACCCAGAATTCCTTGCAAACCTAAAAAATTGTCCAAAAAAACAAATTTTCCTCACATTTCTGTGGTGGAAAGTTCTGGAATCTGCGTGTATCCACAAATTTCCACCCACCCCACGTTCCCCAAAGTCTTCTGAGAAAAATGGTACCTCACTTGTGTGGGTAGGCCTAGTGCCCGCGACAGGAAATGGCGCAAAACGCAACGTGGACACACCCCAATTTCACAGTGAAAAATGACCCTTTTTTGACAAAGTGCCTAGCTGTAGTTTTTGAACCCTAGCTCTGCCGGCACCTAAGGAAACCTAGCAAACCTATACATTTTTGAAAACTAGACACCCGGGAATCCAGGATGGGGTGACTTGACTGCCTCTCACCAGGTTCTGTTACCCAGAATCCCTTGCAAACCTAAAAAATTGTCCAAAAAAACACATTTTCTCCACATTTCTGTGGTGGAAAGTTCTGAAATGTGCGTGGATCCACTAATTTCCACCCACCCCGTGTTCCCCAAAGTCTTACGAGAAAAATGATACCTCACTTGTGTGGGTCGGCTTAGTGCCCGCAACAGGAAACGGCGCAAACCGCAACGTGGACACACCTCAATTTCGCAGTGAAAAATGACCCTTTTTTGGCAAAGTGCCTAGCTGTAGTTTTTGAACCATAGCTCTGCCGGCACCTAGGGAAACCTAGCAAACCTATACATTTTTGAAAACTAGACACTCAGGGGAATCCAGGATGGGGTGACTTGACTGCCTCCAACCAGGTTCTGTTACCCAGAATCCCTTGCAAACCTAAACAATTGTCAAAAAAAACACATTTTCCCCACATTTCTGTGGTGGAAAGTTCTGGAATCTGCGTGGATCCACAAATTTCCACCCACCCCGCGTTCCCCAAAGTCTTACGAGAAAAATGGTACCTCACTTGTGTGAGTCGGCCTAGTGCCCGCGACAGGAAACGGCACAAAACGCAACGTGGACACACCTCAATTTCGCAGTGAAAAATGACCCTTTTTTGGCAAAGTGCCTAGCTGTAGTTTTTGAACCATAGCTCTGCCGGCACCTAGGGAAACCTAGCAAACCTATACATTTTTGAAAACTAGACACCCAGGGGAATCCAGGATGGGGTGACTTGACTGCCTCCCACCAGGTTCTGTTACCCAGAATCCCTTGCAAACCTAAAAAATTGTCAAAAAAACCAAATTTGCCCCACATTTCTGTGGTGGAAAGTTCTGGAATCTGCGTGGATCCACAAATTTCTACCCACCCCGCGTTCCCCAAAGTGTTCCGAGAAAAATGGTACCTCACTTGTGTGGGTCGGCCTACTGCCCGCGACAGGAAACGGCACAAAACACAACTTGGACACACCTCAATTTCGCAGTGAAAAATGACCCTTTTTTGGCAAAGTGCCTAGCTGTAGTTTTTGAACCATAACTCTGCCGGCACCTAGGGAAACCTAGAAAACCTATACATTTATGAAAACTAGACACCCAGGGGAATCCAGGATGGGGTGACTTGACTGCCTCCCACCAGGTTCTGTTACCCAGAATCCCTTGCAAACCTAAAAAATTGTCAAAAAAACCACATTTTCCCCACATTTCTGTGGTGGAAAGTTCTGGAATCTGCGTGGATCCACAAATTTCCATGCAGCCCGCATTCCCCAAAGTCTTCCGAGAAAAATGGTACCTCACTTGTGTGGGTCGGCCTAGTGCCCGCGACAGGAAACGGCGCAAAACGCAACGTGGACACACCTCAATTTCGCAGTGAAAAATGAGCCTTTTTTGACAAAGTGCCTAGCTGTAGTTTTTGAACCCTAGCTCTGCCGGCACCTAGGGAAACCTAGCAAACCTATACATTTTTGAAGACTACACACCCAGGGGAATCCAGGATGGGGTGACTTGACTGGCTCCCACCAAGTTCTGTTACCCAGAATCCCTTGCAAACCTAAAAAATTGTCCAAAAAAACACATTTTCCTCACATTTCTGTGGTGGAAAGTTCTGGAATCTGCGTGGATCCACAAATTTCCACCCACCCCACGTTCCCCAAAGTCTTCTGAGAAACATGGTACCTCACTTGTGTGGGTAGGCCTAGTGCCCGCGACAGGAAACGGCGCAAAACGCAACGTGGACACACCCCAATTTCACAGTGAAAAATGACCCTTTTTTGACAAAGTGCCTAGCTGTAGTTTTTGAACCCTAGCTCTGCCGGCACCTAGGGAAACCTAGCAAACCTATACATTTTTGAAAACTAGACACCCGGGAATCCAGGATGGGGTGACTTGACTGCCTCTCACCAGGTTCTGTTACCCAGAATCCCTTGCAAACCTAAAAAATTGTCCAAAAAAACACATTTTCCCCACATTTCTGTGGTGGAAAGTTCTGGAATCTGTGTGGATCCACTAATTTCCACCCACCCCGTGTTCCCCAAAGTCTTCCAAGAAAAATGATACCTCACTTGTGTGGGTCGGCTTAGTGCCCGCAACAGGAAACGGCGCAAACCGCAACGTGGACACACCTCAATTTTGCAGTGAAAAATGACCCTTTTTTGGCAAAGTGCCTAGCTGTAGTTTTTGAACCATAGCTCTGCCGGCACCTAGGGAAACCTAGCAAACCTATACATTTTTGAAAACTAGACACTCAGGGGAATCCAGGATGGGGTGACTTGACTGCCTCCAACCAGGTTCTGTTACCCAGAATCCCTTGCAAACCTAAACAATTGTCAAAAAAAACACATTTTCCCCACATTTCTGTGGTGGAAAGTTCTGGAATCTGCGTGGATCCACAAATTTCCACCCACCCCGCGTTCCCCAAAGTCTTCAGAGAAAAATGGTACCTCACTTGTGTGAGTCGGCCTAGTGCCCGCGACAGGAAACGGCACAAAACGCAACGTGGACACACCTCAATTTCGCAGTGAAAAATGACCCTTTTTTGGCAAAGTGCCTAGCTGTAGTTTTTGAACCATAGCTCTGCCGGCACCTAGGGTAACCTAGCAAACCTATACATTTTTGAAAACTAGACACCCAGGGGAATCCAGGATGGGGTGACTTGACTGCCTCCCACCAGGTTCTGTTACCCAGAATCCCTTGCAAACCTAAAAAATTGTCAAAAAAACCACATTTTCCCCACATTTCTGTGGTGGAAAGTTCTGGAATCTGCGTGGATCCACAAATTTCCACCCACCCCGCGTTCCCCAAAGTCTTCCGAGAAAAATGGTACCTCACTTGTGTGGGTCGGCCTAGTGCCCGCGACAGGAAACGGCGCAAAACGCAATGTGGACACACCTCAATTTCGCAGTGAAAAATGACCCTTTTTTGGCAAAGTGCCTAGCTGTAGTTTTTGAACCATAGCTCTGCCGGCACCTAGGGAAACCTAGCAAACCTATTCATTTTTGAAAACTAGACACCCAGGGGAATCCAGGATGGGGTGACTTGACTGCCTCCCACCAGGTTCTGTTACCCAGAATCCCTTGCAAACCTAACAAATTGTCAAAAAACCCACATTTTCCCCACATTTCTGTGGTGGAAAGTTCTGCAATCTGCCTGGATCCACAAATTTCCTCCCACCCAGCATTCAACCAGGTCTCCCGATAAAAATGGTACCTCACTTGAGTGGGTGGGTCAAGGATCCGCGACAGGCAAGGGCCCAAAAGCTATTGAGGCGACATCAAAATTACCTATCACAAACCAACCTGGTTTTGCATGGGGGTCCCATGAGTTTTGGCCCGGGGCTCGGCAGCCATCTAGGAAACCTACCTAACCCACACATTTCTGGAAACTAGACACCCGGGGAGTCCAGCGAGGTATGGCTTGCGTGGGGCCCCCATCATTCTCCTACCCAGAATCCCCTGAAAACCTCAAATTTTGCTGAAAAATTCACTTTTTTCTCACATTTCTGTGGTGGAAAGTTATGGAATCTGCGTGGATCCAGAAATTTCCTCCCACCCAGCGTTCCCCCAGGTCTCCCGATAAAATGGTACCTCACTTGCGTGGGTGGGTCAAGGACCCGCGACAGGCAAGGGCCCAAAAGCTACTGAGGCGACATCAAAATTACCTATCACAAACCAACCTGGTTTTGCATGGGGGTCCCATGAGTTTTGGCCCGGGGCTCGGCAGCCATCTATGGAAACCTACCGAACCCACACATTTCTGGAAACTAGATACCCGGGGAAGTCCAGCGAGGTATGGCTTGCGTGGGTCCCCCATCATTATCCTACCCAGAATCCCCTGCAAACCTCAAATTTTGCTGAAAAATTCACTTTTTTCTCACATTTCTGTGGTGGAAAGTTCTGGAATCTGCGTGGATCCAGAAATTTCCTCCCACCCAGCGTTCCCCCAGGTCTCTTGATAAAAATGGTACCTCACTTGCGTGGGTGGGTCAAGGACCCGCGACAGGCAAGGGCCCAAAAGCTATTGAGGCGACATCAAAATTACCTATCACAAACCAACCTGGTTTTGCATGGGGGTCCCATGAGTTTTTGGCCGGGCTCGGCAGCCATCTAGGGAAACCTACCTAACCCACACATTTCTGGAAACTAGACACCCGGGGAGTCCAGCGAGGTATGGCTTGCGTGGGTCCCCCATCATTATCCTACCCAGAATCCCCTGCAAACCTCAAATTTCGCTGAAAAATTCCTCCCACCCATCGTTCCCCCAGGTCTCCCGATAAAAATGGTACCTCCCTTGTGTGGGTAGGCACAGTGGCTGCAACAGGAAATGGCCCAAATCGTACTCTGGAGACTTCAAAATTACCTATAGCAAAACTACCTGGTTTTGGGGGGCACCTGAGATTTTGGCCTCGGGCTCGGCGGCCATCTTGGGAAAGTACCAAACCCAAACATTTCTGAAAACTAGACACCCGGGGAGTCCAATGAGGTATGGCTTGCCTGGATTCCTCAACGTTTTCCTACCCAGAATGCAATGCAAACATTAAATTTAGCTGAAAAACCACATTTTCCACATATTTTTGTGTGGAATCAGCGTGCCGGCACAAATGTCCTACCACCCAGCGTTCCCCTTGTTCTCCCGAGTAAAATGATACCTCATTTGTGTGGGTGTCCAAAGCAGAATTGGCTAAAAACGTATTTTTAAAAAATGTAGCGCTTAGAATTCTCGGTGCTATACTATAAATCCCTATGTTTTGGGCTCTTCCTAGCCCCAGGCCTTTGGCCCACCCACACAAGTGAGGTATTATTTTACTCGGGAGAACAAGGGGAATGCTGGGTGGTAGGACATTTGTGGCGGCACAGTGATTCCACACAAAAATATGTGGAAAATGTGGTTTTTTCAGCTAAATTTAAGGTTTGCATGGCATTCTGGGTAGGAAAACGTTGGGGGATCCACGCAAGCCATACCTCATTGGACTCCCCCAGGTGTATAGTTTTCAGAAATGTTTGGGTTTGGTACTTTCCCAAGATGGCCGCCGAGCCCGGGGCCAAAATCTCAGGTGCCCCCCCAAAACCAGGTAGTTTTGCTATAGGTAATTTTGAAGTCTCCAGAGTACGATTTGGGCCATTTCCTGTTGCAGCCACTGTGCCTACCCACACAAGTGAAGTACCATTTTTATCGGGAGAACTGGGAGAACGCTGGGTGGGAGGAAATTTGTGGATCCACGCAGATTCCAGAACTTTCCACCACAGAAATGTGAGAAAAAAGTGAATTTTTCAGCAAAATTTGAGGTTTGCAGGGGATTCTGGGTAGGATAATGATAGGGGACCCTTGCAAACCATACCTCGCTGGACTCCCCCGGGTGTCTAGTTTCTAGAAATGTGTGGGTTAGGTAGGTTTCCCTAGATGGCTGCCGAGCCCCGGGCCAAAAACTCATGGGACCCCCCATGCAAAGCCAGGTTGGTTTGTGATAGGTAATTTTGATGTCGCCTCAATAGCTTTTGGGCCCTTGCCTGTCGCGGGTCCTTGACCCACCCACGCAAGTGAGGTACCATTTTTATCAGGAGATCTGGGGGAACGCTGGGTGGGAGGAAATTTGTGGATCCACGCAGATTCCAGAACTTTCCACCACAGAAATGTGAGAAAAAAGTGAATTTTTCGGCAAAATTTGAGGTTTGCAGGGGATTCTGGGTAAGAAAACGTTGGGGGATCCACGCAAGCCATACCTCCCTGGAATCCCCCGGGTGTCTAGTTTTCATAAATGTGTGGGTTTGGTAGGTTTCTCTAGGTGGCCGCCGAGCCCCGGGCCAAAAAGTCATGGGACCCCCCTTGCAAAACCAGGTCGTTTTGTGATAAGCAATTTTGATGTCGCCTCAATACGTTTTGGGTCCTTGCCTGTCGCGGGTACTTGGGCCTCCCACCCGAGTGAGGCACCATTTTTATCGGGAGACCAGGGGAACGCTGGCTGGTAGGAAATTTGTGTCAGCCCGGTGATGCCACAACTTTCCCACACACAAATGTGTGAAAAAGTGATTTTTTTCAGCTAAATTTGAGGTTTGCAGGGGATTCTGGGTAAGAAAACGTTGGGGGATCCACACAATCCATACCTCCCTGGAATCCCCGGGTGTCTAGTGTTCAGAAATGTGTGGGTTTTGTAGGTTTCCCTAGATGGCTGCCGACCTCGGGGCCAAAAACCCAGGTAACCCCCGTGCAAAACCAGGTTAGTTTGTGATAGGAAATGTTGATGTCCCCTCACTAGGTTTTGGGCCATTGCCTGTCGCGGGTACTTGACCCACCCACACAAGTGAGGTACCATTTTTCTCGGAAGACTTTGGGGAATGCGGGGTGAATGGAGTTTTGTGGATCCACACAGATTCCAGAACTTTCCACCACAGAAATGTGAGGAAAATGTGTTTTTTATACACATTTTGAGGTTTGCAAGGGATTCTGGGTAATAGAACCTGGTGAGAGCCAGTCAAGTCACCCCATCCTGGATTCCCTGGGTGTCTAGTTTTAAAAAATGTACAGGTTTGCTAGGTTTCCCTATGTGCCGGCTGCGCTAGGGCCCAAAATACACAGGTAGGCATATTGCTAAAAACAAATCTGTTCCTAGTCGGCTTTCTGCCGCCCTGGGGGGGATATCAGGGGGTGGGGTTGCCTCGATATGCCCCCAAGGGGGCAGAAACACTGTGGCTATTTTTTGGGGGTAGGGGCATTGGTATGCCCATTCTGGCCAGCCCCCACCCCCACACATAAAAAGCCAGCGTAATCGTTGGCGTCTAGTGGGCTTTTTGCCCCCCTGGGGGGGGCAGGAAGGCTGTAATTTTTGCGGGGAGGGGATGGGGGCATGGGCATGCCCGTTTTGGGCAGCCCCCACCCTAATTCAAATTTGCCCCAAAAAACTCCCTGGCGTCTGGTGGGCTTTTTGCCCCCCCCGGCAAGGCAGATTGGGAGCTAATGCCCCCATCTGCCCCCCAGGGGGGGCAAAAAGCCCACTAGATGCCAGGGAGTTTTTTGGGCAAATTTTAATTAGGGTGGGGGCTGCCCAAAACGGGCATGCCAATGCCCCCACCCTAATTAAAATTTGCCCCAAAAATCCCTGGCGTCTAGTGGGCTTTTTGCCCCCCCGGGGGGGCAGATTGGGGGCTACTGCCCCATCTGCCCCCCAGGGGGGGCAGGAAGGCTGTAATTTTTGCGGGGAGGGGATGGGGGCATGGGCATGCCCGTTTTGGGCAGCCCCCACCCTAATTCAAATTTGCCCCAAAAAAATGCCTGGCGTCTAGTGGGTTTTTGCCCCCCCCGGCGGGGCAGTTTGGGGGCTAATGCCCCCATCTGCCCCCCAGGAGTCCACTAGATGCCAGGGAGTTTTTTGGGCAAATTTTAATTAGGGTGGGGGCTGCCCAAAACGGGCATGCCAATGCCCCCACCCTAATTAAAATTTGCCCCCAAAAAATCCCTGGCGTCTGGTGGGCTTTTTGCCCCCCCGGGGGGGGGCAGATTGGGGGCTTCTGCCCTATCTGCCCCCCAGGGGGGGCAGGAAGGCTGTCATTTTTGCGGGGAGGGGGTGGGGGCATGGGCATGCCTATTTTGGGCAGCCCCCACCCTAATTCAAATTTGCCCTAAACAAATCCCTGGCCAGTAGTGGGCTTTTTGCCCTTCCCCGGCGGGGCAGTTTGGGGGCTAATGCCCCCATCTGCCCCCCAGGAGTCCACTAGACGCCAGGGAGTTTTTTGGGCAAATTTTAATTAGGCTGGGGGCTGCCCAAAACGGGCATGCCAATGCCCCCACCCTAATTAAAATTTGCCCCAAAAAATCCCTGGCGTCTAGTGGGCTTTTTGCCCCCCCCCGGGAGGGGGGGCAGATTGGGGGCTTCTGCCCCCCAGGGGGGGCAGGAAGGCTGTAATTTTTGCGGGGAGGGGGTGGGGGCATGGGCATGCCTATTTTGGGCAGCCCCCACTCTAATTCAAATTTGCCCAAAACAAATCCCTGGCGACTAGTGGGCTTTCTGCCCCCCGGGGGGGCAGAAAGTCCACTAGACACCAGGAGTTTTTGGGCAAATTTTAATTAGGGTGGGGCTGCCCAAACGGGCATGCCAATGCCCCCACCCTAATTAAAATTTGCCCAAAAAATCCCTGGCGTCTAGTGGGCTTTTTGCCCCCCAGTGGGGCAGATTGGGGGCTACTGGCCCATCTGCCCCCCAGGGTGTCAGGAAGGCTGTTATTTTTGCGGGGGAGGGGGTGGGGGCATGGGCATGCCCGTTTTGGGAGCCCCCACCCTAATTCAAATTTGCCCTGAAAAACTCCCTGGCGTCTAGTGGGCTTTTTGCCCCCGGGGGCAGATTGGGGGCTACTGCCCCATCTGCCCCCAGGGGGGCAGGAAGGCTGTTATTTTTGCAGGGGAGGGGGTGGGGGCATGGGCATGCCCGTTTTGGGAGCCCCCACCCTAATTCAAATTTGCCCCAAAAAAATCCCTGGCGTCTAGTGGGCTTTTTGCCCCCCCCGGCGGGGCAGATTGGGGGCTAATGCCCCCATCTGCCCCCCAGGGGGGGGCAGAAAGTCCACTAGATGCCAGGGAGTTTTTTGGGCAAATTTTAATTAGGGTGGGGGCTGCCTAAAATGGGCATACCAATGCCCCCACCCTAATTAAAATTTGCCCATAAAATCCCTGGCGTCTACTGGGCTTTTTGCCCCCCCGGGGGGGCAGATTTGGGGCTAATGCCCCCAGCTGCCCCCCAGGGGGGGCAGAAAGGCTGTCATTTTTGCGGGGGGTGGGTGGGGGCATGGGCATGCCCATATTGGGCAGCCCCCACTACAAATTATAATTTAAAAAAAAATCCCTGGCATATAGTGGGCTTTTTGCCCCCCCGGGGGGGCAGAAAGGCTGTAAATTTTGCGGGGTGGGGGCATGGACATGCCCTTTATGGGCAGCCCCCACCCTAATAAATTATGGGGCAAACAAAAATATCCCTGGGGTCTAGTGGGCTTTTTGCCCCCCTGGGGGGGCAAAACGTCTAAATCGCACCAACAAAAATCTGGGGGGAGCAAAAGCCCTTGCCCAAGGGGCCGCTCCCCCCTCCCTGGTGTCTAGTGGGTGGATCCCTGCTTGGGGATCGCCCTCCTGGGGCGATCCCCAAGTGGGGATCCACTGGGGAGGGGTACCATTGGAAAGGGGAGATTCTCCCCTTTCCAATGATACCTCTCCCGTCTTTCTACGTGCCCGGGGGGCTGAGATAGCTCCCTGAGCACATAGAAAGTGAAACTGAAATGAGCCTAAAGGCTCATTTCAGTTTCGGTTTCTGTGCAATGAGGACAGCGCGACGTGCGCGCTGATCCTCATGACACAGAAACCAGGAGGGGGCCTCGGGAGCTGGGGCAGCTCTTCCCCAGCTCCCAAGGTCAAGGGTGAAATAGAAATCCCTCTGCTGTCTGCAGCAGAGGGATTGCATGCCCTGGCCTCATGACGGAATGGTTCCGTCATGAGCACAGGGGCACCGATGCTCATGACGGAACCATTCCGTCATGAGCATCGAAGGGGTTAATCACCTATAAAGTCACTCACAGCTACGTCTCTCTTCTCTCTTGCACACTGCTCTCTTGCAAGTCAGGTGGAAAGCAGTTTTTAGGTGTTTCATCATAGATGAAGTTCCACACACATATTTCTACTCTGAGCATCTGGATAGTATTTTGCCACAAAGTGAACAAGTGGCTTTCCTGGCATAGATGTTTTTCTCACCTTCAGGGATTGTGTGGAAGGCATAGACGATGCTTTCTTTGCATTTCTTCACAGGCTCTTCCTGCTCTTCCACATTTTCCATCCCTTCTGCACTCTGTCCTCCTCTAGATACCATCTTCACTTGTAAAAGGAATTGACAACACCAAGAAAAACTCAAAATGGCCAGAGGTGTGAAGCTATAGTGACACACCCAAATGCAGAAAAAAAGGGGTTGGATTTTCCTTCTTTAAGGATAGAAAGCTTTCTGAACCAATCAAATCCTTTCTTTTTATGTCACATGATGTTGCAACAGCATTGCTTTCCCATCACATTCACGTCGCCCACCCACAAAATATATTAAATAAATATTAAAACTCTGTCTTATCAAATGAATTATTAGACTTTTTGAACAAACCTCTAAATCTAGAAAACACTTTTAAATTGTATACTTACATATTTAATACTTCTAAAAATCACACCGGAGTCGCGTCCCCACCACGCACCTGAAAATATGTGATGGCATGGTAGGCCACAGCGTTGGGGATTCATAATAAATATTAAAAGCACTTTTTAAATTATTATACTGTTTAATTATATAAGTTGTGGTATTTTGTTAGTGAATTGGAAATGTCAATATTTGGTGGAATACAAAGAATTGCTTAAGAATATACGAAAAGCATCTGATGTTCAGTATGGGAATATTCTGAAGGATATTAGAGTTGGATGCTCTTTCGAAAGAGGACAAAGTGTCTCCAACAAATAAGTCTTCTAAGAAAAACTATTTCCAACAAACAAGACTCCAACAGAGATAATGTCCACTTTCATTCAAGAAGGAAAACCAATTGTGTGCCTAATGCCTACACTAGTGGAGTGTGCCTCTTTCAGCAAAGAATTGTTGGAGTTAGAGGAATAAGAAATTTCAGATCTGATGGCAATAGACAAAATGGAACACCAGGGCAACACTGTATTGCTAAATGAAAGATTGCAAACAAAATTGGATTCATTGGAAAAATCAGTTTAAAAAACATCAGGATTGGAGAAATGTTTAAGTGTTTGGAAGAACTGTAGAGCAATTTTGTGTCGAAATTTTAATTATGAGGAAGCATTAGTTAATGGTGCTATGGGTAAAATTATTGATTTCATTAGCTTTCTTAATAGGAGTGAGATACAGTTTCCAGCTATCAAATTAGATCAGATTGATAGAGTAAAGCAGATTGGAAGGGCCACTGTACATTTTTTGCTTCTGAAGGACTTGAATTTCTGATGAAACAGTTCCCAGTTTCTCTGGCATACGCTGTAAGTTTTCATAAATCTAAAGGTTTAAGTGTAGGTTCAGCACTGATTAATGTTGGGAGTACAATCTTTAAGGAAGGAATGTCATATGTAACCTTATCTCAAGTTAGAACATTTTCCGGTTTGCATTTTGCTTGCATTTGATGACAGCAAAGTAAGGGCCAGATGTACGAAGGTTTTTGCATGAGCAAACGGGTTTGCGAACCCGTTTGCTCATGCAAAAACCAATAGGGGGATGTACCATTCCAAAATAGCGAGTCGCAATTGATTTGCGACTCGCTATTTTGGAATTGCGAGTCACTATTAAGAAGGGGCGTTCCCTTCCTAATAGCGAGCACAACCCCATGTACAAATGTATTGCGACCGCAATTGTGGTTGCAAAACACTCGCAAATTACCACCCTCTTCAAGAGGGTGGTAATGGGGTCGCAAAAGGGAAGGGGTCCCCAGGGGACCCCTTCCCCTTTGCAAATGCAGGGGAAAATATTTTTTAAGGACAGGCAGTGGTCCCAGGGACCACTGCCTGCCCTTAAAAAAAATTAAATGAAAATGTTTTTTTTTTTTTTTTAAATGCATCCCGTTTCCTATAAGGAAAACGGGATGCATTTAAAAAAAAAAAAGCTGCTTTACTAGAAAGCAGTCGCAGACATGGTGGTCTGCTGAGCCCAGCAGGCCACCATCCCTGGGAGGACTGGCATTCCCAATGGGCTCGCAAATTGCGAGAGGCTCATTAAAATTAATGAGCCTCGCAATTTGCGACCCCATTGGGAATCGAAAAACAGTGTAATAACACTGTTGTATATTTCATTTAGCACCTCGCAATTTGCGACTTGCAATGAGTCGCAAATTGCGAGGCGCTAAATGAAAGGGTCGTACATCTGGCCCTTAGTGCTGAACAAGTTGTGTTAAAGTGTGCAATCGATTTAGAAGTGATTATGCTCCTCATTTAGGACAGTGTCCCATTTATTAAAAACGCACCATCTGTCCAAAGCGAAAACTTACAAAGGGCTGTAGTGATGTTGTTGAAAAGAAGAAAAAGTTGGAGAATAAGGAAGTTGGAGTGACGACAAATAATACATACATAGATAAGGAGCAGCTATCTGCCCTTATTAAATAGAGTGTAGGGAAAATCCCATTCCTCTCTACTTCCAGGGGGTCACAGTCTTCGCCCTGAAGAAAGTCCAGCACCCTTCATGGGGCACCAGTGGACTGAAACATGTTGGCAGTAGGGTCTTAGGACCATAATATCCCACCCGACTCTATTCCTTTATCTTTTTAATATCCCTGCCAGATCCAAGAATAAAGGGAAACTGGGATCTGACAGTGGATCCCCCCGGCCCAAAAAATCTTCTAAGAGCTCCCTGAGACATGGTCGAGTCCACCCTGACTTCTAGGCGTCACGGTGACCCGATGATGAAACATGACACCACTAGGGTGTGTGAGGGAATATAAAACGAATGGAGTTGCCTCCTTCCTCACCTACTGGTGATGCACGATTCTGAGCTTTACGTAGGGACATTCCACCAGTGTCAACTCAGGGTTTAGTCGTTAAAGCTATCCGGCTCTGCCAGTTCAACAACTAGGGGAGTACTTTTCGTGCAACAGTTTTAATACACGGGAGGGTGCACTCCCCTCGCGAGTTCCTCCTAGCCCTCCAAGAAGTGAGTAACCTTTCTCACTTCATAAGTGTTAGTAGATATTTTGATCTTCTGAAGAAATGCTCGGGCAACCAACTTTTAGTTGGGACGAATGGCGGTTTTTACAGAACAAAACAGCTACCACACCAACTTTCTATTTCTTACCGAAAGTACATAAGAGTAGCAGAAATCCACCCGGACGCCCCATTGTTTCCTCGAAAAACAGCTTACTTGAAAACACTTCAGCTCTTATGTTAGGGATACGAAGGATTTCCTTCAGAAAATTCAAAATCTACATTGGGGCAAAGACCACTGGATGGTTTGCCTCGATGTGGAAAGTTTCTATACAAGTATTCGACACAATGATGGACTCAGAGCCTGTCAGGACTTTCTCAAAACAAGAAATGTGGAATTTTTGTAACGCACTAGGATGAGTTTGCAAATGATCGAAATATGCTTAACAGAAAATGTTTTCATGTTCAATGGCAACTGGTACAATCAGATACAGGGCACTTCCATGGGCACCTGCTTCCCTCCCAGCTACGCCAACCTCACGGTGGGCTGGTGGGAGAAGCAGGTGCTGTGGAGTGAGGAAATGGAGCCCTGGACACAAAGGGTCAATTTATGGCTCAGATATATAGATAACATTTTCTTTGTGTGGGAGGGAGGACAATGTGATCTCTTGACATTTGTAACCGAACTGAATAACAACAATCTCAACTTAAGATTCACGATGCAACACAGTCAAACATCTGTTGAATTTCTTGATCTCGAAATCAAAGTACACGAAGGGATTTTGTCAACTGATCTCCATAGAAAGCAGACAGCAGGAAACTCCATCCTGCACGCAGTTAGCTGCCATCCTCCTAATTTTAGATGGAGCATCCCCTATGGGGAATTTCTCAGAGCAAAGCATAACTGCAGCTCGGAGGCTGCCTATGAGAGAACCAAAAAGATATGGTGAACAGGTTCAGACATAGAGGTTATCCAACCAAGATGTTACGCAAGGGAGTGATCAGAGCAGATAGCACCAAGAGAGAAGAAGCTCTGTTTAAACCTACTAAACAGAGAACAGTGAACACTGATAACACCCCAGTAAGACTTATCACCACTTTCAGCACGTAGGCTAAAGAGTTTAAACTTATCCTACAAAAACGGTGGGATATGTTAACACAAGACCCCATGTTGAAGGTGAAACTAGGCTCTTACCTGTCCATTGCGTACAGGAAGAACCCATCTCTGAAGGTCCCACCTAGTGAATAGCCATTTAAAACAACATAAAATGAATTGGTTAGACCAGGGTGGAGGTTTCCGCAGATGCAAGAAATGTAAGGCCTCTAGGCACAGTGAAAATGTCAACACAGTGACATTGAACAGATCCAGAACACAATGGAAAATTCACAAACCAATCTCATGTGGGACTGAGTTTGTTGTATATGTTATCACTTGTCCTTGCAACAAGTGGTACATTGGTTCCATCAAGTTTCCAGTGAAAAAACGTATTTTGGAGCAATGGAGGGCAATTAGCAACCATGATTTTTCCTACAGCACAGCAAAGCATTTCTATGAAGTCCACAACAGTGACTGGACACTAGGCAGGTTCTTTGGCCTTGACACCATACCTAAAAACCCTAGAGGAGGGAACCGTGTCCAATCACTACGAAGGCTAGAGTCTCGCCTCATTCTACAGGCAGGCAGTTTGTTCCGCAATGGATTGAATAATGATGAGGAGATGTACTCTCATTTATGAACTAAATAGCAATGAAAATTCCCCCTCCCCCCGGACCCATACGTCTTGAATTCAGGAACTGTTAACAAAATGATTTTAATAATAATTTCTGTTGCACTATTCTGTACTGTGTTTTTATCTGCCCTTTTTCCCTTCTTCTTGTACTCAATTTTTGAATTGAATTAGACTAGATGATTTGCAAGTGTACATTGTCCATTTACTGTTTAAGAATATGTCATGTAAATATTGTAGCATACTATATGTGGATATAATCTAGAAGGCATTTTATTGAAACTTGCAGTTCAGGTTTCACAAATAGATGAGAATGTGAGAAATATAAGGTGGACACGATATACAAGAATTGTAACCATGACTACTATAGTTTGAATTTGCCATTTCAATTTTAAATCAATTCTAAATCATGTTTCTTATTTGTGTTTTCTTGACAGAAACCCGGGTAGCAGGAAATCACGGATTTAACCACTGTATTTCAGCTGAGAGCACGGAGTGTTAAGGAACAGAGTTCCCCTGTTCCCGCACTTCATTTGGGACTGAAAGGAAGGTATAACAGTTACTAGTTCATGAGCAAATCCGGTTGGCCCGAACACGATTAATATTTTACTTACACTCGAATGATTCATGTAATAATACACTTGTCCACATGTCTCCATTAATAATCCTCTTCATTACTTACCTTAGGCGATACTGGGTACTATACCCGACACACTGCAAGTATATTATGAGTCCGTTTATTTAAACGCACCTCAGGCTCCAGCAAGGTACTTTATTCTAGAGTAGCCATCTAAACAGGCACTACTGGGAAATATTACAAACACATACGAGTAAGAAAATACATGACACAACAGGATATGTCATTAATATCCTTCTATGAAAATAGTGTTTGCAAAATCATGAGGTATTGTAAAAATGTCGAATCCAAGAGTCCAAGGAAAAGTAGCAAATTTATTAAATTGCTAAAATTGTTTTCTTTACTTATCCATGCCATATGATTTACTTTGTACATGCACTCTTAATCTGTATTTGTGGTTCACATACATGTTTTGAGTGTAACACCGTACAGTCTGTTGTTTATTTTGTTTGCACGCTGCGTCCTGCGCAACGTTTCACTATAACAGGCCATGCACTTTGAACCTGGTCATGTGACCAAGACTTCGTGAGGAAGTCGAAACGTGTCTTTTTTATACTTGCCAGTAAAAGATTTATGTTTCTTCACCATACCGGAGTGGCTCGTTTCTTGCACGGAAGGGAGAGAGTCGTCGTTGGCATATATATATACACTAGAGATTCCGAGAGATTACAACATACTCTCACAAGTAACTGGCGTATTCTGAAATCAGACCATGTAATTGGTCATGACATTCCTAAACATCCAAAAATAACATATAAACGTGGTCGTTCACTGAAAGATACTCTAGTTCATAGTCATCTTGATTCAATCCCGTACAATCCAAGGCTTAGTACAGTCACCGGTTACTTTCCGTGCACCAAATGTAAAGCATGCAAGAACAGTCCTAAAACTCTGACGTATCAAATACCAGGGTTAGCAGAGCCTAAACAAATCTCCACATTTCTGACTTGCACTACACCATTTTGTGTATATAGTTTGGTCTGCCCTTGCAATTTGCAATATATAGGCAGCACCATACATCCCACCAAACGGCGAATAATTGAGCACGCGAGAGCCATCGAAAGAAATGATGGAACTTATCCGGTAGCAAGACACTTTGCCCGTTTTCATAACAGCGACAGAAATCTGCTCAGATTTTACTGTCTCGATCATGTCCCAGCCCATGAACGAGGAGGAAACCGAGAGCTCACATTACGACGACTAGAATCTAGATATATTGTGGGTTTGTAAACGAGGGCTCCGCTCGGTCTTAATACGGTCCATTTAGGCTAAGGACCTTTCAATAATTCAGTGAACTGTCTTAATACTTCACAATTCTGAGAAATTAATTTCCATCTTTAGGGTAGTTCTCAAACAATCAACTGCTATCCAGTATACACACAACATTAATTTCAAGTAACATTTCTGATCTTGTATATACTAGTTCTCGTGTATGTTGAATCATAATACAAATTTAGATAGTGATTTGATTATATTTCTGATTATGGTTTGATTATTCGATTATGTATTTTTGTCTAATTCCCTTTTCCTCAGATGAATTGGCACAAATAAGGGGTCCCTTAGAAGTTACTAAAGCAATCATCAATTAATTGTTAAGCTTTGTAATGTATTTCATTTGAATAATATATGGTGAGCCATAGAATGAACATAATGTAAATACTGTACTTATTGACCCAACACCAAATGTTTCAGAAAAATTGCAACCCATATGATGATTAATGGAAAATGGTTGTATGGAAATGCCCATCCAGGGCTTTATTGATTAAGAACTTATTGCCTTAGAATGTAGGCACGCCCATCCAGGGCTTTATAGTTTGGTTTTGGTCTTGATTCAACTTAATGTGTTGAGTTATTAATTGCTATTTGCATTTATTTAATTTTGACACCACTTTAAGATGGCCGCCACAGTATGTCAGAACAATGTGTCCACTTTTTATTTCCATGATAATGAAATGTGCCCCGGAAGTACCTTTTTTGAAATGTAGAAAAAGTATGCTGATACCCAACGCAATGTTACCAGTTGGAAAAAGGCGCGATGCCGAAACACGTCCTGTTTTAATTTTATGCGGTAAAGAAATAAATACCGTGTATTCACCCTTATTGGAGTGCGGTCTCTTCACTTGCTTGCCGAGTGAGGGTATTGAGCCACATATATATATATATATATATATATATATATATATATATATTTAATTTTAAAAAAAAACAGGTTTCAGGGACATTATAGTCAGTTGGACATTTCACTCGTACAAAACCAGAGAAATTCGGTTGTTATAGTTGGTTGAGCTTACTATAACTCGCGCCCCGCAATGCACTGCTGATGACGTCACATAGTACATCATTCATGACATGGTCAGTGACATCACTGATGACATCACTGATGACATCTCAAATGACATCACTGATGACATCATTCAGTGACTGTGTGTTTCTGTAAAGTTTAAATATGTTTTATATATATGCCAAGGTGTATTGAAGAATGAGTGGGTGTATAAGTGTCCGAATGGATGATTTAGTAGGTGCTTGACTGACTGTATAAGTGAGTGATTAATTGTGTCTTACTGAATGCATGGGTTAGTGGCTAAACTGTGTGAATGTCTGTATCAGTCTGTTAGTTGGTGTGTAAGCGGCTGCATGGGTTGGTGAATAGCTACATGAGTGTCTATATGGGTTATTGATTGGTTGTCTGTGTATCTGTATGGGTGCCTGAGTGTCTGTGTGGGTGGGTGGGGGGTGTCTGACTCTGTGCATAGATGTGTGAGTGGGTGATTCACTGGGTGTATGGGTTCAAGCGTGTAGCTGTGAAGGGCTGTATGAGTGGGTGAGTGTGTGTATGGGTGTGTTGGTGAGTGAATGGATGTCTCAGTGGTACATGTGTGAGTAACTACATATGTGAAAGGCAGTATATGTGAGTGTTGGAGTATATAAATGACTAAATGTGAGAGTCAGTGATTGTGAGAGTGGCTGTATGGATGCGTGTGTGCTTATATCAGTGATTGTATAAGAGACTTAGTATGTGTTAGTATCTGTATGAATAAGTGAGGTGGTGTGTGTATAACTGTATAGGTGAGCAAATGGGAGTGTGATTGATTCTTTGCATGACTGACTAGGTGTGTGAGTAACTCTATGGATGAGTGGTGGTGTGTGAGTGTCTGTATAGGTGTATGAGTGCATATGATAGTGCTGTATTGATGAGTGACTGCATGTATGAGTGATTGTATGGGTGAATGAGTGGATGTGTGTGTAGACCTAGGAATCAGTGAGTGGGTATGTAGTAACTGGTATTGGTGTGTCTATGGTTTCGAAAATGGTAGTCTGTATTTTAGAGTGGGTGTATCAAAGGTTATATTAAGGTGTGAGGAGGTGCATCAGATTATCATGTGGGTGATGTCATCAGTGATGTCATCAGGGATGTCATTTGAGATGTCATCAGTGATGTCATCAGTTATGTCACTGACCATGTCATGAATGATGTAATATGTGACGTCATCAGCAGTGCATTGCAGGGGCGCGAGTTATAGTTAGCTCAACTAACTATAACGACTGAATTTCTCTGGTTTTGTACGAGTGAAATGTCCAACTAACTATAACGTCCCTGAAACCTGTGTTTTTTCCAGTGAATTTCTAAGGTTTTTTAAATGCTAATTTCTAACTATAACGACCTAAAACCTATGGTTTTTTCAGTGAATTTCAAAGGGTTTTTAAATGCTAGTTTCTGACTATAACGTCCCTGAAACCTATGGTTTTTTCAGTGAATTTCAAAGGTTTTTTAAATGCTAACTCCTAACTATAATGTCCCTGAAACAGATGGTTTTTTCAGTGAATTTCAAAGGTTTTTTAAATGCTAATTTCTAACTATGCCTACAGAGGTAGGACATGTGCAGAAAGAGGAAGAAAAGCGCAGAAAGAAGCAGGAGAAATTCAGAAAGAGGAAACAGAAGTCCAGAAAGACGAAGAAAGGTGCAGAAAGAAGCAAGAGATATGCAGAAAGAACCAACAGAGGTGCAGAATGAGGCCTTGTTGCAAAGTCATCCTGTGCCCCAAACTTTTTGCTGACTGGAACTGGTGGTAACTGACTCTGACTAATCAGGCCCGGAGACAGTGCTATGCTGAAAGACACTTAGGATACAGTGAAAACACCTACATACACTAGGGTACACTATGGGTTGGGGTACCCCTGTGATTGGCATGACCTCCCCTGTAAGGCCGTAGTACATAATAGGGCAGGGGGATTAAAACTACCTCTAAGTCAGAGGTGCAGAAAGAGGCAAGAGAAGTGCAGAAAGAAGCAACAGAGGTGCCGAAACAGGTAAGAGAGGTGCAGAAAGAAGCAAGTGAAGTGCAGAAAGAGGCAAGAGAGGTGCACAAAGAGGTAACAGAGGTGCAGAAAGAGGCAGGAGGGGCGCAGAAAGAAGGAAGAGAACTGCAGAAAGTGGCAATAGAATTGCTGAAAGAAGCAACAGAGGTGTAGAAAGAGGCAAGTGAGGTGCAGAAAGAAGCAAAAGAAGTGCAGAAAGAACCAACAGAGGTGCAAAAAGAGGCAAGAGGGGTGCAGAAAAAGGTAGGAGAGGTGCACAAGGAGGCAAGAGAGGTACAGAAAGCGGCAGGAGGGGTGCAGAAATAAGGAAGAGACGTGCAGAAAGAAGCAACAGAGGTGCTGAAAGAGGAGCGAAGGGTGCAGAAAGAGCTAGAGAAGTGCAGAAAGAACCAACAGAGGTACAGAAAGAGGCAACACAAATGCAGAAACAGGCAGGAAAGGTGCAGAAAGAGGGAACAGGGGTGCAGAAAGAGGCAAGAGAGGTGCAGAAAGAGAAAAGAGGGGTGCAGAAAGAGGCAAGAGGGGTGCAGAAAGAAGCAAGTGCAGTGCAGAATGAACCAACAGAGGTGCAAAAAGAGGCAAGAAGAGTGCAGAAAGAGGTAGGAGTGGTGCACAAAGAGGCAAGAGTGGTACAGAAAGAGGCAGGAGGGGTGCAGAACGAAGGAAGAGAAGTGCAGAAAGAAGCAACAGAGGTGCTGAAAGAGGCGCGATGGGTGGAGAAAGAGCAAGAGAAGTGCAGAAAAAACCAACAGAGGTACAGAAAGAGGCAAGAGAGGTGCAGAAACAGGCAGGAAAGGTGCAGAAAGAGGGAACAGGGGTGCAGAAAGAGGGTAGAGAGGTGCAGAAAGAGAAAAGAGGGGTGAAGAAAGAGGCAAGAGGGGTGTAGAAAGAAGAAAATGAGGTCTAGAAAGAGGCAAGAGAGGTGCATAAAGACGCAAGAGAGGTGCAGAAACAAGCAAAAAAAGTGCAGAAAGAGGTAAGAGAATTGCTGAAAGAAGCAACAGAGGTGTGGAAAGAAGCAAGAGAAGTGCAGAAAGAGGCAAGTGAGGTACAGAAAGAGGCAAGAGAGGAGAAGAAAATGGCAAGAGAAATCTGAAAGAGGCAAGAGGGATGCAAAAAAGGGAAGAAGGGTGCAGAAAGAAGCAAGAGAGGTGCAGAAAGGAGCAAAAGAAGTACAGAAAGAGGCAAGAGAGGTGCAGAAAGAGAGGTACAGAAAGAGGCAAGGGAAGTGCAGAAACAGGCAAGAGAAATGCACAAAGAGGCAAGAGAGGAGCAGAAAGAGACAAGAGAGGTGTAGAAAGAAGCAAGAGAAGAGAAGAGGGGGTAGGGGCATTGGTATGCCCATTCTGGGCAGCCTCCACCCCCACACATAAAATAAACAGCATAATCGTTGGCGTCTAGTGGGCTTTTTGCCCCCCGGGTGGGCAGATTGGGGGCTACTGCCCCCATCTTCCCCCCAGGGGGTGCAGAAAGGCTGTAATTGTTGCGGGTGGGGGGTGGGGGCATTGACATGCCCGTTTTGGGCAGCCCCCACCCTAATTAAAATTTGACAAAGAAATCCCTGGCATCTAGTGGGCTTTTTGCCCCCCCGGGGGGCATATTGGGGGCTACTGAACCATCTGCCCCCCAGGGGGGCAGGAAGGCTCTAATTTTTGAGGGGAGGGGATGGGGGCATGGGCATGCCCGTTTTGGGCAGCCCCACCCTAATTCAAATTTTCCCCCAAAAATCCCTGGCGTCTAGTGGGCTTTTGCCCCCCCAGCGGGCCAATTGGGGGCTGATGCCCCCATCTGCCCCCCAAGGGGGGGCAGAAAGTCCACTAGACGCCAGGGAGTTTTTTGGGCAAATTTTAATTAGGGTGGGGGCTGCCCAAAACGGGAATGCCAATGCCCCCACCCTAATTAAAATTTGCCCCAAAAAATCCCTGGCATCTAGTGGGCTTTTTGCCCCCCCGGGGGGACAGAGTGGGGGTTACTGCCCCATCTGCCCCCCAGGGGGGGCAGGAAGGTTGTTATTTTTGCGGGGGAGGGTGTGGGGGCATGGGCATGCCCGTTTTGGGAGCCCCCACCCTAATTCAAATTTGCCCCCAAAAAATCCCTGGCGTCTAGTGGGCTTTCTGCCCCCCCGGCGAGGCAGATTGGGGGCTAATGCCCCCAACTGCCCCCCTGGGGGGCAAAAAGCACACTAGACGCCACAGAGTTTTTGGGGTAAATTTTAATTAGGGTGGGGGCTGCCCAAAACGGGCATGCCAATGCCCCCACCCTAATTAAAATTTGCCCAAAAAATCCCTGGCGTCTAGTGGGCTTTTTACCCCCGGGGGGGCATATTGGGGGCTACTGCCCCATCTACCCCCCAGGGGGGGCAGGAAGGCTGTTATTTTTGCGGGGGAAGGAGATGGGGGCATGGGCATGCCCGATTTGGGAGCCTCCACCCTAATTCAAATTTGCCCCCAAAAAATCCCTGGCATCTAGTGGGCTTTTTGCCCCCCCCGGCGGGGCAGATTGGGGATGATGCCCCCATCTGCCCCCCAGGGGGGGCAGAAAGTCCACTAGACGCCAGGGAGTTTTTTGGGCAAATTGTAATTAGCATGGGGGCTGCCCAAAATGGGCATGCCAATGCCCCCACCCTAATTAAAATTTGCCCATAAAATCCCTGGCGTCTACTGGGCTTTTTGCCCCCCCGGGGGGGCAAATTTGGGGCTAATGCCCCCAGCTGCCCCCCAGGGAGGGCAGAAAGGCTGTCATTTTTGTGGGGGTGGGTGGGGGCATGGGCATGTCCATATTGGGCAGCCCCCACTACAAATTATAATTTAAAAAAAATCCCTGGCGTATAGTGGGCTTTTTGCCCCCCCGGGGGGGCAGAAAGGCTGTAAATTTTGCGGGGTGGGGGCATGGACATGGCCTTTATGGGTAGCCCCCACCCTAATAAATTATGCCACCTAAAAAAATATCCTTGGGGTCTAGTGGCTTTTTGCCCCCCCGGGGGGCAGATTGGGGGCTACTGCCCCCATATGCCCCCCAGGGGGTGGCAAAAAGACTAAATCACACCCAAAAAAATTGGGGGGAGCAAAAGCCCTTGCCCAAGGGTCCGCTCCCCACTCCCTGGTGTCTAGTGGGTGGATCCCTGCTTGGGGATCGCCCTCCTGGGGTGATCCCCAAGCAGGGATCCACTGGGGACAGGTACCATTGAAAGGGGAGATTCTCCCCTTTCCAATGATACCTCTCCCGTCTTTCTACATTCCCTGGGGGCTGAGATAGCCTCCTGAGCACATAGAAAGTGAAACTGAAATGAACCTAAAGGCTCATTTCAGTTTCGTTTTCTGTGCAATGAGGACAGCGTGACGTGCGCACTGATCCTCATGGCACAGAAACCAAGGAGGGGTCCTCGGGAGCTGGGAAAGCTCTTTCCCAGCTCCCAAGGTCACAGGGCTGAAATAGAAATCCCTCTGCTGTCTACAGCAGAGGGATTTCGTGCCCCTGGCCTCATGACGGAATGGTTCCCTCATGAGCACAGGGGCACCAATGCTCATGACGGAACCATTCCGTGATGAGCATCTAAGTGGTTAAATCTCTTTGTATGGTTCACAAATCATTGTATGCTCTCTACCCTTCAAGGTTAAAGACTCTGGGGCATATTAGCAAGACCGGCGATAAAATTATCGCCGTTTTAGCGTCAGGAAACTGCCGCTAAAACGGCGATAATGGGCTTGCTAATATGTGTTATAGAATTCCAATAGAAGCCCAGGTTAGATGTGCAGGACATCTAACCTGGGCTTCTATTGGAATTCTATAACGCATATTAGCAAGCCCATTATCGCCGTTTTAGCGGCAGTTTCCTAACGCTAAAACGGCGATAATTTTATCGCCGGTCTTGCTAATATGCCCCTATGTTCAATTGGCATGCTCCCAGCAGACCACTACGTTCTTCGCTCCAAATGCAACTGGCTGTACCAAGAACCAAGAAGAAGTGGGGGGGATAGGGCATTCTCGGTAGCAGCAAGCAAACTTTGGAATTCCCTACCCCTTGCTCTCAGATCTATCCCCCTTCTGCTCCCCTTCATAAAAGCCCTCAAAACCTGGCTGTTCACAGCCTAGCTGCTAGCTGGAGTTTATTTATGTCTTTTTCCAGTTTCCTGGGTATGTACGTCTGGTCTCTAGTGCCTTGATGCCTTCGGGTGACTGTTGGGCTTTATAAATATCAAATCAAAATCAAAAGGAGCAAGAGAGGTGCAGAAAGGAGCAAGAGAAGTGCAGAAAGAGGCAAGAGAGGTGCAGAAAGAGGCAAGAGAGGTACAGAAAGAGGCAAGGGAAGTGCAGAATCAGGGAAGAGAAATGCACAAAGAGGCAAGAGAGGAGCAGAAAGAGGCAAGAGAGGTGTAGAAAGAAGCAAGAGAAGTGCAGAAATAGGCAGGAGGGGTGCAGAAAGAATCAAGTGAGGTGCATAAAGAGGCAACAGAGGTGCAGAAAGAGGCAAGAGAGGTACAGAAAGAGGCTCGAGAAGTGCAGAAAGAGGCAATAGAAGTGCAAAAAGAGGCAAGACAGGTGCAGAATGAAAACAGTGAGGTGCAGAAAGAGGCAAGTGAGGTGCTGGAAGAGGCAAGAGACGTACAGAAAGAGGCAAGGGGACTACAGAAACAGGCAAGAGAAATGCACAAAGAGGCAAGAGAGGAGCAGAAAGAGGCAAGAGAGGTGTAGAAAGAAGCAAGAGAAGTGCAGAAAGAGGCAAGTGAGGTGCAGAAAGAGACAAAAGAGGTGCAGAAAGAGGCAAGGGAGGTGCAGAAAGAGGCAAGAGATCTGCAGAAAAAAGCAACAGAGGTGCTGAAAGCCACAAGTGAGGTGCAGAAAGGGGCAAGAGAAGTGCAGAAAGAGGTAAGTGAAGTGCAGAAAAAGGACAGTCAGGTGCAGAAAGAGGAATAAAGTGCAGAAAGAAGAAAGAGAAATGCAGAAAGAGGCAATAGAGGAGCAGAAGGAGGCAAGAGAGTTGTAGAAAGAACCAAGAGAAGTGCAGAAATAGGCAGGGGGGTGCAGAAAGAATCAAGTGAGGTGCAGAAAGAGGCAACAGAAGTGCAGAAAGACGCAAGAGAGGTGCAGAAACAAGCAAGAGTTGTGCAGAAAGAGGGAAGAGAATTGCTGAAAGAAGCAACAGAGTTGTAGAAAGAAGTAAGAGAAGTGTAGAAAGAGGCAAGTGAGGTGCAGGAAGAAGAGGCAAGAGGATTGCAAAAAAGGGAAGAAGGCTTTGTACCTGGCTGCTAATAAGAGCTTGCAGCACAAACTTCAGGTACTGCAGAACGCTCTGGCAAGACTCATTCTAGACATTCCTAGAAAACAATCGGCCAGGGAGGGTCTAGAGTGTCTGCACTGGCTCCCTATTGAACAACGCATCAGCTTTAAATCTCTTTGCATGGTTCACAAATCTGTATGCTCTCTACCCTTCAAGGTTGAAGACTATGTTCAATTGGCATTCTCCCAGCAGACCACTACGTTCTTTGCTCCAAATGCAACTGGCTGTACCAAGAACCAAGAAGAAGAAGTGGGGGGATAGGGCATTCTCGGTGGCAGCAAGCAAACTTTGGAATTCCCTACCCCTTGCTCTCAGATCTATCCCCCTTCTGCTCCCCTTCAGACAAGCCCTCAAAACCTCGCTGTTCACAGTCTAGCTGCTAGCTGGAGTTTATTTCTGTCTTTTTCCACTTTCCTGGGTATGTATGGCTGGTCTCTAGTGCCTTGATGCCTTCGGGTGACTGTTGCGCTTTATAAATATCAAATCAAAATCGAAAGAAGCAAGAGAGGTGCAGAAAGGAGAAAGAGAAGTGCAGAAAGAGGCAAGAGAGGAGCAGAAAGAGGCAAGAGAGGTGCAGAAAGAGACCTCTGCTCCACCCGCGGAGTGTGCGGAGAGTTGCCTTCTCCGCGTTCTGCAGAGAACGCGGAGAAGGCAAATCTCCACACACTCCGTAGCGGAGCAGAGTTGGCCAGCCCCCGCCTCCACCCCCCTATTAAGAAGTAAGTTTACAGTAATTAAAAATAAACGTAAAACCACTTACTTCTTTACTGCGGCGTCCCCGGGCTGCCCTCCTCCTCTTCCTCGCCATACCGGTAATGCTTCAGAAAACTGCGCATGCGCATTTCTTGCAAGAGCTGTTTTCTTGTGACTCGGTTACTGAGTCACAAGATGGCTGCCAACACATTCTGGTTTGGAGTGTTGGCAGCCAATCAGAATTAAGCTTGTGCTCGGAAGGGTTCGCAAACCCTCCTCGGTGCTCAGCTATCGATATTTTTATTTTTTTAATTTCTTAGGAACTAATGAACGGATTTACACCATTTAAAAAAAAAAAGATCACTTTCTTAACCAAGAGCTACCTTTTTGCCAAATTTGGTGTAATTCTGTTCAGCAGTTAAGGCTGTAGACTGTTCCAAAAATTCCTATGGAAATTAACATGGGGAAAACGCATTTTGGGGCTTCCCTTTTTTCTCGTCCCCCGCTCAACGAATCACCCCAAAACTTTCAAGACAGGAGCTGACCTGAGCGAACCATTAGTTTTGAGAATTTTGCGAAGATTCGTCAAACAGCGCCATATTGGCAAAAGAAAAAAAGCTTTTTGAATAGAAACAAGGTCCTAACTATAACTACCTACTGGCGACCGCCAGTAGGTAATAAATATATATATATAAATATATATTATATATATTTTTTCACTGAAAAAAGCATAGGTTACAGAGATGTCATTACTCACCCATATACCACTGACAAATCCACTCACTCACCCACACAGCAATACACACACTCACCCATACAGCTCCTCACAAACACACACACTCACTAACCCATACAGCCACTTACTCACTCAACCATACAGGCAGTAACACAGCCCCTCACCTATCCACACAGACACTTAGACACTCATACACATTATCAGGCAACCAACCAATCACCCATACAGCCACTCACATACCCACTCACACACCCATACAGCCACTTAGACACCAACTAACAGACTGATACAAACATTCACACAACCAGTCATTCACCCATACATTCACTAAGACACCTAATCACTCACTTGCACAGTGAGTCACTTCCCCACTGAATCATCCATACAGGCACTCATACACACACTGATTCACCAATGCACCTTGGTACATATATTTAACTCTCAAACTTTTTTTAAAACACTCAGTCACTGGACGATATCATCAGTGATGTCAACAGAGATGTCATCAGTGATGTCACTGACCATGTTATGAGTGAAGTAATAGGTGAGGTCATAAGCAGTGCATTGCGGGGGCGTGAGTTATAGTTAGCTCAGTTAACTATAACTGCTGAATTTCTCTTATTTTGTACGAGTGAAATGTCAGCTTAACTATAACGTCCCTGCAACCTTTATTTTTTACGGTGAATTTCTAAGGTTTTTTAGCTAGCAGCTGCGTTTGCACAATGGTGGAGAAAGGGGCTGGGCAACATGTCTTAAGCCTCACTTAAATGAAATCTAATGCCTCTAATGAAACTACCAGTTTCATTAGAGGCAGAGCTCTCAGTGCTAGGCCTTAGCCAAAATGAAAGGCTGACTCCCGTCATGCCACTCTTATGAGTGTCAGTATCTTTCTAGAGACCTCACTGAGGGTGTCAGTGCATTTTTAGGGGCAAGATGACACACGTACAGAGCCTATAGGTACTACAGTACCTCTGTTTTGCACTGCATGCTCTCTGAATGTGTGTATACGAAACTGCATGGGTCACTTTCTGCTCATTATACAGTTCAGCTGGGTATGAAGCTGTGTGTTCAAGTGCGCCCATGGGGTCTGCCTAGCTAAGAGATTTGTGCTTCTGGGACTGAATGCTGAGTAGCTCTGACAAGATTTGTGCAGGAGTATAATAGACTTCATAGTTTTTAAGTTAGGGTCATCAGCTGCACCACACATGTCAGACTGCAAGTAGAAGTGTGGACATATCTGAGGCATGGTAGCAGGCAAACATTCAGACTTGACAGAGTATGCTTTCAGTTTAAACCACACTCATCACTATTTACGGACTAGTTGCAGTGTATCTTTGCAGAGACCTATATGGACTAGGATAGAGGTTAATACATGAGGCAACATCTTTTAAAGCTCACTTTTCTTTACCAGTTTATTAGAGGGGCAGAGCTTGCAATGCCAGTTCTAAGCAAAAATGAAATGCCAACTCATGTCATGCCACACATCCTTCTAAAGACCTCAATGAGTGTGGCAGTGCCTTTTAGGGGTTACATGACAGATGTAAAATAGCCTTTAAGTACTAGATTACCTCTGTCTCACACCACATGCTCTCCAAATGTGTGTAGTACAAGCTGCATGGGTCACTTTCTCCTCATTATACAGGGCAGCCAGGTATGAAGCTGTGTGTTCAAGTGCTTCCGTGATGCCATCTAACTAACAGATCCCTGCTTTTGGAACTGAATGCTGACGTAGCTGTAACAAAATGTATTTGTACAGGGGTATGATGGACTGTATAGTTTTTAAGTTAGAGTCATGAGCTGCACCTCACATGTCAGACTAAATATAAAAGTCCAGACATACCTAACACATGGTAGCAGTCAGACATTCAAATTTGACAGAGTGCGCTTTCAGTTTAAAGCACATACCTCTCTATGTAGGATCTACATGCAGTGCACCATTACATAGACTTATATGGACTAGGATAAAGGTTAATACATCTCACAACATATTTTAATGCTCGCTTTTCTCTACCACTTTCATTAGAGAGGCAGAGGTCGCAATGCCAGGCCTAACCCAAAATGAAAGGCCGACTCCTATCATACCACTCTTGTGAGTGTGAGCATCTTTCTAGAGACCTCAATGAGTGTGTCAGTGCCTTTTTAGGGACAAGATGACACATGTAAAGAAGTCTATACGTACTAGATTACCTCTGTTTCACACCACATGCTTTCTAAATGTGTGTAGTAGAAGCTGCATGGATCACTTTCTCCTCATTATACAGGGTGGCCGGGTATGAAGCTGTATGTTCAGATGCTTCCATGAGGTCTGCCTAGCTAAGAGATCTGGCGCTTCGGGGACTGAATGCTGAAGGAGCTCTTTTGTATTCGATTTCTGTATTCATGAGGAGTTTGGAACGTTTATTTAAGAAATGCGGAAAGTAAGAGCGAATGTGTGTTGTGACATATCCGTCTGGATAGCGCTTAAATGATACCTCATCAAAGCTGGAACACACAAATCAGCTGTTCTGTCAGTTGGCACAGCATGAGACTTGGTTTCTCATCCAATCACATATTCTAATTAGCGTTTTTAGGTCTACCGTTAGCCAGGACTTTTTTTTTTACTAAACTAATATGCATAATCTACTCACTTGTAGGGGTTTTCAGCCGGCCCTCATGAGTCACTGGACTGTTATTGGTTAATTTACATTTTTTTTCTGCCTACTACAGCCTCCAGCATAGGGCAATCTGCTCGTTCACAAAGAGCAAGTCCACACACAAAGTACTTACATCCAGTTCAAGGGACTGCTATTGCAATGCATGCATTTTCAGGCCAAAGAAATATTTTGAGGTTCTAGTAATTGCCCCATCAATAAATATTACAAAAACCATGATTTAACACAACAAGCATTGACAAAGCCAACAGGCTAAGCACCAATTCAAGAGCTACTGACTTTGTCAATGTGTGCTTCATCACCACTCTAAGTATAAATCATTAAAGTGTTTGCACCACTGCTTCTGTTACCGGTTGCAATTGAAACCCTTGTTCGGTCCACAGCACGCTACACATAACAGAAGGAACAGGCTTCGGTGTGGGGCACATTAGCACTTCATACGAGTGCCCCTTCCATAACACGGACAAAATCCGCACTTTAGACATGGTTTGGTCACTCTGTGCGTGTGTGGATACATTCTGCAATTGGGTCAAGCATACATTTTAGGCACAGAACGCTGCACACAACAAAAAGAACAGGCTTCGGTGTTGGGCACATTAGCAGATCTTTCACAAACCATCACCAGTGTGCTCTACTGTGCACGACAAGTCATTTTTGCACTCTTTGCAGCTATCTGTCGTAGGTGTGCACCTACATAACTCCTACCAGATTCCTTATTGACAGGTTCCATTACTAACTCAAAGGCAGTTTTTGAGACAGCAGTGATGACATCCCTAAATAAACCTTGTGTTTTTTTGTGCAGACATAATTCAACAACAAACCACATAATTGTACTCAAAAACACAATTACATAATACACCACATCCATTCTATCCACGCTACATAATTCAACATCATACCACAAAATTCAACAGCACACCACATAATTAAGCTCCACTGCATAACACTGCACAACACAAAATACCATTCCACATATTTACACTCCATGATACACAATCCCACTCCACATAATTACAATACAACCAATAGCATAATTGCTATCCACAGAATTCCACAGAACACCATCCCACATAATTCCACGGCACAAACCCACTCCACACCACACAAAGCCACACACACAATGCCACACCTAACCATTCCAAACCAACACACATTATTCCACTACACACCACATACATCCACTTCACTTCATTACATATTGGTAAAAAACATTTACAACCCCATTAGCTCTCACTCTAGTTTTACTTGATTTTCTAGAGCACATGTTTTTGCCTCAGGGGGTCTGTATCAATTACAAATCATGCATTATATCCTGTTTGGGGGTCACTTTGTAGGCCTTCTCTGTTAGTTTTTCTAAACTTAATATATTTTGTTATTTGGAAAAAATGTAAAAGGTTTAAATAAACAGAGCATAAAAAACAACATTAAAATGTATAGCTACAATTGGTTTGTGGGAGGGGGTTAGTGCATTTTTAAACTTTACAAACATTATCTATTTTTACACACATAATTGCACAGTTCCACATCACACAAATAAACTCAACACGTTTCCATTACACATCACATAATTCAACAAGAAACCAAATAACACAAATCAACAACACAATTACATAAAACACAACAGACATACAATCCACACCACATAATTCAACATTGCACCACAAAATTACAACAGCACACCACATAATAAAACTCCAATACATAACCCTCCACAACACAAAGTACCACACCACATAATTACTCTCCATAACACACAATCCCACTCCACATAATTCCTATTCACTAAATACCACAACATTTCTATCCACATAATTCACCTGCACAACATACCACATGATTCCATTACACACCACATACTTCCACTTCACTCCAAAACACAAAGAAAAAACAATTTCATTTACAATGCCAATAGCTCTAACTCTCACAAATGCGAGACCCATTGCATTGCAAATGCTTGTTTAACTAGTAGTCACGTTTGCAGAATGGTGGGGAAGGGTGGCTGGGCCTCCAGCCAGCTCAATGGAATCCCACTGTGTAGGAATTACAGGAGTTACCAGGAGGGCTTCTTGGCCCCAAGGGCCCTCAGAAGTAAAGTAGACTTCATCCCCCAACCAGTAGTGCACCACAAGCCGCATTTGCAGAGTGGTGGAGAAATGGGGCGTGGCCTCTGAAGATCTCTTAGCAATCCCGCTGTGTGCTACTTATTGGAGATAACAGGAGGAGTAGTTGGCCTGCAAGGACGTCCTTGGGGGCCAACTAGGACTCCAGTAAGTCCAATACAGCAGGATTGCTGAGGCCTGATAGCAGGCCATGCCCCCTTTCTCTGCCTCTCTGCAAATGCGCCTCCTGGTGCAATACTAGTTGGGGGAAGAAGTCCACTTTAGACCTGAGGCCCTCGGGAAGCAAGGGGATGTCACCCCACGACTAGAAGTGCGCCGAGAGGTGTGTTTGCAGAGTGGTGGAGAAAGGGGGCATGGCCTCTGACCACCTCTCAGCAATCCCACTGTGTGGGACTTACTGGAGGTAACAGGAGGGGTAGGTGGCCCCTAAGGACCCTCAGCAGTGAAGGGGATTTCATCCCCCAACCAGGAGAGAGCCAGGAGGCACATTTGCAGAGTAGTGGAGAAAGGGGCCGGGCCTCCGGCGAGTTGCAGGCTTTTGATTTTTTTTTCTTTTTAGGAAGCGGGGCTGTGTGGCCCCCCTACCTTAATGCTTTTGGGCTCCGGCCATGCCATAGCAAACTGCAATGTCCCAGGGGTGAGCACCCAGGACATTGCTGGAGCCAGCCCTGGGGGTGGCGGTCCCCAGGGCCATTTAGGTCTCCTGGAAGGGGGGGGCGTGTGGCCCACCCCTCCTTTCTTGAGTAGGCACCTCCCTTGGGGATGTGGCGGTCCCCGGGGCCAAGAAAGACCAGGGAGGGGGGCCACATGGCCCCTCTCCCATTTCATAAATATAGAGTTTGGCCTCAGGGAGGTGGTGGTCCCCATAGCTAGGGGGGTCCGTGAGGCACCACCACATTAAAATGTTAAAGCTTTCAGGAGGTGGTGGCCCCTGAGGCTGGGGGGTCCTCAAGGCCACCCCATTATATTAGGCCCGGGGAGGTGGCAGTCCCCGGGGCAGCGGGGGAGGACCTATGCCCTCCCCCACATTACTTATTATAAAACAAATAATGTGTCCCGGGGAGGTGGTGGTCCCCAGGGCAGGGGGGTCCACGAGGCCTCCCCATATTGTTTTAATAAGCCCCGGTGAGGTGGCGGTCCACGGGGCTAGGGGGGGTCCACGAGCCCGCCCCCAACATAATTGGAAATAGGCCCGGGAGGTGGCGGTCCCTGGGGCTAGTGGGGCCGTCCTCATTAATAATGCAAATTGCCCCCGGGAGGTGGCGGTCCCCATGGTTGTGATAAGCCCTAGGAGGGGGGCCCGTGTGGCCTCCTCCTATATATATTACATGCCCCCGGGACTTGGCCCACACAGGGGTTATTTAAAAGCAAGCACATTTTAAAAATGGTTTTATGCCATGGCAGGGTCACATGGGAACTCCAAGACCATGGCTTAGGGGTCAGGGTCTTCCTACCAAGCCCCCTATTCTTTGTTTTCACATTTTTTTGAGGACTCAGTGAAGTTGAGTCCCAAGATGGCTGCAGACACTTCCTGGTTGAAGTGTTGGCAGCCAATCAAAGCAGTGCAATTCCCTGCACGAGCTCATCTTTGTTCGTGAAGATTCAGCGACCAGAGATATCACTATAATTTTAAACTTAATTTTCTCAACAACTGCTGAACAGATTTCACCAAATAAGCAAAAGGCACTTCCTTGAACCAACATCTACCTCCCTGCCAAATTTGGCATAAGTCTGTTCAGCGGTTCGGGCTGTAGGTGTGGCTAAAGTTTCCTATGGGAATTAACATTACAAACGCACCCTTAATTCGCACCCCAAATTCTCGGTCCCTGCTGCACGGATAACCCCAAAACTTTCCATGACAACCAGAACCTACCTTGACACTTTTTGGGGAAAATTTCATGAAGATTGGTCAAACGATGCTAAAGTTGTAGCCAAGTCAAAAATTATTTTCCTATGGAAACTAGGTCCTAACTGTAACTACCTACTGGCGACCTCCAGTAGGTTATATGGTGGTATATATATATACATACATACATACATATACATACATATATTCACTGAAAAAAACAAAGGTTACAGGGACATTAGAGTTAGGCTGACATTTCACTTGTACAAAACCAGAGAAATTCAGTAGTTATGTTAGCTAAGCTAACTATAACTTGCGCCCCGTAAAGCACTGCTTATGACCTCACATAATACATCACTCATGACATGGTCACTGATGACATCTCAAATGACATCTCTGTTGACATCGCTGATGACATCATCCAGTGACTGAGTGTTTTAAAAAAGTTTGTGAGAGTTAAATATATGTACCAAGGTGTATTGGTGAATCAGTGTGTGTATGAGTGCCTGTATGGATGATTCAGTGGGTGCTTGACTCACTGTGCAAGTGAGTGATGTGATTAGCTGTCTTAGTGAATGTATGGGTAAATGACTGGTTGTGTGAATGTTTGTATCAGTCTGTTAGTTGGTGTCTAAGTGACTGCATGGGTGTGTGAGTGGGTACGTGAGTGGCTATATGGGTGATTAGTTGGGTGTCCGAGTACCTGTATGGGTGTCTAAGTGTCTGTGTGGCTGGGTGAGGGGCTGTGTGACTGCCTGTATGGTTGAGTGAGTGGGTGAGTAAGTGGCTGCATGGGTTAGTGAGTGTGTGTGTGTGAGGAGCTGTATGGGTGAGTGTGTGTATTGCTGTGTGGGTGAGTGAGTGGATGTGTCAGTGGTATATGGGTGAGTAACTGCTTATGTGAAAGGCAGTATAGGTGAGTGATGGGGTATATGAGTGACTGTGTGGGTGAGTGAATGTGAGAGTAGCTATATGGGTGAGTGTGTGCTTGTGTCAGTGACTGTATACGTGAGTGGGTCTGTGTTAGTATCTGTATGAGTAAGTAAGTGGATGTGTGTGTAACTGTATGGGTGATTAAGTGGCTATGTGATTGACTGTATGCATGAGTGACTAGGTGTATGAGTAGCTCTATGGGTGACTGACAGTCTTTGAGTGTCTGTATGGGTGTATGAGTGGATATGTCAGTGGCTGTAGCAGTGACTGAGTGGGTGTATGAGTAGCTATATGGTTGAGTGAGTGGATGTGTGTGTAGGTCTATGACTCAGTGAGTGGCTGTGCAAGTACTGGTGTGGGTGTATGAAAGGGTTTAAGAATGGTAGTGTGGGAGGGAGAATGGGTGTATAAAAGGTTTTATGGGAGTGTGAGTGGGTGTGTCAGTTCATCTGTGGATGATGTAATCAGTGATGGAATTTGAGATGTCATCAGTGATGTCATCAGTGATGTCACTGACCATGTCATGGGTGAGGTAATATTTGAATTCATAAGCAGTGCATTGCGGGGGCGCGATTTATAGTTAGCTCAGCTAACTATAACTGCTGAATTTCTCTGGTTTTGTACAAGTGAAATGTAAGCCTAACTATAACGTCACTGTAACCTATGTTTTTTTCAGTGAAATCCTAAGTTTTTTTTTATTCTATTTCCTAACTCTAACATCCCTGTAACCTTTGGTTTTTTCAGTGTTAATATATATTTATATATATATATCTATATATATCTATATAAATATATATATATATATTACCTACTGGCGGTCGCCAGTAGGTAGTTATAGTTAGGACCTAGTTTCCATAGGAAAAGCATTTTTTGATTTGCCAATAACTTTGGTGCCGTTTGATGAATCTTCATGAAATTTTCAAAACTAGTGGGGCGCTCCGGTCAGCTCCTGTCTTGAAAGTATCGGGGTGATTCGTCAAGCGGGGGCCGAGAAAAAAGGGGGTCCCAAAACACGTTTTCCCCAAGTTCATTTCCATAGGAAACTTTAGACAAAGTTACAGCCCGAACTGCTGAATGGAATTACACAAAATTTGGCAAAAAGGTAGATGTTGGTTCAGAAAGATCCCTTTTGTTAAATGGTGTAAATCTGTTCAGTAGTTCCTGAGAAATTAGGAAAAGAAAAAGTTTCGATATCTGTGGCCGAGGAGGGTTCGCGAACCCTCCCAGGCACGAGCTTCACTCTGATTGGCTGCCAACACTCCAAACCAGGAAGTGTTGGCAGCCATCTTGTGACTCGGTTACCGAGTCACAAGAAAACAGTGAAACAAAGTGTGAAATGAAGAAAAGGGGGCAGGGTAGAAACACCCTGACCCCATAGGCCTGCTCAGGGAGTCCCACAAGGACCCCTAGGGCCAAAAAAAGTATTTTTTTAAAATGGCAGAAGTCGCGTTGGGGTTGCGACTCCTGCTGAGAACATTTTTAAAAAACGAAGCACGGGCTCCCGCGCTTCGTTATTTTTAAGCCCCTGGGTGGGCCAGGTCCCGGGGGCAATGCCAAGAAATACACTGGCCAGTGTGTGCTGTTTGTGTGGGTCTGCGCGCCTGCAGGGTGTCTGTCGGCCGTCCCTTTACGCACATGTACACATGCCATACTCCTGTCAGGATGGCACATGCGCATGCATTCCCCCTTTAATATCCAAAAGGTAATGTGGAGAAACATTGTGAGCAGAGTTTCCCCCGAGGCGCAAGCATTGTCTTCGGTGTACACAAAGGCGTAGACATGCCTGCAGTGTGTTTGTGTACTTGTTTACGATCCTCAGCTTCTGAGTGCTGCGATTTACTCTCGGAAATGTCTAGTTTTGTCTAAGCATGCTCCTGCTGTCTCTCATTGCTGCCTCTCACCAAAGACACCGTCCCCTGGCTTCCTGCTCGGAAAGACAGAAGCAGCAGCTGGGGGGAGCGAGCCCTTGAATTTGACCACTAAAGGGAATTCCTTGACCGTCATAAAAGCCGGAAAACTATCTGCAGAGCCCATTCCTTCTGGCTGGATAGAAGGGAAGAAAGAGGCGAGCCAGATAATCCCGATAGAAGACAACAACAGCCTCACGCAGCCAAATCACATCACGAAAGTTACATTGCAGTGTTTTCACCAAATAAAACCAAACATGTTGGCAAGTTGTATTGTGGGTTAGATGCTATTTGGGGCAAAGGGCGCTGGGGAGAGAGAAACAAAAACAAGTGCCTTTATCACACCAGGAAAGTTCTCAGACAGTGCTTGTAAAACCCTGTTTTAACGGCAGTTGCCATGTAAGGGCCGCCTGGATGCTCGGAAGCAACAAACAGCTGAGAGTAGTGAACACACGAGCAGTCCCTCTGGACAGAGGGGGGAGGGGCACGTGAGGGGGTACCCTTGCCTCATTAGCATGCAGGTTAATAAGGCTTTCAAGCTCCCCATGCGATGGTTAGTATGTGGAGTTCTCCAAAAGGCTGGCTGCTGGCTAGTGAATATTTCACCAGGCGCTACAGTACATGATCATGGCACGCGGGCACGTGTGTGAAAGGCAAAGCGAACATGATGAGAAACCAGAGTTCAAAATGCCCCTTGCCAGGAATTAATAGTTTGTGCGATTATTTGAAAGTGAAGTTGTTCCCTATCTAAGCGCGCACGCACACACACTCTGCATTCATGTGTAAGCACGGGCATGTTACACCTACACGAAGGCGCCCGCGCACCACAAAGAAATACATACAGCAGCAAATAAGATCAGATGTAATTGTAAAGGTGTAATATTGCCCATTAGTCGGAGCTCCCGCATTAAATATGGCCATGAAGATGACAGTTTTTGTGTATCGTGGAAATTCTATTATTTGAGCGGTTGATTCAAACGATAACATACACACCGCACACAAAACACACACACACATTCAATGATATAAATATATATATACAGGAATATACTGTAGCAACTGTGTATATCTGTGAATATAATAGCCTGATGAGCGCACATACATGTATTATTTGACGAGTGTGCCCTCTTCTGCAGATGCACCAGTAAGGAGTCTCGGTCAATTGCAAACTAAAATTGAATCCTAAGAATATTCTATGAGTTACTTAAATAACTGAAACAACTAAACATGGATGTTGGTCTTATAAGTGAGAAATATTACGCATTCCACAGTATTACGCCTGAGGTTTATTTGCCAAAAAACAGCCTGCATGGAGGATGTCTCAAAGTGGTTTGCCTTCGGTATCTGGACAGACTGCCTAGAAATATATACTCTCAAAGCGCTATCTGTGCACGCACACACGCTCATATTATCTAACACACGCGAAAGTACATGTTCGCACACACGTGTGCACTCTCGAATGCAGTCAGACACACACACCATCTCTCGCATGAAATCACACTTGGCTGTCGTTGTCATGCAGACGCATATAACACATGCACACTCTCACACCTTTCTTACACATTCACCTTATTTTACGCTAAATCTTTCCCTACAGACACTGTGATACGCACACAGTCTCTGTCACACACAAACACACATTCTCACACACACATTCTCTCTCACCCCCCCGGCACCTGAGCAGGCACATACTCCCACGCGTACACTCACGGGTATGTAAACTCACGCCTTCATGCACCGGGCACTATCTCACCCTCATGCATTCACAAACACACTTTATGTCTCATATTACCTCTCACACGCTACACATACTCTCGCTCACACACATGAATGCACGCACATACGCTCTCGTTCACACACATATACACATACATATGCTCTCGTTCACACACATGTATACACACACATACGCTCTCGTTCACACACATGTATACACATACGCTCTCGTTCACACACATGTATACAGAGACAGATGCTCTCGTTCACACACATGCATACACACACACTCTCGTTCACACACATGTATACACATACATACGCTCTCTTTCACACACATACATACACACATACTCTCTCATTCACACACATACATACACACATACGCTCTCGTTCACACACATGCATACACACACATACGCTCTCGTTCACACACATGTATACACACACATACGCTCTCGTTCACACACATGTATACGCATACATATGCTCTCATTCACACACAGGTATAGACACACATACGCTCTTGTTCACACACATATATACACACACATACGCTCTTGTTCACACACATGTATATGCATACATACGCCGTCTCTCGTGTACACTCTCACATGCACACTCACACCTCCACCCTCTCACACAAGAACAGGGCTCACTGGAATGACACGGGCAGGGAGGGACCGGATTATGCAGCAGGGTGTACATTACTTGTAAGAAAAGCCAAATTATCGGGCACAAACTGGCACATTTTGTGATTGTGCTTACTTCATTGTTTTTTCATTTTTACGCCCGTTAACGATATCTGGGCAAAGGTTTTACCCCATTAGAACCAGCCTGACACCCAAACTCGGCAATCAACAACAGAACGATGGCCAGCCCACCTTGTGAAGGGCCTCCCAGTGAAATGTCAGCCTAACCCTAATGTCCCTGAAACCTGTGCTTTTTTCAATGACTATATATATATATATATATGAATCGGAAACAACATAGTCTTCGGTTGGGAATAAAGTATAAGCTGTTTGAATGCCCAAGGTAATTGGCATATGGAGCGATGGTACAAGGGATAAGTAGATTGGAGTAATTACTAGGAAATAAGGGTTCGATACTGGGTGTCACTGTTTTCAATATGAGGCAAATTAATATGCAGAGATGAACAGGCATGTGTTCATTTTTTACCCCACATGAGCAAAGTATTATGAATTCTCTGTTTATCTTGGGATGTTATTTGAAGTAAAAACTCATAGCACTGGTAGAGAAGGGAGAACGAAGTGTATCAAGGGTTAACTCCGGGTCCTGCTGCTTGGAAAGAGATATGCGCTGCCATTTCGAGCAATAGAATTGGAATTATGAAGCTTAGCTAGTTAGCAGAAAGGCAAAAGTTAGTCAGGGACGATAGCATCGGATACCAAGGAAGATGTAGTAGAATCCAGAGACTAGGGTTTGAATCAGGAGTATGCAGGGTTGAAATTAAATAAAAAAAATACCCCACATGAGTTAAGTATTATAAGTTCTCTGTTTATCTTTGTATGTTATTTTGCAAACTCATAGCGCTGTTAGAGAAGAGAGAACGTGGTGTATCAAAAGTTAACTCTGGGTCCTGCTGCTTGGAAAGAGATGCAGTGTCGTTTTGAGTAATAGAATTGTAATTAGAAAGTTCAGCTAGTAAACTGGAAGACAAAAGTCACTGAGGGACGATAGCACCAGATACTAATTAAGGTGTTGTTAGATCCAGAGGCAAGAGTTCCAATCTAGAATAGCCAGCGTAGACATTTAATAATTTTTACAAACATTTTTATGGAAGAAATGTAACGAACTTAGTAAATAAAACTGTAGTATTTAAAAAAAGAAATATTTTTTCTTCTCTCTTCAAACTGTAAAACACATAATAACGATGGTAAGGAATACATACTTGAAGGGTTTATAAGAAGCGAAGCTTGGATTATCACAGTGATTTTGCTTTAAGAACGGGACACAATCGAGTGAGTTCGCGCCAAACCAGGTGTTTAGCATTAATTGCGGGAAAAGTATTTAAGGGGAAGAAGTTTCTGTAACTTAGTACGCGGTGAAATCCAAACGGAGACAGACCAGGAGGTCTTCAGCCAAGAGAGCGGTAAGCGGCGAGGATTGGGATGTAGGATTGAACTCCCCGGGGAGGCGCCTCTTAGTAACATTGGAGGTAGCGGTTGGGTTTAATGCCCAAGTGTTGTTGGCTTGGTAAAGGAAAAATTGTTTAGAACTCCAAGGGGTATATTTATTTATTTTTGCCGACCTTATCAAGGGGACCCATTGAAATATTTTACAACAAAAAAGAACAGAAGTTAGAATGGAGGATGACAAGGATTAAACAAATGATACACCAAGATTGTTGAGGTGAGAATTAACATAATAAGAACAATGATACATTTCAAGGTATTATTAACAAGGTTTAAGGAATTGAGTTTTTTTTTGTTTAATGTAGAAATAATCAACCATGAAATAAAGCAAGGAATAACAAAACTTTTAAAAGATTTTCAAGGTATTCCAATAATTAATAATGGAATGACTAATGAGAGTGTTTGATCTGCCCTCTAAAAAGACCTCATAGTGATAGAATAAAGACAATATACAGTGAATATGATATGTAAGATACAAGGTGGAATGAAAAACTGTAGATTGAATTAGGTACTGAGAGTGCATAAAGTGGGCTATGTGTAGGGGAGAACAAGATAATAATGCACTCTATGTAGCCTCAATGGTTTTTTGTAACAGAGAATGTTATGTCAACAAAATGTGAATACAATTCACAAGGGTGTTGTTAAATAGACTAAGGACATTGATTAGTATATACAAAATGTAGATTTTAATTGTATTATTTTATGTTTGTAACAGCCCTGAAGAAGCGCAGTGGAGCGCGAAATGCGTGTTGTTTTTTTTTGACTGCTTGAGAAAAATAATAAACAACTAAAAGAAATACTAAAAGAAGATTTGGTTATTATTGATACTGTTTGTGTAAATCTCAGTGATGTTTTGATGCTATATATATATATATATATATATCATAGGTTTCAGGGACGTTATAGTTAGAAATTAGCATTTAAAAAACCTTTGAAATTCACAGAAAAAAACCATAGGTTTCAGGGACGTTATAGTTAGAAAGTAGCATTTAAAAAACCATTGAAATTCACTGAAAAAACCATAGGTTTCAGGCACGTTATAGTTAGAAATTAGCATTTAAAAAACCTTTGAAATTCATTGAAAAAGCCATAGGTTTCAGGGACGTTATAGTAAGTTGGACATTTCTCTCATACAAAACCATGGAAATTCCCCCATTATAGTTAGTTCAGCTAACTATAACTCGCGCACCCGCAATGCACTGCTCATGACGTTACATATTACATCATTCAAGACATGGTCAGTGACATCACTGATGACATCTCAAATGACATCACTGATGACATCATCCACGTGAAAATCTGATGCACCTCCTCACACTCTAATATAACCTTTGATACACCCACTGTAAAATACAGACTACCATTTTCGAAACCATCGACACACCAATACCAGTTACTACATACCCACTCACTGATTCCTAGGTCTACACACACATCTACTCATTCACCCATACAGTCACTCATACATGCAGTCACTCATCAATACAACAATATCATAAACACTCATACACCTATACAGACACTTACACACCACCACTCATCCAGAGTTACTCACACACCTAGTCAGTCATGCAAAGAATCAATCACACTTCCATTTACTGACCTATACAGTTATACACACACCACATCACTTATTCAAACAGAAACAAACGCATACTTACTTTCTTATACAATCACTGATACAAGTACACACTCATCCATACAGCCACTCTCTCAATCACTGACTCTCACGTATAGTCATTTATATACTTCAACTCTCACATACACTGCCTTTTACATATGTAGTTACTTGGACATGTACCATTGAGACTTCCATTCACTCACCAACACACACTCACCCACCCATACAGCTGTTTCCACATGCACTCTTGAACCCATACACACAGGGAATCAACCACTGAAACACCTATGCACAGAGTCACAAACCTCCCACCCACCCCCACACACACTCAGGCACCCATACAAATACTCAGGCAACCAATCGATAACCCATATAGACACTCATGTAGCTACTGACCAACCCATGCAGCAGCTTATACAACAACAAACAGACTGATACAGACATTCACACAGATTAGTCACTAACTCATGCATTCAGTAAGACACATGTAATCACTCACTTAAACAGTCAGTCACGCACCTACTAAATCCTCCATCCAGACACTTATACACCCACTCATTCTTCAATACACCTTGGCATATATATGATACATATTTAAACGTTAAAGAAAAACAGTCACTGGATGATGTCATCAGTGATGTCATCAGTGATGTCCTCAGTGATGTCACTGACCATATCATGAATGATGTAATATTTAACCCTGGGCGGTAAATTCCACTCCGCTATCGGAATTTGCGGAATTTTGGCAATTCCGCGGAGAAAGCGGAATTTCTGAAAGATCCGCGGCGTAGTGGAATTATTTCCTTGTTCGTGCTTTAAAAATGCTTTTTCATGCGCGCGGTAGCGACTTACCGGGATCCCTGCGTTTGCCGACGAGTTTCCTATCCGTTCGCCACGAGATTTCGGTAGCCGGCCGCGCGATCCCGCGAGAGTGTGCAATCGCGAACACGTCATTCAGACGCGCCACCGGACACCGCGAGAGTGTGCGATCGTGAACACGTCATTCGGACGCGCCATCGGACATCCGGCGGAAGTTTGGTGAAACTCGCAATGCCGAACATGCAAAATTTGCAATCTGGAGAAGAATAATATCTGGAGCAGCATAAAACCTTCTCAAATGATGATTTGGATGAAAAATACTCCTCAGATTGACATTTGGCTGTACTTTTTGGTGCAAGGAGTACTCTTTTTTTTTTTTTTTAACTTTTTTTTGGGGGAGAGGAAGGAAGTGCCCCAGATTCTCCAACTTCCTGTCCAGCAGGCTCCTCCCAGTGCTTTGTCCATGTCCTGTTCACTTTCATTTGGATTTGGAGCTGGAAGGATCACTCTTTGTGTCTGCTGCATCATATATCATTGGATTTGAGGACTTTTGGATTTGAGGACTTTTGGATTTGAGATTTTACAAGTAAGTTGGTGTTTGTTTGATTGGGGCATTGCAGTTGCTGCAACTACAATTTTGGTACTTTTCATCATTTAAAAAAAAATGTATTGTGAGTAGCCAGTAGGCCCAGAGGTAGTCATGGGTGCATGAAACAACTGTTTCTGTGTGTTCTGTTGAATTTAAACATCATTTAGGGCATGGATGGCTTTGGATTGAATTGCAAAATGTGTTTTTGGTGGGGTATTTCACTTTTTTGGTGTGTGTTAAATAAATACCTTTGTTGTGTGGTGTGTTTGTTGTGTAACTTGCACACCTTGTTTGGCCCTGTGGATTTTCGTTTTTGCAGTTTATTGCATCAAAGCTGTGTTTAGCATGCCTCCTTTGCCTGGCTATTATAGACCTGTTTCAGTTCATTGTTTTCCAGGCCTCCTGCTTGTTGATTGTGACTGTGAGTGTCCATGTGGCTGGTGGCCATTTTGTGGTGGTAGTTATAAGTGTGCTGCTTTTGCCATATAAACACAAGGGGATGATGGACGGAGTGCTGAAACTTTTCAAACACTCGCCCCCAGTCACAGATCTGGGTTGAATCCATCATCATTCTTTAGCTCACTTTGCCACCCCAGTTCAGACACTGCTATATGCAAATCAGTCTTGACCCTGTGCCTCATGGGAACAGTCCAGACCGAACTGCCAAGCCATTTCTTCCCTGGACCGGAATCAAGCATCCTGGGACCGGTTTCGGGCTAACAGCCCTCATCAGCCAGGCTAGCTTGAATCCAGTGGCAAAGTGAGCAAGTGACCCAAGTCTGGGCATACCCTGCCAACTTAGGGCAAACAAAGCAAACACAAGGTGATGATGAACGGAGTGCTGAAACTTTTCAAACACTCACCCCCAGTCACAGATCTGGGTTGAATCCATCATCATTCTTTAGCTCACTTTGCCACCCCAGTTCAGACACAGCTATATGCAAATCAGACTTGACTCTGTGCCTCATGGGAACAGTCCAAACCAAACTGCCAAGCCATGTCTTCCCTGGACTGGAATCAAGCATCCTGGGACCGGTTTCAGGCTAACAGCCCTCATCAGCCAGGCTAGCCTGAATCCAGTGGCAAAGTGAGTAAGGGACCCACGTCTGGGCATACCCTGCCAACTTAGGCTTTTGCCATATAGGCCTGCATGTGTTTCCTTTGTTCCTTTTTGGCCTAGGCTTCTTGTTGTTGTGGGCCTGGCCATGTGGCTGGTGGCCATTTTGAAGCGAGGCAGTCTGCTCTTGCCATAGGCCTGCATTGTCTGTCTTCGCTTTCTTTTTGTTGTTGTGGGCCTGGCCATGTGGCTGGTGGCCATTTTGAAGCCAGGCAGTGTGCTTTTGTCATAGGCCTGCAAGCTTGTGGCCTAGTCTGCCAACAGGCCTTTCATCCAGTAGGCTCAGAGGTAGTCATGGGTGCATAAAACAACTGTTTCTGTGTGTTCTGTTGAATTTAAACATCATTTAGGGCATGGATGGCATTGGATTGAATTGCAAAATATGTTTTTGGTCGGGTATTTCACTTTTTAGGTGTGTTAAATAAATGCCTTTGTTGTGTGTGTTGTGTTTGTTGTGTAACTTGCACACCTTGTTTAGCCCTGTGGATTTTCGTTTTTGCATTCTATTGCATTAAAGCTGTGTTTAGCATGCCTCCTTTGCCTGGCTATTATAGGACTGTTTCATTGTATTGTTTTCCAGGCCTCCTGCTTGTTGCTTGTGACTGTGAGTGTCCATGTGGCTGGTGGCCATTTCTGGTGGTAGTTATAAGTGTGCTGCTTTTGCCATATAGGCCTGCATGTCTTTCCTATGTTCCTCTTGGCTTACTGCTTCCATCCATCCCCTTTGCCCGCTGCAGCTCCCTGAATGACGTGATGAGCAAATTAATACCAAACAGGTTCCACTAACATTACATTTGTATTTTTGTTTTTGTTCTTCTTTCCTATCCTTCCTGAGTGTACACAGTATACCATGAAAGCCCTGTTGTCAAAGTCTCACAAATGGCTACACTGTTATGTTTTTTTTTTATAACTTAGACTGAGTTAATAAAATTTAATAATATAACACTAACAAGTGTGACCATCCACCACACACTAAGTTATATATTATATTTGTTTGTTTGTACTAGTAGTAATTGAACCACAACAACAAATGCAAAATTTCACTGATGTTCTTCTCCTGGCTTCTTGTCTTTTAGGTGCACAAAAAGACAGAGGAGGAGGTGTCATAACTGCCAGACAGAAGTCCTGCTGCGCACCACGTCACGTCCACGTGTGACCACAGACATCTCTGCAACTTGTGCTCCTGCGTCCTGCTGACATCGGAAGGAAGAAGATGGCCCCAAAGAAAGGTACCAGGTCCTCCAGTACCAAGAAAGTTGCCAGTGAGAAGAAGGAACAGAAGAAGGAAATGGTACTGCCACTTACCAAGACTGGTGCGCCGGCCAATATGTTTTTTGGGAAACAAAAAATTACGCCTGCATCAGCGGTGTCCGGGGACCAAGCTGGGAGCAGCACCTCCACATCAGCGGGCCCACCCCACCAACCTAGGCCCAAGCCCATGAGTGTCGCAGAGGTAGCAATCTACTAGCGAGCAGTGATGTTGAAATGTCATTATCGCAAAGTAGTACCCAATCAACGCAGGCGGAAACTCAGCAGATAAGTGGGCAACAACAGCCGCAACAGCCGCAACAGCCCACAATAGTAGTTGTTCCTCCCGAAGTAGGGGCAGTTCAGGAAATCGAGCTTCCTGCAGACGAAGAGGAGCAAGCCACTCTTTCAGAAGATCCATTGTCTTCCAGATCCCCAGCAAGGAAAAGGAGGGTTAGTCCAACTTCTTCTTCAAGCCCCGTTTCTGATGATCTAGATGCCACTTGGAAACCACCAGCTCAGTCTGAGAGTGATGCACGCCACAAGACAAGGCTAGGGAAAAGGAAGGTTCCAGAAAGCCTTAGAGTTATGGAGGTAGATGTAGAAGAGGGGGATGATGATGATGAGCCAGTCATCATGAACATCACTCCCGGCCCAGTGGAGATGGAGACCAACATTATTACCTTATCCCAAATCGCTGCGAGGGATGTTGCACGGATACCACCAAGACAGGTAACACCACCTCCAGCTTCCATATTTGCATCTGCTAAGGCCCGGCAGGGACCTACATCCAGTTCAACCACCACCTCAGTAGGTAGTGGTACTGTAAGTGCACAGGGTCAAATTTAACGCCCACCCTCCAGTTCATCTGGCATTGTAAGTGGCACCTCCAGAAGCACCAGAAAGTTCACCTCCCCAGTTTGGGACTTCTGTTCGGTTAGCAGTAAGGAGAAGAACGTTACTATATGCTCAATTTGTTGACACGCTGTTAGTCGGGGTAAGCTTGGTACAAACTATGGTACCGGAGGCCAAACAAGTCATCTAAAAAAACACCAAATGATCCAGTGGGAGGCTCACCTACTTCGGTTACAAAAAAGTAAAATTGCACCCATTGCTGTTGGTGGGGATGAAGAAGATATGATCGCGGTGGAAGGTGAACAAGAGGGAGACATTTCTAGCCCTGTCCCCAGCAGTGTAGTGGTACCCCCCACATCCTCAGCAGCATCTCAGTGGCACCGTAGTAAGAGTCAGGCTGAGACACAAAGGCAACAGAGTACTGCAATGAAAAAAAGTGCGCCGTTGACGTTGAGCCTAACTGGGTTCAAGAAGACGGCTGCACCACAAAGGAAAATATTCCAGCCTACCATTGACAGCATGCTTAGGTCGGAGGGGCAGTACGAACGCAACCTCCCAACGGCACGTTTGTACAATGCGAAGTTGGCTAAAATGTTAGCGCTGGACCTTCTCCCTTTTTCTTTTGTGGAAGGGGTGGGTTTCCTTGAATTTGTGTCAGCCATCTGCCCTAAATGGAAGGTTCCCAGCCAGTCCTATTTCGCCAGAGTTGCTGTTCCAGCACTACATCACGATGTGCTGGAATTGCTTGGACAAGCTTTGCTTTTCACAATATCCACCTGACAACAGACATGTGGACCAGTTGCCAAGCCACTGATTACATGTGCATCACTGCACACTGGATCTCTTTGTGGGGGTTAGAGAAAAGATATCTGAAGCAGGTCTTGTTCACACTGCTGAGAATTTTAATGGGCCTTGGAAATATGCAACTGTAGACATGTTCGCCATGATGAAATCTCATACTGTTGCAAACATTTTGGAAGAGTTTAACAGCAAGGTCTTTGAATGCTGCGCCCAAGAGGGCTTAACATTGGTTTTGTTGCCACGTATAATGGCAGTAGAAGGTAGTGTTGTATTTGTGAAGTTTTTTTAAAGAGGTAGTGTGATTGAAGTTAATGACAAGATTACAATTGATAGAGTTGTTAAAAATATATAAAATTAAAAATTAATAATTAAACTTGAAAAGTGTGTTGTGTTGTAGTACACTGAATTTGTGCTTTTGTTTTGTGAATTTGCGACGGGTTAGCGATTCCTCAAAATATGTATGTGTAAAAAAATTTATAATCAGTATTATGTTATAGGGTGGCTCTAAAATGAGCCCTTGTTTTGATTTTGAAGTTTGTTGTAGCTACATGTAAGTGCCGATGTAGAGGTTTAGGTTGTTGAGAGACTGTTTCCTTGATCTGTGAAGTGTACTCCATCACTTCTGTAGATGTCATTCATATGAAAACGTAGACTGTTGTTATATGTGGAGCCCATCCTATGGTCTCTGAGGTAAGCAGAAACAGCTTTATTGACATTGTTTCTAGCTTTCTCAATCTGTGCACAGAATTGATTTGACCACTTCCATTTCTGTCTTTGGCATATGTTAGAGTATACAAAGACAGTTTGAGGTAAAAGCAACATCAATTGTGCAAAGGTGTCCTTTATTAGCATTTCAAGACCTACCCCAGTCAATGTGCCTAGGTCATTGCCACCACAGTGCACAATCATGAGGTCAGGAGGTTGGAGATGCAAAATGGTTTTAACCAAAGGCATCAATTGGTGCCACTTCAATACTCTGCGTAATCCATTTAATATCCACATTTTGCAAACCAAGGTCTTTGTCAAAAAAAGAAAGAAAGCATAATAATACAATAAAACAACTTTCACACTACTAAAATCATTATTTCATGTAAATATAAATTTAAGTTTTTAATTTTAGTACTATATATATTTTAAAATAGTGATTTTAATTTTTGAAGAAGATTAGAGAAACTAAGTATAATTTAAAAAAGAAAATTCAAAAATATATTTCCAAACATTTTTAAATAAGGAATTCGATAAAACACTTACAAATATCGTAAAAAGGTATGATTAAAATAATGTTATACTTTATAGTTAGAAATTAGCATTTAAAAACCTTAGAAATTCACTGAAAAAAACACAGGTTTCAGGGATGTTATAGTTAGTTGGACATTTTACTAGTACAAAACAAGAGAAATTCGGCCGTTATAGTTTGTTGAGCTAACTATAACTCGCGCCCCCGCAATGCACTGCTGATGACATCACATAATACATCATTCATGACATGGTCAGTGACATCACTGGTGACATCACTGATGACATCTCAAATGACATCACTGATGACATCATCCACTTGATAATCTGACGCACCTCCTCACACCCTAATATAACCTTTGATCCACCCACTCTAAAATACAGACTACCATTTTCGAAACCATAGACAAACCGATACCACTTACAACATATGCACTCACTAATTCCTAGGTCCACACACACACATCCACTCACTCACCCATACAGCCACTAATACATGCAGTCACTCATCAAATCAGCACTATCATATGCACTCATACACCTATACACACACTCACACCGCCACTCAACCAGAGTTACTCACACACCTAGTCAGTCATGCAAACAATCAATCGCATTCCCATTTACTCACCTATACAGTTACACACACACACCACCTCACTTATTCATACAGATACTAACACATACTTACTCTTGGTTACAATCACTAATACAAGCACACACTCATTTATACAGCCACTCTCACAATCACTTACTCTCACATATAGTCATTTATATACTCCAACACTCATATACTGTCTTTCACATATGTAATTATTCACACATGGACCACTGAGACATCCATGCACTCACCAACACACCCATACACACACTCACCCATACAGCCCTTCACAGATGCACTCTTTAACCCATACACCCAGTGAATCACCCACTCACACATCTATGCACAGAGTCACACACCCCCCGCCTACCCACACAAACACGGAGGCACCCATGCAGATACTCAGACAACCAATTAATAACCCATATAGACACTCATGTAGCTACTCACCAACCCATGCAGCCGCTTACACACCAACTGACGGACTGAAACAGACATTCACACAGTTTAGTCACTAACCCATGCATTTAGTAAGACCCGTTTAATCATTCACTTATACAGTCAGTCACGCACCTACTAAATCATCCATTCAGACACTTATACACCCACTCATTCTTCAATACACCTTAGCATATATATATATATATATATATATATATATTCACTGAAAAAACCGTAGGTTTCAGGCACGTTATAGTTACAAATTAGCATTTTAAAAACCTTTGAAATTCACTGAAAAAACCATAGGTTTCAGACACGTTATAGTTAGAAATTAGCATTTAAAAACCTTTGAAATTCACTGAAAAACCAGAGGTTTTAGGAACAGTTATAGTTAGTTGGACATTGCACTCGTACAAAACCCGTGAAATTCCCCCGTTATAGTTAGTTCAGCTAACTATAACTCGCGCCCCGCAATGCACTGCTGATGACGTCACATATTACATCACTCATGACATGGTCAGTGACATCACTGATGACATCACTGTTGACATCTCAAATGACATCACTGATGACATCATCCAGTGACTGTGTGTTTCTGTAAAGTTTAAATATGTTTAATATATATAGGGAAAGGCGTATTGAAGAATGAGTGGGTGTATAAGTGTCTGAATGGATGATTTAGTATGTGCGTGACTGACTCTACAAGTGAGTGATTAAACGTATCTTACTGAATGCATGGGTTAGTGACTAAACTGTGTGAATGTCTGTATCCGTCTGTTGGTGTGTAAGTGGATGCATGGATTTGCGAATAGCTACATGAGTGTCTATATGGGTTATTTATTGGTTCTATGAGTATCTGTATGGGTGCCTGAGTGTTTGTGTGGATGGGGTGTGTGCGACTGTGCATAGATGTGTGAGTGGGTGATTCACTGGGTGGATGGTTTCAAGAGTGCATCTGTGATAGACTGTATGGGTGGGTAAGTGTGTGTAAGAGTGTGTTAGTGAGTGAATGTATGTCCCAGTGGTACATGTGTGAGTAACTAAATATGTGAAAGGCAGTATATATGTGTATTGGAGTATATAAATAGCTATGCTAGAGTGAGTGATTGTGATAGTGGCTGTATGGATGAGTGTGTGCTTGTATCAGTGATTGTATAAGAGCGTAACAATGTGCTAGTATTTGTATGATTAAGTGAGCTGGTGTGTGTATAACTGTATAGGTGAGTAAATGGCAGTGTGTTTAATTATTTGCATGACTGACTAGGTGTGTGAGTACCTCTATGGATGAGTGGCGGTGTTTGAGTATCTATATAGGAGTAAGAGTGCATATGATAGTCCTGTACTGAGTGACCATAAGTATGAGTGACTGTACGGGTGAGTGAGTGGATGTGTGTGTGTAGACCTAAGAATCAGTGAGTGGGTATGTAGTTATTGGTGTTGGAGTGTCTATGGTTTTGCGAATGGCACTCTGTGATTTAGATTGGGTGTATCAAAGGTTATATTAGGGTGTGAGGAGCTGCATCAGATTATCACGTGGATGATGTCATCAGTGATGTCATTTGAGATGTCATCAGTGATGTCATCAGTGATGTCACTGACCATGTCATGAGTGATGTAATATGTGACGTCATCAGCAGTGCATTATGGGCGCGAGTTATAGTTAGCTGAACTAACTATAACGGGGGAATTTCACGGGTTTTGTACGAGTGCAATGTCCAACTAACTATAACTGTTCCTAAAACCTCTGGTTTTTTCAGTGAATTTCAAAGGTTTTTTAAATGCTAATTGCTAACTATAACGTGTCTGAAACCTATGGTTTTTTCAGTGAATTTCAAAGGTTTTTAAAATGCTAATTTGTAACTATAACGTGCCTGAAACCTACGGTTTTTTCAGTGAATTTCAAAGGTTTTTTAAATGACAATTTTTAAATGTATTAATTTTTATATTAATTTTTTTCATACTGATTTACTACATTTTTAGAAACAATTTCTTTTACATATTTTATTTTTTAAATTACATTGTAATTACATTATACATTACATTACAAAAAATACTTTCTCAGAATGAATTACTTTAGTTTAAATACTTTGCACATAGGCAATAGACTTTTAAGTACAGTAGTTACAGTTGTTGCAATGGGCAACACATTTTCAAACACAATGCAACATTCAGCTCAATGTGAATTTCTAGTTAAATGCAATTAGTTACTTTATGGATTACTTTTTCTAACCACAGGACTGGATCCTAGATTCAGTCCTGGTACATCTCCTGTAAACAGTTGAGTAAAAGCGTTTTGGTTACAGTCGTGATTTTTAAGGAATATTATTGTATTTTAAAAGTTGACACAGAAACTTTTTCTCATAGAATCACCAATGTTATCCTATGGAAGGAAATTCACTTAGCAGGTAAAAACTGTTATCGTTACTTTTTCTTACTCAGTGTTGGATCCTGGATCCAGCACTGGTGCATCTCCTGTAAACAGTTGAAAGAATGCGTTTAAGTCATACAGGCGATTTTTAAGGAATATTTGTAGTTTGTGAAAATCGACACTTTGAAACTTTTCTGCTGAAAACCAGACAATGTATTCCTATGGAAGAAAATATAAGTTACTGGTAAGTACGGTTAAAATTACTTTTCAGGACCAGTACTGGGCTGAAAGATACAGCACTGAGGTCTCTCCTTATAACAGGTGAGTAAATCGGAATTCGTATTTCGGCTGATTTTAGAGGAATATTTGTATGTTTCAAAAATCAACACTTAGAAACTTTTTCAGCAAAAAGCAGGCAATGATATCCTATGGAAGGAAATTCAAGTTACTGGTAAGTATGGTTAAAATTACTTTTGAGGATCAGTACTGGGCTGAAAGATGCAGCACTGATGTCTCTCCTGATAACAGATGAGTAAATCGGAATTCGTATTTCGGCTGATTTTAGATGAATATTTTAAAGTTCCAAAACTCCACACACAGAAGAATTTCCAAGTGAAACCAGTCAATGTTAGCCTATGGAAGGAAATTCAAGTTACTGGTAAGTACGGTTAAAATTACTTTTCAGGACCAGTACTGGGCTGAAAGATGCAGCACTGAGGTCTCTCCTGATAACAGGTGAGTAAATCAGAATTCGGATTTCGGCTGATTTTAGAGGAATATTTGTATGTTTCAAAAATCAACACTTAGAAACATTTTCAAGCAAAAGCAGGCAATGATATCCTATGGAAGGAAATTCAAGTTACTGGTAAGTACGGTTAATATTACTTTTGAGGATCAGTACTGGGCTGAAAGATGCAGCACTGAGGTCTCTCCTGATAACAGGTGAGTAAATCGGAATTCGTATTTCGGCTGATTTTAGAGGAATATTTTAAAGTTCCAAAACTCCACACTTAGAAGAATTTCCAAGTGAAACCAGTCAATGTTAGCCTATGAAGGAAATTCAAGTTACCGGTAAGTACGGTTAAAATTACTTTTGAGAATCAGTACTGGGCTGAAAGATGCAGCACTGAGGTCTCTCCTGATAGCAGGTGAGTAAATCGGAATTCGTATTTCGGCTTATTTTAGAGGAATATTTTAAAGTTCCAAAACTCCACACTTAGAAGAATTTCCAAGTGAAACCAGTCAATGTTAGCCTATGTAAGGAAATTCAAGTTACTGGTAAGTACGGTTAAAATTACTTTTCAGGACCAGTACTGGGCTGAAAGATGCAGCACTGAGGTCTCTCCTGATAACAGGTGAGTAAATCTGAATTCGGATTTCGGCTGATTTTAGAGGAATATTTGTATGTTTCAAAAATCAACACTTAGAAACTTTTTCAGCAAAAAGCAGTCAATGATATCCTATGGAAGGAAATTCAAGTTACTGGTAAGTACGGTTAAAATTACTTTTGAGGATCAGTACTGGGCTGAAAGATGCAGCACTAAAGTCTCTCCTGATAACAGGTGAGTAAATCGGAATTCGTATTTCGGCTGATTTTAGAGGAACATTTTAAAATTCCAAAACTCCACACTTAGAAGAATTTCCAAGTGAAACCAGTCAATGTTAGCCTATGAAGGAAATTCAAGTTACCGGTAAGTACGGTTAAAATTACTTTTGAGGATCAGTACTGGGCTGAAAGATGCAGCACTGAGGTCTCTCCTGATAACAGGTGAGTAAATCGGAATTCGGATTTCGGCTGATTTTAGAGGAATATTTTAAAGTTCCAAAACTCCACACTTAGAAGAATTTCCAAGTGAAACCAGTCAATGTTAGCCTATGAAGGAAATTCAAGTTACCGGTAAGTACGGTTAAAATTACTTTTGAGGATCAGTACTGGGCTGAAAGATGCAGCACTGAGGTCTCTCCTGATAACAGGTGAGTAAATCGGAATTCGGATTTCGGCTGATTTTAGAGGAATATTTGCACAATGGTGAAGGGAGGGGCGGGGCCTGAGGTGACATCTGTGCAAACGCGCCCCGTGGTGCGTTTTAAGTTGGGGGATTAAGTCCCCTTGAATCATGAGGGTCCCTACGGGCCAACTAGCCCACCAGGAACCTCCAGTATGCGCCAGGGGCTGCGTTGCAGAGACATGTACAGAGGCCACACCCCTTTTACACCTCTCTGCAACGCAGCTCTGTGGCGCTTTCTGGACGTACCTGTTGGGCTAGTTGGCCCCCAGGGACCCTCAGGATTGAAGAGGATTTAATTCCCCATCTTAAAACGCGCCACGGGGCCTGTTTGCACACATGTCACCTGAAGCCCCGCCCTCCCTTCACCACTGTGAAAACGCGCCCCGTGGCGCATTTTAAGTCGGGGGATTAACTCCCCTTGAATCCTGAGGGTCCCTGGGGTGCAACTAGCCCACCATATACCTCCAAAAGCGCCATAGAGCTGCGTTGCAGAGAGGTGTAAAAGGGGCGTGGCCTCTGTACACCTCTCTGCAAGGCAGCTCCCTGGCGCATACTGGAGGTTCCTGGTGGGCTAGTTGGCCCCCAGGGACCCCCAGTATTCAAGGGGAATTGCCTCCTCTGCAAACGCGCCAGGGGCGCGTTTGCAGAGTGGTGAAGGAAGGGGCGGGGCCTGCGGGCCCGATCGTTTTTTTTTTTTGGGGAGGGGGGCCGCGTGGCCCCCCTCCCGGGCCACTACTTGCCCCAGGGACCCCATCCCCCGGGCTGGCCCTCTTGTTGGGGACTGTGGGGGTCCCCAATCCCCCACAGTCCCGCCGGCTCCCCGTGTCCTACGGGAGCCGGCATTGCTTTACACATGGGGAGCAGCTAACATGCTGCTCCCCATGTGGAAAGCATCGGCTTTGGATATTGGAAGAGAGAGCAGGTTTCCTGCCTCTCTTCCAATATCCAAAGCAGTTTGCAATGACAGGACGGGAGCCGCGAGGCTCCCGTCCTGTCATTGCAAACAGCAGTGTCCCGGGGTAGGCACCCCGGGACACTGCAGGAGCCGGCCCTGGGGGTGGTGGTCCCCAGGGCCATCAAGGGCTCCAGGAGGGGGCCGCGCGGCCCCCTCCCATTCAGTGCACAGCCCCGGGGAGGTGGTGGTCCCGTGGCTCTGGGGGTCCAAAACGGACCCCCATTGTAATTTTTCTTAGTGCCCCGGGGAGGTGGTGGTCTCGGGCGTGTGGGGGCTGGAGCCCCCCACACAGGTTTTTAATTAAAAAAAGAAGCCCCGGGAGGTGGTGGTCCTCGGGGCTGCGGGAGGGCTCAGAGCCCTCCGCACCATTCTACATAAAGCCCCGGGGGTGGTGGTCCCCGGGCTTGGGGGCCCTTAGAGGCCCCCACACATAAAATTAACCCCCCCAGCATGCCCCCGGGACTTGGCCCACCCGGGGCCAATTAACATCGAAACGCGGGAGACCGCGCTCGATTTTTTTTCTTTTTCGGCAGGGTTCGCGCTCCCTGAGCGCATCCTGCCGATTAAAAAAAAAAAAAAAAAAACAATTTGGCCCAGGGGGTCCTTGTGGGAGCCCCTGAGCAGACCTAGGGGGTCAGGGTGTTTCTACCCTGCCCCCTTTGTGCGCTTTGCGCACTTGTTTCTGTCCCTCGGTTCTACCGAGGGATAAAATGGCTGCCAACACTTCCTGATTTGGAGTGTTGACAGCCAATTAACATAAAGCTCGTGCTCGGGAGGATCCGCGGCCCTAGATATCACTATCTTTTTACTTTTCATTTTCTCAGCAACTACTGAACGGATTTACACCATTTAACAAAAGGGTTCTTTCTGAACCAAGAACTACCTCTTTGCCAAATTTGGTGTAATTCCGTTCAGCAGTTCGGGCTGTAGCCGTGTCTAAAGTTTCCTATGGAAAATTGCATGGGGAAAACGCGCTTTGGGACCCCCTTTTTTCTCGGCCCCCGCTTGACGAATCCCCCGAGACTTTCAGGGTAGGAGCGGACCGGAGCGCCCCACAAAGTTTGAAAATTTTGCGAAGATACGTCAACCGGCAAGAGAGTTATTTCAAATAGAATGTCGCGGATTTCCTATGGATAATAGGTTGTAACTATAACTATCTACTGGCGACCGCCAGTAGATAATATATATATATATATCTAAAACTTATTTAATCTTTACAGAAACACGCAGTCACTGGATGATGTCATCAGTGATGTCATTTGAGATGTCATCAGTGATGTCAGGGATGTCACTGACCATGTCATGAATGATGTAATATGTGACATCATCATCAGTGCATTGCGGGCCGTGAGTTATGGTTAGTTCAACTAACTATAACATCCCTGAAACCTGTGGTTTTTTCAGTGAATACATACACATATATACACACACACACATATATATACACACACATATATATACACACACACATATATATACACACACACATATATATACACACACACACATATACACGCACACATACACACACACACATATACACACACACATACACCCACATACACACATATACACACACACACATATACACACATATACACACACACACATATATACACACATACACACACACATACACACATACACACACACACACACACACACACACACACATATATACATATATATATATATATACACACACATATATACACATATACATACACACATATATATACACACACATATATATATTCACTGAAAAAGCCATAGGTTTCAGGGACGTTATAGTTAGTTGGACATTTCTCTCGTACAAAACCATAGAAATCCCCCCGTTCTAGTTAGTTCAGCTAACTATAACTCGCGCACCCGCAATGCACTGCTGATGACGTCACATAATACTAAGGGTGGGCAGAATTTGCGTAGTCGCGCTACACAAAGTTCCGTGAAACAGTAAAAAATCTCCACGAGCACGTGGAAATACCGCGAATACGCGGAATTGCTTGCCCCGCCCGTTCGGAATGTGTTTTTGCGTGCTTGCGGGGAAATATGTCACTAACTTGCCCATGCGGTCAATAATGGGTGCAGCCATCTTGTTTTTCACTTGTCCCGCCCATTCGCGATGCTTGTTTCCTGTTCCGGGTCACGTATTGCGTGCTCCTGCCCATTCGCGATGAGTATTTCCTGTTCGGGAACGCGTATTACGTGTTTGCGACGTTTTTAGCGTGTTCGGGGGGGGAAATATTGCGCGAACTTGCCCATGAGGTCGCAATGGGCGCGGCCATCTTGTTTTTCACTCTATTGCTATGGTTCTGGGCCAGCTTTTCTATCCTCCCTCTATCTTTGCAATCCTATGTTTCTATACACTTTTTTTGAATCTTTATTATCTCTCTATTTTCCTAATTCTATATTTTGACTTTTTGTTACTTTCACTCTCTCTATAACTTGCTTTTTTCATTTCTTTTACTTACTTTTCGAATTCCTCCCTTTTCTTTTCTGCCCCCGAGTCCCAGAACCATGGCCAAGGGTGTGGGCAAGGCCGCAGCCGTGACCGCCTTCCCTGCGGAAGGCGGCGCCCACACGGGGTGCAGGAACGGGCCTTATTCGGTGAGGTGGAGGTGGCCGCACTGTTTTTTTTGTACAGCGCCACCTCCCCTTAACCCTGGCAGGAGGCGGCATGCCTGGGTCCGGGTACGGGCTCCAGGAGCATCACCAGCGGTGGGGAAAGGTGCGCCGGGCAGTGATTCGCTGCTCTGGTGTCCGATGCACCAATACCCAGCTGACTCACCGGTGGTCCGATATCCTGGACCGGGAGCAGGACCTGCTGGACCTGCTAGGAGTGGAGGTCCCGGGGCATGGTGAGTAGCTATTTAATATTACTACTTTGTGTTCTTCTGCTCTGTGTTATATATTGCGAATATATTTTTATTCCCGAACAGCAAGAATGCTGCTGCTTACATTGCAGGTAAATTACGTTTAAAAATCTTTTGTGATTGCTTATGACACAGGTGCTCGGCGCTACTAATCTCTTACTTGTTTGCAACTTTGCGCTCGCTTGGCATGATTATGTAAGAGTTTACTTTAGAGAACTTAAGTTAGGTAATGCTAGAGAGACTCTAGTCCTTCCTTTGTCCTCCTGCCACTAAGAAGAGATAGTGGTGGATTGATATGTTTAGTTACTTATTAGTAGGTCATTCTTTAGTGCTCTGCGTGACGCATCCTCCGTCACGTCACGTGTTGCTGAGTGCTGCTTACCCCAGTCCTTAGTAGAACCTTTTGTAGTTTGTTTAGTGAGTGGTGTTGGAAAGTCATCCTGTGCCCTGGGCACCCCCCAACTTTTTGCTGACTGGAACTGGTGGTAACTGACTCTGACTGACCCTGGGCTCTGTTTAACCAGGCCCAGGGCCAGTGCCATGCTGAAACACTTAGATAACAGTAAAGCACCTACATACACTAGGGTACACTTTGGGTTGGGGTACCCCTGTAATTGGCATGACCTACCCCATGAGCCCCTAGTATATAATAGGGCAGGGGATTGAAACTACCTAGAAGTCCCCAGTATCCTGGGGCATGGCAGTTTAGAGGCCAGCAGCCTTTTGCACTTGCATGTGTGCACTGCTGAAGCCTGTGGTCAGTTTAAAAGCAGCTCTGGGTGCCAGGACTGCTCTTAAACATGCAAATTGTGGCCAAACTCGACTTTGGGGTTTGGGGCACTTAAAACTGGTCAACCTAAAATGTTTTTGCATAATAATGACCCCCAGGGTCTCCCTAGGTATCCCAGGGGTGGGGGTCAGGTATCTATAAGGTAGACCCTTATAAAATGAGTTTATAAATGCCCTGGGTTAAGTGAAATTCACATTTCACTCTCCCCATTGTTTAAAGTGCTGCCCAAATTCGACTTTGATGCTGGGGGCACTGGGCCTGGAGGATCTGCAATATTTTTACAGATTCAACACCCCTAGGGTCTCCCCAGGTGACCTATGGGGTGGGGGTCCTGTGAAAATAAGCCAAGTACTTATAAAATATGTTTTTGTAGGTCCTGGTGCTGGAAAAATGGCCCACGTCATTTTTCCCATTGCAAACCCCATGGCCCATAGGATAACATGGGGAAAGTTATTAAACAATAACTATTAACAGGACAGGGATAAAGATTCCATTCAAAGACTCACTAGAATGGTATGGATAAATCCTACAATATGATGTTATTGAATTTTTCCCAAAGTGAACAGACAAGAAGTTATAACACTTTCTTAGTTGTAGTTCCAAATCCAGCCTGCCAGTGCTCTGCCCTGATTGGTCAGAGTTAAGAGGATTAGCCAGCCTGCCTGAAGAGGTGATAAAGATCCCCTGGGGTCAGCCAGATGGACTGGGAGGGCAGTGAGCTGTTCTGCAGGAATGCCAGGCCAGGGGGAGGGTCGTAAACAATGAGCTTCAAAGGGCAGAGCCCAGAGCAGTGTCATTAACAGCTTTGAACCCCCACCCCAGCCAGATGGCAGGATTAAGGAAGGTATGTGCAGATGTAGGGAGGAGAGGCTAGGTTAATTAGCCAACTCAGTGGGAGTGTTTAGCCAGCTCTTACCTCCTTGCTGGAAAATCAGCCATTATGGATTTGGAAGCTTTGTTGCACTCTGGGATAAAATAATGCCACACTCTGCAGGAAGTAGTCACTCAAGTGGGCAGTTACCCTACTCCTATTGGTGAAGCTTGACCTCCTGGATGACCCAGAGACTGTGGAATAAGTATCTGAGAGAGGCCCAGCCCCTCAGATCTGCTGCTTGAAACTGAAGAAAGCAAGACTGGCCCTGCTGGAACTTCTGCTGTGCAAAGACTTCTAAGGCCTGACCTCTGGAGACTGCACCCCTGAAACTACAGCTTTGTGGACTAACTGTGCTGAGTAAAAGAACTCAAGAGTGGACTCCTGCAAGCTACAGGTTAACAGAGCTCATCTGGACCCTCACCACCAAGAATCACCAACCTGGGGAACTACCAGTGGATTTGTAAGGGTGACGTCCAGTGCATTGTGGGAATTGAAGTCCTCAACTTTCAAGGACCATCTTGGAGCTTCCAGACCCTTGGAGTAAGTTTGAGACACTTTGGGACCCTTTGAGGAACTTCAGGAAGAAGTTCAGGAAGTTTAGGGAACTTTGGAGGAACTTTGGAAAAAGCTCCATAGGGGGACCGACTCATCCTGGTCAGCCAAGCCGCCTGCCTTCAACCGCGAGCCGGCCAAGCCCACCAGGTTCGTCCCGCTAAAAGCTCCATCGCATCGACTTCCAGAGATTGACCGGGACTAGAGAAAATCTGAAGCCGGCGAACCCTCACCGGATCCGGCTACATGAGGAGCATCGAGGTACCCCAAGAGAAAAAGCTCCAGAAAAGCTTCTAAGTCCGCTCGTAAGAAAGTCGACCGGGATCAACCGCGAGCGCCAATCCGCCTGCCTTCCATCGCGTGTCGGCCTGGATTGTTGGATTGCCCCGCAGACGCGATCTTGAAAAAGTTTCTAAGTCCGCTCCAGGGAAGTTCACCGGGAGATCGTCGAAAGGCTGCGCCGGCGGAGCCGCACCGGATCCGGACTGACGGAGAGCGTCGAGGGGCCTCGAGGAGAAAAGCTCCAGAAAAGTTTCTAAGTGCGAAGGTAAAAACATTGACCGGGACCTTCCGCGTGGAGTATCCGCTCAGGGCTCCATCGCGGTCGGCCTTAAACTTTGACTTTGGCCCGGTCTATCGCGAGGCTATGTCCCAATATGGTGCTAGATGCTTCTAAGTGCTATATTTTATTTAAACTTTGAAAATTCATATCTCCGGTTCCCTACATTGGATTTTTGTCGTTTTGGTGTCATTTTAAAGATAAAAATAATTCCTATTTTTATAAATTGGTGTTGGATTTTTATTATGTGTTGTGTCTTAATTATTTACTGAATTGGTGTTTTTAAATGCTTTACATACCTGTCTTTGAAGTTAAGCCTGTCTGCTCGCAGCCACGTTACCAGGGGTTGAGCATAGGAATAATTTTCTTAGACCTATGCTGAGTCCTATCAAGTGTTTGTGGTCTTATTACTAGTGGCAGATCTACATTTGCCCCTACCAATAACCCACTTTCCAACATTTGGTGCTCAGCGGTGTGGATGAGGACTTGTGTTTAAAAATACACCTTTCAGTGAATGAATTAAGATTATAAAAATCCTCTAAATTGCCTTAGAACAAAACTTTTGAGTTTGATTTTTGGAATTTGGACTAAACTGTTTTTAATCCATTGTTTTGATTTTTCCAAATTGTTCTAAGTCTATTGTGCCTAGTGTTGTGACCCAAAACTAGGGAACCATGGAGTTGGACCTGGCTAAACTGTCCCAGTGTAAGTTGGCTGAGCTTAGGGAACAGTGTAGGCTTAGGGGCTGCCTGCTTCCAAGAGGTATAGGAAGGCAGGGTTGTTTCAGTTTATACAAGCCCATGACCAGGCAGCTGAGGAGAATCAAGGGGGGTCGAGGGTGTCCCCCCAACATCATCCCAAGAGAGGAGGATGATGCCTCTTCCATTATAACTAGTGTAAGCCAACAGAATCCTGATGGTGGGAGTGGGGAAGGGTCCCTTACTCAGGAACCACTACGGTCCCTTGCAGAGAGACAGCTTCAGGCTCAATTAGCGTTGATAGCTTTAGAGCAAAGGAAACTGGATTTGGCTGAGAAGAGGTGGGAGAAGGAGGAGAAGAGAAATGGTGGCAGCGAAAGCGAAGAAGATGCTGAGATGTCCAGGGGTGGCAGATTTGAACCTAAACTTCCAAAGGGTATTGTGCCCAAGTACACTGAGGGGGATGACATTGATAAATGGCTTGCAGCTTTTGAGAGGGCCCTTAAGATGAGTAGGGTCCACTCTAGGTATTGGGGTGCACTCCTGTGGGAGTTGATTCCAGTAGCTGGGAGGGATAGGCTCCTGACCCTGAAGGGAGAGGATGCAGAATCATACCAGCAGATGAAAGCCTGCTTAGTCAAGAGGTTTGGTCTGACTCCAGAGCAGTACAGGGTGAAGTTTAGGAACACCCAGAAATTGAATTCCAAGTCTTGGATAGACTTTGTGGATGTTTCAGTGAAGGCACTGGAAGGCTGGATTTGTGGTAACAAAGTGAGCACTTATGAGGGATTGTATAATTTGTTTTTGAAAGAACACATTTTGACTCATTGTGCAGAAGAGAAGTTACGCCAGTATCTAGTGGACTCTAAGCTGACAGACCCCAGAGAGTTGGGGGAGTCAGCTGATGAGTGGGTGAGAACCCGGGTTTCCATTCAGCACCAGGGGGTGACCAGAAGAAAGGAGGACAGGTCCCTCCCCAGGGAAAGCCCAGGGAAATGAAGGTCAAAAACCTAAGGAGTCCTCCAAAGACCCACAAAAACCTGCACAAGGAGGGGGGCCCCGAGCCAACCCAAAACCCAAGGGAGGTGGATTCAGGGAAAGAATGGTAAATTCTTTGATCCCTCAAAAGTGGGTAAGTGCTTTGACTGTAACCAGCCAGGGCACAAGCAGGGAGATGCTGTCTGCACTAAAAGCTCCCCTAAGGGGCCATCCACAGGGATTGCCAGTGTCAGTGTAGGGGTGGAGAGTGGTGCCCCAGTGGAGGGTAATCAGGTGGGGCAAGCAACCTTAGTGTCCCTGGGTGGGGTGAATATTGCAACCCTTACTGCCTTACCTCCAAACATGGATAAGTACAGGCAGAGGCCTAAAGTGAATGGGACTGAGGTGGAGGCTATCAGAGACACTGGGGCTAGTGTAACTATGGTCCTGGATGAGCTGGTGCCCCCGGAGAGTTTGTTACCTGGTGAGTTTCACCAGGTGACTTATGCAGACAGCACCACCAAACTCCATCCTATGGCTGTGGTGGATTTGGAATGGGGAGGTGTGACAGGCCCTATGAAGGTAGCTGTGTCAAAGGTGCTCCCAGTCCAGTGTTTACTGGGCAATGACCTTGAAGCCTCTGCATGGTCAGAGGTGGAGAGAGGACTCCATATGAAAATATTGGAGCTCCCTGAGTGGGTGTGTGCTGTGACTAGGTCACAGACTAGCCAGACGGGAGGGGCTGGACACTTGGACCCTGGAACAAAGGGCCAAGCATCCATGGACAAGGGTACTGGGCCTGGTGAGCCAGCCCAGGGAACTCCAGAGGTGCAGGCAGAATCTAACCCTGATGGGGAGGATCTGGCCTCTGAGGGAGGGACTCCATCCCTGCCAGAGCTGTCAGATTTGGCAGAACTGACAGGAGCAGGTGGACCCTCCAGAGAGGAGTTCAGTCAGGGACAGCGTGACTGTCCCACCCTTGAGGGCTTGAGGCGGATTGCTTCTAAGCAAGAGGAAGGGGATGACAGTGGGTTTCATAGAATCTACTGGGAAGATCGACTGCTTTATACTGAGGCCAGAAACCTCAAGGAGGGGGCCACCAGGAGGTTGGTGGTGCCCCAGAGGTACAGAGAGTTCATCCTGACTTTGGGTCACGACATCCCCTTGGCAGGACATTTGGGACAGATAAAGACATGGAACCGGTTGGTGAACCATTTCTACTGGCCCCATATGTCTGAAAAGGTAAAGGAGTTTTGCAGCTCCTGTGTCACCTGTCAGGCCAGTGGCAAGGCAGGGGGCAAGACAAAGGCTCCCCTAGTACCACTGCCAGTGGTTGGGGTTCCTTTTGAAAGGGTGGGGATGGACATTGTTGGTCCCCTGGACCCACCTACTGCATCAGGGAATAGGTATATCTTAGTGGTAGTTGACCATGCCACTAGATACCCTGAAGCCATACCTCTTAGAACCATTGATGCTCCTGCAGTGGCTAGAGCACTACTTGGTGTGTTTACCAGAGTGGGTTTTCCAAAAGAGGTGGTGTCAGATAGGGGCACGAACTTCCTGTCCAGCTATCTGACTGCTATGTGGGATGAGTGTGGTGTCAACTACAAGTTCACCACCCCCTATCACCCACAAGCAAATGGTCTTGTTGAGCGATTCAACAAAACCCTGAAGGGCATGATAAATGGGTTGTCAGAGAAACTCAGGAGGAGATGGGATGTTCTCCTCCCATGCTTACTGTTTGCCTACAGGAGGTGCCACAGAAAGGGGTTGGTTTCAGTCCCTTTGAGTTGGTGTTTGGACACCCTGTGAGGGGGCCATTGAGCCTGCTGAGAGAGTCTTTAGAGAAGCCTCTCAAAGAAGCAAAGGACAATGTGCTGGACTATGTGCTAGGCCTGAGATCTAGAATGGCCGAGTACATGTACAAGGCAAACAGGAAACTGGAGGCCAGCCAGGAGCTCATGAAGCACTGGTATGATCAGAAGGCTACTATGCCTGAGTATACTCCAGGACAATTGGTGTGGGTGTTGGAGCCTGTGGCTCCCAGGGCCCTCCATGACAAGTGGAGTGGGCCCTATCCAATCTTAGAAAAGAAGGGTGAGGTTACCTATTTGGTGGACCTTGGCACCCCCAGGAACCCTCATAGGGTCCTGCATGTGAATAGATTGAAACCCCACCATGACAGGGCAGACATGACCATGTTACTGGTCACTGATGAGGGTGTGGAGGAGGAAACTGAGCCTGTGCCCGACCTCCTCTCCACTAATGTGCAAGATGGGTCAGTGGAGGGGTGATACTCTCTCCCAAGTTGACAGACCAGCAGCACAGAGACTGTAAGCAAGTGCTGGAGCAGTTTGCTGGCCTGTTCTCCTTGACCCCAGGCATCACTGAGTGGTGTGTGCATCACATTGACACTGGTGACAGCCTGCCTGTCAAGAATAAACTGTACAGGACATCTGACCATGTCAGAGCCAGCATTAAAGCTGAGGTTGCTAAGATGCTGGACTTGGGGGTAATTGAACCGTCTGAGAGTCCATGGGCCAGTCCAGTGGTGCTGGTACCTAAACCTAATCCTCAGGGTGGACCCAAGGAGTTAAGGTTCTGTGTGGACTACAGAGGATTGAATGCAGTCACAAAGACTGACGCTCACCCTATACCTAGAGCTGATGAGCTCATTGATAGGTTAGGGGCTGCTAAGTACCTGAGTACTTTTGATTTGACTTCAGGTTACTGGCAGATTGCCCTCACTGATGGAGCAAAGGAGAGGTCAGCATTCTCCACCCCAGAGAGACATTATCAGTTCAAGGTAATGCCCTTTGGTTTAAAGAATGCACCTGCCACCTTCCAAAGGTTGGTGAACAGGGTCTTGTCTGGGTTGGAACAGTTCAGTGCAGCTTACCTGGATGACATAGCTGTGTATAGTTCTACCTGGGGAGATCACTTAAGCCACCTAAGGGAAGTGCTTCAGGCCATGCAGCAGGCAGGCCTGACTATTAAGGCAAGCAAGTGCCAAATAGGGCAGAGTTCTGTAGTGTACCTGGGCCACCTGGTAGGTGGGGGCCATGTACAGCCTCTCCAAGCTAAAATCCAAACTATTTTGGATTGGACAGCACCTGTTACCCAGACTCAGGTCAGGGCCTTCCTTGGACTGACAGGGTACTATAGAAGGTTTGTTCAAAATTATGGGACCATTGTGGGGCCCCTAACAGAACTGACTTCTAAAAAGAGGCCCAAGAAGGTGATTTGGACCCCAGAGTGTCAGAAGGCTTTTGACACTCTGAAAGCTGCTATGTGTTCAGCACCAGTGTTACTGGCCCCTGACTACACAAAGGAATTTGTAGTTCAGACCGATGCTTCAGAGCAAGGGATTGGGGCAGTGTTGGCACAACTAAATGAAGGGGGCCTTGATCAGCCAGTTGCCTTTATTAGCAGGAGGCTTCTTCCCAGAGAGCAGAGATGGAGTGCCATTGAGAGGGAGGCTTTTGCTGTGGTGTGGTCACTGAAAAAGTTGAGACCATATTTGTTTGGGACTCACTTCCGTGTTCAAACTGACCACAGGCCTCTCAGATGGCTCATGCAGATGAGAGGGGAGAATCCCAAGCTGTTAAGGTGGTCCATTTCCCTACAGGGAATGGACTTTACAGTGGAACACAGACCTGGGGTTGCCCATGCCAATGCCGATGGACTTTCCAGGTTTTTCCACTTAGCTGAGGAGGACTACCAGGGTATAGGTTAGTAACCCCTCACCTTTCGTTTGGGGGGCTGTGTTGGAAAGTCATCCTGTGCCCTGGGCACCCCCAACTTTTGCTGACTGGAACTGGTGGTAACTGACTCTGACTGACCCTGGGCTCTGTTTAACCAGGCCCAGGGCCAGTGCCATGCTGAAACACTTAGATAACAGTAAAGCACCTACATACACTAGGGTACACTTTGGGTTGGGGTACCCTGTAATTGGCATGACCTACCCCATGAGCCCCTAGTATATAATAGGGCAGGGGATTGAAACTACCTAGAAGTCCCCAGTATCCTGGGGCATGGCAGTTTAGAGGCCAGCAGCCTTTTTGCACTTGCATGTGTGCACTGCTGAAGCCTGTGGTCAGTTTAAAAGCAGCTCTGGGTGCCAGGACTGCTCTTAAACATGCAAATTGTGGCCAAACTCGACTTTGGGGTTTGGGGCACTTAAAACTGGTCAACCTAAAATGTTTTTGCATAATAATGACCCCCAGGGTCTCCCCTAGGTATCCCAGGGGTGGGGGCCAGGTATCTATAAGGTAGACCCTTATAAAATGAGTTTATAAATGCCCTGGGTTAAGTGAAATTCACATTTTACTCTCCCCATTGTTTAAAGTGCTGCCCAAATTCGACTTTGATGCTGGGGGCACTGGGCCTGGAGGATCTGCAATATTTTTACAGATTCAACACCCCTAGGGTCTCCCCAGGTGACCTATGGGGTGGGGGTCCTGTGAAAATAAGCCAAGTACTTATAAAATATGTTTTTGTAGGTCCTGGTGCTGGAAAAATGGCCCACGTCATTTTTCCCATTGCAAACCCCATGGCCCATAGGATAACATGGGGAAAGTTATTAAACAATAACTATTAACAGGACAGGGATAAAGATTCCATTCAAAGACTCACTAGAATGGTATGGATAAATCCTACAATATGATGTTATTGAATTTTTCCCAAAGTGAACAGACAAGAAGTTATAACACTTTCTTAGTTGTAGTTCCAAATCCAGCCTGCCAGTGCTCTGCCCTGATTGGTCAGAGTTAAGAGGATTAGCCAGCCTGCCTGAAGAGGTGATAAAGATCCCCTGGGGTCAGCCAGATGGACTGGGAGGGCAGTGAGCTGTTCTGCAGGAATGCCAGGCCAGGGGAGGGGTCGTAAACAATGAGCTTCAAAGGGCAGAGCCCAGAGCAGTGTCATTAACAGCTTTGAACCCCACCCCAGCCAGATGGCAGGATTAAGGAAGGTATGTGCAGATGTAGGGAGGAGAGGCTAGGTTAATTAGCCAACTCAGTGGGAGTGTTTAGCCAGCTCTTACCTCCTTGCTGGAAAATCAGCCATTATGGATTTGGAAGCTTTGTTGCACTCTGGGATAAAATAATGCCACACTCTGCAGGAAGTAGTCACTCAAGTGGGCAGTTACCCTACTCCTATTGGTGAAGCTTGACCTCCTGGATGACCCAGAGACTGTGGAATAAGTATCTGAGAGAGGCCCAGCCCCTCAGATCTGCTGCTTGAAACTGAAGAAAGCAAGACTGGCCCTGCTGGAACTTCTGCTGTGCAAAGACTTCTAAGGCCTGACCTCTGGAGACTGCACCCCTGAAACTACAGCTTTGTGGACTAACTGTGCTGAGTAAAAGAACTCAAGAGTGGACTCCCTGCAAGCTACAGGTTAACAGAGCTCATCTGGACCCTCACCACCAAGAATCACCAACCTGGGGAACTACCAGTGGATTTGTAAGGGTGACGTCCAGTGCATTGTGGGAATTGAAGTCCTCAACTTTCAAGGACCATCTTGGAGCTTCCAGACCCTTGGAGTAAGTTTGAGACACTTTGGGACCCTTTGAGGAACTTCAGGAAGAAGTTCAGGAAGTTTGGGGAACTTTGGAGGAACTTTGGAAAAAGCTCCATAGGGGGACCGACTCATCCTGGTCAGCCAAGCCGCCTGCCTTCAACCGCGAGCCGGCCAAGCCCACCAGGTTCGTCCCGCTAAAAGCTCCATCGCATCGACTTCCAGAGATTGACCGGGACTAGAGAAAATCTGAAGCCGGCGAACCCTCACCGGATCCGGCTACATGAGGAGCATCGAGGGACCCCAAGAGAAAAAGCTCCAGAAAAGCTTCTAAGTCCGCTCGTAAGAAAGTCGACCGGGATCAACCGCGAGCGCCAATCCGCCTGCCTTCCATCGCGTGTCGGCCTGGATTGTTGGATTGCCCCGCAGACACGATCTTGAAAAAGTTTCTAAGTCCGCTCCAGGGAGTTCACCGGGAGATCGTCGAAAGGCTGCCCGGGCGGAGCCGCACCGGATCCGGACTGACGGAGAGCGTCGAGGGGCCTCGAGGAGAAAAGCTCCAGAAAAGTTTCTAAGTGCGAAGGTAAAAACATTGACCGGGACCTTCCGCGTGGAGTATCCGCTCAGGGCTCCATCGCGGTCGGCCTTAAACTTTGACTTTGGCCCGGTCTATCGCGAGGCTATGTCCCAATATGGTGCTAGATGCTTCTAAGTGCTATATTTTATTTAAACTTTGAAAATTCATATCTCCGGTTCCCTACATTGGATTTTTGTCGTTTTGGTGTCATTTTAAAGATAAAAATAATTCCTATTTTTATAAATTGGTGTTGGATTTTTATTATGTGTTGTGTCTTAATTATTTACTGAATTGGTGTTTTTAAATGCTTTACATACCTGTCTTTGAAGTTAAGCCTGTCTGCTCGCAGCCACGTTACCAGGGGTTGAGCATAGGAATAATTTTCTTAGACCTATGCTGAGTCCTATCAAGTGTTTGTGGTCTTATTACTAGTGGCAGATCTACATTTGCCCCTACCAATAACCCACTTTCCAACAAGTGGTAATAGGCTTATCACTAGCAGAACATCAGCAGGAACCAACCAACAATTCGGTGTATGCAAAAATGTGTGCACGTGTCCTCCATCTATGCTTTTGAGGACTAAAATAAATGGAAATGCAGACTTAGTGAACAATTGGCCCTTCTGGAATAGGTGGGCTAGGTCAAGTGGTACTTAGGCTTGGTTAGTATTTTGGAATCAGAATGGAACACTGTAATAGTGTTCATAAATAATAACAAGACGGACCGCGAATCCCGCAATACTAGTCAAATATTTTATTTGTTTCACACCAATCATCCATGTTTGTCTCTCTTTCTTACATCTTTCATGATCAGCACCCAGGGGCAAGAAGACGGGGTCGGAGTCGGCGGGAGCTGGAGATGCCTCCCAGGGCCAGGAATGCTCCTCTACCGAGGGCTCTGCTGCTGGCCCCAGTAAGTCCTCCTGTTGTTAATATTAATAATTATACTTCCCTAACTTTTACTGCACCTTATTTTTTCTGAACTATTATTTCGATTTCCTAATTCAATTTTTTACAAAATCTTCTTCGATCAGGACAATCTGTTTCTAAATTCTTGTTATCCCTGCCTCTAAGTGCCTCTGCTATGACTCTCTGTGCTACTACTATTAGTCTGTCTGTAGCTAAGCTTGCCCAGTTGGCCACTCTTTATTTAAAAGGTTTTAAATAAAACTCAGATTCACCAATCGCTATAGCCACTGAGTCCAGTCCTTTGGGTTGTCCTCTTCTAGTTTTCTTAATCTTGAGGCTTTGACAATTCCTACCAACAAAATGCCCAACCAGATATTTTACTATTTTTGATAGGATAGGACATATTACTACTACTGTTGTAGGGATTCTGCACATACAGAACTATGCACAAGAAAATAGGACGTTGGTGATAGGAGGTTGGACCTTCCTCACACCTCACCCACAATCCCCTGACCGACTAGCTATAGTGTCTCATTAGCTCCCCGAACCCCCCAAAGATACCCAATGATTAGACAACCCAAAACATAACACTACACTCCTGACCTCTCAGAGTCGTGGAAGCAATGCACAGTGCACACCCTTTTGCTCACTCACTCGTGTAAGTCCACACCAAATACCACAGAGTCTATGCAAGTTCAAAAGGTTTATTTTCAACTAACAAGCTCTGTACGTTGTTCTATAATGCAGTATACAAGCCAGCACCAACGGCAAAATGCATAAGATTAAAACAATAAACATTGTTACAACTACAAGTCCATAGAAGACAAAAGGGGAAATCAATCATGATGATAACTGAACAGTGGTGGAAGAACCACCCTCCCCTTGGTAGGAATATAGTTTATATAAAATTATAAATGAAGATCTCTGAGCGAATTCTGGGGGACCCCTCACCTTAGAAGAACCTAGAAGTACTGGTTAAATCATAAGCTCTGCAAAGCTCTGGTTCGTAGAAGGGAATCTTCCATCTGTTATGAGAAAAATGGTGCGCGTTAGTATTTTGCAAGCATTTCTCAGTCGTGCCAAAAAGTGTAGCATGTTATGGCTAAGCAATACGGACTGACTGACCACCAGAACTCCATTACAAAGTGGCTTGTTTTTCGACCTTGTACGCAGCGCTCAGACAGTAGCAGTATGATCTCATGTGGGCTCAAAGGCTTCTTACACAACAAGCTGCGAGGTAACGTACGTAAAAATAAAAGACACAAAGCTAAAATGGTTGCATGGCTCAGGCTAACTTAGCAAAGACTAGAATGACCCTAGTAGGGACCATGATATAACACTACTAGTGTCTACTGTACTCTAGTACCCGATTTGTACTAGTGATGTATGTTGTATATGTATTAACTTTTTTTTCAATCTTGCTAGTGAAAAAGAATAAATAGGGGGAATGTGTATATGGCATCTAAAAAATGTGTAATGTTTTTTCTAGGCGTACTACCGACCACCAGTCCCGGGGCCAGCGGCGATGGTGACGCGGCCATTTCGGAGGGAGCAGGAGATGCGGCAGTTGCAGGACCTGCAGGGGGTGAGCCAGCAGCAGTAGCAGGCAGTGGTAAGATATATTCCTTACTTATTGACATTACACTCGCTGCAAGGGTGTACACTGTACTGTTGAGACTTGTTAAGTAAGAAGTTGTTGAGACTTAGTAAGTAAGAAGTTGTTGTGAACAACGGTTGAAGAAGACACCCTTTACTTAGCATTACAATAGCATTAGCGGCGGGAGTTGAGTAACCAATGGCCTCTTCTATCTGACTTCAACTCAGCTATGAAAGTTTTATGGAGAAGACTAATACAGTTCAGATGACCTTGATGGATGTGTTGAACGAAAAGGGAAAGAAGGGTGGAAGGAGGAAGGACGGGCGAGATGTAATATTTATGACAGGCAGAGAAGGATATGTGGGATGCATGCATAGGTGGCTGACAGGAATCAGATGCATGGGTGGTTGAAGGATGGGTGGAAGGTGAAAGAAAAGATGCCTGCCTGGGTGAAACTGTATGGGTGGATAGCAATAATCCTCAGTGGTGTTTGGGTCAAACTCAAAGCCAAGCAAAGCAAGGAAGGAAGGACGCATGGGTGGTGGTTTTAAAAAAAACGAACAAATGTTTGTTGTTGGTGAAACAAACATAGATTTGTTGAGAGATTAGGAAGAATGATAGACGTTTACATTGAATGGATGGATGCCTGGATGGTATTCATCATAGATAGCATAGGTGGAGACTGTCACTGGATGAAGAGTCTTAGTTTGAAGAGAATGTAAAAGAAACCACGCCAGAGTAGCAAAGCCGAGGAGAATATAAGTTGTATTTTCAGAATACTCCCTTGACTCACAGTAGTTTGCAAGCACAGCATATATATTGTGTATGTATGTAGTTATCAAGCGCCTTCCTCCGACTCAGAGGACAACTCCCTACCTTTGTTAATTTTTTTCGACTGTGTCAGCCAGCCTGCCATGGGTGGCCTATCGTCTGGTTGCACAATCAATCAAAACAAAGTACCTCATGTCGTCCCATATATAAGTAATGATCATTGGATCAGATATCATCTGCCTTTTTGTAGTAGTCAGGGCAGGGTGAAAGTGAAATTAAGCAGTTGCCCTTGATGTAACAGAGTATGGCCATTGGCCAGTGCCACCCGTAATAGAAAAATACGAGCTTCCCCACCTGCAGACAGTAGTAAATAAAACTAATGCGAGTCTGCGTCATGACTCGAATATGTTTGTCTTGGGCGCAAGCTGACTGAGCTGGCATGCCGGCAGCGGCTACAACAAGGTTACGTTAATTTCGCAAAACAAGAGAGAAGAAGAAGACTGGTGTACTGTGTACTCGAGTACATACATAGTGCTAGTATAATGCCTGAAACTCCCACAAATGTTAGAGGCAGAGGAAGTGGGAGGATAGATACATACCACAAATGTTATGTGCTGTGCTTGCTAGTGCTACTGTGCCACTATGTGTTGAATTAATTGGTGTTACTGTTTTGCTAAGAGTATTGGTTAATAGTTTTTTTTTTCTTTCTTGATATAGCTACTCTTTCCCAAGCAAAACCATCCAGGAAGGAGTTGGCAGTCATGGCCCGGCGCCGGAAGCTGGAGGCCATCTGCCAAGAATACCGGCGGCTGGTGGCTCTGGCGGAGGAGGAGGAGGAGGCGACAGCTGCAGCCTCCTCCAATGCCCTGGGCCCCAGCAAGGCCCCTCCAGTGGTACGGCACCGCGGTCAGGCAGCCACCCGCCGCTGCACTTCCACATCCAGCACTGCTGCCCCCCCCCTGTGGATGCAACTGCAGGGCATATGTGCGCCGCATGCTCCTCCGGAATGCGTGTCTAGAGGAGCAGTTAGAGGAGGTGAAAAAGAAGATAAAGGTCCTGGAGAAGGAAATCCGAAGAGCCCGATGAACTTGACCCTGTTCGATTGCCCCTTTTTTTAATCCTTTCTTTGGTGGGTGGGAATTGGGAGTTGCATTGGGGTTTATGGAAATTTTGGACATTGGTTGGACTTTCTCGTTATAGACATTGGTTGGAGTTAGGGAGAGGGTGGGTGGGGTGTTGTGGGATTTTTTTTACATAGTTTATTTTTGTTAGGGTATTAAATTATATTTATACTTATAGCAATACCTTGTTAATGTTTTGTGGGGGGGTTACTGTTTTACGTCACATGGTTTCCTTGCTGCTGTAGGGCTGCACCCAGTGTTTGATTTAATAATCTGCCGATTTTGTAACACACAAACAGATAGATGCGATGCCCCTCACTGAGTGACTTGTCCTACTAGTACTGTCAGTCTCTCCTCCTAGTCCATTATTATACCTCCCCCAAACTTCTTATCTTACCTGTGATTGATGTTTAAGTTAGGCACAGCGATGGCTGCATGGCGGTGATGTTTTGGTTTCCCAAGAGAATGGAGAAGATGCCTTGGTTGTGGTGGTGGTAGTAGACACTGGCAGTAGCATTTGCAAAAAAAGAAAATGAGAGTCAGTCGCATGAGAGAGACTCTGGGAGGAGTAGTAGAACGAAGTAAATAAAACATAATGGTGGCGGGGATAGCCTAGTACAACAAGTTACAAACTGTAGTTGTGTCGAGTCACTCGACACAAGCGTAACCTTTAGTGCTGAGTGTGTAGGAGGATGTTGATGAATCCAATCGATGCCGGAAATTAATTATGATGGATTAGGTTCCTCTGGAAAAAAAATTGACTTGTAAATATACTGAGCATGGGTAGGCAAGCAGAAGAAGATCCTCGCCTTGCCTTGAAATTGAATTAGTGTTGCTTTTACCACATCCGCCCCAGCATGCGTGTGATCAATTATTGGTGTACAATTCATTTAGTCACACCTCAATATAAATCACACAGCCCGGGGGAAGAGGGTTAGGGTTTGATGTATGGTTGGGAAGGGGGGTTTGGGGAAAGGTTTGAGAAAGAAAAACATTACACATGGACAAACAACAAAACACAATCTTGGCAGACGACCATATCCATAAATCTGTTAAGGGAGAGAAAGCAAATGCATGCATGATGATGATAACTAAGTAGTACTTACTAACTACTAGACAATTAGACAGTACAGGGCAGCAGTATATTATGCAATTTGCCTTGCCTGTCTGCCCTCAGAGAGACCCAAATTGCATAGTTTCTGTTCCGTTGTACCAGGCTTACTTTTAAAAATAGCAAAGAAAATTAAAAAATAGCTGTAGGGATGAATTATAAGCAGAGAGCAAACATAATAACAGTCGTAATGTTTGAAGATAAAAAAAATTAATCAAATTATTTAAAAGATGATCAATGTTGATACAGTTATTGTATGTTATCCTGGTCAAATTGGGGAGTTGCATCTCGGCATTCCTCTTGGTCCTCCTCCCTTCCATGGACGCTCCGTTCATTAATCTTGGGTGCCGCCACTGCCTGCCTGATGTGGATTGGTAAGGTAAGTGTGAGTTGTTTTTCCCAGTATAGCACAGGGTAAGGGCCGGCCTGTAATTGTAGATGAAAAAACAAAAGGGATATTGAAAAATCAAGGAGAAAAAAAAATGCATAAATTACGGTGGAGTGCAACAAGAACACTTTCAGAGGTGGCATTGATACATCATGTCTACTCTGTTTCCAGCATTAACCTACAACAACAACAGGACAGAGCAGGCCCACGGCACCCGTGACCCATCCTCCATTTACCGTACATTTTTTGACAGAGGCAGAAAAAGCACATATACAGCAACATAGCATTTTACAAATTAAGTGACTAAATCAATGCACCACTGTCAGTCATACCACTACACTCTACTCCACCACTACACAGACATGTAGGTTTGCTGTGGTTGTTGTTGACTCATTTACCTTTTATGCCACTCATGAAATGCCCTGACTTACTCCATCAATCATCTCCGATCCGACTGAGTGACTGCGAAGATACTATGTCACTGTGGTCATCATCATCATGGTGTTGTCCAACTCAGTGTGCAGTGTACAGAGTGAGTCCACATTCCATATTCAAAATGGAATGGATCGGCCTGCAGTAGAAGTACAATTTTGTTATTAAATAAGGGAAACATTGACTTGAGTTACTTTTAGTGTGTAGATTAAATAATAGTACACAATGAATTCACTTCATGCATAACAAACAACAACAACACAAATCACTCAGTCAGCGTCCAATGCATGCCATCATTCATTACCTGTTCCTTCTCATCTTAAGTTAAGGGGCAGTCTCTCTCGGCTCGGAAAGGAGGATAGCTATAGTAGTCATCATGTTCCACTTCTTTTGGAGGGACTCAACGAGGCAACATTGTCTTTTTTCTTATATTATTCTACATCCAATCATCATCATCTGGATTGAGAGAAATGGATTTAGGGCGAGTCAGGAGGATGGAGGAGCAGGACTCGGAGGAGTGGACTTAAATGCAGACAGCTGCAACTGCAATATGGCAATAAAAAGACTAGAAGACGGTGGTGATGGATTTGTTGTGATTCCAAGTTTCGAACCAGAAAGACAGACACACAAATAAAAGTTAAGGAAGAAAGTAAGAAGCTCAAGCCTAGTTGTCAGGGAAGTATAGCTCGTCCTCAAACTCTGGGGGTTCAACCAGAAGTAGGTAATCATCATCTAACACACTATTTCCGTCACCTAAGTTGCTGTCCTCATCTTCCTGCGTTGATTCATGTATTGTGTAATTCGGTGGTATAAAGTGCTGATTTATTTTGATCATGGTTAAACTCTCCACATTTTTGGGCAAGAGACTGGTCCTTTTCACTGTTACAATGGCACCAGCAGCACTGAAAACACGTTCAGAAGAGACACTTGCGACAAGGCAAGCCAGATAATTTATCGCCAGCCTGCTCAGCACTGGCCATTGGTTCCTTTTCCCATACCAATAACGCAATGGGTTTTGCTCAATGTAGACCTCTGTTGGGTCATCCAGATAGGCCTGGACCATCCGCTCAATGTTCAGGGGTGCTACAGTTTGTTTGGCCTCTTTTGTCTTTGCATCAGCACTGGACCAGCAAGCCCTTGCTGTAAATACCAATCCTGTGCCGATTTTACTGGGGCTGATGATCCAGTTCTTGCTGTTGTTGTCGATAGTGTTGGTGACCGCTCTGAGCCAAACGCACTGCCCTCAGGCTCTGAAGTTGAACTTGACGCCGGATGCCCTGCTGCAGTACTTGTTGTGGGTTTGAGTAGCGGGCCTTTAATTGCCAGCCGTTCATTTTCAAAGTGACTGGCTACCTCAGCTATCCAACTTTTGTACCGGGCAACATCCCCTTCTGAAAAAGGAATTAATGTCTTACTGTTCAGTGCCGATTTGTACTGTGGATCCAGAATTGTGGCACAAATGTAACGTTGTTCTGAAACAATCTTAGTTGGCACCCTTGTATTTCCAGCTAAGCAATGGGATAAGCTCTCCACCAACTCATATGCTTCTTTTTTTTCCTCCACACCTATGTACGCTTCAGACACCTCCGTCAGCTGTTGTTGTAGCATGTGCAACAATGGGATAGCTTGGCCCATAGTACAGTCCTCCTTGCTGACTTCACGTGTGAAGACCTCGAAAGGAAGAAGCATCTCTGACAGGCATTTAACTAGGCACCATTGGTCCATCTGAAGTATCATGCCTTTCACAGTAGCATCCCCTCTTTGCATGACATTCATTGATTGGTCTGTACTGCTCAAACAGACGGTCAAGCATGTAATAAGTTGAGTTCCAACGTGTTGCCACCTCCTGGATGAGTGCTTTGACTGACATTCTATGTTCACGTTGAATGATCCTCAGCTGCTTCTGGGCTTTAAAAGAATGGCTGAAATGTGTTACCAAGTCACAAGATGGCTGCCAACACATTCTGGTTTAGAGTGTTGGCAGCCAATCAGAGTGAAGCTCGTGCCCGGGAGGGTTCGCGAACCCTCCTCGGTGCTCATATATCAATATATATTTTTTTTTATTTCTCAGCAACTACTGAACGCATTTACACCATTTAAAAAAAAGCTTACTTTCTAGACCAAGACCTACCTTTTTGCCAAATTTAGTGTAAATCCGTTCAGCAGTTCGGGCTGTAGCTTTGTCTAAAGTTTCTTATGGAAATTAACATGGAGGAGAAAATGGGTTTTGGGCCCCCCCTTTTTTCTCGGTCCCCGCATGACAAATCACCCCGAAACTTTCAAGACAGGAGCTGACCGGAGCGCCCCATTAGTTTTGAAAATTTTGTGAAGATTCATCAACCGGCGCCAAAGATATTGCCAAATCAAAAAACGCTTTTCCTATGGATAATAGGTCCTAATTATAATTACCTACTGGCGACCGCCATTAGGTTTTATATATATACACCTTCCAATATGGCTGCCATGTAAGAGGAATCGAGCCGATGTACAGCATACGTACATTTTTTGCTTCAGTAGCGCTGCTGCCTACCAATGAAATGTAGTACGTAACACGTAAGTTATGGGCTTGTAATTGACATTGACAAAGGCCAGGGGGGCGAAATGAGTCTGTCAGTTTTTGGTGATGATCGGCACACATGAAATAAAAAATATATGAAGCACATGCTTGGAGTGCGTGGTGTTCCTGTTTCGGGAAAAAGTATACATATTGTTTTGAGGGACTGTCCTCTTCAGCCGCTGCACCCACCACGATTGGGAGCGGAAGCCTGTTGGAAGATGCAAGGAAACAAAAAAAAGAAAAAAAATATATCCACTGAAAAAAACATAGGTTTCAGGGACGTTATAGTTAGCTGTACATTTCACTCGTACAAAACCATAGAAATTCCACCGTTATAGTTAGTTCAGCTAACTATAACTCGCGCCCCCGCAATGCACTGCTCATGACGTCACATATTACATCATTAATGGCATGGTCAGTGACATCACTGATGACATCACTGATGACATCTCAAATGACATCATTGATGACATCATCCAGTGACTGTGTGTTTCTGTAAAGTTTAAGTATGTTTTATATATATGCCAAGATGTATTGAAGAATGAGTGAGTGTATAAGTGTCTGGATGGAGGATTTAGGAGGTGTGTGACTGATTGTATAAGTGACTGATTAAACGTGTCTTACTGAATGCATGGGTTAGTGACTAAACTGTGTGAATGTCTGTATCAGTCTGTCTGTTGTTGTGTAAGCTGGTACATGGGTTGGTCAGTAGCTACATGAGTGTCTATATGGGTTATTGATTGTTTGCCTGAGTATTTGTATGGGTGCCTGAGTGTGTTTGGGTGGGTTGGAGGTGTGTGATGCTGTGCATAGATGTGTGAGTAGTTGATTCACTGGGTGTATGGGTTCAAGAGTGCATGTGGAAACAGCTCTATGAGTGGGTGAGTGTGTGTATGGCTGTGTTGGTGAGTGAATGGATGTCTCAGTGGTATATGTGAGTAACTACATATGTAAAAGGCAGTATATGTGAGTGATGGTTTATATAAATAACTATATGTGAGTGAGTGATTGTGAGAGTGGCTGTATGGATGCGTGTGTACTTGTATCAGTGATTATATAAGAGAGTAAGTATGCGTTACTATCTGTATGAATTAGTGAGGTGGTGTGTGTATAACTGTATAGGTGAGTAAATGGGAGTGTGACTGATTCTTTACATGACTGACTAGGTGTGTGAGTAACTCCATGGATGAGTGGCGGTGTGTGAGTGTCTGACTAGTGCTGTGTCATATGATAGTGCTGTATTGATGAGTGACTGCATGTATAAGTGATTGTATGGGTGAATGAGTGGATATGTGTGTAGACCTAGGAATCAGTGTGTGCATATGTAGTAACTGTATTGGTGTCCTGATGGTTTCGAAAATGGTAGTCTGTATTTTACAGTGGGTGTATCAAAGGTTATATTAGACTGTGAGGAGGTGCATCAGGTTTTCACTTGGATGATGTCATCAGTGGTGTCATTTGAGATGTCATCAGTGATGTCACTGACCATGCCATGAATGATGTAATATGTGACGTCATGAGCAGTGCATTGCGGGGGCGCGAGTAACAGTTAGCTGAACTAACTATAACGGTGGAATTTCTATGGTTTTGTACGAGTGAAATGTACAGCTAACTATAACGTCCCTGAAACCTATGGTTTTTTCAGTGAACTTCTAAGGTTTTTTAAATGCTAATTTCTAACTACAATGTCCCTGAATCCTATATTGTTTTTAAGTAAATTTTAAAAAGACGTGCATACTTTTTGTAGTGAAAAACTAACTGTAACAGTAGTCTGTTATAAGTTATAATTTAACAATGTTTAAAACTTAATTAGCAGTAATTAACATATAAGTGTAGAAAAAGTGTGACGCAGCAGCTATGATACCTGACTTCGAACAACAGCGTTCACAGTTCGATTCCCGGCTCCAGTGGCACATTAGCCCACCACTATGTCACTGTGGGCAACACCTTGCTTAATCTTCCCGACACCCCCGAGCGCCGGCACACCTTTCCGGGGGTACCTGTACGCTTTACAAATGCTGGTATTTTTTTAATTTAAAACCATAGTGATGAGAAATATTAGCACATACTTTTTTTTTCTTCTATTCTGAACGATATTTTTTTATATCTTCTATTTAGAATTACGGCAATTAATAGATGTTTTTAGTCACGAGAAAGGAAATGACACGGTTTACCGGGTAACAGTTTTTAAGCTCTCCAACGTATGTACATATTAAGCAACTTATACTTATGAGGATCGAAAGCGAAACCTTTACCTCTTCACATTTTGTAACTTTTCCCAACACGTGCACAAGTGAAACAGTGAAAACGGGAGCACGTGTCAACTGTAAAACGTGGCATCTAAATGGGTGGAGCCGCATCTTCCTTCCATAGACTACTCAATAACCAAAAAGTATATAAACCACACCCGTTGTTCGATTAGTTTCGTTTTTGCGAGTTATTTACGCGTGTCCATTCTGTGATGCAGGTTCCCTTTTCTAGCATCGGATTCTTCTTTTGCGACAAAAAACATATTACGGAGTTGTAAGTTGCATGATTATGGCATAGTAGATATTTATAATACGTAGCTATTTGTGAATATTTAAAGATTTGTATTACGAAAAAAGTGTTATTGGTTGTTTTTGCCTTTTATATGTAACGTCAGCGGCTTGTATTGAGAAACACCCAGAATAGAGGAAACGCTGTTCCTTTTCTGGCTCCTTTGAGGTTATATACTGTGACTATGTACATTGTAATAATCAGAGTATAGCAAACTTCAGAGGTGTTGGTGACCCGTCGACGCGAAGACTAAAGATTCATATGTAACGTGAACAGCTTCTCCTTCTTACTCTGTTTCCCCCTTTGATCATATACTGTGAATATGTATATTATAAGATTCACAGTCATTATGATCTGAGAGGAGTTTATGAGCCGTCGGTGTGAAGACGAAAGATTTCGAAGTTCCGGAAAAAAAGCTTTGAACATATTCACCGCTGAAAAATATTTCGTTATTGATCTTGTTTTGTGTTTATGACTTTATTTTCCTTTTCCGTGTGGCATCAGTGAAACTCTCTATATTGTAGTAGAGTGTCATACTTTCACACAAGAGGAATTGGAGATTTGTCGCCGCCAGGAGTAAACCATCTGAAATACAGCTTACTGACCTTTATAACTTACTTGATCAGATATTTTTACAGTGAGAATATTTTTCGAAATTGCAGTTTAAAAAGATTGTTTACATAGATACTTTTTTACTGAATGCCTTTGATAAACCCTACATTTCTTAATTGATATTTTCGTATTTCTCTTTTTCTTTGTTGTGGTTCCTATTCTCGTTCTCCCTATAGAATATATAGGAATAGTATTGTATATATTACTACTTTCCTATATATATTCTTAAAGGAGTACGTGATCTGTTAGCAAAGCAGTGAGCGACCTCTAAGCACTACGACAAAACTTTCCTGACTTCTACAGAATAGAGATTGTAAAAATGTTTTTTTTTTTGTTGTGCTCCTTATTCTTCTTCTCCTGTGGAATACTACAAACTCACCCTGTACATTTTAATACTGTGAACTTATAGTACTTCAGAGGGGTTGGAGATCTATCTCTGCAAGAAATTAACATTTACTACAGTTATTTCCGTTGATAACTTACTACCTCACTGTTTGTATTACTGCTAATATTTTATAAAATAGTAGTCCCTAAAAAAAAATTGTATACATAGTGCTTTATTTAATGTTTTGATGAAGCGTACATTTCTAGGTAATATGACGTCATTTGTGTTTAACTGTTTTTTACTTGTTATTGTTATGACCTGAGATGATGTAGTGCGGGAGTGTTACTTGTAGCACTTCTTTTCGACTTTATCTAAAAGTAACTGATGCCCTCTTATATTAACAGGAATATGGGGCAACACTTTTACAAACTATAGGCGGCAAAAAAAAGGAGGGTGTGGCCACGCTTAAGGGATATTTTATGAATTGCGTTTTTATTTGTCACCCCTCTGATATATACAGCTACACTTTCCTAAGAAAGTATATTTTTGATTGCTTAATAAAAACAGTTTCAAACCTAGACTTAATTTTTTGCAGCGCAACCACACCTACTATTTTGCTGCAAGGAAATAGCACTACCCGCAACAGAAGTAAGCACCGCACTATAACTGTACATTATAAGTAAACATTGCTCCCGAGAAATAGCTTACTCAGAACCTTATTTAAATAAAGACCGCAACAGCGCGATTTCTTTTTCAACCCCCTCCTCCATATTATAATATTTGCTCCAAAGATGTAGCACGCCCCGTCAGGAAAGTAAACACCACATTATAAGTAAATACTGCTCCTGTGAACTATCCCATCCACTGACTTAATAAAAAGAAGACCGCAACCCACTGTTATTTTCCCGACGTGATTTGTAGGCCCCACGCAAATTATATAAACGTCCCTTAAAATATATAAAAAACAATTTTTACCTTCACAGTCCCTGTCCACCACCTTGTGACCACTGTACAGAGTTAATAGTGTTCCTACCCTCCCCTCTACTACTTTGTTTTCCTGTACTCCTTTGAAGTGCGTCACAAAATGGCTGACAACAGTGAACCATTCCACCCAATAAGGAGCAAACTTGTACTCGGAACACTTTAGTCAATAAAATATCCATGGTGTTCCGCAGAAGGGGAGGGAATGGCTGCCATCACTTCTACTTTTAATGCTTCACAGCCGATGAACATTAAGATTGGGAAGGTCCTCCTTGGAACATGTTAGCCAATCAGATGTCCCTGATACTCCGCGGAGGGGAAGGGAATGGCTGGCAACACTTCTACTTTCAATGGTTCGCAGCCAATGAACATTAAGCTCTGGAAGGTCCTCCTTGGAACATGTGAACCAATCAGATGTCCTTGCTACTCCGCGGAGGGGAAGGGAATGGCTGGAAACACTTCTACTTTCAATGTTTCGCAGCCAATGAACATTAAGCTTGTTGTTGCAACACCTCAGCCAATTAAACGTTAATTTTGTTCCGCGCACAGGGAGAGAACACGCCCTCCCACATAATATTACATTTCCTCTAACAAAGTGACACTATCCGTGATAAAAGTGAACACCACATTATAAGTAAACATTACTCTGCATTATATTAAAGGAAGGCCGCAATACAGCGCATTGTTGTTTTCCCGATATGATTTCCACAGCCTACTGAACATTGCTGCAATACTGCGCATCGTTGTTTTGCGGATGTGATTTCCACGACCTACGCAACATTCACACTATCTGTGTGTGCACCCTACACACTGCTTGTCGCAATACGGCGCATTGTTTTCCTGACGGGCTTTCCAGAGCCTACGCAACCTTGCCGCAATACAGCGCACCGTTGTTCTGCGGACGTGATTTCCACGGCCAACGCAACATTCAAACTCCCTGCCTCTGCACCGTACAGACTGCTTAAAGCAACTCCACAGTGTTCCTACTATTCCCTCTTATACAATTCTCTTTTTTCCCCCTACTCCTTTCAAGTGAGTCACAAAATGGCTGCCAACACTTCCTAGTTTCAACCGTTCACAGCCAATGAGCCGCAAGCTCGTGCTCGTAACCCCTCAGCCAATCAGATGTCAGAATTCTCAAATATCGATATCTGTAAAATTAGATATTTCTCAAAAACTACCAAACGAATTTACCCCATTTAAACAAAAGCGTGCTTTCTGGACTAAGACCTTTCTCCCTGCCAAATTTGGCGTAATTCCGTTCAGCAGTTTGACCTGTAGCCTTGACTAAAGTTTCCTATGGAAATTGCATGGAGAAAATACGTTTTGGGAACCCCTTTTTTCTCAGCCCCACCTTGACCAATCACCCGCAAACTTTGAAGATAGGAACTGATCTAAAAAGAGAAACTTTTTGGAAAATTTCGTAAAGATTCGTCAAACAACGCCAAAGTTATAAGCACATGAAAAAATGCTTTTCCTATGGAAACTTGGTCCTAACTATAACTACCTACTGGCGACTGCCAGTAGCTCATATATATACACACACACACACACACACACACACACACACTCTCAGGCTCTTGCTGACAAGAATTCCAAATACAGAGGGCCTGTATCAAAAAGCCGTTTGTACCTATTGTTCTTTCGCATACGTTTGCCTTACCTTCACAAATTCGGGTATGCTTGCATAACATTATCCCATAATGGTATAATGTTGCAGAAGTAAATCCAACTAAAGAGGTTGACATTCTACTGTGATATTTCCGAGATAAATTTGGTAGCCATTGAGTTTATGGTTCAGATTCCTCTCTGAGCCATCCAGATCATGGAGTTTGTCTGAGATTTACTTCTGCCTAGGCCAAGGTTAACTTTCCAGATTTGGAAAGGGGACTGGAACATGTCCAAACATGGTGTGATTTGTGGAAAAACATTTTACAGAGGTAAAATATATTGTGTTTGGAGAAAGTTTATTTTATAAAATGTTCCATTGGACAAAGGCAATGAATGACATTTCGATATGTATAGTACATATAAAACGGTGAAGGAACAAATAAATACACAGCAGCAAAAGCTGTAATTCACAAAGGGTTTCCTGAAGCAGGCCTGTAAAACTTTAACTGGAGCAGCTTTCCTAGCGAACATCAGTAACTTTTTGTGAATTTGCTGTCACAGCCATGTAAATCCTGGTTGCTACAGCAACATCATCTCCCCAGGAAACAGGTTAGTGGTTTTGGGTGTTGACATTCCCAAAAGTCATAAATCCGCATCCATGCGAGGCTGTGTAGATGTATGGTTGCAGATTTACAACCTGTTTTTGTAATTTGGACCCAGTTTTCCAGAATTAAAAAATCAGGGGAGCATAGCAAAAGGGATGGGTTTCCGCGTATTATGCAGTTTTAAAGTTTCAAAACAGATTTTCAGTGTAAGCCACTTTCATAAACAGATTTTTGATGTAAGACATGTGCTCTCTGTAGGGAAATGTATTTTTCAGCATGGTATTCCCATATTTATTGATTTTAGGAGATGGGATGTACTGATGTAATCAGTTCTAAATTCATAAACTATGACCCCTAGGTAAGCTGAAAAATTGGTTAATCCTAATTGGCATTTAACTTTAAAGCAAGGCATGACAGTTGAAAGCGACATGCAGCTTGTACTGCAGTTTTAAACTGCCATTTCGGTCTGGCAAAATAAAACGTTTGAAAAATGTAGTCGAATGATCACCAGATTTCCAACATAATCTTTTTAGGATACTTAAAGGCGAAATTTTGGCATGCTGAACTCGGCTTGTGCTTTGTCCCAAGCACGTAAAAATATTTATTCCATGAACCTCACAGCCTATAATGTAAATTGAATTTAAGCCAGGTAATCAATAGTAATCAATTTTATTCCAGTTTTATAATTAGTTTCAAAGTTCATAAAGAGACTACGTGATTCCAACCTTGAATGCTGGAGAAAGGTCCATCCAAGCTTGTTTCTACAGCATGATGCAAATCACATTGCAACCTGGGTAACTGTGAAAAAATACACCCAATGAGTTTCAGGCAAACAGACCTTCGTCAGGGCTAAATTTTAAACGTGAATGTTAATTTGAGCACTTTCATCAAAAAGGACCGACCATACTCCATGGGTAATTATTCATCATGTACAAAGGTGTAAAGATGACTCCTGCTTATAAACATAATGACGTTTGAAGTTCCCAGGTGGCTCCCAACGTGATGTAAAGCAGTAATTTAAACTTGTCCTAGGGTGCAACATAACCAAACAGGACAGAAATGTAAAATTAATTGAATAATAATTTTTTTTGCCAGGCCTAAACCTTTCATTTTAATACTTTTAAGTGACCCCTAAGGTAGTCCCTAAAGTATCTTAGGGCCTGAACTTGTGACTTTCTCTCCCAGTCTAGCTCGAGCCGATGACAGCAACTGGTGCTTTGTGCTTTTAGGGACTATTTTCCTATAAACTTTCAAATTAAATTTCTCTGGTTCTACTGATTGGATCTTTGTAGTTCTGATATTGTTATATTTATTGAAATGCACTCTACTGTTCTAAATTGGTTTGGGATTTTTCTGGTGCTGTGTTTTCACTTTATTACTTTCTGTGATGCTGCACAAATACTTTACACAGTGCATTTAAGTTAAGCCTGGCTGTAATTTGTGCCAAGCTAACAGAGGGTCAAGCACAGGTTAATTTAGTGACTTTTGTGATTCACTGGACAAGGATTGTGGTTGTTGCCTGAGTGGGGTTTCCAGCCCCCTCAACCAATCACCCAATTTCTTACACCCCTGGGTGTCTAATCTGGGCCTTAATGGATGTAGCAAAAGATGCAGCAAGCTCAAGTTAAAGGAAATTAGTGTTTATATATTTAACCCTACATTTGACATTAGCTAAGTCAACTAAAGACACTTAAAAGTAATGCCTTGAATCTTGCAATATCTGGATGCATAATGTGCCCACATTAAGACATGCCTAATATGTAGATACGTATGTTGCTGCAGGAACAGGATAAAAGAGCTTTCTTTCGCTACATAGGCCATACTAGTCTTTTTCCATGATAAAAAAAATACTTGTGGATAACAGTCATAATTTTGATAAGCCAGTTTAGGAAACCGCTATAGAATCACACATGCATTGTTGGAACATTTATAAAAAATGTGATTCAGTGGTCGATATAGATTTTTGTTAGATATGTAATAGAGATGTTCTTGATAAAACATGATTGAATTACTTCAGTTGTGCGAGGCACTCTTGTTCCTAGAGGCAGCAACTATCTCCTTGCTGAGATGTGAAATATCCTTCAGAGAGAGAAAAATATTGTTGACCCATACATATACATATATTGGACTGTGGGATAAGGAAGTGGACATGAACAGAAGATGGCAACACAATTAAGAGGCTGGGGCCCTGATATTTGCCATGTTTAGAGTCAGGGGCGGAGCTTAGTCAGTAAGACAGTGAGGTGTGAGCTTCAGATTTTCCAGCAGTCATGCTGCCATATAATGTTAAAATACATTACACGACAAGCAAGGCGCAGGTAAGGGGCTCAAGGGGCAGTGGAAGGGGAGAGGAATACGGATTGGTAAGGGTACTCCATTAAGGAAAAATACAATGTGTTGTAAACCAGTTTAATTTTTGCAGACTTTCGAAGCGGGGAGAGGGAAAGATTGTGTGTGCATTTTTGTCTCTGTGTATGTAAACATTTCTGGTGAAATCCGACAGACATCTCACCATACCCAACTGAAAGTATCTGTACTCAAATATTTACCAGAAAATACATTTGTTAGGGGGGTGTAATACCTCAAACACCTCCCCTGAAGCTACTTCCCTGTTTATAGTAAACTGAGTTCAGGAATAAGAAAGGCCCTTAATGGTGGTCTATTCACAGCTCAGCTGTCTCACTCACAACAGAACAAGCATGGCATCAGAGCAAGCCAGAAATGGTTCCTTGGGGAAGTATTTTAATAGGGAAGTCTATCAGTGGGAATTTGGAGCTCCACATACTAACACTGGGGTCACCAGAGCAAGATTTAATAGGATTATTTACAATAAATTGACAGGTCATTCTTAAAAAGAAAGCTGGTTTTGTAGTGGGAATATTGTAATGTTTGAAATCAGAGTTATCAAAAATGACTAGCTAGTAATCCCTTTATGGAAGACTTCCTACCAGTAGTACCACCATCACCACCTCCTTAGAACTGAACTTGAAGACAATAAGAAGAGGGAGGGTATGTTGTATGTATCTGTCTGGTGAATGTCTGAACCCTTAGATTCTACATCCCCTTTTATTCAAACTATGGACATGCTTGACAAGGGTCATGCTACATGCTCCCCTATAGTTACAGGGACATAAAGGACAATAAGGGCATCTTGTAAAATAACCAGGTGACTAGTGGACTGGAATGTGTTGGAGCCCTGTTTGCAGTGAGTGGCGGAGCCTGTTTCCTACTGCAGTTGAGGGTTTGATCCTCTGGAAGCTAGACTTATCAGACTTTGAGCTTTAAGATTGGTATCTAGAGTCTGCTAGGAATGCATTTGTTAGACCTGTGGGCCTTAGGGTGATCTTCCCCCAAAGCCTTTTGCCTGTCTGCCTCACATTTTGGTCATCTGTTTTTGTTGGCCTTAGGACTCTGGGCACTTTACCACTGCTAACAAGTGCTGACATACATGTGCTTAATCCCCTAAATATGGTAACATTGGTTTATCCACAATTGGCATATTTAATTTACTTATAGGTCCCTAGTAGAGTGCATTATAATTTATGTGCGCCCAGGGCCTGTAAATTAAATGCTACTAGTGGGCCTGCAGCACTGATTGTGCCACTGCAGACCCTGTGTATCCAGCTTTACTGCCATCCCAACTTGGCACTTAAACCCCCTTACCAAGTATTAAAATTCCCTTTTATTACATATAAATCACCCCTATGTTCACATTAGGTAGCCCATTAGGCAGGGTGCTGTGTAACTAAAAGGTAGGGCATGCACTTTTAAGTTTTACATGTCCTGGTAGTGAAAAAACTTCCAAATTAGTTTGTCACTACTTTGAGGCCTACCCCTCTCATATTTTAGCATTGGGGATTTCTTATTACATCTAATAAGATATAAATCCTGATGGAGAAGATCTGTCATGTTTGGAACCTATGGACTCGTAATATTAAATCTTCTTTAAGGGCAAAGTTAGATTTATGATTGCAACTTTACAAATGCCACTTTTAGAAAGCTGGCATGTATCTGCTCTTAAGCCCTGTGTTTGTAATGCCTGTCTCCAATACATGTCTAAAGTGGGAGACAGCTGGGCCTTGTGCATTCCCTCTAGACAGCCGCACACAAAAGGAGCTTAGGTGTGCCTGATGAGCCATCCACATCCCGATCGGCCATCTTGGGCAGGATGGGCTGGAGGAGCTGGGCACAACCTCATACTTACACCTGAATGGGCTGTGTCCCCTCCCTACACAAAGGACCGCTTACCCCCCTTGTTGTGAGTGTGGAGCCAGGACAGGAAGGGGAGGACCTCTGTGCACTTCAAAGCCCCTCTTTGAAGTCTCCCCGACTTCAAAGGCAAAACTGGATATAAGTACTGGACCTCTGACACCAACAACTCAGTACACGTCTGGACCTGTGGATACTCTTAGAGGAAGAAGGACTTATGTGCTGCTGAAGGAATGTCACTCTGCTGGACTGTTTCTCTGGAAGAACTGCTTTTCTGCTGTACTGACCTGCCTGCTGCCCTCCTTGCCTGGGTGAGAAGGACAGGACCTACACTACATGAACCCAGAGTTGCTCAATGGGCGTGCCTGCTAACCGCCAGTTGGAAGTCTCAGGGACATCAGAAACTTCAATCCACTCCTCAACCAGCACCTGGACTCTTCCAGTTGAGAGTCTTGCACTGACAAGCGGTGCCAATCCAGTTCTAGGCCCTTTTAAGTGGGTTTATAATGCTGCAGCTGCAAAAACCCAGGCATCACCTTAGTTGCGCGTCGCAGTACCGGTGCATCTCCCTCGATGCATCTCCGCTACCAGGATCAAGAACACCGCATCACTGTCTGCGTGGCTCGATGACGGTGCATCGCCTACATCAGAGGGGTTCGAAGGGGATGTATCTCTGAGTTGCATGGCTCGGAACCGATGCATTGCCTAAATCCAAAGGATCAATGCTGACACATTCCCTCAGACTGCTCCTAGCATCTCACCCTTGATGTCGACATGACCCTGAACCAAGATACTGTTTTCAGCGGGACAAGGATGGTCCCTGTATCTGACCCACGCTCCATTGTGGTCAGCCTGAACTTTTGGATTTAACCTGGTATAGCGCGACCAGATAGCATCGGTTGGCGTTTTATGCTTTTAACCACCATTTTTCAAGATATTCTTTAAAAATTCATAACTTCAGATCTACTTATTGGATTTTAGTCGTTTTGGTCTTGTTTTGTTCAATAAATTAAGCTCCATATTTCTCTCCTGGTGTCATATCTTTTTGTGTATTTTCACGGTTTTACTGTTTTAAGTGTTGCACCAATACTTTACACACTGACTCTTAAATTAAGCCTGACTGCTCTGTGCCAAGCTACCAGATGGTTAGCACAGGTTAATTTAGTTTGTGTATCTGACCTACCCGGACTAGGATTGTGGTTCCTGCTATTGTGGTTCCTGCTTGGACAGCCAACCAAAAACCCAATTTCTAACAGTATTCAGTATATGAAGTCATTAGTTTCCTAAGGAAACATGAGGGGGAATAATCTATTTACAATTTGGTTAAAATGGTACAACTTTAGAAGGGCTCACCTGGTCAGAGGAACTGAACATTGGCATGGCTCAAAGGAACCAAGTGTTGTGATATCTGTGTTCCCTGGACGGCTGGAGTCCCTAGAGAAGAGCACATTCGGGCATGCAGTATGAATGTTAGCTTACTCTACACTTCTGCTGTCAGGTAGAACAATGCTAATAACTGTTTTTTATCAGCACTTTTGGTAAGACACAAAGACTACCACAGACTCCATACCTTCATTGTTTTCTATGTGTGTTTTGGACATTTTCTTTTCAATTGTGTTTTGGTTTTGCTTGCATACATATATTACATTGCTATGGCCAAAAGCCTGTTCCTTCAAGCCAGGGGTTCAAATGTTCACACTGAAAATGTGTTCTACTTAATAACGCACTGGATGCCTAAGTGTCATTATCTCAACTAAAAATTGAGGGCATTGTACTCTGAATGCTGAACTGTGAGTGCTAATTTTGCAGCTTTAGTGGCTCATTACTCAATTAACTTCAAGTTTGTAAATAGTTGTTTTAGTCTTCTGTATACTATTAAAAAAAAATGGAAATAAAGGGTTAAAATATGATATTTCTACTGTTCAATATGTCAATGGTTGTAGTAGTTCCTATGTTATTGCATCAACATTACTTTTCAAGTTTTTATTGGTGCCTGAAAATGTTTTATTGCTTTCAGGTTTTTACAACTTGTTTGATGGTTCCTTCTTTCTTCCATTTGTACTTTGAAGGACTTTGCTTTTATATTGCTGTCAGATAGTAGTTCCTAGGCTCAGAATATGACACTCAGAGCCATTACCACTGATGTCTTGGGAGTTAACCAAAAACTAAGCACTAAATACACTGCTTTACTCTTAGGGGCATATTCACAAGGAGCGATCGCTGAATTAACGGCACTTTATCGCAGCCAAAGTCGTGATAAATGTACCTCCTCATTCACAAGCCGGTGTTAACAGCCCACAGCACCAGTTTACCCGCGATAGCAGCTGCAAAAAACATCGCCACAGAGGACCCCCTGCAAATATCGCTAATGAGATGCAGAGTAGGCATTCCCGTGCCAAAAGCCGAGACATCACACCTCAACATTCACAACGACCAGCCACATCGGCGATAAGAACACAAAACAGGCGATAAGGTGCGTTAGCACCAGGAAATTTACACCTGCTCTGACCTGCTGTAAAGTCGTACGGCAGCCAGCACCACAAAAGGGAGCACAGCCCAGGGCCACATCCAAAGGGCAACAGATTCCATGGAGCCACTCATCATGCGGCCCGGACACCCAAGAGGGCCACAACACCCACCGCCACCACCCCAGGACCCCAACCCACACCCGGAACACCCCTCCCCCCCGGACCACCACAGACGCAGCGCAGACAAAGACAGCGGACCCCCAGGAAATGTATGAGCCGCATAGACCCAACATCTGACAATGTCACCGTCCACTACAGGCTGAAAGGGACAACCATCCTACGCATCCTGACCATCATCGCCTAACAGGCCTACGGCACCAACACAGCGGACGACCAACATCCCACTCCACCCCAAGCTGCTGGCTTGGCTGCACCTGTTGGCTCCTGGTACCCCCCAAACAACACCCGCCAGAGTCAGAGGAGTCACACAGCCAGCCACATCCAAGTTCCCCACACCTGTCCTGGACATCACCATCACCCTGGTACCCCAGTCCCCATACGTCCAACACAATGTGCAGGATCTGCTGGAGACCAAGCAAGGACCATACGCCATAGCCGGATGCACGCACGTGTTTGGGGCAATGCACAGCACACATGTACTACATGTGCCCCCTGGTGACACAGCACACAATCACCTCAACAGGAAGCACACGTCTCACATCAATGTGCAGGCAACAACAGAACACCCTGGAACCTCCAACAATGTTGCCTTCAAATACACAGCCAGTGTGCATGATACCTTCATCCTCCGACAGTCCATCATCATCCAGCATTCCCAGGATGGCAACAAGGGAAATGCACACCCCCTTGGCAAGTTCGAAATGAACACCTCACACACCTCAACTCCACAACCATGCAACTCACAACTCTGGCAATGCACACGTCACACAATCACAACCAACATGCACAACAACATGACCACCCTCCAGACACGACAGAACAACTTACAATGGTAACCTGGGCAAGCCCTGAACATGAGCCATCAACGGCATGGCACCTCAGCCACATAATAGCCGAATGTGGGGAGAGGTGGCAACCAGGCATGTGTGAAGGATGCAGTAGAACCATGATCGGGAAAGCACACAATGCCAAGAGTGGCGGAGACGTTCTGGACAGACCGCAGTATGCAGAACACACCCATATCCATGGCGACATACTCCTCTGGCGTATGGAGTTCAGTGGACAGTGGACGCAAGCATGTCACCCCAGCCAGTGGGGGACCTCGCGGAAATGTTGCCTGTGACGCCACCCCCTAAGCATCACCAGAATGGGATGGCCCGGCGTAGGCCACGCCAGCGTAGGGGTGTGAATAAAAAGCACATAGGCCTGGGTGTGGTCCTCTCCCGAAAAGCCCCACGTCTCTGCCATGGCGGCGCCTCCCACCCCGCCACGAGGCCGATGCCGTCCTCGTGAGCGGAGTTGCCTGCGATGCTGTGCACCTGCCGGACCCCGGCACGCTGGACCACGAACCCGTCAGGCCCGCCCCTGCGCAGCCAGGCCACCCTGATCACCTGCTGATACCGGTGTGTGTCAAGGAGGGCCCACCACGTGCCGGCGCAAGCTCCAAGCCCGAGTCCCGCAACCTTGGCAGCCACCTCAGACCATCACGGCCTCCACGACAGAGGCCCGCTTTAGTCCTTTCTCGTTGACGTACTCTACTGCTGCCTTCGGCCTACTCTTCGGACCAGTAGGTCCCATATGTGAAACTGTGTCCTGAGTCATGAATGGCAGTGACCCCAAATCCGGGCCAGCGGCCACAGCACCAGATCTGTGAGGCATAGTTCCATATGGGCATCTTGCGACACGTGGTGCCACTAACCCTGTTCAACGCCAGCCGGCTACACGTGGTGCCACTAACCCTGTTCAATGTCAGCCGGCTACACGTGGTGCCACTAACCCTGTTCAATGTCAGCCGGCTACACGTGGTGCCACTAACCCTGTTCAACGCCAGTCGGCTACACGTGGTGCCACTGAACCTGAACAGCGCAGGCCGGTGGGGCCATCCAACCTATGCCGGTGACACTAGGTGAATGAGCCGTGCTGACCGCTGCCTCAGGCCTACACCATGGTCAGGTAGGTCACACATTTGGAACAGAGTCTTGATTACACCATGGCAGTGAACATCATTTAAGGCATAGAACAATTCACTATACTCCCTTCGATGTGGTGCCAACAAGTCTGTGCATGGCATCACAACCACACGTGTCTGTGGGCCTACGCGGACCACTTCCCTCGGCCTACGCTGCTCACGAATGGAATCACAGATTTGGAACTGAACATCGGTAATTCAAAAGGCAGAATACATATCATCGCACGCACGGAGAGGCGTAAGAGGATGACGCGTTGCAGTCCGGAGGGAACAGGATCATCGTTACGGAGGTGATCGAACACTACCGACAACTGCCCTTGTGTCACTAACTCTGTGCCTCGCGAGCCAAGGACACGTGGCTGTGGACCACTACTGACCGCTGCCTCCGGCCTACACTGCGGTCCAGTGGGTCACAGTCTTGATTTGGCAATGGTGGAGTTCATATCAGTGTACCGGCATCATCGCAGACTGCATCCCCTCACAGCACCTGTGCCGCTAAGTCTGTTCCCCGACATTCATGGACACTCACTGGTCGTACATTGGTGGCGTTTGAGTCTATGGACTAGGGGCTAGTTTTCATCCTCATGTAACTGATACTGAATTGTTGGTGAGGACGAGGGTTGCGCTTTCCACTCCTCCATTTGCTGCTTCCAGATAACATCAGACCTTCCGCATCATGCCCTGGAGGACACCTTCCACTGTCCCCCGCAAACCTCCGCAACATACACCTCGGACATTGATGGGGACCCGCTCACATCGTGTTGTATTCCACTTTAGGTGTCCGTATATAGGTTTTCCTGAAACATGTCCTTATATAGGCACAATTCGCATTGCCCTTATATAGGCATAAGATCCCAGTCCTTATTTAGGCATTAGCCATGCTATCCAAATACAGGCATGGTCACCTACATCCGTCCACCCCAACGTCACAACGAGTTCTTAGAAACCAGACCCTTAAGCTCTTGAGAGTTCCCCTAGCACAGGATTATTGATTTCTCCAAAAATTCATTTATTATGCATGAACCGTTATTCCTTAAGGGTTCATTCCTGACGTTTTCCTCTGCCCGACTTTACGTCCATGCTAACATTCCAAGGCACCTACCGGGTATAAATATACCTTCCCTTGCCCAAGAAAGTAGGAGGAGACCTCGACTTTAGAGGAGCCGTGTCCCGGCCTGACGCACTGACAAGAGATGCTGTCATTCCTGCTCGCAGAGAATCCAGCTTCCAGTGTTCTGACTCCCTTCGCGGGGTGTTAGAGTTCGAGACCTGGAAAGAGATTTCCACCTCTCTCATTCTCAAGGTATGGAGCTGACTAGAACCTAGAGGGAGACTTGGCATACTAGACTTGGCATACTAGACTTGGCATACTAGACTTGGCATACTAGACTTAGCAAACCATACTATACCATACCATACTATAGAATACATCACCTACTTCTTACCTGGCACTACACTTAGGTTAGGTACACTGGGGTAGAACTAGTTAAAGAAGCATCTTATGAGTACTCGCATTTTTAGCTTATGTTATTTATGTATATGAATATATGTGTCATAGCTAAAAGATAATGCTAGCGCAGTATTATTTCTTTCTACTGCTTACGCTGTACATCATATATCTCGCATACTGTCTTATGATTGTAACAGCTCATATCTCTTACACGAGAAACACGACTGTTCAATAAATCCTTTTATTGAAACTCCCGTCTATTATTTCTGTGTAACTCTGAAGAAACTAAGCATGCACGATTAACTGAGTGAAACTGTTATCTGTTGTTTCCACGATTCTGAGAGTGTTCCGATTCTAAAGGGAAACAAAGTTGTCATGTTTATGCGGTTGCCAGAAACTACTCCCTTCTTGTTTACAAGGAGTTTCTAGTGGCCTCTGAGTTAGCTGGTACAAAGTAAATTAAGTTTAATATACTCGATAGGGACATACTGACCTCAGTCTTATGTCAAACCTATAGGGTATATTATTCCAATGCGCAGAGCCTATTAGGGAAATAGGAACTACACTACATGGCGCTCAACGTTTGGTAAGGCCCTAATTTAACGCTAGATACTGAGTAACTCAGTCGTGCTTTTCTCTCAGAGACCCCTACTCACATACTCCATAAGACGTCTGAAGTGGGTAGGGTTAAGTATCCGCCAAAGCTGAATAGGACAAAAATCCTATATATTATCTGTATGGTTTGTTCAACGTTGAAGGATACAGTGTTCCAAAATATTGTGCACCTTATCTTTGTTTCCTTGAAACTTGTTCTGCATTTTTCAAAAAATGTCCATGAACGGGGATACTAACACCGACAACGGTGTAGCTGCGGCTGACCCAGTCATAACAGCTTTTAATTTTACAGGTTTAAATGAAACCGATGAGGGTGTTATAAACATCCATCCAAACTTAAGGAGAGCCATCACTCTAAAACTTATAAAACACAGCCTAACACCAAGAGGTGGTAGAGCAGTTTTCGTGATAGAGGCACACGAATACTTTCAGACAGAGGTATTCTATTCATGGATAGTATTCCCAGAATCAAATCCAGTAACAAAAGTATTTCACTTCTTTAAAAGAAGATGAACCACCAGAGGAATATATTCCTTTTGAGGATATTGAAATTCCACTCACATACCAGGAGCATGATCTCTGGTTTAAAGGCGCCCTAAAACATCACAAAAACATTACCAGGCTCGGTCCACTAGGTAGACCAGGAGCAACATGGCCGATTCTAGCTGGCTACACACCTCATCCTGACATCGAAGAAATGTCATACGAGGAATTACTTACTCAACTACAAGAGTTAATAAAACTTTACAGACAATTAGTCCAATATGTCATGCGGACTTTCACAGTCCAACCACCTATAACAGTTCCAAATCAGACCCCTCAACAGGGGAATATACTAAAAATTACTCCACAGACTTTACATGCAGTCATGGGTAAAATGCCCACAAAACGGAAACAAATTCCATTCTGGATAGCTCAAAAAATTACTCAAATCGAAGCAGTATTTCCAAATACTAGCCCTTATGAGAAACACAGAATCCTAACAATCTGTTTACCAATGGCGATCACACCACAACTGGAAGACTGCACCACTTGGGGCACAGTCTTTGCTGCCATCTATACTAAAAACACATGGTATTCCATCAATTGCAGTAATACCAGATGTCCTGAAACAAATTCAAAACGAATACGGGGCAGAACCTGCTCTGAATTTAGGTTTGAAATTACTGAAAAACTTCGACCAGGTCTCAACAATAATATTATCTAATATTAAAGGGGAGGCAGCATCAGTGGCGATCCGCCAACGCTTAAGGGAATTTGATGTAACAGAACATCAACATGAACTACCCAGACTAATAGAACAATCTTATGCAGAAGAATTAGGCAGAGATAGTTTGGGTGGAAAACCTTTAAAGCCAAAACTATCTGAAAGTCCTGAGAAGGACTCTATGAAACAAAATCCTACATCTTCTAAAAAGAAGTGGGAAACTAATAAACAAAATTCAAACGAGATACGTTCTCAATCCCGAGGTAGGTCTCCTCAAAAGGAGCCCTCTGAAAGGAGGTATAACCTCAGGAATAGGGATAATTTAAGAAAACCTGACAGGTATGAAGATACTGATACACGTTCCTCTCGTACCTTTCAGATATCGTCATAGACATTAGAAAGAAGAGGACGGTCAGATCACAAAGAAGATCGCGTGAAATCCAAAGACGATAAACACGTTCAGAAAAATAAATCAAAACCTCAATTCACAAAAAAGAAGGTAGCAGGTCTGAAGATCAGACATGCCGATAATACTGAGAACACAGCTCAAGAATGGAGAATGGGCTCAGACAATGCTGGACAGTGCAGCAGAAGTAACAATAGCTCGCCAGAACCTGAAGGAACTTCTGGAGATAGTGGACTTGAATGAGTACATCACAGTAGAGACTGTAAACACCAGGGTTAGTACTCCACAAAAGTTGGGTAACATTTTTTTCCAGGTCTTGTCATTGAAATCACGAGCCAAGTCTGCTTCTCAACCTTCCTTTAGTGGTTGCAGAGATGCTCCGCATCCTCTGTATAACCATGTCATTAATGTACACCCGCCCCCCATTGTATGTAACGCCTGTAAAACTCCATGTGTTTGTGTTTTATGTTGTGTAATATTTCAATGTTTCTTCAGTGCTGTCAGAAGTTTCTCCTGCAATAGGACCTGACCTCCTTAAGCCATCCTCTTCATTCAGAATTTTTTTAACTTCCCCTCTGTAAATAAATCACTGACTACCGTATTTCCCACTTCTTCCTAGTATGTTAACTCACCTTCACTGACTCTGCTTATTTATGTTACTAATTCCTTACGGGTGTCATTGGTGTGTGTGGTCACACTGTATGTGTGAGGCTTATGCTTCTTTGAATATAGCAATGAAATAGCAATGAAAACACCCTCTTCACCCTTTTGTAAACTGATGCCCTCACCTGACATCCTACCACCACAGATGCAAGATATTTCGTCCATATTCAAGTGGTATTGGGGCCACTATACTTCCAGCTGGATAGCTCTGTGGGTTAAACAATTTCCATTGAAAGGTGCTGTCATTTATTTTCAGGTCAAGAATATGAATCCTAGCAAGGCTGACTCAGCCGCCCATTCTTCGGGGCAGAGCCGGCCTTTCTTAAGATAGCGCCGTGAGCGTAGAGAAATGGGGCGCCCTTGCGGATGCTAGTGAATTAAATGAGGCAGCAGGGGGTCCTTTATGTGTTCACTGGTCAGTATCTGGCTTATCACAGGGGCGTAACACAGGCCCCCACAGACCCAGCGGTGCGGGGGGGCCCCCGAGCTGCAGTGGGCCCCCTCAGCACAGTATTCAGGACCGAGAGCTCCGGATTAAATCCGGAGTGGGGGCCCCTCTGTATACCTTGCAGGGGGGCCCCCTCAACTTTCGTTACACCACTGGGTTATCAGTGACTGGCCCCTGAACTCAAACGTACCCAGACCTCCCCCAGCGCACCTAAATAACCAATAGCTTAGCTGCTTTACAGTGATGATAGGTTTTTCTCTTTTTTTTTGCAGTTGTATATAGCGCAAACTTGACCCAAAGGTATCAGAGCGCTTTACATGAGCACCAGTTGTATTACAGATGGACACATGGGGACATTAAGTGATCACAGGATGTTGAGCGTCCCTGCAAAGACTCAAACCGGGTTCCCCAGCTTCGAGGTCGGCTGCTCTAGCCGTTAGGCCACATCCTCTCCTAGCCTCTCGTTGTTGGTGTGTGTCAGTAGGGGGGGGTCTGTGAAGGGAGGGCAAGGAAGGGCTGGACAAGTCTGCAGGACATTAACTGGCCAGGCGGAAATACTTTGGTGGTGGTGGTGGTTGTGGACACTGCCCTCGCCCAGATCAGTGTGTCAACAGAGGCTGTAGCATGTAACCTACAGCAAACATTCAAATGAACTAACCCCATTAGGGAGAAACATTGGAATGGACGCACTGTGTTGCGTAGACAGCCGGGCAAGGCCCTGGTGGAGTTTGCGAGACAGTGTGTCCGCCTCATTGGTGATAGGTGGAATATAGCATGCTACAACGCATGCTTTTACTTTGCGTTCCATTACAACGCGGTTGTTACAACGACGTTGTTAGAACGCAATACCTTTACCACGCAAGTCATTAGATCGACTTGCTCTAGGTGGCGCTCCAACTTTATGAATTGTATAATTTACTATTCCAACTCCACCCTGCGCAACAGTAGGGAAGATGTTGGAATAGTAAATTACACTATTCCTTAGGTTGGAGGGCCATCTAGAGCAAGTCTATCTAATGACTTGCGTGGTAAAGTCATCGCGTTGTAACAACGTGGTCGTTGTAACAACCGCGCTGTAACAGTGACGCGATGTAACAGCCGCGTTGTAAAGGCTGTTTCCCGATAGGTGTGAGCCTTGCCCGGTGACGGCCCTCAAGTTCGGTGATCATAGGGGCCAGCTTCAGCAATGCACTGTAGATCTGAATGCTCGTGCCGCCCCAGGGAGTCAAGTTGGGAGCCAGGCGGGTCAGAGGCATATCAATCGAGTCGACAATGAGGGATTGGGTCCAAGACTGCCAGCACAATATGACGATAGACAAAAGCCCACCAGCACCAAAACATAGATAAATATACCTAGCCCTGGGGCCCCACATCATAGACAACAACCAAGGGCCCATAGGGGGCTGCCCCAGAGATTGTGGCCCTGCTGGCTGCCATCAGTCAGTCACATGATGTATTGGATGCAAAAATCAGGGTGGTCAGCGTGGAGGTGACGCTACTGCGACAGGACCTCCACAATGCTGTGGAGGGTATCACAGAGACGGAGACCCGGGTCTCGGGGGTGGAAGATTCTTTTGCGTCCCCACAGGCCACAGTATCCAAACTTACCTCTGTGACCAGGGAGTTTTCGGCGCACATGGAAGGCGCTGAGGGAAGGGCACGCTGCAATAACTTATGCTTTGTTGGATTCCCGGAAGGTTGTGAGGAGACCTCGATGGAACGCTTTTTGGACCAATGGCTTCAGGAGCTGCTACCTGCAGGAGCCCTTTCCCCATGCTTTAGGATATTAGTTCGCAAGCCTCCCCCTGGAACTCAGCCTCAATCTTCTGTGTTCTGCCATGAATGTATGCAAAGCCATGAAGGCTAATCCCAGGAATTGTCTGGCACAGGGGACCTCGGTCATCCCCAAGATAACAAGCACCCCTTTTTACTGAGGTGCCCAAGAAGTGACTGATGGAAGTCATGTCCTCTGTGTCACATCACGTCTGCAGGTCCCTCCACCTCTCCACTGCTACCCTGCCATCAACCTAGTCATGAAAGAATCACATGATCAGTGTCGTCACCTTCTTCCAAAATGGTAGGAATGCAAAAGGTTGCCTGCAGAGGCAGATCAACGTATGCTGTCATTTAATTGCGCGTGTTCTTGCCTGTGGCACATTCTATATATTTCGGTGTCTAGTGGCAGGTGGAAGGACATTGACAGAAGGACACTAAAACTACCTTCCGTCAGTGTCTACACTGATTCATCAGAGGCATCACACACACCTACAAACAAACTGCGTGAATTGACACTTCCAGAAAAAGTCACCTTTTGTTTTATGCAAATGACATTAAATTCACAATAAACCGAGGGATAGGATAGAGACAATGAGAGGGTAAAAAAACAATAAAAACATAACTTTTTTTCAGTTAAAATGTTCATAAGATACTATTGGTGTCACTGTACACGTTAATACATTTATTCTACTAGAAACATTAAACAGAGTGTTTCTTAACCTTATCACGGCTCTAGACGTGCTTAAAACTGAGATTCAGAGCAAACCCAAGGCTGAACATGGAAGTCATAGACCACAAGCACACTGTTTCTTATTTCATATGTGAAGCTCTTTGGAAATAGACGCCTAAGCAGAAAATATGCCTCAGGGACTGATTTAGAGTTAAGCGGACAGGTTACTCTGTCACAAACGTGAGGGATATCTCATCATCCAAATGAAAACTACATTATAATACATGGGTTTCTGCAATCCCTTCATAAATGCCCATCTCTAATTTCTTTATAATACTTAGGATTCTGCAATCCCTTTATTAACTAGGGGTGGGTGGAATGTTTCACTCCACCTGCGGAATTGGCAGAATTGTGGCCACTATGCGTTACTCTTTAATGTGCAGTTCCGGACGAGTTCCACCAATCACCGCATGGTGGAATTTTTCTCTCACAAAGCTCCATAAAATGCAAACTGGCGAGTGTGAGCAAGATTTGGCATCCCCTAGCGCTACTTTCTAATGCTGGCTGTCGCGGGTGGTCATGGTCAGAAGTCTGTCACTCGAGTCGATTTTCAACTCGAGTGTCAGCAAAATTAGCTTTTATGACTGTGCACTCTTGTGCAATGCATTGTGTCATTCTCCCTGATTTTTCAGTGCTGCTTGTGGTACCGGTGAAGTGGCATAACAATAGCCCCTGCAGCCTCTGCAGTGCGGGGGTCCCTAAGCCTCAGGTAGGCCCTCCGTTACTGTGCACCGACAGGCCTGAGAGCTCCTGACTGGGTCCGGAGCATGGAGGGCCCCTTCCATGCACTGTGCAGGGAGGATCCCGCAGGTTTTGTTACGCCACTGTACCAGTGTTAAATTGCAGCAGGAGCTGAAAATGTTCCACCCATTGGCAGAACTCCACAGAATCTCCTGGAGTTTTCATGTAACACAGGGGAATTCAGCAGAGTGTAACTCCGCAAGTTCCTCCCACCCCTAGTGTAAACGCCAGTCTCTAATTTCTTTATAATTCACATCTTGTGAAGCACCCAGTCGGCAATTATAAAGAAAAGGCATCAGAACTCAACTTAATAATGTGATGCAGGCATGGTCCGATGGCACAATGCCTTCTGGCAGAGCCAGCAGCCGAGGTGAAAGGCAGGTCCTGTCACAAGCATAATTAAGGCAGCTGCTTAAAGAAATGAAAAATGAAGCACTGATTTTCTTGCTTCTGCTGTATTTCAATGACAAGCAGAAAGAACATGTTTAATTTTTGCACTCCTTAGATAATTACAGAAAAATTAAAGTTAAAATCTTTCTGCATGATTCTACAAAGTGGAGCTATTGCAGTTTAAAAAAAAAACTGAATTAATGAAAGGTTTCTAATATATTTTTGCAGCAAATATCTAACAGGTTTTTAATGTGGTTAATTTTGCACTAAATGTTTTATTTTTATTCTTCATGATTTCACACATGCTCTCTCTTTCATATGAAAGAGTTACACACAAAGGTTTTAAGTAGTTTTTGGGAGAGGTAATGGTGTGACCATGTATTATATGGGATTATGTATCCCCTGGCATATGTGATAAGGATAATGGAAGTCACTTCGGAGTTCTATAAACTAATAAAGGAACTCAGCCTTCGGCCTCATTCCTCTGCATAGCTCCTCAGTGACTTGCAATATCCTAATAATGTACGTCAGGGAGTACATTATCCCTTTTATAATCGTCGATTATAAAGAAAAGATGTCAGAACTCAACTGAAATAAGTTATTGCAGTTGAGATCTGACATCACAATGCCTGCTGCCAGCAGCAGAGGTGAAAGGCAAGTCAGGTCAGGAATCAGCTGTTTAAAGCAATAAAGACGAAAGGCTGCTTTTCTTTCTTCTGCTCTATTTTCCTAGCTCACAGTGACTAGCAGAAGGAACATGACTATTTTTGTATTACTTAGATAATAATAGAAACATTAGAATATTTCTGTATGTTTCTACTCATTCTAAGATATTCACCTTTTTAAAAAGAAAATCAACTGACCTTTCAACTGTTTTTAATATATTTAACAACACATATCTAAAAGGTTTTTGATGTGTTTAATTTTGCACTTGAGGTTCTATTTTTATTGTTCATGTTTGCAAACATACTCTCTCTTTCTGAAAAAGCTATGCACCAAGGGTCCGATTAACAATGGTAAAGTTAGACTTTTGGTCTACGTTTAGACCAAAAGTCTAACTTTACTACTTTTCAGTATTCTCAAAGGTAAGTTATGAGATGTATTTTTACAACAGTGTTGTCTTCGCACTCAGGGCAGAATTTCGACACTCGGGTGGAGTTTCTGCACTCAGGGCAGAATCTCCACACTCGGGACGGAGATCTGCCTTAAGTGCGGAGATTGTGCCCAGAGTACAGAGATATCGCCCTGAGTGTGGAAGCTCCGCCTGAGTGCAGAAACGTTGCAGTCGTAAAAATACTACCCGTAACGTACCTTTGTGAATACCAAAAAGTAGTTAAGTTAGACTTTTGGTCTAAACTTAGACCAATGGTCTAACTTTATCTTTGCAATTCGAGCCCCAAGCTTTTAAGTGGTTTGTGGGAAAGTTGATGGTGTGACCATGTAGTATATGGAACAATGTACTCCCTGCCATACATGATAAGGCTATTGCAAGTCACATTGGAGTTCCATTAGTTATAAAGGAACTCGCCCTTTGGCCTCATTCCTCTATATGATTATGGAACTCCTCTATGACTTGCAATATCCTTATATTGTACACAGGGGGAACTTTTATAAATCTTATGGCACTTGTAATAGAGTGGACAGGATATCAGTCATGTTTGTGACTGAGTGACCCATCCACAGAACTCTAAATCAGGCTCTCAGTGATTCAAATCATTGCTGATGCTGTCTGGGTGTTATAGTTACGTCATAAGTAAAAATTCTCATTCGGCAAACAGTCATTATTTAAAAGGTCGGTAAACTGAGCACTGCTAACGTGCAAAAATAACATCTGTTGTTTATAGAATTGTACAACTGCAAACTTTACTGCCACATGTTATAAAATGTATTCTTATTACACTACCATTTGTCTTCAATGGAAAATGGCACCAAGGGTGAGTTATGCGACAGGATGTGCCGTTTTTGATGACCGCTGCAGACCTATTCCTGAGAAAAGCCTGTCCTTTTTACTGCACCATATTTCATCTCTGTTAAAAGGAAAACCCAATTTTTGCCAGAGATGTTTTGTACAGTGCAATTACTTGAAATCCATATCGCCTAATGCCATATTGATCAAAAAGACAATTTAGCGCAAAGTTTTTGAGTCATCCCCAACACACACTAAAACAAAGCTCCCAAAACAGACAAAAACAAACATATTGAAAAGAGATTAAACCATCGTTCTATCAGAAATATGATAGAGAGGTGGTGCATTTCTTTCTTTTAACACTTGTCTAACCTGCCCTTAATTTTCATTTTCAATAACTAAAATGTCCATACAAAATCAGGGGGAGTACATATTCTACCAGAAATACAAAATGAGCCATATTTTCAACATTTGTGAACATATTTCAGACTCATACATAAACTTTTTATTTTCTAGTCTGAATTGTAGCAATGTGTTATTAGCGTAGCTGCAAAATAATGGCATATGATAAACAGCATTCCTTGCCAACAAAAATTAAGATTTTATTTTTCTTGGAATACTTCTTTTAATTATCTCACCGTCTGCATTGCCAGGAAAATCCTGAATATGGGCGACTTCAATCTCTGGGATCATGGACAAGAGTCTACATGAGTTGCAGAATTAATTTCCCCCCAAACAACTCTGAACCCCAAAGGTTGCTGGAAATTACCTACCGAAACACATAAATCCGATCGGACAGGCACGTTCCACCCAGAACCATAAAGTTAAACATGAGAATTAAATCCACCAGCACACATTGGGGGATATTCTCAAGAACGTGCGATTAACATCGCCAAAATAGGTTAACGCAAATTTACATATCACCGTCTATCGCGGGAAAATAACCCTGTGTTAACGTGGCATTCACAACACGGCGGTAACATGCGATAGTACCCCGATAACGCGTCAAATGTCCGCGATAACTCTACCGGGATGGCGATGAAAATCCAAACCTGAACGCGGAAAAAGTTGCGATGGGCCCAACCGCGATAAGACAATCAGCGAAAAGCAGCGCCAGGCCTGCAAATCACACACGTCAGGCGGGAAAAATCACTACAAAAGCAGAAAAAAAAAAAATGAACAAAAACCGAACTACAGCGAAGCACAATGGAGGCAGCCGGAGCAGGTACAGAGGACGGCCAGAACCCCACAAGCCCCACGGAGGACCAGCCTGGGACCTTGGGGACAGGGAAGGGCAAGAAGAAGAGGAAGACGAGGTTCAGTCCGCAGGAAAACAGGATCCTGATCACAGAGGTGGTAGAACACCATCAACAACTGTTCGTCACCTCCACTGTGTCATTGGCAACAAAAAATGGAATATGGCAGTCCATCCTGAACAAGGTGAATGCAGTCGGAGTGCTGAAGAGGACAACGGAAGAGCTCAAGAGGCGCTGGAATGATGTGAAGCGCAAGACCAAGCTGAAACTCGGCAACAACCAGAAGGCAGCAATGCAGACTGGAGGTTGGAGTCCAGCCCCACAGGAGGAGCTGGATGAGATGGAGGAAATGGTGTCCACAGTCATCAGTGTGGAGACGGTGGCAGGCGTTGGGGCACCGGACACTGCTCAACATGACCTGACACAACAGCAACAGGGTGAGTAACCACCAGGGACTGGGGGGACAGGGGGAGATGGGCACAATGGCACACATGCACAATCAAGTATAGCACAGTGCACACCCACAATGACTCTAGATCATGTCCCTGATCTCCTTGGCATACTGCAGCACACATAAAAACAGCAAGTAGGCCCCCGTCGACAATGTGCACAGAGGGGCTCTCCCCACACATCACTAATCTCACAACAAACCCATGCACATGTGCTGAACCCAGCAAAGCGGCGTGTCTGTGAGCCACACTGACAAAGCAAGTGACACTGCATGACGAATAGCATGGCTGCAGTCAATATATCATGACATGTTGCACGCCACTACACTGAGGTGGCTGAGTGTGGACCACATCCGTAAAGGAGCAGGTCACACTCTGACACATCCACGTGCACAAACAACCCCTGACCTCAACAATACAACTGCGGGCAAACCATGCCCCAGAGTCCCAAGTCCCACCAAGAGCCCAATTTCCCTAAGAATGCAACATCTCAGCACTGTAGAAGCACAGAAGTCAAAGGCACACCGCCTGAAAGGGATAAGGGCCAGCCAAATCAGAGCTGCAGGGGCGACTCTCCCAAAATGCAGCACACACACATAACATTCAGAGCACATCAACATTGACAACAATGTGGTATAAACTGCAACACATTCACAACAGAACAGAGGACACAACTGGTGCCGCTTGTGTGTAGAAACTGGTCAATCACATTTGGCATAGCAGGGAAATGTGAGATGATAATGTCCACTGTCACGCATCAAATAGGCAGCTCCTCCCAAACAGTCACAGTGTACATTGTCATGCAGTTGGTATGTAAACCTGTACAATGCGTCAACATACATGTCAACACAATGTTAAACTGCATCTCCCCATCACATTGCAGAGGGAGAACCAACACCTCTTGCAGAGCAGACCCAACAGCTCTTCACTGATGACGAAGAGGACCTCCACACCTTCGACATCGACACCCTCCAAGAGTTCATGGACAGCTACAGCACTTCACCTCCAGGAGCAGGGCAGCCCAGCTGCATCGAGGAGACCCCACCTCCTGCACAGACCACACAGCAGGAAGCACCCACCACCACAGCTGTCTCCCAGGACCCCCACGACCAACACATGGCCTTTCAACGCTGTGTGTTAGAGGTCCAGGAGAAGATGGCTGATCAGGTGCGGGTAGGGTTCGACCTCATGGCAGTCAAACTTGATGCCATACATGGGTGTCTGAGTACCATCAGGGACCACTTACAGTCCCTAACGGACACCCACAGTCCGCTCCATGCTCTCCAACGATCCATGGCTGACATTGCTGGAGTCATGATACTGAGACAAGAACAACTGTCCCGTCAGAGTGGCTCCAGCGATGTCAGCCGGGAGTTGGGACAGATGCGGGGGCTCATGGAGAACATGGAGCGGATGACGGTGGAAAGAATGGCTGCCATGGCTGCACATCAGCGAGATGTGGCTGGGACCTTCCATGCCCTGCAGCACATCGTCATGGCATTGCTGCCTCAAGGCCTTGCGCAGATGAATGCTGCTGCTGCTTCTACATCCACATCTCCGCCCACTGATGTGTCAGTGCCTCACAGTGCGCAGGCAATCCACCACCACCCACGTGTGAGGCACATGTGACATCAGAGGATGAAGATGCGGGTGAATCAACCTTACTGGTAAGGAAGAGGCAGTAGCATTCATCTCCGCCATATGGCCTGTTTCTGCTTGGTTCTGCCCTTTGCATCATCACCTTCCACTGTTCCCTGATACACTCTATGACACTCACCTTGGACCTCGACATGGACTGTCATTTTCTGTTTAGTTACCAATGACACAGCGATCAGACTGCGGACTGAACTCTTCCCATTCCGATGTACTTGTCATTCCCTGAAGGACTCTGGCTGGCCCTCCACGGGCCAATAATGTGAAGTGGGGTTTGCATGGCCCTGTACTGCTCCAGCTGCAACACTCCACTGGATGTGAATTAAACATTCAGAATCGCACAGATGTGTCATGCCTTTGATCATTCAAGTATGAGAGTATGAATGAATGTAGGGTCAGTGATTCCCCCTTACGTCCATGTTGCTCATATCGTGGGACTTGAGTCACAGGGTGCAACAGTGCCGATTGCGGTCCGGGTGGCGTAGACACTACAACAGAGACACAAGCATCAGTTACTTCCATGTCCAGCCCAGAACTGAAGCACGCCCAGAGCCCCAGGCTCATTGTTCCCACCCCTACGCTGGCCTGCCATATGCCAGGCCAGTTCACTCCACTTACGCTCAGGGGGGACGACACTGGTCTAGTCGTCAGCATGCCACAGCCACTCCCTGAGGGCTGGTTCACACCCACACCACACCCATCCAGCACAGGCGTCACAGGACATGTGACCCTGCCAATAAAAGGGGCCTAGCACGTCACATACCCCACTGCCGGAGATGACATGATGGCGTCTGCACCACGCGACCCAATCATGAAGGGTCCATGACTTGTGGCGCACTGAGTTGGTGGCACCCGCTGCACTGCGGCCCGCACAGGCCTACCGCCACGTGACGATGACTTGCGTTGTACAGGGTTAGTGGCACCCGCTGCACTGCGGCTGGCAGGGGCCTACCGCCACGTGATGATGACTTGCGTTGCACAGGGTCAGTGGAACCCGCTGCACTGCGGCTGGCAGGGGCCTACCGCCACGTGACGATGATTTGCGTTGCACAGGGTTAGTGGCACCTGAAGAGCTGAGCGGGTGTGCAGCCTCCGATGATGCGTTGGCCTCGATATGGCGTCCAGCGAATCAAGACTCAAATTGAACAGTGTGCCCTGCTGAACCGCAGTGTACGCGCAGGCAGCAGTCAGCACACACATGACTCCGCGGCGCGGTGTCGCAGGGTGTGCTGGGGGCCTGTGGTGCGGAATCCAGCGATCGGCTGAGGAGGATGCACCGGCATGTGGTGGGCCCTCTTGGAGACACGCCGGTGGCGGCAGGTGAGCATTGACGCCTGGGTGCGCCGGGGCGGCGAGTCATCGCTGGGCGGAGGACCGGTCTGGGGACCTGGGCTGGGGTGCATCAGGTGCACAGGATCGCGCAGGCACCACCGGTCATGGCGGCAGACTCGTGGCTGGGTGGGGGGCACCGCCCTTGCTGACACGGCCCTGCATGCGATGTTCGTGATGTGCGCGGGTTGGTTTGTGACGTAGCCACCTCGTCTCCAATGTGAATGTGCCCGTTGAAGGTGGTTGGCCACGTGTGTGTAGGCCTATGGGCAGGTTGTGGTGGAGACTGAGACACACGCAGTAGTCACTTTGGTGGTGGATTGGTGACGTGTGCATTCCCACAGTTGTGAGTTGGGGGATTGTGGAGTTGAGGTGTGTGGTGTGTTCAGTTGGTGCTTGCCGATGGGCAGTGCATTTCCATGGGGGCCATCCTCAAAGCGCTAGTTGGTGGCGGACTTGCGGACATGTGGGGATCATGCACACTGCCTGGGGTATTTGCGACGACATTGGTGGACAGGCCACGGTGGTCCACTTTTCTATGCACAGTGATGGCATGCATCTGGTTGCTGTTGCGGTGATTGTGTGCAGTGTCGGCAGGGGGCACAAGTCATACACGTGTGCTGTGAATTGCCCCCAACACGTGCGTGACACCAGCTTTGGCGTAGTTCCCTTGCGTGGTCTCAAGATGTTGCTGCGCAGTGTGGGGGGTGTGAGGGGCAGGGGTATCGAGCTGACACACACCGTGATGCTTTCAGGTGTGATGAGTCCTGCATGATGTGACCGTAACAGCAGTTTGTGTGGTCGTTACCTTCCTCTTCATTCCTACGACGGTTACGGCCACACGTAGTTCTGTTACGGTCTTCTCATGCATGGTTTATCTGGCCTGTGAGCATTCCGGTTTGTCCAAGTGCAGTACACTGTACCAGATTAGGCATGTGACAATACAGAAGTTTGACCATTGTCACCATTTCTCCCACAGGTTTCTGAAGACACGTTGCCCTGTTGGAGTTCCCCATTGGGAATGGAACGCGTTGGCTGAGCTTTTCATTTTGTTGATTTATGTATTTGTAATAAAGTTCTGTTTTTCCACTACCGTTGACTACTGGACTTCATGACCTTGGGGGCAGGGTCCGGGGGGGGGCGGTGGGTGTTGTGGCCCTCTTGAGTCTCCGAGCTGCATGATCAGTGTCTCCATGGCATCTGTTGGTCTTCAGATGTGGCTCTGGGCTGTGCTCCCTTTCTACTGCAGTTGGTTGTCCTGCTGAACACCAGTAAGAGGCAGGTGTTAAATCCCTGCTGCTAATGCGCCTTATCGCCTGTTCTTGCTTTGCATCTCACATCTGACTGGTCATTGTGAATCTCGCGAAGTGGTGTTTACGTGTGTTTTTGCACGGGAACGCATACTCTGCATATCATTAGCGTTAGTTGTCGCACTCATCCGTGGCAATGTTTTTTGCGGCAGCTATCGCTGGTGAACTGGCGATATCGGCAGTTTGCACCAGCTTGAGAATAGGGAGATAAATCTATCGCCACTTTTGCGGCGCTAAAGTGCCGATAAATCGGCGATGAGTCCTTGAGAATATGCCCCATAGTGTAATGGGAATTTAGCTGCATGAAACAAACGCCAATGACACAACTGAGGGTAAAGCATGTTGAAAGGTATTTAGTAGAAGCTACCCTCAAGCTATGGAGGCAGCCAAATAGGCCTACCTTGCAAAACGCTTCAGTGAGTTCACAAGTTTAAAATGGGAAATCTCGAAGATCTTGCATTATATGACTAATCCTGACACTGTGAAAACACAATGGGCCCGATTCATAAAGGTAAAGTGAGACGAAAGTCTAACTTTATGACTTTCGGTATTCCCAGAGGGCATTTACAAGTAGGAAATGCCCTTTGTAAATACCGAAAGTCGTAAGTTAGACTTTCGTCTCACTTTATCTTTGTGAATCGGGCCCTATATGTTTGATACAACACTGCAAAATTTGTACTTCATCACTTGCTCCCCTGTTTTTCTGCTGCTACCCCTTTCTCATTTTTTCTACATTCTACACAGGACCGAGAGGATTAGTAGATGCTGCCCCCAAGATAAAATAAATTACAATACAATACAATGCATACAATAAAATACATTACAATATAAAGCAAAAGAAATGAAATACTGCAATGCGTAATGATATACTCCTGAACTGTGCAATAGAGAAACGATGCCATACGTAGCGCCACGGTCATGTACTTTGCAATAGAAGGAATAATGCAATGCGTATCACCACCAGCATGCCCTGTGCAAGGAAGAAACAAAGCAATGCGTCGCGCTACAATCATGTACTGTGCACTGAAGAAATAATGCAATGCGCCACGTTATAATCAGGTACTGTGCGATGAAGAAATAATGCAATGCGCCACGCTTACAATCATGTACTCTGCAAGGGAAAATAACGCAGTGCGTAGCGCACCCAGCATGTAGTTCGTCAGGCACAAATAGAGTCAGGCGTCATACGACAGTTTGATAGTTCGTTAGCAGCAATAATGCAAAGTGTAATACGACAGTCTAGGTGCTCCGTTAACATTTGCCCCCGACATGGATCAATGATGACACAAAAGTACCATCTCACTCCGGCCATCTCACTCTGGCCCCAGTACTGCCCCTCCTTGGGCCAGCACGGGCCTAGATCAGAGCCAAAGCAACAGGCTCACGCAGCTGCCAGGAGCAAGAGGCCGAGAGAGTGTCCCTCTGAGCCCGCACCCCACCCCAGGTGGTGATCCACGTTACCTGGGGGGGTGCGACCCCACTCTCCTCCCCTCCTTCAGTGACTTGGGCCTTGATCCAGAACTCCGTCAATGGGCACGGCGAGCTCGGGCCGGTGACTCCGCTCCTCTGGGACTGCCGGTCCAGGCCGCCCACTGTTGCACTCTGAGGGCCCAATGACCTGGACACCGAGACCCGCCCTCAGCACTTGTGGAGACTTACTTCGATTTCAGTGCACACACTACCCAGGCACTCCTCACCAGCGCCACTGGTTGCACCGCGACATGCACTCTGCGCGTCCGAGACTCGCCTCTTCTCTGGTGCACACGATGACCAGGCGACTGTCACCACTCCTCGGCTTGCACCTCAACACGCACCCTGCGCATCCGAGTCTCACCTCTTCTCCCGGTGCACACAACGACCAGGCGCTCCTCCCCAATGCCTCGGCTTGCACCACGACACGCACCCTGTGCGTCCGAGACTCACTTCTTTCCCGGTGCACACAATGACCAGGCGCTCCTCACCAACACCTCGGCTTGCACCATGACACGCACCCTGCGCGTCCGAGTCTCACCTCTTCTCCCGGTGCACCCAACGACCAGGCGCTCCTCACCAACGCCTCGGCTTGCACCACGACACGCACCCTGTGCGTCCGAGTCTCACCTCGTCTCCCGGTGCACACAATGACCAGGCGCTCCTCACCAACACCTCGGCTTGCACCATGACACGCACCCTGCGCGTCCAAGACTCAGTTTACTCCTGCGTGCCCACGATCATAAGGCACAACTTCTGAGGGTCTCAAGCTGCAAAAGCACGCGCACACCGCGTTGCTTGGGACTTCTCCGGAAACTTTTAGGTTCCTGTGTTTCCAAACAGGGAGCCAGCTCACCTCGGGCCCTTGGGGTTCAGGACACAGCACAAAGCACAGTCCTGTTCAAGAAGGGGACACACACCACCCACTGCAATGTCCCTTCAGTCTCTTCCTTAGTAAAAGCTACAAACTGCAGGCCAGCCCCAAATCACGAAGCAATGGTCAGTCCTATCCAGCAGTCTCTTCAGCAACTTCTTCCTTGGCAGAGGTTCTTCTTGACCATGAAAGAGGTCAAAGCCTTTGCAGACTCGACCTATCCTTTTCGCCATTCAAAATTACACCAAATTCTAGGGGTTTCAGTTCTCTTAGTTATACCCCTTCATGTCTTTGAAGTTCGTTGTGCTCAGGGGTACCTGACCCCTGCCTAAATCAGTTCTGGGTGTCTCCCTCCCAGTGTCACCTTTCTCCCTTTGATACTGGGGGTCTGGACCCTTAATCACTCAGCAGGAGATGGGTCAATTGTTTTATAGCTGCAACCCAGGCCTCTTCACCTCCCGGGGTTTCTCCTCGCATACTCTCCAGATGCAGGTCAGCCAGGTGCCATCTCACCCCCTCCCATCTCAGATCCAGACAGTCAATCCACATTCAGCAGAGACACACAGAAATGCTTAAAGCACAAAACTCAGCCACTTTCTAAAAGAGTGGTTTCTGAACACACAGTGACAAAACCACTTTCATAGAAAGATGTGTTATGACACTGTGAGTTCATACATACTAAACTTCACCTCTCCATTATAAACTTATAGGAAACTAGGCCAACAAAACACCATACCCAGCCTCCCCCATTCTGTCCTATGGGCAGAATGGCCTTTCAACAGTGAAAACGAAATGGAGTGTTTTTTCACTGTCAGGACATAGCACACACCTCAGTATATGTCCTGCCTTTTACCTACACTGCACCCTGCCCAGGGGTTACCCGGGAGCTACCACAGGGGTGCCCACAGTGTACGCAAAAGGGAAAGTAAGGCCTGACAAGTGGTTGCACTTGTCAGGACTGCACTTGTCAGGACAACATGCTAACTTAGCAAACTGTGCGCAGGCCCTACACTGAAGTTTCCTTCTCTGTGCGCCCTTGCATTACTAGCCCTTGCACACACAGTGCACATCACTAGGGACGTTTACTAGTAAGCTAAACATACCAATCATGGCCAACCAATTACCATTGTACTTTACATAGGGAACCCTTGTACTTTGACACTGATCAGCAGTGGCAAAGTACCCAAGCATCTAAATTGGCAACTCTATGTCAGGAAAACGGTCTAGGGGGAAAGCAAAAAGTTTAGGGAACTTTAGACAAAAAGGTCAAGTCCTACACTGGTTTTATAAATTGGTGTTGGATTTTTATTGTGTTACTTATTTAACCTCTTCCGTGCGTCGGACGGCCCCTGGCCGTCTGATGTCACGGTGGGCGTGTGCTTCGGACGGCCAGGGGCCGTCCGATTTGCGCACGCATACAATTCGCCCGCACAGCGGGGGAATGTGTGGCACAGTGAAGCGGTTAATGCATTGTTGTTTTTAAATGCTTTACACACCTGTCTTATAAGTTAAGCCTGCCTGCTCGTTGCCAGCTACCAAGGGTTGAGCAAGGTAATTATTTATTGACACCTTAACTGGACCTTTTATTGTGATTGTGGCCATATTACTAGTGGTAGGCCCCTACTTATGACTGCTAATAATCCACTTGACAATATTTGGCTTTCAGCGGTGAGGATACATACTTGTGTTACACCATACAGTAAATTAAGTTAAGATGTTTAATAATCCTCCAAAATTCTCTCTCTGAATAAATCTTTCATTTTTGAAATTTGGACTAAACTGATTGTTAATCCATATTTTGGATTTTTCTAAATTTGTTCTATTTCTGATTTGTAAAGTAATAATACCATGGAGGTAGATCTAGCTAATCTGTCCAAACTCACAGTGGCTTAGCTTAGGGTACAGTGTGCCTAGCTTCACAAGGATTAAGGAGTGGACTCCCTGAAAGCTACAGGTTAACAGAGCCCACCTGCATCAGCTCTACCTGGAGTGCATCCACGGGATTTTTAAGGATTTGGCCAGGTGCATTGTGGGAATCTAGTCCCAACATCCCAAGGACAATCTCAGAGATTCTAGACCCTTCGATTGGTGTTTTGGACACTTTGAACCCACCAGAGAAACTTTAGGAAGAAGTTCCAGAGGTTTGGAGAAGTTAGGAGCAACATTTGTAAAAAGCTTCATAAGTTGACCAGGCGCATTGTGGGGGGTTGTAGTCCCAGACCCCAAGAGGCAAACCACACCATCAAGAGGCCATATAACTTCAGTGCAAGGATCGACTGAACCAGTTTTCAATGTGTCAAAATGATCTAAGTTGGACAAACCTGTTTTTCTTGCTGGCCAAGGATGGAACCTTTCTTGCCAAGCCTAAGCACCATGTCCAGATCCTGCGGGCGTGAAAATGTTTCACTTTTTTCCAACTTCTGGGACAGTTCCACCAGGTCATTCCAGCAGCACCTCCTCAGCACAGACTTCTAGGTGCCAGGCTTCTCTCCTGCCAGGTCCCCTGCAGGATTCAGTCTTGGAATCAGGAGTCCTTCTGTTCTTTGTGTCTATAAACAGACAACTAGCAGGCCAGCCTCTTGACACATGGATAGCAGTTCCAGTCCCAGCAGTATTAAAGAGTCCTTGAGTGTGCCTTTTTCTTCAAGTAGGAGTCTCCTCCCCGCAGACCTTCTTCTTGAGGTGGAGTCATCCGATGTCCAGGAATGTTCTGAGGAGTTGATAGTTGAGGTGACACTCGCCCACCTCCTTTTGCAGCATTCTTTACCTTACTGTAAACTCAACCCGGAGCTCCTGTTTCAATATAGGGCAATGCTTCAGTCAGAAGGCAGGCCTGTTTTCAGCTCCTTGATTGCTGCCCTATTTAGATAAACTGTACTCCCCATTCATAGGATCTAAACTGGTTCTTTCCCCTTCTGTGACAGAAGCCTGACTGTCTGGGACAGTCCTGGGAATGAATAGGAGAAACCCTTCAGAGCATCCCAGACTCAAAAGAGGTAGTGGTAAAGGGACACTTCTTTCTGCCAACTGTTCCTTTCCACTTTCATATTATTAATTCCTGCTAAGTGATCAGCAGCTAACACCAACCTGCTCTTCCTGCAGTCACTGGCAGGCTACTGTCTTGTAAACCAGATTTGTTAACTCTCCCAGTGAAGATTGAATGCAGCTTTGGTACAGCTGAGTGGCAAAACTGCCTCGGTCATGTTTTAGCTGAGGTAGCATAAAATGTATCTTTATAAAGTTACTTTTCCAGTCACTTTATTGAAAATCTGATTTCACCATTAAATCAGGTTAAAAAAATTAGGGCCCTCATTAGGATGTCAGGTGGACGCACAATTTCGGTGAGGGTGTACATCGAATTAGGATGCGGCCTCACATGGTGCAGTTGCAAACTTCCATTTCCCAACGGGAGCTTGTGTGGTGGGCCATAACCGCCTGCAGCACAAACTCCCATTGACAAATGACAGTTTTTGTACATCCCTGCACCGTGTGGCAGGCACCTCCCGGTGCTTGCCACCCGGTGCAGGGATGTGAAGGGAGGCACCATAGCCCAGGGCCACAACTGGAAGGCCAGGGGGCCCTGCTAGGGGCCCCAAAAGTCACATTCTGACAGCAGTTCCATGTCAGTAAGGCAGACATGGAACTGCCATCATAATCCTGATGGCGGAGACGCCATCTGTTAGGGATTATAAGGCCCTTCCGACAGTTGGATTAACCGGCCGGTTTGAACTCTGACCCCTGTCTTTGTAATACGGCGGTCAGAGTTTAAAAACTTAGATGTCGATCAGAAAGCCTCCTACCCTTTCCGATCGGCATCCAAATAAGGCCCTAAGTAGGAAATAACCTTGAAGAATTTTTCTATGATTTTTCCAGTCAGAGATACAAAACAAATATTTTAATCCCATATCGATGTGTTTAGGGAAATGTATAGCAAACTCTACACACTGAAATTGCTTTTGCATTTTATTTCACTGCAAGAGAACATTAACCTGTATATGTAGACTACCCTATTTTTATATATTAGAGCCCTGACCTGTTGACATACAAGCTACACTTTATGGATATATAAAAATAACCTTTTACAACATGTCAAAGGCATTTTCTTTGCCATGTGTCACTGCAATGTATTAAATTGCAATCCAGCCATAGCACAGAGCTGCTCCTAGCAGACATATATTTTTCATATATGGTTAGTATAAATACACACTGCACTTATATATGACATTTAACTGGATCAGTGACAATAAAAATATTGTGATACAGAAATATTGTCTCAAAAATATTGAGCAAAAAATGTATTTTTCTATACATGCAATGGTAAGTACAAAACTAAAAGAAATATACAATAATATTGTTCTTTAATATATATATAGTTAAAAACAGTAAATATTAAATGTTTAACATTAATATATTGTAAATTAAAAATGTTAACGTAATATTTAAACATATATAAAAATGCTAACTTATTTAAACAAACACACACACATACATATGAATGTGTGTATATTTATATACACATATATAATATAAAACTATTTTTAGAAAATATTAATTATAATCTATATTTAAATGTTCTAAAGTTTTTTAAATATACCAAGATAACAACCATATATAGAGAGTCATCATGGGACATAAAAACACACCTATTGGTCCAATTTGCCAATGGTACCCGTGATCAAGGTTAATTTTTACTGACACGCGTTGGGGAGGCACGCTGTGTTCTGTGCACTTGCACTAATAAAATTGAAGTTGAAGCCTTGTTCGGCGTGCAGTCCTTCTCTGAGAATGGGAGTATGGAGAGAGGATGAAATATTGGTGGCTTGCCCGAAGCCGTATAGGAACTGCACCACGCCGCAAAAATGAGCTGCCTAAACCACCCGTGTGAATCGTGGGCATAGGTTGCTCTCACAGATTTTTGCATTTTGGGGGCCCATTCAGCTTTTGGGAAGGCTGAGGATATGGGAGAACAGGTGTTGTATGTTATCTTTTGAACACTGCGATCCATGGAGGATTTAATTGAACTATTCATACCACAATGCATTGCTCATTGAGGAACTAATTGGAGAGTCATCATGGGACATAAAAACTCACCTGTTGGTCCAATTTGCCGATGGTACCCTTGATCAAGGTTATTTTTTACTGAAACGCGTCGGGGAGACATGCTGTGTTCTGTGCACTTGCACTAACAAAATTGAAGTTGAAGCCTTGTTCGGCGTGCAGTCCTTCTCCGAGAGTTTCATCCACCCAGGCAGGCATCTTTTCTTCTTTCACCTTCCACCCATCCTTCAACCACCCATGCATCTGTCTCCTTCCTATCAGCCACCTATGCATGCATCCCCCGTGGCACGTATACTTCTCTGCCAGTCATATATATTTACATCTCGCCCGTCCTTCCTCCTTCCATCCATCTTTCCCTTTTCGTTCAACCCAGCCATCAAGGTCATCTGACTGTTAGTCTTCTCCATAAAACTTTCCCAGCTGAGTTGAAGTCAGATTGAAGAGGCCATTAGTTACTCAACTACTCCCACCGCTAATGCTATTGCTCTAATGCTAAGTAAAGGGTGTCTTCTTCTTCAACCGTTGTTCACAACAACTTAGTCTCTCTCAACATGCAGTGTGCACCCTTGTAGCGAGTGTGTAACTATTGTCAATAAGTAAGGAATATAAGTATAACTTACCACCGCCCGCAACTGCTGCTGCCTCACCCTCCCCTGTGGCAGCTGCTGCATCCGCTGCTCCCTCCTGGCTGGCGTCGCCTGCCCCGCCGCTGGCCCCTGCACTGGTGGTCGGTACGCCTATAAAAAACATCACACATTTTTTAGATGCCATATACGCCTTCCCCTAATTATTCTTTCTCACTAGCAAGATTGAAAAAATAGTTAAAATACATATATATTCCACATACATCACTAGTACATCCTATCCTATCAAAAATAGTAAAATATCTGGTTGGGCATTTTGTTGGTGGGAATTGTCAAAGCCTTTCAAGATTAAGAAGACTAGAAGAGGACAACCCAAAGGACTGGACTCAGTGGCTAGAGCTATTGGTGAATCTGAGTTTTAAAACCTTTTAAATAAAAATTAAGAGTGGCCAACTGGGCAAGCTTAGCTACAGACAGACTAATATAGTAGTAGTACAGAGAGTCAGAGCAGAGGCAGTTAGAGGTAGGGATAACAAGAATTTAGAAACAGATAGTCTAGATCGAAGAAGATTTGGTAAAATAGAATTAGGAAACGGAAATAATAGTTAAAAAAAAATAAGGTGTAGTAAAAGTTAGGGGAATAAAATTATTAATATTAACAGGAGGAAGACTGAGGGGCCGATTCCGATCTCGGTCGGAGGCGCACCCAATACCATTCGGTCGGGAAAAAAGCCATGCGAAAGCCTGTTTCCCGACCGATCCGTACAGTACACCGAACGAGCAAGTACGATGCGCACAACAGCAAAAATCCGGCCGAGCCGTACTCACCCAAACCAGGTCCTGTCCTCCGACCGAGGCGAATCCGGAAACGCCGAATCGAGTCGCACGGAAGGAAAATGCAGCCCCGTCCGGCCGGACAAGTACGATGCGCTTCCGTACGCTCCGAACCCGTCGCTACGCACGGCACGTCAAAGCATCCGGGAGAGGCGCACATAAGCTCCGATTCGCGCCACAACACGATCCACGGCTCCGAGACGAACACGGCACCGACGAGGACGACGCGAGCGACGAGGACGAGGCGAAGCGACGAGGACGACGCCAAGCAACGAGAAGGACGAACGACACGAACCAAACATGAATCCCTCGTCCCGATCATACCAATATTCTACATTTACTACCGGAACAGGCACGGACGCGTACGGCGCAGAAGGTAAGCCAGACACCAACCACAAAACACATACAACACGTACACGACACATCACACACACACACGGGGATGCTGAATATACTTACACCAGCAACAGCAGCACCATAGGGGCGGGATGCCCATCACCAATGCCACATATGCACACAGGGGCCTGAATGCGCAACACCACCCCTACCCAGGGGGCTGGATGCCTACCACTACTACCACCCTTAGCCAGGGGGGCTGGATGCCTACCACTACTACCACCCTTAGCCAGGGGGCTGGATGCCTACCACTACTACCACCCTTAGCCAGGGGGCTGGATGCCTACCACTACTACCACCCTCACCCAGGGGGCTGGATGCCTACCACTACTACCACCCTTAGCCAGGGGGCTGGATGCCTACCACTACTACCACCCTTAGCCAGGGGGCTGGATGCCTACCACTACTACCACCCTTAGCCAGGGGGCTGGATGCCTACCACTACTACCACCCTCACCCAGGGGGCTGGATGCCTACCACCACTACCACCCTCACCCAGGGGGCAGGATGCCTACCACTACTACCACCCTTAGCCAGGGGGCTGGATGCCTACCACTACTACCACCCTTAGCCAGGGGGCTGGATGCCTACCACTACTACCACCCTTACCCAGGGGGCTGGATGCCTACCACTACTACCACCCTTAGCCAGGGGGGCTGGATGCCTACCACTACTACCACCCTTAGCCAGGGGGCTGGATGCCTACCACTACTACCACCCTCACCCAGGGGGCTGGATGCCTACCACCACTACCACCCTCACCCAGGGGGCAGGATGCCTACCACTACTACCACC